>CM064060.1:32922540-34123611 GCA_032594955.1 Panicum miliaceum
GATCACTACAAACAAGTGTTAAGAATTGTCTATAGGTTTTCTGAAGGCTATCCTCTTGTTAATTAACAAATCTATTCAGGTGTTAAACATCTTTTATAGGTTTTCTGAAGGGTTCTCATTAATCAATTATCAAATCTCCCTTATCATTGGCAGGCACGCAGAACAGGTGCTATGTAAACCATGAAAATCAATATATAACCCCCCCCCCCCCCCCCCAAAAAAAAAAGGAGCCAAATAGATATCTGCCTACTGAAATAAAGGATTGGACATCCTTGTTGCCAAACCTCAATACCTCAACCACTAATGATTTACCCATATTTAAATTCAAAACCCAGATATCTCACTCAAAGTTTGAAAATATCAATTATTTCATAAATTGTCATCGCACAATGAGAAACTCGCAATTTCGTGTTGCTCTAACCAACCTTCAGCTCATCACGATGCTCCTGAAGAATCTTGGCAGATCCCAAGAGCATAGCAACATGAGCATCATGTCCACATCCATGCATTTTCCCAGGAACTTTGCTTTTGTGCTCCCATTCCACGCTTTCCTGTAAAACAATACATGAATTTTAACTGATGGACAGATACAAACCAATAGTACCTCGCTTTGGGCAAATGAAGAGGAGTAAATAACTGACAATTGATACTATGCAAGGTTTAAAAGTTGGGGATTGGTAATTGAGAAGCAGCTCTCCACATATCAAATAGTAATCAATTCGATTGTATGAATTATGGACCTATCATACTAGAAAATAATATATGTATCGATCCAGTTCAAGAAGCACACAACAATTATGCAATCCACACGAATCACATATTTGTCTCATCACTAATCACCACCTGCTACATGATTGAAGGCTCACTTGACTGTCACATATGCACATAGGCAGCCCATGTGATTCATCCCAGTAAGAAGCCAAAGTCCTTTTTCTGCGTGTTCCTAATCAGGAGTGACAACTAGGGAACTAGTTAGGAGTAGGTTTCCACCTGTTCCTCCCTTTTCTTACTAGGATGTCTGCCACTGACTATATATGGAAACTCGATACTTCCCTATACCAATTCCATATTACACGTGCTGACCTAGATGACCCTTGGTCCTTACTTCAGATTGCTCAGCAGCAAATTTCAAAGAGCAAACATGTGCGTCCTTTCCACGGCAAAGGTTGCACAGACCCTGGACTAGTTGCTTTCTAGTGTACCACATAAGTTCTTTGAATCTACGGTTTTCCTCTTCTCTTAATTCAATCCTCAAAAGTCAAATTTTGGAATAGGGCCTCTAAAATACAAGTATGCAGGCTGTTCTATAGCAAGCAGAGCCTATTAAATGGATTGCAAATTGACACCGTCAGCATATTGATCGAAATGCAGTTTCCACTTTGCAAGCGGCTCCAAAAACCAATCCTCGTTAAACTAGATGACCGTACTGGGGACAAGATAAAACTTGAGGCTTGCGATTGTAACGAATTCGGTAAATAGACCAAGGAGGCAAGGAAGTCCCGCCCTATTCTTGGCAAAACCGACATCTATTCTTCTTCAATCCGCAGCAAAATTAGGAAGCAGAGCAACTCAACACAACAAAGAAGTAGCAGGCAACAGCAAGCGCAACCGAAGACAGCGACAGACCTGCAAGGGTAGCGCGTCCATGTCCGCCCGCAGCGCGACGAAGGGCGGGCCGCCGGTGCCGACCGTGGCGACCACTCCGGTGACGGCGAAGGGATGCTTGTAGGGGATCCCCATGGCGTCGAGCTCCCGTCGCACGAGCTCGCTGGTCTCGAACTCCTCGTACCCCAGCTCCGGGTTCTCGTGGATGCGCCGCCGTACCCCGACCATCCAGCCCGCGAACCCTGGCTCCTTGGCCCGACGCAGGAGCCCCGCGGGGTCCTCCAGCGCCGCCGTCACCACCGAGGGCCATCCCGCGGCGGCGAGGACGGCGAGGGCGAGGCCCGCGAGCAGGAGAGGCGGCGGCGCGGCGGCCATGGTTTCGCTCGGTTCGGTTGCGGTGCGGTTGGTTCGCTCGCTGATGAGGCGGAGGTCAGGTGAGAGTTGAGAGTGAGGCGCTTCGCTTTTGACGAGGCAAACACCAAACACACACGAGGGCGGCGGTCCCCTGATTTTCTTTTTCTTCCTCTTTTTTTTTTCTCCTGCCTTTTTCCAGTTCCGTGCAACTGATTTTTCATCACTCCCCTGGTGGATGCGGCCATTTCTGCTTTTGATCAGTTTACCCTTTCTGGGCAGTCTTTTGTTTCAGGACGTTTTGGTTTTGGTTGATTTGATACTAGTGTGTTCATGACTCACTAGTGAATAGCGCGCGCGGAGTACATACACAGTTTGTACATAATTGGTAATATATTTTGGTCTATAACAATGTATCTGATCACGAGGCTAAGTATGAACTTTGTATGTCTATGTTTTTTTAAACTTTAAGGATATTATATTTAGTTGCAGTAGGAGTATTGCTTTGACGATGCTAAGTATACGATTTGACCTGTGATGCGTATTGCTAACCAAACAATGTGATGCATAACCTGCATTTGCAATGCTGAAAACACGAGCTACATACGTTTCTTCAAATTAAGCTCTTCTTCATAACAATCTTGGGCGTTTTAAGTCACCAGTTCAGTTCAGCTGCATCCACTTGTAGCAACATGTTCTTGAAAAGTACATAGAATAGTAGTTAGATTTGTAGGTAATCACAAAGATACCTCTGAATACCATAAAGTTATGAATACAATGAGCGTTTCTCTAAAAAAAATTCATAATTCAATGAGCGTCCCTCTAAACACCATGAGAAGTTGGGATTCCAATGCAGAGAGAGGGAAAAATGGGAACACCGAACATAAGTGAGGCATGGTTCTTGTACGAACCTGGCAGCAGCTACCTTGTTTCTTCGTGTCCATAGTGGAGCTGACAAGAAAGGAGGACCATCGGAATAAATTTGCAGCCATTGCATCTGTCAGGTACTGTTTTTCAATCTGGGAGCAGACAGCGGCTTCACATTCCTTAGCGTTCACATGTTGTTCCGCTAGCTGTAGCTGATCGATGGACCTGTGGAGGCGCCGAATTCTAATAACTGATGCCTGGCTCTAGCGTGGACTTGACTGTGGAAGTCTTGGGTATAGAAAAATAACTGCTAGCTAGAGACCTTGGTGGAGAAGGGCGGAGGGAGCAAACAGGTGCAGCGACAGAAGTTTTTTTTAAAAAAAAACTGCAGCGACAGGAGGACGAAGAAAGGCTTCAGATGGGTGGCTGGTGGTAGCGTCTATATGCAGGAGGTGGTAGGAGGTGGTCAGGACAGCTAAAGCTGACTGAATATGGCTGACGGCATTGGGCGGCTTGTCCTGTTTTCTCTGCATTCAAACACTGCTAGAGTGTTGCCTAATAAATGGTTCATGGCTCATGTTAAGTATGCTAAGATTATGATAACGGTGGTTTATAGCCACAGAGTGATACATATATGGTCTTCTGATGAACTCCAAATTATCCCCACATCCTTGCACTATGCAGTACTAATGAGGACGCAATCTTGAATCTAACGAAGCTAGCCCAATGAATTGGTGAGAATAACATGTGCAGAAAAACATCTATTCAACTGCTCATTTGCAACAATCTACAATTCTCTCAGATCTTAGGTATGAATGTTTACTTTTCTAAGATAACAACAATATTATTCAGAACACATTGATGTTTATTTCATGAGCATTTGGATCCTCTTAATTGCCTACCTGCTCAATATTTACTGGAATCAATTGGCCTGACATGCTTTCAGGTATTGAATATTCCATGATCTATATTGCGCACACGCACACGCGCGCACACACACACACATCCAATTCAATGTACTTTATGTGGAGATTAGAAATATTGAAGGGACTAACTGTGCAACATGATAAAACCCAAGCTTTCAAGACCTGGGCAACCAGAGTTGAGCTTCTCCACCATGAATGGATCGTTGAATCTCGTTAACTCTAGCTGCAGTTAGCTTATTTTGGAATAGTGATTTAGGAGCTCTTAATAATTAAAAATCATATGAACTCCAAATAGTATGCAAACATATAGTTATATAAGCTCTCCCTATAAATATTTTATAGATATGAAGAACACTAAGCCTAGACCATCTTATTACATCCATATCACAAGTTATGTCGATGTCAATTGATATAAAAGAACACAACAATATTTTTTTCAAAGGAGAAGGCAAAAAAAGAAGTAGCAGTTAATGGTCCTTCATAGATATGCATGGAGTAAATAAAACTTACCAAGCTAACGGTGTTGCAGATATACTCCAGCTAGCAGTGTTGTTTCTGCCATATTCAGTAGAAGGCATTATTAATATTTTTTTGGTCTAATGTTTGCAGGTGTTGGCTATCTGTGCATTTAGTTAAGTATACAGGCATTGAAGTTTTGATACTAAGGACCTACGAATGTCAGTGGCTATACTTATATGGCAAATGCATACATTAAATTCAATTCAAGATTATAAGTAATGGTAAAAAAAGCAAGAAAAGACAAAGTTCTTAACTGTATTTACAACTTTGGAATAGGTGATTTATCTTGCTTAGCTTGAACTATAACGCTGGTTGTTGCAGACACCGTGAACTACAGCAAACTTAGCAAGCAAATTTTAATGTAGGATGAACAAAGCAGATGAGATTCATGAAACTGGAATCATACAAATCTCAGTTCCATCCGCACTACAGGGAAAAATCCAGCCTCTATTCAGGTTGGGCTGCATTAGCAAAACCAGTTTTTCACATCATCTATTCTGCAGAGGGTGCAGATCCAATGGTGGAAAACATCAGCTAAAAGGATAAATGTTTGGAAAATCGCTAAGGAGAAAAAGGAAGAAGGCACAATGAGGAGCCCCATATCAGATCCCTTTACTGGTTGCTTGGTCCGAGAAAAAAAAAACAAATCTTCAAGGCATGGCCATGTATCCAAAAGGCAAATCGAGCTAGCTAATCAACATATGTGCTCAGAAATATTGTGCATCTAAGTCGCATGAGCAGAAACAAAATCGAAAGGGTGAAAACTCGATCTGAGCATCCAACAATACGGGCATGAAGCACACTTTGTAGACTTGGGCGAGCCTAGTGCCGGAATCAATGTTCGAGCACACAGGAGCAGGCAATCGAACGGAGCCGACAAATCACAGAAAGAAGTGAAAGAATAAAACAAAGGAGAAAGCGACAGTAGTAGAAAGGAAGGGGAAGAGCTTACCTTAAAGCCAGACGAAGCCAGCGGGCTCCCGTGGACCACCCGCCCGCCGTGGTCGTCGGCCACGTAGAGCGCGGATGCGGCCGCAGCAGAGGGCGGCGGGGTGTAGGATAACACGACCGGTGAGGCGGGCACGGCCGCGGCAGGGCCGGCGCGGGACGAAAACACACAGCTGGGGAAGACGTGGAATTCCTTGCGGCCTGCCCGTCACAGCGGCGGCGCACAGGGAGAATAGACCCAGCTCGTGGGCGCCGCGCCGCAGGCCTCGACCCCGCCGAGGAGGTGAGGCGGCGGCGCGAAGGCGGACAGCCGGACACCATCGGGCAGCGCCGGGACGCGCTCCTCGCCTACGCGCGGGTGCTCGCGCTCGTAGCCGACGACGACCTCAGCGCGGTGCGCGACCTCAGCGCCGCGGTCGAGCAGCCCTCCCTCCTGAACCCGTCCTCCCTCGATCAGCGCCGGGACGCGCTCCTCGCCTACGCCGCGCTTGTGGAGCCTTGCTTCCCATCTCCCCCGACCGCGCCTGGCCGGCCGTGGGCGAGGAGCCGGGGCGCAGGGCAGGCCGCGGGCAGGCAGCGGCGACGCCGGACCGGTCGTGGGCGAGGAGCGGCGCCGCCGGGCCGGCTGCGTGCGCCGCCTGGCCGGACCAGCCGCGGGCGGGGAGCGACGGCCGCCACCTGGCCGGTCGCGAGCGAGGAGCCGGGGACGCGCCGTTATGCCATCCACCCGCGCCGACACTCCGCTACCGCTGCCGGCGCGCTAGAGCCTGTGCCGCGCCACCGGTCCACCGCCGGCCACCATTCACGCCCGCGGCCCGCGCGCCGTCGATGCCATCCGTGCGCGCCTGCACCTGCTGTATGCCAACGAGCGGCGATAACTTGACCCGTCGCCATCGGAATCAAATGAAGGGGCAGCGGTGGGGGGGTGGCCGGCGGCACAAAGAGAGCAGGAGGGAGATGGGGAGGCAGAGCGGCCGCAGGGAGATGGGGTGGGGGGGGGGGGGGGGGGGGGGGAGGGGGGATCGTCAGATATTTTACCTGTCCGCACAACCACGAGGCTCGCGAATCTCGCCGGTGTCAGGCGGCCGCGGCCGCAGGCGTGTGTGGGGCGCGAAGCCGCGGAGCGCGACGCGGAGGTCGAGCCGCGCCTCGCGAGAGTCGCTGAGCACGCGGCAGAGCGCGCCGACGAGCTGCAGTTCCGGGTCGTCGCCTCGGCCGGGGCCGGAGCGCGGAACCGGTTACCCAACCGGCGTGGAGCAGAGGCCGCACCCGCGTAGGAGGAGGTGGGCGCGCCGACTGCGCGGCGGCAGGCGGCGATGCGAGACGAGGCCGCGGCGAAGGCCGCTGCCACGAGCCCCGGGAACCGCACGTTCGTCACCGCCGCCGCGTCTTCGCCGTGCAATAGGAGGAGAGAAGAGGCGGGACCCGTCAGCTTGAAAAGGAGCGAGACCCGGCGGAGGGAGGCGCGTCCAAGAGCCTGGGGTAAAAGTATAGGTCCGCAGGGGTAAGCAGTAAATCGCAATAATGTGTTAGAAATATACTTCCTTTCACATTCCCTATCCGGTCCCGTCCCTCCCCGATAGCACGTGGGGCTTGAGAGCTTGTCGAAGATCCTGCTGTTCCCTTCCCCCAAGAGTAGACACAAAAATGAAAATATAGGAGACACATGATTGTAAGGAGAAATCTAATTATTATTCAGCTCGTGAACATGTATATATGATCTCTTTTTATAGATGAAAATGATAGAAGCCCAATAGTCCACCATCATGGTAAGATGAAGAGTGGAGCACCTTCAAGGTATTAAGGTAGGAGCCCAATAGTTCCTTAGTGGAATTCTTAACACTCCCCCTTGGACGACTATCTGACTAACTTATGCCTCAATAAAATTCCGTAAAAATCCAGTGAGAAAAAATATGGAGAAAAAGTACATAGTAGTCAATATATAAATTGTTGCCTCATCAAAAACCTCTAGTGAGAAATGTCGGGAAAACTCGGAAAAGAGTAGAACTATGTCTTCAGGACAAGTTCAGAAACTTCAGGATTCATGAACAATGAATTACTTATTCACTAGCGTTCTCCCCTAGAGCCTTGTAAATCTCTCAAATGCCGCATGCCTATCCCGCAAACATATTTTGTGAATGTAGTAGCCGAAAGAGATTTAGTGAACAAATCTGCTAGATTGTCACATGACTTCGTTTGCAGGATATTTACCTCACCTTGCTTTTGGAGTTCGTGAGGGTAGAAAAATTTAGGGGCTATATATTTTGTCATATTATTCTTAACATAGCCTATTTGCATTTAGGCAACACATGCTGCATTACCTTCATAGATAATAGTGGAGCTAGGAGCATTATTTAAACCACATGACTTCTGGATATGGTTAATCATCCATCGTAGCCAAACACATTCGCGTGCGGCTTCATATAGTGCAATTATTTTCGAGTGGTTTGTAGATATTGCCACTAAAGTTTGCTTACATGAACGCCAAGATATGGCTGCACGGCCACTAAGAAAAACAAAACCAATTTGAGATCTTGCTTTATGGGGGTCTGACAAATATCCAGCATCCGCGTAACCCACCATGGTGTGACTTTGATTCTTCGGGGAAAATAGGCCAAGATCAATAGTGCCTTTGAGGTATCTTAAAATTATTTTAACTCCGACCCAATGTCTTCTAGTTGGGGTTGCATTGTATCTTGCTAGCAAGTTGACTGTAAATGCAATATCAGGTCTGGTGCAGGTCTGGTGCAGTTTGCAAGATACATTAGTGCTCCAATAGCACTTAAATATGGAACTTCTGGTCCCAAGATTTCCTCCTCCTCATCTTTTGGTCTGAATGGATCTTTAACCTTACAAAGAGACCTCACGACCATAGGAGTTCTCAAAGGATGGACCTTTATCATATTAAATCTCTCAAGTACCCTTTTCGTATAGGTCGATTGGTGTATAAGTATTCCTTCAGGGAGATGTTCGATCCGTAGGCCTAAACAAAATTTGGTTTTTCCTAAATCTTTCATTTCAAACTCTGCCTTAAGATACGAACGTGCCTCTTGGATGTCCTCTGCATGTCCTATGATGTTGATATCATCGACGTATACAGAAATAATACAGAATCCATTCTGGGATTTTCTAATAAATACGCAAGGACAATCCTCGTTGTTTACATAACCCTTCTTTAAGAGGAAGTCACTCAACCGGTTGTACCACATCCGGCTAGATTATTTCAGCCCATATAGTGACCTCTGCAATTTAACACTGTACATGTTGCGATTTGTTGTTGGATCCGGGATCAGGGACCTTCATATATATATCCGAATCCAGTGACCCGTACAAATATGCAGTCACAACATCCATTAACTGCATGTGTAGATTTAAACCAGCTGCCATAGATATTAGATATCAGAACGTTATGCCACTCATAACAGGAGAGTACGTTTCATCGTAATCAAGGCCAGGTTTCTGCGTAAACCCTTGTGCTACCAGCCTCGCTTTATATCTCACCACCACATTATTTTCATCCCTCTTTCGGACGAATACCCATTTATATCCTACAGGGAATACTTTGGGGGGTGTACGAGCTACAGGCCCGAATACTTGTCTCTTATTAAGCGAGCGCAATTCCGTCTCTATTGCTTCTTTTCATTTAATCCAATCTGAGCGCTTCCGGCACTCTACCATGGTCTTTGGTTCAGGATCCTCATCAATCGCTTCCGCGATCTTAGAGACGAAATGTATGTTGACAATTGTAGTCTTTCTGCTGTATAATGCTCCCGACTCAGCATAATTTATGGCAATTTCATTTAAGTTATCCAGTTCTTTTTTATTTCCCACAATAATTGAATCTGGTTGTTCTGGTGCCCTTGTGCTCTCAGTTGTGCGCACTTGTGCACTAGGGCCTTCACCTTCGGGGCGTGTCACTACTGGGACAACTGATTGGGAGTGTAAGACCTGTACTCCAGTACTTTGCCTTAGCGGATGTCTCCGCTTTGCCTGTACCAGGTCATTCGGATCTCTCCCCCTTTTCCTAGGATTGGGGATTTTAGAGTTTATGCCCTCCAGGGGTATTTCTACTCTCTCCGGTGCATTAGCTGCAAGAATATGTGATTTTGACACTCCTCTTATATCAGTAAAAGCATCAGGCAGATTATTTGCTAATAGTTGCAGGTTTATTAATCGTTGAACTTCAAGTTCAGTATCTTTAGTTCGTGGATCAAGTGATTGAATGCTACTAGCACTCCATTCAATTTCACGGCATTCTTTCGATTCAAGGTACAATCCTCCCCCTAATGCCGGGAAGTCATCTTCGTCAAAGACACAGTCAAGATACCAAGCCGTAAATAAATCTCCAGTTTTAGGCTCCAAATACTTGATTATTGACGGAGTGTCATAACCAACATAAACTCCCAACTTCCGGTGAGGTCCCATAGTTGTACGCTAGGGTGGTGATATCGGCACGTAAACTGCACAACCAAATTTTCGTAGATGGGAAATCACTTGTTCTTGACCACGAGCTAATTGGTGAGGGGAAGCAGAGTGATATGCAGACGGTCTATACTAGATTAATGCAACTGCATGCAACACCGCATGTCCCCAACAACTCGTGGGGAGTCTGCTATCTTCTAAAAGTGGTCTGTCAATTAATTTAATGCTCTTGATTAAGGACTCAGCTAGTCCATTTTGAGTATGAACATGGGGCACAGAATGTTGTACATCAATGCCCAGAGCAAGACAATAGTCATTAAATGCTTTAGAAGTGAATTCACCAGCATTATCCATCTGAATTGACTTAATGCGATTCTCCGGAAAATTAGCACGCAAACGGATGATCTGAGCAATGAATTTAGAGAAAGCATGGTTTTTTATAGATAACAGGCATACGTGGTTCCACCTTGTAGAAGCATCTATGAGAACCATAAAATATCGAAATGGTCCACACAATGGATGTATTGGACCGCAGATATCACCTTGGATTCGCTCCAGGAAACCCAATGGTTCAGTCTTTATCTTCAGGTAAGATGGCCTAGTTATCAACTTTCCTTTAGCACACGATGTGCATAAAAATTCATTTTGTTGCGGAAAGTGTATATCTTTAATGCCATGACCACCAGAACATTTTACAATTTTTTTCATCATTGTTAATCCAGGATGACCCAGCCTTTAATGCCAAATCTTAAAAGATTCTGGATTTTTAAAGATAGTAGGCATAGCAACATATTCTTGGGGGGCTTTAATAGTTGTATAGTATATTCCAGAGGCAGTACCTAGCGCTTTTTCGACCACTTTTGTTTTATCTCTAGTACACTCTGTGATGTACAGGTATTCAGTCCTGTTGTCAGAGGGAAATATTAACGATCTCCTAACGACCATCAGAACGACGATCATGGAGGCCCGGGCCCACCTGCGGCAACAGCGACCGCCGTCGACCCAACGTGGGAGGGAAGCGCTCCGCCTCGCCTGACCAAGTCCCTCGGGATCGGACGCTCCCGACCCCTCGACGGCCAGACTCCGCCTCGCCCGACCAAATGCCTCGAGATCGGACGCTCCCGACCCCTCGCCACGAGGCTCCGCCTCGCCCGACCCACGGCGTGGAGGGTCGGGCTCACTCGGGCCCACCAGGCGAGTGTCGGCCTCGGGCGCAGACTGGAGGATGCGGGCGCGGATCTCGTAGGCCTCCCGCCGGCCTTGCCATAAATGCGCCGCTGCTCTGGCACGCAGAAAGGCGCCCGCGCCCCCGACGTGACCCGTCACAACTACCCAAACGCAACCGCACAGCGCACGCCACAGTGGCACAGTCTTCCCTGATTCGCCGCCAGGCACTCATGACATGCGTCGCCTAGCACAGGAGCACGCCTGCCCGTCCTCGCGCCCGCCTGCCCGTCCTCGCGCCCCGCAAATCCGGCGACAGGGACGGGACGTCCGCGTCGCACAGGCCGTCAGCAGGATAACAGGGGCAGCCATCTGCCCCGACAGGACGGAGGCCACGACCAAGCGCCATCATCACGCACGCCCGCCGACACCGGCCCCCGAGGAGATCAACGACAGGATCGGAGGAAGCCGTCCTTCCCTGGCAGACGCGCAGACGGAGCCGAAAGCTGGAGCCGGCCACGGCGACCCAGGGACTCGAATCTTTCCCTTGCACTCTATTCTTTCTCTCTCCCTTTCGCCCGGCTCACCTGTAACCCCAAGCCCTCCTTGTGCTATAAAGGGAAGGCCGGGGGCCCTGAGACGGGAGGAGGAAAAAACTTAGACTCTCTCCCACACATTCACTCTCTCCCGCACGGACTCCTTCTTCCCCGGTGAGAAGAACACACTCCCACCATTAGAGCTTCAGTGCACACCCAAAAGACTTGGGACCGGTTCCCTCTCTCGCCCTTCTGTAACCCCTACTACAGACCCCGCGTGGGCAACACGAGCAGCTCCACATACTGGACGTAGGGCTTCTTCTTGCCCGAACCAGTATAAACCCCGTGTCACCCGCGCAACCATCTGGAGCCATACGTGCATAAAAAAAATTTACTAGTCTTAGTCTTGATCCGCTAATCTTGACGACGACACCTGTCTTCACATGCAGTAGTAATGTGGTAACCACTATGACGAATATCTTTAAAGGTAAGGAGAGTACGCCTAGCTCCCGGATACAAGAAAGCTTCTTCTATAAAGATCTTAGTATCGTTAGGGAGGACCACAATGGCTCGTCCGGAGCCTACAATGCGGCCATTGCTTCCGGCAATTGTTATGAGGCTTTCAGTCCTTCTTTGCAAGGTCTGAAAATACCTCGTCTCTCTAAGAATTGTATTTGTGGCAGCGCTATCAACCAAACATGGTTCTTCTTCCGCCTCCATTGGAAAATAGTACTGATAGTATGAACAAAGAGATTTAATTCAACTCATTATTCACATGAGAAATAAGTAAAGAACAATTTAAAGCAGATAATAGCAATTAATCCAAGGAAGTAACTTTATTCATGCAAAGAGTTCAGCCTGAATAGAAATAAAGTGAGCTCAGCGAAAACATTATTACATCACGACCAATGTTCAGGAAAAACCATGCTGAATAACTCATAAAGGATAGGACTACTCGATGGCAAGAAGGTCATCCTCATAGAGATCGAAATCAGCATTATCGTCATGGAACCAGCACTAGTAGAGGCAACAGGTGGGTCAACATTCATTGCATCAAGCTTTGGAGTCTCAATAGGCAGGGTAGGCACTCGGAGTTGTGTCTCAGTCTCAGTAGCTACAGACACCTAGACAAAGTGAGCCTCCGGATTCTGGCGCTTCTTCCACTCTCGGTACATCTGGATCAGGTGTGGCTCAGTTGTGCACGTGCGAGACCAGTGCTTCTCGGATCCGTAAGGGAAACAACCTTTATTGGGGTGCTTAGTCCCATTTGCATTGTCCTTGGCCTTGCCTTTGCAATTTGGCTTCATGCCTCTATCTGCCTGCTTCTTGAAATTCCTCCCTTTAGGTCCTTGCTTGCCACGGTTTTGCTGGCCCTTGTTTCTGAAAGGAGCCTTGCCCTTATTGTTGCGGAAACTGGCATATGCTTCAGGCACGGCCTGTAAACTAACAGGGCGCATGTTGTAGTTTTTCATTAGCAGTTCATTTTGAGTATCAGCAGCAAGCAAGATTTGGATCAACTCAGTGTACTTCTTGTACTTGTTATTGCGATACTGTTGCTGAAGTACCATGTTAGACGGGTGGAAGGTCTCAAGAGTCTTATCAATCATCTCGGATTTTGTGACTTTTTGCCCACAAAAACGAAGCTGGCCTACAATGCGGTGGAGTGTAGTGTTATATGCCTCCATAGACTTGAAGTCGAGAAAGCGAAGCTGACCCAGTCACGCCTAGCCTGAGAAAGTATCACTGCCTTCTGTTTGCCAAAACGCTCATGAAGTGCTATCCATAGTGCTAGAGGATCACGCACTTCAAGATACTCCATCTTCAGGTCGGGGTGGATGTGATGCCTCAGAAAAATCGACGCCTTTGCCAACTCATGTTCCGGGATCGCAGCAGCACCATTAGCTCGTGGAGCGATCGTGTGAGCTAGCTGCATCGACGACAGGTGGAACTCACAGTCCACCACCCAAGTCTGGTAGTTCCTGACATTCAGGACAAGCTGCTGGAATTGCTGGGCGATGATGTTGGCCATTGCCTATGAATTCATGCAAATATACTTCAGGTAAATAAGCAGGAATATCAAGTTTGTAATATGGTCGCACGTAATTTTGCAATGAAGCTAAATAATAAAAGAATCCCTACTGAAAAAAAATCCGGTTGTGTAGAGAAAAAAATTACAATATTCATGATGTAAGAAAAAAATGGCTCCATATAAAAGAATGTGAAACGTATAACCGAACAGTCTCAATCATAAAACAAAAGACACCATTGCTTCTGGAATTTGTGACATGTGAGCAAGCGAGTAAGATGTAACGTTTGGTGCATGACTGCATGCACATGGTGGACGTGCTGACTTCAGGCAGCACACAGATGGCCGGCGGCAGTGCATCGTGCATGGAAAGATCGGCGGCGTACGCACAGTTTCCAAATTTGTGTGCTGGGGTGGCCGGCAAAATATAGTTTAGCGTCAGGCGCGCGACGGCACCATGAACACGTGTGTTCAGTAAGCAATGCGCGACTTCGGGCAGCACAGTGTACGAAAGATAGTAAATATGCGCGACTTCGGGCAGCACTGCGTATGAGAGAGTAGTAAGCATGCGCGACTTCGGGCAGCACAGCGTAGGACAGATCACACATGTTCTAATCCGTGCGAAGGGATGGCCAGCGTCAAAAACAAAAGATAAAAACACCATGTCCAGTACGTATCTAAGGCTACCAGATCAACCAGAGTTAACTAGTAGATATGAATCTACAGGATTCTAATCGTACTAGACAGAAAAAGTAAAAAGTTACAGAACTTGACCGGAAACAAAAGGTACTGCCACACCCGATTGCATCTATGAACATGGCAAAGAAAACTAGAAGCTAGTATAAGAACATGCTACAAAAAAAAGGACAGAACCTACTGGGTAAACTGATCAGAGATCTGAAAACACGTGAGAACAAATCTACTACTAACCAGAGAGCGCATACTTGATGCAAAAACTGAACTTCAGAGGTTCTGCTCATGGCAGTCTATCTGCTAGGGATCAGCAAAAGAAAAAGAGCGCATCTACCGAACAAGGTAAAAGGATATACAGGCCCTAGGCATGCTAGTACAGACCACCATCGTATTATATGGGTAACGTATCAAAAAGATATCTCCCGCTAGAAACGACGGGAAGAACAAGCATACCTGAACTCACTGGAGAGCTGCTGATAATGTTTTAGAAATATACTTCGTTCCAGATCTCCGATCCGGTCCCGTTCCTCCTGGTAGCACGTGGGCGCGTGAGAGGTTGTTGAAGATCGTCTCGTTCCCTTCCCTCAAGCGTAGACATAAGAACGGAAACATAAGAGACACATGATTGATTGTAAGAAGGAATCCAATTCTCATTCAGCTCGTGTACATGTACATATGGTCTCCTTTTATACATGAAAATAGTAGAAGCCCAATAGTCCACCATCATGGCAAAATGAAGAGTGGAGCACCTTCAAGATATTAAGGTAGAAGTCCAATAGTTCCTTAGTGGAATTCTTAACATAATGGATGGTAGGCGCCGCGAAAATTCTCGGAAGAGCTCGCCTGCCGTGTCCGGGGTGCAAATGTACCGCCGGTGTGAACACTTGACCTGAGAGAAGAAGTGGGCAAACGGCCGCAGTTGCACAGCGTCTGAACAGAACGCTGGACTAGCAATAGTAGTGAGAACAAAATACCGCGAGCTGCCGGTGAGAGGAGGGACAGCAAACGTTGATCCCCGATCGAACGTCCATCTGTTTTCTGAGCGACATGGACACGCCGAGAGGAGGCATAGCGTCGCTCGAATAACATATAGAAATGAGTCATCTGCGAAACGGCCTGTAGCCTAGTGGTTATAAGAGTCTTAGTAGCATCTCAGGTCCTGGGTTCGACTCCCCGTGAGAGCAAATTTTTTAGGATTTAACGGTGTTTGTGCTTTTAGTGGTAGGCGACGTTCCGTCAACAGTGAGGCGCCTGTGGTGACTTCGTCAATCTCGAGGATTTGCCGGCTGAGTGTGCGTGCGTTATGAATATCTAAGCTGTATTGTGTAATTAAAAAAAATGACTCATGAGTCATCTTGTTTCTTGTCGTTTTAGCCGTTTGCAGCAGGATGCTCCAGCTGGGGAGAGATTGTGCTGTTGGTTGTCACCGATTGTGCTTTAAGCACGGTACCTACATTGCATAAGGGTGTGACTGCATAACAATGATTTTAGTTTTGTTTCCGTCGAAATTTGACCCGCATAATACTCACCAAGAAAATCTGGATGAAGGAAGAAAATAATTTGTGGCATAAGAGAACTGAAAGTAAACGACAACAACTCAACACACGTGTATTGTTTCTTCCCACCTCTCTGCTATGCACATCCATCTCTTAATCGTGACGTGCTATCGCTTATAATCTTAGTATCTTGACCGTTGATAGCGCGGTAGAGACGTTGCCGACCATCTACATTCTGAAGTATTGACCTTGAAATCGATGACCTTATTGTTCGAGATTGATGCAAAAGTAGCTGGCATAGTGGCCAGAAAGGTGCGACGAGGTGATTGAGACCATGGGGTTGCTGGCGGTGTCTCCTTGAACGTCTCAATTATCCTCGCACACGGAGAGTACATATTCTTACCTCCACAAAGTTGCAAACAACACAAGACGTCGAGATGTAACGAAGAACTGTGATGTCGATATGGGGTAGATCTTCAGAAAATAAAAGAAGACAACATAGCTCAATTGGTTTTCAACTGTGCTCTTGATGATTGAAGCGAAAGACAGACGCCAAGAGCATGAAACTTTCGAGGTCTAAATCTTTTAAGAATTGCTGATGCATATCAGTCGTTCAATACTTCCTAGTACGGATCCATCGTGCAAATAATTACTGTACAGATCAATTACCTAATTATTTTTTTGAATGGATCAATTACTTTTTCTACCCAGCAGCTCCTGTGTAGCCGTGAGGTACAGAAAAAAAGGAAAAAGGGCGCCTACTAGCTGAAAATACGCTTTCGAAGGCGGTTTGCGCAAAACTCTCCCTGACGCTCACGGCCCCAGCCGTGTCCTTCCCCAATTCTTCTTGTTCCTTCGCCGCGACTCCTCCAGACTCGGGCCACAAGACAAGCCTGATCGCGCCGCACAAGAGAAGATTTCGAGGGGTTTAGCCCGGTCGGCGACCCGGATCGAGATCGGGACGCCATGAGCGAGGTCTTCGAGGGCTACGAGCGCCAGTACTGCGAGGCATCCGCCTCCCTCACCCGCAAATGCACCGCCGCCGCGGCCCTCCAAGGAGGTAACCCCGTCCCCCAAATCTCTCCATTTCCTGGAAGAAATCTTCGGCAGGGTCTCGCTCCGAATCGTAGTGTTCTCTCCTGATTGGAAGTTTGGTTGATTCCGTCGCAGAGAAGCTGAAGCAGAAGGCGGCGGAGATCAAATCCGGCATCGATGGCGCCGAGGCACTGGTATTCCCTTCTCTGTTCTTTTGGTTTTTGTCTTTAATACGGGGCCGAGCAATACATTACTCTCGAAAATCGCACGGAGTTTAGTTTTGGAATTATATTCAGCTGGTGAAAAAAAAGAAGCAAGGAAGGATCCTTCTTAGAGCTGTATTATGCAACGACCATGGAAGAGTTTCAATGCTATGGATTATATCATTGTGTAATAAATTTTGTTCTTAGAATCACACTAAGCAGTGCACGAATGGAAAATTTTCTTTTATGGTGCTAGATATGTATAATTGGATGTTCTGGAATGGTGGTAATGTCGTTTTTCTTTTCAGATAAGAAAGATGGATCTTGAAGCAAGGAACCTCCAACCAAGCATTAGAGCTGGGCTCCTAGCAAAGATCAGGGAGTACAAGTCAGATCTTAATAACCTCAAGGGAGCGTTGAAGAGGATTACCAGTGGCAATGCACAGCAAGGGGCGAGGGAGGAGTTACTGGAGTCAGGAATGGCTGATGCATTGGGGGTATGCTATTATTTGGAATTCATGAATGATTCCTACTTTTAGTGAATCGTTCTTGTTTGTTTGTTTGTTAACAAGGTTTTGCTTGGTGTGTCAATACTTGAACCATCATTTTCTATTGGTTACGATGATACACAGAAATTTACGTAATTGGTCGGTGGTAATGGCTTAAGTTCTGGAATTTTACCCCTATGATTCGGGTGCAAGTATCTCCAAGGCTCCTATCAGTACTGCTGTGAATGAAGCATCAAATCCTCCAAATGGTGCTGATTGGGACAAAAACAATGCCCTGTATGAGATAATGTTAGAATTGTGCTCTTCAGTTGTTTCATGGACTTATAGTGAATGGACCCATAATTCATCGTGGGCACTCTGAATGTCAAAACACATGTTTTCCCATGTTGTTCATCGAAGATATGAATTGATATTTGTTGAAGCAGCTCTGTACCAATCTAGAAATTCGAAAGAGTACACCTGTATGGCATGGATAAGCCAAAGCTATAAATAATTTCTGCAAAGTGCTACTAATGTGTGCTGCATGCTGTAGCATACGCTGTCCAGAATCCAGATAACTAGGCTCTAGCCATATCATCTGGCAACATTCATATTCTGATGAAGAATGGGGTTCTTGTCCTTTCGTGCATGCATATTTCTGACTTATCATCAGTCTTAGTTTATTTTACCTGTTAGTACATGGTTTTATCCTTCAACCTTGTCAATCGAATGTTGACTCCATGTAAGTCCAATGATGTATTTGGATAATTATGCAGGTTTCTGCCGATCAAAGATCAAGACTGCTCAGGGCAACTGAAAGACAGAACCAAACAACTGATAGGCTCAGAGATAGCCATAGAACTATGCTGGAGACAGAAGATCTTGGAGTCTCCATCTTGCATGATCTGAGTCAACAACGCCAATCTCTCTTGCATGCTCATCGTGTAGTAAGTAACTGTTTACCTAATTCTACCTGTCTGAACTAATTGTCTGTTTTTGGTGTGCCATATGGTTTTGTTTGAAGTTATTTTAAAGCTCCAGTACTATGCAGTTTGTTGAAAAAAAGTAATTGACAAGTTTCTACCTACCTTAATGTGTTTCAGATTAGATAAAATGTAGCTTTCCATCATAGTTTGTTATTAAAAAAAATGCTTATATATACAAGTTTGTATGTGTATATTAATATTTATTATGACTTTTGATATCAGCAAACATTAAAGAAGATACTGTAGACCCTAACATACTTTTCTTCACCATTTTTTCCTGGTTCTTTGTAGTATCTACATTGTCTGAGTTTTTCTGACTCTTCACTGTATTTCATTTCTTGTCATGTGCAGACTTGCTTTTTGATTCCTTAAATTTCCCCTTTCCATTTTTAGTTACTCTTGACTGATGTTATTGAAAAGAATCACACATTTTGATTAAGTGCACCTCTTATCACATGCCTAAAGACATACATGCCACTGTAGGGCGCGTGGTTAAAACACTGAACCCACTGTCAATTTGGAGAGAGCTTTAGAAGAATTAATTGCTGAGTGGGATGGCTTGCCTGATTTTTTTATTTGAATAATATCATGTTTTCAAGAGGCGAGTTGCTCCGGGCTACTTGGCGTCATCAATTTGACCAAGTTAAAGAGTCATGATATAAGCAAAAGGGCTAACTTTTTGAAAATATAGATTGACATATGCTATTATTAAAATTTTAAACTAAAGGGGCCAATAAAAATAAAAAATATAAACAGGATGAATTGAACCAAACATCACCAAGGTCATAAGGTATAAGATCATCTAATGCTTCAACTTGCTTTATGTAAAAAGAAGCTTCAACTTGGATTAGTCAAACACGTTATAAGCTTGATCAATACCAATTTGTAGTACAAAGTTTAAGTTCAGACAAATATCGGCGATAGATGATGACATAGTCCATGCTGCTATGCACGAGTTAAATATAGCTGGTATCCACCATTACCAACATGCGGTTGTTTTCTGTGTTGTTCAAATCTCCTGTTCCTTTTTAACCCCTGTTGTGTAATCCTTATTTGGCACTGCAGTTGGATGACGTCGATGTCAACGTTGGCAAGAGCAGGAGGATCATTGGAGGCATGGTGAGGACAATGGACAGAAACAAGTGGATCATCAGTCTCATCATAGCCATCCTTGTCTTGGCCATCCTAGTGATCCTGTATTTCAAGTTCGTGCGCTAGGGGATTGCTTTGCATTGGGGCAGTAGTTTTCTACTGCAACCATGATGAAGGAAGGCAGCTGTGATTTTTTTGATTCTATCTGCACTTCGCAACCTGTGTGTTTTCTTTTCTATTTTCCGTTTATTTTGTTCAGATCATTCTGTGGGGGTGTGCTTGTATGCTATCGAATTTGTTTTGAGGAAAAGTTCAGACATTCAGACAATCTCTTGTATATCTGATTGCTTTTTGTTTGAAAGACAAACTGAACAGACAATAAGGAAGCAGATTTAAGCATGTCGCTATCATTTTTGTACATCAGATTAAAAGAGGTTGAATGACTGGTATATCATTTTTCTATATCTGATTCATTTATTTACGAGAGATCCATGATAGTTTTGCTTTCATGGCATTGGCATTCAGTTGAAGACATACTCTTTATGTCAGTGTGTTTGACATGTGTATGATTCTAGTTCTAGAGATGCCTGACTCTCCTGCGCTCGCAGCAGTAATCTACTTGCCTTGCCATGTTTTTTTATACTTAATAACGTATATATTATATCAGAGCAGTCAAATTATATAGGGATCCTCCAGAGAGGTTAAAATTACATCAAGGTCCCCGAGGGGAGCAGAATCAAATCAAAAGATCGCCGGCGGCGACTTGCCGCACGGGACCGCGCTATGCGTCGGTTTGAAGGGGCCGAGGAAGCTGGCAAGGTTCTTCTCCACCGAAAGAAAAATACTGTTTCTTTCAAGAAAAAAGAAAGAAAAATACTGTTGGAGCTGTCGGTGAAGTATTCTTGAACTTCCTCGATACCGAAGGGAGGCTTGTTGCAACTTGCCTTGCCATGTTAGAGTATTTTCAATAGTTTCTAATATTTTCTCTCTAAATTTTATTGTTTGCCAACTTCCCAAATAGATATAGGAGAAAAAAAAGAGTTCATCTTCAATAATTTTCCACTTTTACTTCTAAAAATGAGATAAAATGAGAAGTTATGGTCCCATAAGGATAATTTCACGTGAAACTTTTTCTGCTCCTGATTGTTTGACATGAATTCAGCAATGTCCAAAACCATATACAATACACTGAAGAATAATCATCAGAGAGCATCATGTATTACGAAAAGAAAAATGTGTCAGGCAACATCCGGCCATGGCCACAACGGCACATCATCTGCTGCTGCTGCATGCATCTCTTCTCCGCACAGCGAGGCGGTGGTCCCGAGGGACCGGGACCCCGGCTTGGCTGTGCTGGCGGTGGCCCTGTGCGGGCCGCAGGGGAACGTCGTGCTCAGGATACAGAAGCCGGTGGGGGAGGTGCTTGTGGGCGACGGCGAGGTGCTGGAGGTGATGGCGCTGCTGGAGGGCCTCCACGCGGCGCTGGAGCTGGACATCCGCAGCGTCAAGGCCATCACCCGTGGCGCGCGGGGAGAAGACGCGCGGCGGGAAAAAGAAAATTCCCGCGGGAGTCCGATAGAAAGCGCAGGAGGAGTGCGTATATTTGTGAAGGAGGATTTGCTAGTTGTCAGGAGATGAGGAAGTAGCATGGAAAACTATTGGAGAGAGTTTTTTCTACTTTTAAAAAAAATAAAAATGGGGAAGAGATATGAAAAAGTCTTGAAGATGCCCTTAGTTGTCACTCGCAGTTGCAAGGCTAGAAGCTTTCTTAGGTGCTGCCCTTCAATTCGGCATGGCTAGCGTCACGACGTCGTTGGAAGCCTCCGTGGAGGCAACGCTGAGCACCCTAGGCGCGGAGACGCAGCAGCGGCTTGCGCAGCCGTTCACCATCTTCCGCGTCCCCGCCTACATCCGCGAGGGCAAGCGGACCGCCTACGAGCCGCGCATGGTGTCAATCGGCCCCTACTACCATGGCGCCGCTGGCCTCCGCGCTATGGAGGACCACAAGTGGCTGTACCTCCACGACCTGCTGTTCGTCCGCAACACCGCCGTCAGCTCGTCCTTGCTGATCCAGGAGATGCGGTCCCTGGAGCCCAGGGCTCGGGCGTGCTACAGCGAGCGCCCCCTCCTCGGCTCCGACGACTTCGTCCGGATGCTCCTCCTTGACGGCTGCTTCATCCTCGAGTTCTTCTTCAAGTGGTACGACAAGGTCCCCGACGCTCTCTGCGACGTCGGCTGGGGCCTCACGCTCGTCAACGCCGACCTCCTCTTGCTAGAGAACCAGATCCCGTTCTTTGTCGTCGAGAGGCTCTACGGTGCCATCGCCGGGGCGCAGGGCGGCACAAGGGAGCACCTCTTCAAAATCCTCTTCAACTACATCGGCGATGAGAAGCAGACAACTGCAGAGCCACCCTCGGACACAATCGAGATCCACCACCTTCTTCACATGTACTACGAGAGCTTCGTGCCCAAGCGGCCGCCGCCGGAGTCCGAGAAGAAGACGACGACGCCATCGGCGACGCTGAAGGTGATACCGCGCGCCACCGAGATGAGCGCGGCGGGTGTGAGCTTCGTGAGGCGGAGCGCCCCTCACGCTCAGGACAAGTACGACGTGGCGTTCAACGCAGGGCGGGGCGTCATGGAGATCCCCGTCATGGTGGTCGACGACGTGGAGAGGTCGCTTCTGATCAACCTGATCGCGTTCGAGCAGAGCCAGGGCGGGGATGACGCGGGCGTCGTCACGAGCTACGTATCGCTCATGGGCATGCTCGTCCGCACGCCGCAGGACGTGGAGCTGCTCCGCCGGCGCGGCATCCTGGACAACATGCTGGCCGACGACGAGGAGGCTGCCCAATTCTTCAGCCACCTCGGGGACGTGGGCACCATAAACTACGACCGGCAGGTCTTCTCAGGGCTGTGCGAGGACGTGCAGAGATACTGCGATTCGTGGTGGCACAGGAACAGGGCGGCGCTCAGGCGTGACTACTTCAGCAGCCCGTGGTCCGCCATTTCCTTCGTCGTCGCTGGGCTTGTCGTGGCTCTTGCGGCTACGCAGACGTACTTCACAATATTTCCATCAAATTGGAAAAAACAACAACAACAACAACAACAACAACAACAACAACAACAACAACAACAACAACAACAACAACAACAACAACAACAACAATAATAATAATAATAATAATAATAATAATAATAATAATAATAATAATAATAATAATAATAATAATAATAATAAGAATAATAATTACTGGGCGTATTACTGTAACATCATTTGTAACGGGATATACAGAATTTATCTAGTCAAATGGCATATTATTTGGGTTAATAATTAAATCGGTTGAGTTATTCTTTATTTGTAACTTTCTTTTCCATAAAATTCCATATCTATTGTTAATAGTAAATTAAATGCATTCTCCAGTAACTAGACAAATAAATGTATCACACTGTAAGTGTTCATACTTCATTTTAATATATTTACAGCATACAATTTCATAGGCAGCTCACCAAAAAATACTATATGTCTTATGTTTATTGGAGAATATCCATTTGCGTATGTTAAACTTTACCGTAAATGATCGTATCATATTACAACCTTTTTTACTAGCATACCAAAATGAGTATGTCCAAACACTCTATGTATGGTCACATATCCAATATATATACCATCATAGATGGTGTAGTATGATCACATACACCACGTACATGCTCTTCGTTGGGTCAGATACGCTCTATATCATGAGATACGAGGCCCTCTAGGAGGACGAAGGTGGTGGCGCTAGTTTGTGTAGGCGATTCGCATGACCCATGCCTCCCTAAGAGAAGCCGACGGATTGCCAATCAACCTTTGGCCAAGATTGTGTCGTCCAAGAGGGCTGAGGTGTTGCTCATGCAGCGCTTTGATGGTGTCCCTGCGCTGGAAGGGCCTTCAGAAGCCGATAAGAAGATGGTTGCTGACTATTTTGATGCTAATTTTAGCATCAAATATATGGAGGCAACCAGGGAGCTCTTCTTGTCCTTGAGGTCCAACCGACCTGCTGAGGCGGCTGCTCGTAGGGATGGTTGAGCAGTAATCTTTTGCACCTCTCTCTACACCTCTTAGGTTGTCTTATGTTTTAGTAAATCACAATCGCGTGTTCTACTATGTTGCGTGAGTGCTAGCCGCTCCGCGTCGTTGTAAGAAATTCTATTTTCATCATCTTCTTAATACAATGAAACACAGCTCTCCTGCGTTTTCGAAAAAAAATATCATGAGATACACATATGGGAGTAGCTACACATGCGTGTAGAATGAATTTTTCCTATGTATATATACACACACACATAAATATATGTATAGGTAAAATTAAGCTAATTTGTACACACACTTTCCTTTTGACTGTTGCCTGATTTCTTATGGGTTTTCAATCGATGGTCACTCTGAATCTGGTAGTAGTGTCTTTGTTTCCGGTTGGGATTTCTTGGTTTTAAGTTTACACTAATCTCAATCCAAGTTTTATAAAAATTTCATCCTCGTTAAATAACATGCCACATAGATAAAAACGGACATGTATGAAATTTATAAAGAGAGAGAGAGGAGTTGGGTTTCATAGGAATTAAATTTGGTGTACGTACTTACCAAGATTTTGAAACTGGAATGTAACACGAGAGCAATTAGTTTCATCATCACAACTTTTCTCAATCCCATGTGACCATGCTTAAGGTGGTAGTAATTAATTTAGTTTCAATTGCTACCGGTTACACAATTCATATGGCATATTTGATCTCAACACTATACAACAATTCAATGCTATGTCTAACATATGAAATGATGAAGTGAAACTATACATTGTGAGGGGTTGTTTCATTCGTCAATCTAAATCTCTAAAGATGATGTGACACTCTAGAAAATTTTGTAACGAAACACTCCATTGCAAATAACCTTAGAGAATGAGGCTCCATAGACAGGTTACAGTGCTACACCATGGAAAAGGTGGCAAGGTGACCGGCTGCACAAGTAGGAAAGTTGAAAGTTCGGTGTTAAAGTGACCTGAAAGGAAAACGTAGGTCTCAGCGTTTGGTTCGGTTTTCGGTGCCATTGAACAGTACCAAATTACACCGCCGCTTGCTGATGAGGATATCACAAAGGTGGATACCAACGATCACATCCTTCTCCAAGTTACAAGTCGTCGTCAACTTGAACTCCACGTTAGGTTCGAATTCAGCAGAACACCCTGGACGGAATCGGTCACATCTTCCTCACACGACATCGAAACGAGGCATTCTTTGATGCATTGGAATGCTAACGACGAAAGCTTTCTTTTGGTCTGGTACTAGCTCCAGAAGCATCATGGATCATTCTGTATGATTGGGACACGGTGCCACATCACCAGTTTTGGGGAGTCGGACCTTTGTATCAGGCCTTAAGCCTAGGTTGTGGACGCCCCCTCTGGTCGCCCCCAACCCTAGAACACCCCCTTTCTGGTATAATCTCAGTAGCCACCGCTACATTAGAGTTTTGGTTTTGTTTAGTTATAGTTTTCCATCGAGAAATACACATCTTTTAACTGTAACACTGAGTCATTTTGATGTGAATCAGGGCCGCCGTTCTTGTTCTACACCACTATGACAATTAGTACTTTTGTGTTCAGAGCTTAAACCACGTATTCATCTTTGCTTCATATACATCTGCAATTTTAGATTGCGGTTTATCATTTCTTGTTTGTGTTCTTCAATTCGCTTGCATGGAAATGCCTTCTTGATGAGGTCAATCGAGTTGTGCTTGGCTGATAACCAACGGAGCAGCGGTGTAAGGGTTGTAGGGGTTCGAATAATTTCTGATTAGAAGCCGAGATCGCCAATGTGGAGTTCTCCACTAATTGAATCTATCATACCTATCGGAAGATCGGGCCAGTGCTACATCAAGTAGTATCATGATTCAGGTTAACCGTGATGTATATCTTCGTTTTTTCCCTTTAGATTCATCTCGTTCATTTACCTACAGTCCATGAAAAGCTAAAAAATTATATACACTTTGCTCTTTCGATTGACCTCTTTGTTGAGTTTGTGTCCGTGGTCGAGTCTTGTTGCTGGTTTAGTGTGTTCGTAGTCGTAGTTCAATCGTCTGTCTTTGTTTTGTTTCTGCCGCTAACCCATCCATCTTTACCTCAACTGCCAGACCCGGTGTTATGGGACTTCTGACGTCATGTAGATTTCCTAGGATAGGGGATGGGGCATGGCCTACTCCCTACGTCAGATGTAACTACTCGTACAGAGTTAGGACTGGTCGATATAAGGAAACTACCCGATCTGTATCTCGGTAGACTTCCTGCACAAGTATTGGGCTAGGATTTCCATGCCCTCTCCCCCAGACTATATAAGGGCGGGCAGGGACCCCCTCCAAACAATCCAACACCTCATCAAACCCTAAGGCAATACAATCCACCATACAGAACGTAGGGTATTACGCTCTCGGAAGTCCGAACCTTAAATATTGTGTTGCTTGCACCTTCGAGTTGCGACACCCTACCTACAAATCTCCACTTCGGGGGTATCCCTCGGTGGGATTGATGGTAAAACACCGACATCAACAACAAGTCGAGCCCTCACGTTACTTGACTTGCCCCTACTAGTTGCCTTGTGTGAACTCTTGCCGCGCAAACCCTAGATAGGCTGCAAGCCACCTTATGTTTTTTGCCTTGCATTGCAACCTTCTTGATTCATCTGGCGATACCTATTGCAGCATACACCAGGGAAGTTTTGCCCTAGGTTGTTTGCTTGCTGAGAAGCTTTGCTCAAACGTGTTTTTGCATTGGAGAATAGGGACACTTTGCCCTAGCCACGCGCGGTGTGTTTGCCTTGTTTCTGCCTCAAAAACACTGATTTGAAGGCCCCTTCTTAAAACAGGCATAATTTTTCGCTCGTAACTCGGATTGAGGTGATTTTTTTTTTAAATTGGATGAAATTAAATTTTGCATCCAGCCGTCACCGAGGCAGCCTGGTCAGGGCAAAGATAGAATCCCAAAATTTGCCTTCTAAGTGGGAGATCTCAATATCCAAAGTTGTGGAACGCTTTTCAGAGAAAGTGCCTAATTTTCTGTGGGCCACATCTTTACTCTATTTAAGCTGAAATGTTTTGTGGTTCCATCTTGTGTGATCCCTGATTGGAGGAAAATATCAGAAAAAAAGTTAAGAAAAATAAAAAAGTTGAAAAAACGACCGGAGGAAAAAATAGGGAAACAAAGAAAAACAATTGCATGAGTTGCTGATTGCTTATTCTTTAAGTTCTGTCCATCGTATTTTGTTTCAACTTGTTGTACTACGTCTAGGGACACGTCTTAGCCAGCAACTATGACCTGTACTTTGTATACTTATTGATTTTTGCTAATCTGCTTGCGATTTTTGCTAATACCTTGCTACCATATTGTGCCTGTCCAAACTACACATATACTTCTAATTAGCATAGGTTCTTCTTGCAACTGTTACACTCAAGCTTGACAATAGATTTTGCTGCCCTGTTGGCTTTGGTAGGAGCACTTTTGATATTGCATTATATTCCACTTTCTCCACCACTCGATAGCTCCTAGTTGATAGGGATAATACTTTGGTGTTGTCTTTTGTTGTCTTCTAATCATGTCAGGGTTAGGGAAAGGAGGAGAATCCCCTTTGGATTTCAATGAGTGCATATTCAAAGATGAGCTTACGAGGTTTCTTGATGACCAGCGCACCTACATGAATATGAAATTTGATGAGTTGATGCGCACGGTGAACAGTCTGATCACCCGGATTGAACATGTTGAACAACGGCGTCCTCCACGGCGTCACTGACAACAAGATGGTGCGTAGGATGAGGAGGAGGATGACAAGGATGCCGACCTTGATACCTACGCGTGCAATGCGGACCGTCTCCGGTGTAATCTTCATGGTATGGGAGGTAATCAAAATCGTGGTAATAATGATCCGATCCTTTTGCTAAAACTAAGTTTACCATGATTCCATTTTCTGGCAATGCTGATCCTCAGGCTTATTTAGACTGGGAACTTGTTGTTGAACAGTAATTTAATTCATATTTAGTTCCAGCTGAGCATAGAGTTAAACTTGCTACTAGTGAGTTTACTGGTTTTGCTATTTTGGTGGAATGATCTTTGGATTGCTCCAATAATGCCAATGTTAAAACTCAGACTTGGAATGTTTTGAAACAACGTATGAAATCTCGCTTTGTGCCTCCTTATTACCTGCGTGACTTGCATTTAACATTGCAAACTTTGAATCTGGGTGACAAAGAAGTAGAGGAATATTATCGGGAGCTAATTATTGGTTTAGCGCGTTGTAATATACATGAGAATGATCAAGACACTTGTGCTAGATTTTTTGGTAGTTTTCATCATGATATATAGAATATCCTTTATAAAGAATGGACTAGGTTTAGCCAATTGTATCATCTTGCTCTCAATACTGAAAGACAAGTACAGGGTTGCCGACAATAGCAGACCTTCACATCCAACACTGTAAGATCCTTTCAGCAGTGTTTCGAGCTCGACAAGCCCAAGGCGTCTGTTGCTAAGCCACCAACGACACCGCCTGGTACTACACCAACTACCACACCTACTCCTTCTGAGGTGAGTAATGTGTCTTCTGTGCAGTCCCAACAGCAGAAGAAGGTTATTCCTACTGGTGCTTCATCGAGCCGCTCCACCAACATCGTGTGCCACCGCAACAAGGCCATGGGACACGTCATGAAGGATTGCTCGAGTCGTCGTGCATTTATTGCAACCAATGGTGGAGGATATGTAAGTGCTAGTGATGTTGAAAATGATTTGCTTCCTGCTGCTAACCATGTTGCAGGTTCGGATAGCGAAGCAGAGACCATTGATGCTATGACTGCTGCTATAGGTTACAAATCTATTCTTATACACTGTGTGTTGAATACACAAATTAAGCACGAACCGGAGAAGTTCCAACACCACAATTTGTTCCACACGTTTTCATTGTCAAGGATTATTGTGTTCGTACAATAATTAATAGTGGGAGCTGCAATAACTTAGTTAGTTTTGATCTGGTCAAGAAGCTTGGCTTGACCACACGTGATCATTCCAAACCTTATCACCTTACCTTGAATGGCTCAACAATAGTGGTAAGACAAAGGTAACTCGATCAGCAAGAGTACACTTTTTCATTGGTTCATATCATGATTATGCTGATTTTAATATTGTGCCTATGCAAGCATGTTCGCTTTTATTAGGACGTCCATAGGAATATGATACTGATGCTTTACACCATGGTAGAACTAATATATATACTTTGATGCATAATGGTAAGAAAATTATTTTCAAATTGTAGAACATGACAAAGAGCTTGCTGAAATTTTTAAATATGATCATGCTTTAGACCTATCTGGTGCTACAATCAAAGAAATTAAGTTGAAAGGAGGTGCTTTAATTGCTTAAACATATCTGTATGCTGAAAATTATGTTGATGATGCACCATGCTGTACTATGCTTTGCAGACATATTTTGCTTTTACATGTTCATACACCTTTGTCTAGCAACTTACATCCTGCTGCCACTAACCTTTTGCAGGAGTTTGATGGTGAGATGAAGTCGACGACGAATCCAATTCAAGATGAAGAGGATAATGAGAACATCACCAAGGTGCATATGAATGAGCCACATCGTTCGCCAAGTTATAAATTGTCGTCAGCTTAGACTCCATGTTCGGTTCAGATTCAGCAGACCACCCTGGACAGAATCGGCCACATCTCCCTCATACGACATCGAAACGAGGCATTCTTTGATGCGTTGAAAAGCTAACGACGAAAGATTTCTTTTGGTTCTGGTACGAGCTCCAGAAGAGTTATGGATGATTCTATGTGACCAGGACAAGGTGCCGCGCCACTGTTGACGGCGCTTAAGTACCACATTTAGGCTGTCAATTCCTGCATAAACACCGGAAAGATAAACATCAACATTAGTGGTAGGAGTTATTACTAACAACTTCCACAAGTGTTGGTAATTATTTATATGCAGATCAATTAGAGGAGAAAACACATCTCTACAGCAAGGAGACACACCCCTCAATCCAAGGCAAAAGGCGTCGACTAATCAGAGTGCGCCATTCAGCCCCCCATGGATCCAAGGGCCCACAAACACATGCAACTGACTTAGGAAAGCATGAACTCACTTGCCATGGTCCAGAGGACCCACCTACCAGCCTCCTGCTCGAAGCTGAGCTCGGTCGGAGCCAGACCTGGGTCAGTCGAACTAGGACCAGCTCCACCGACCTTCCCCTTCCACGTGTAGCTCCCTCATTGGACCTCAATGGTGGTTCCAGGTGATAGACCCTTATTTGTCAGCCGAGACACCCCTGGACAAGCCTATATATATGAGGGGAGGGGCTTACGATAGAGACACACCATCCAAGAGAGCCTTGAGCTTCATTGCAAAGGCAAGGCCTTTCCTAGCCCGTGTTAGAGTAGGGAGAGAGTGAGGGGGTAGTTTAGAGGGGCGCCGGGTTTGTCGGCGCTCTTCTCCAACTTGTACCTCTAAGGATGATGCTACATTTTTTGGGGTTAGTAAGAGTTTGTGATTCCTTCTTATAGTGTTATACTTAGTCACATGAGTAGTCTTATTCCCTTGCTATCATAGTATAGACTTGAGTGCTCTCATGTATGCCTATAGTATACGCTATTAGTTCTAGTAGTTGAGTGAGGTCAGCTCTCTTACTTCCGGGTTCGTCGTTCTGTATTTATACAGAGTGCTATAGTTTGCTATGGGACGTCAGATGTAATTAGATTGCTGTAGTAATCCGTAGCATAGACGTGGTGTCTAGGCTAAGAGTTATCCTTCGTTTGCCTTATATCCCACGGATAGCTAGAGGTAAGACGTAGGTGGTGATAGACCTATCGGTCCTTTGTAATCCTCCACGTTCGGAGTGTAGAGTTGTTGGCCGAAGTCTTCTTGCAGACCAGGGGTAAATCAATGCCCGAAGCGAGTATTTTGCCTGAGAGTTCGACCTTTAACTCATCTATAGTGCTACCTTAGGAATCCTCTCTGCCCTCACCTATCTTTATGTGACCTCAGACCGACTAGAATAGAAGTTAGTGCACACACGTTCCCTTGGATTCGATAACCCTTGGAATACTCTGAGGTGAAAGATATAACGGTATCCGTGCGCTTGCGGATTTATTCGCTATCGCTAAAATACCTAACGGTCACTAGTTTTGGGCCAAGTCGGGCCTTTGTATCATGTAGGGCCTTAAGTCCTGGTTGTGGACGCTCCCTCTGGTCGCCGCCAACCCTAGGATGCTTCCTTTCTGGTATAAACTCAGTAGCCGCCGCCACATTAGGGTTTGAGTTTGTTTAGTTATAGTTTTTCACCGAGAAACAGACATCTTTCATTGTAACTGTGACGCCGAGTCCTTTTGCTATGAATCAGGGCCCCGTTCTTGTTCTACTCCACTGTGGCAATTAGTCCTTTTGTGTTCAGAGCTTGAACCCCATATTCATCGTCTTTGCTTTATACAGATCTGCAATTTCAGATTGTGTGTTTATCCTTTCTTGCTTGTGTTCTTCGATTAGCTTGCAGGGAAAAGTCTTAATGGCGAGGTCAATCAATTTGTGCTTGGTTGATAACCAACAGAGCAACGGTGTAACAGCTGCAGTCGTTCGAATCGTGTTTGATTTGAAGCACGGATCACCAATGTTGAGTTCTCCACCAATCGAATCTATCATACCTATCCGTAGATCGAGTCAGTGCTACATCACTTGCGCTGCTCGCTGCGAGGCTGCCCGCTCGCCGCTGCTGCATCACGCCCGCGCTGCTCCCACGCCTCGCATGCTGCTCCCCACCCCGAGCCCGCGCTGCGCATGCTGCGCTCTCGCCGCTAGCCTTTGGCCTCTACCGATGCCGCTCACAGCTCGCTCCTCATGGTACGCTGAGCGTGGAGGCCGGAGGAGGCGTCGCCGCCAGGGATGCGATGGAATGGTGAGTGGGGTATGGTATTGGCCGATTGGGACTTGGGAGATAGTGGAGAGGATATGGTTAGGGTTTGTTATGACCGTGTGAATGAAAGGGCAGGGGTTGGGTTGGGTCGAGGTGGGCTAAATTGAGGGCCCGTTTGGCATGGCTCCGTCTCCTCCGGTGGAGCGGCTTCTCAGGTGGAGAAGAAGCCGTTTTGGAAAACGTTTGGCCAAACGACTTCACCTGTTGGATTGAGAACGTAAAATATCTAAATTACCCTTCTGTTCTTTTTTTTTAATTTTTCCTCTCCTTTTCTTTTTCTCTTCCTTTTTCTTTCCTCCTCCTCTCCTCTTTATCCATCCAACGCCCGCCTCCCTCGAGCGGCTAGTCCAGCCTCCTGCCCCGCGAGCGCCGCCGCGCCGCTACGGCCTCCCCGCCCCGGCCTCCCTCCGCTGTGGCCCCTCTCCACCGCACTCCTCCAAACGTGCCGCGCCTCAAGCTCCCTGCCGCCGGCCGCACCCTCCGCTCGGCGCCGCCGGCTGCCTCCGGCCTGCTGTGGCCGCGCGCTGCTGGCCGCCTGTAACATCCCAAAAATTCCTATTCATAAATCACCGAATTCAAAAATATTTACAAAATCAATCTGCAAAATTTATCTTTTGAGCTCAATGTCCCTTATCATCTAAATTCCATTGTGTCTAATCACCATCCAATTATTTTCCCCCCTTCCAATCCATCGAACCAGCCAGCTCCTTTCCTTCTAATCTCTCTTGATTCCTCTTCCTGCTGAATCCAAATGAGCAGCAACATTCGTGTGTGCATTCACACAGCACGTCCACATGCAAAGTAGCACGCATGGTGCTACTGCCTCCTTGCAGCTCTGCAGCGTCCACGCCACGCGTGAGCTAGCCAAGCTACCCCCCCCCCCCCCCCCCCCCGTCGTGCTTGCTCTGCGCCGTTCTCACGCGACGCACGCGTGACACCATGACCCCGTGATGTGATCGTGCTCTGCCACCGGCACCACACCGCGCTGCCCACCGCCGCGTTCCCACCTCCCGCACGCCGCTGCAGCCGTCCTCGCCGGCTTTGCCGCCTTGGAGCTCGCGCTTTTAATGTTGCCGGCGCCTCGCACCACTGCGCCGCACTGCCACAGCTCCGCCATTGAATGCGAGCAGGCGAGCGTTGGCACAGCCCCACCTCCGCCGCCTATAAAAGCCACCCGAGCTGCTTGCCATCGCCACGCCGAGCTCGCCGAGACACAGCCCCGTCGCCCTTCTTCCTCCTCGCTTCAACTTTCACCTCCTCTGTACTTCGTCAAGAAACAGCCCGTCCGTTGATCTCCCCAACCAGACCATCTCGGTCCAATTCCTTTCGAGGTCAGCACCTCTACACCCTCCTCTGCCTGCCCCATCTCGCGACCTTCCCTATCCCTGCCTGAGCGGAGCCCCCCATGAGCTCGCACGGCCGCAGCCATGGCCGACCGAAGCCGAGCACATTCCGCTCAGTCTCCCATGCCCTCGGATTTGAGAAAGGTGGCCGGAGCTACCGCCAGCTCGAGCTCGAGCAGTCCACCCATGGTGGACAGAACCATGAGCACGAGCTACTCTGTCCGTTTTTCCGTCTGTCTCTACTCCTACCTCTCTGTTCTATTTTTGTGAGCAGGGTACATGAGTATAAAGCCCACCAATCCAAAGGCTGAATCGTCACCCTACTGGGCCAATAACCCGTACACTCCCTTCCCTATACTATTCAATTTTCGGAATTCAATTAGTAGCCAACTATTACAAAGCCATATCTCACCCGTCAAAGCTCCAAATTAATTGATTCTTCTTCCTAAATTCCTATAAAATCATATCCTATTCATTCCTTCTATTTTCATCCCCTCTTGAGCTCATTTTATTTTGTGTTATGCTTGTTTGTGTTTGTTTCTCGTTGCGCCGTTGTCGCCGTAGCTGACAGAGTGATCGAGGAGGAACACGTTGAGGAGCCCAAAGGCCAGTACCGCGAGCCAGAGCTGGAAGATCTGTACCGCGAGCAAGAGTTCCCGGAAGGCTTTGAGGACGGCAAGTCCAATCTCCTCCTTTGATGCATATTTAACCCGATTTTACAATCACAACCTATTAGCCTGTTTATAAAATTGCATATTATTTTATTGCTAAAACATGGTTGGATAGCCACCCCTTGATTGCTATGATCATTCCTTGATGACCTAAGTTTGTCTCTAAATATTGTATGCTCTGTTTGGATGATAAACACCGCTAGATTGCTTAGGATCTTGTTACTCATTTTATTACACTTCGAATATGATTACACCGTGTCTTTTTAAAGAAGAAATGCGTGAGTATGAAAAAGGGGAAAAAGGGAATTTTTGGAAAATAAAAGAAAGAGATGCTTAGACAAGATGGAAGGGTGTTTCTTGTGTGAAATGCCATGTTGGGCTCGTACTTTAGTGATTGAGCAAGGTTGGGAGATATCCGTCTTGTCATAATTAAGGACTGAGTTGATGTGTCGTCTTGCCTAACTCAAATTATCGTGCAACCACTGGACCGTTGCGTGTGGAAACGGCTAAGTATAAATCCCACTAGCTAATCTGTTAGTAATCAGGCGAGCTGGTGAGCAATGGGTGATCAAAGAGACGGGATAAGATCTGGGTGACTTATGCCTCGGTTAGACCTCACTGGTAGGTCAATGACCCCTTGGTGGATCCCGTGTTGGCTAGTCAGGTCTAGCTATGGTGGGTAATGGCTTTGATAGGATCTGCACTGACACTAAGGTGATCGTGCTACGGTACCCTACTTGTGGGTAAAGTGTACACCTCTGCAGAGTTAAAACCTATTCGAATAGCCGTGCCCACGGCATTGGGCGAGTTACGGTTTGGTCACATGACTAGATTTTGGGATGGATGGTTTTATGGCGTGAGTTATTTTGGAGGGTGTCCGGCAGTTGTGCCGTGAGCTACGACGGACGGGGAGTCCGGTAGCATTAAAACTGTGATCCTTTGTGAAGGATCAACCCCACACACTACTCGGTTACCCGTGCATGTGTAAAATCTAGCTTTATTGCAAATTAACCTTAGCCTTATCCTTGTTATATCCTGTGCATATTCTTTGTTATGCCCCTCCGTGGATGGGGTTGGACTTGTTGAGTACTTTTTGTACTCACCCCTATTTTGTTGCTTCAGATGAAGACCTAGACTTCGTTGTTGAGGATGTCGAGTAGGAGGTTGCGGCACCCAACGCTGCCTGTGGTGTTGGCCCTTTGCAGGATGCTTCCGCTGGCGCGATACTCTGAGCCCAATCTGGACCCTACCCTGGTCGTGCTTTGGTGTATCATTGTAGCCTTTTTGCTGCTTATCATTGTTTGTATCGAGTGTCCGCCTCCGCAGAGGTTGTATGGTGACTGAACTATCTGTCGAATAAATGTGTTATCAGCCTCCTGGGACTGATATTTGTGTCACATTTAGTCTCTACTTATGTGGGGATGCTTCACCGCCTCCGCCGCGCCCCTGCGGTGATGCGGTCACCCCGGCGGGCCCCACCCGGGGGTAGCGCTCGGAAAGGAGGAGGAGGAGGAGGAGGAGCCGGGCGGAGCCACGTTTTCTGGCTCCGCCTCCCCAAAAGTGCTCCAGAGAGCGCTTTTCCCGGGGCTCCGAAGCTGGAGCCGAGGGTGAAGCACCCTGTTTGGCAGGGCTCTAGCTGGAGCCGGTTTTGGAGCCGGAGCTGGAGCCATGCCAAAGGGGGCCCGACTTTCGATGGATCAGCTGGTTCGGTTCAGTGCGACCCTAAAACCGATTCTGACACTGACCACCGAATCTGATAAACCGAAACCACCGGAAAACTGATTATTTGTTTCGGTTCGGTTCGGTTCGGTATTTTTGGGAAAAAAATGCCCAAGCCTAGGATAAAGGATGCCACCACGTCTCAAGGAGAAAGGGTCCCCTGTGATAGTGCTCAATCGTGATGTTCACGAAATTAGAGGTTATATGACGTTTCTTTATCAGATTTCTCCACGAAATTAGAGGTTATATGACGTTTCTTTATCAGATTTCTCCAAATTAAATTGCCCCGTTGCATCAATTAGGGACGGGCGCCCTGATTACACTCCCTAGAAAGGAGCGTTTACGGTGCAAAGGCTGCGTGGGAAGCGTAAACATAAAATTTCTACGGAGACCTAGTCACACATTTATTTTTGAGAAAGACACTTAAGGTGTCTAGAATACAAAAGAATAACTTTGAGGGAGATACGATGAGATGTGACATTTGAGTGTATATAGAGGTAATAACTTTGAGATGGGACTACCGACGACCGCCGGAAGCTAGAGAGTAGGGGGACCAAGGCGACGGCGTGGAGGAGACCCTAGGGGCGTCGTGGGAGCGTGTGAAATCAAGGGTTGGAACTTGGAAGGAAAAACCTGCGGAAGGAAGGAGATGACACTGACGGACTAATCTACTCGCGCATTTGAACATGAGAGAGATAAGAGCAACTTTAGAAGACTCTCTAAATTCTTCCTAATTGCTAGTTTTAGAGATTTTAATTAAAAATACCTTTCAACAGCTTTTCTATTTGGTTATTCAAATATAGCCACTCTATTCCTGATTTCTTGCTAGTCAAATATGGAAAAGAGAATAGCTTTTCAAAGTGCACACAAGATATAGAAAAACTGTTGGAAAATGAAAAATTATAGAAAATAATTTTTATGCAAATGACTCTCTAAATCTAAATGATGATCTAGAGAGTGAGGTTTAGAGAGACTCTTGGAAATGCTCAAACACGTATCTAGCAGCATGAAACGGGTCCCTCGTTCGGGTGAGGGGTACACACGTACAGTTGGTGCGGGGTCAGACTCAAGGGAGGAAGAAATGGCCTGAGTAGGGGAGAACCAGTCTTGTGGTCACTGGTCTTTGAAAGGAAGAGATCGACGAGAAAATGGCCTGAAGCGATAAGTGCGTTGAACAGCATGCATGAGCTCGCCTCCTATAAAGAAGTGTGATTTCATTGGGTGCAGTTATATGCCACTTGATGTGACAGTGGGAGAAAGCATCACCAGAAGGATTTATTAGATGGACTGAAACCACTCGAAGAATTTATTAGATGGGCCTTAGCCCAATTATGGGACTGTTCCATAGTAACATGATATGTTAATTTCAGCTAAAAAAGAGAGATTCCTTGCATGCAAAAGAGAACAAATATGACGTCAGCATATGCATGCAAATTTAAAATTAAAAAAAAGTTATAAGTATTAAACCCAGCATCCAAATTAAATTTTGATTGCACCATTATCTTTCTTATGATAAGAGCTTCAAAACGAGACCACACTTACCTATATTTGCATGATATTTTTTAAAAATATTTTTTAGTATTAAATAATTATTTTAGGCTACTGGGAATAAATATTTTAACAACTGTTGGCGCTAAAATCGGCCGGATAGGAATCGGCCGATGGGTCTTCAGCGTCGGACACACGACCCGGGAGAATCTGCTTAGCTCCTGTTCGGGTTATCGCCCTGGTGCGGTTCGCGCGGCGTGCCAGTCAATCTGACCTGTTGATTGACAAGGAAATAGAGTATTAAATTCCAGGCGCGTCGATCGGCTGGATTTCCGATCTGTCCTGAGGAGCGCGTCGGCGGCAAATCGGCCGATTTGCTGTAGAGATGATCGGCTATGGGTCAGCCGATGATCGTATAGTAATTGTAAAGAGAACTGCTGGAGCAATCTAAACAATTACTATAGAAGCAACACTTGCAACAGATCTAATCGGCTATATGGCGATGAATCGAAGGAGAACAATGACGAAGCCGATTACCCTGATCTCAAGCTGGATAACTGGTGATAATACTAGAATAACAGGTAAAACTTGCAATTCTAGTAAATATCGATAACTTGTGAATAAATCCAAACGAAACCACAGCGATGCGCCCGTAGTTAAAGCTCGGATATTACTCGATAAGCGGAACCTACCAATTGGCCGGAGATCAAGTTGATGCAGCCCTGCCAATCCGTACGAACTCGTGAAAGAAGAAAATATTGGCGAAGTCGCCGACTTGAAAGGTAAAGTACTGGTAAAAAGTAGAAGTGTTTTTGTTGATTGATGTTGGTTTTTCCTTTGCAAAGCCCTAGCGACTCCTATTTATACCCTGAAACTAGGACTCCTGGTCGATCACGACTTGTTACAATCTTATTTAGAACAGGAAAACTACTATATCTATAATAACTTTAAAAGGGAAACGGACTCCCGCAGAATCTTCCGCCGCCGTTTTCTAATCCAATCAGGACCTCTTCAATTGCTTTTCGGCCGTCGTAGCATACCTTGTTGACCAGCTTTTGATCAGGATCTTCTGGAATAATCCTATCCTGTCGATATGGGTTGCGCCACCAATCGGCCGATTTTCGACTGTTACCCCGATCGGCCGATTCCTTACTGTAGCTCTTAGATCTTCTGCATCGGCCAATCTTCTTCTCCTGACGCCGATTCAATACGTGTCAAAATCTGGCGTCAACACATGCCCCCCAGTTTCGGAGTAAAATATAACTTTTTCTTCGAAACTCTTTCTTTAATCCTTCTCTCTAAGCTTCCCCATTGCGACAGGAGTAAACCTCGGAATCGGTTGTGTTACCTTTCCCTCTGCATCTGATCTTTTTCTAGAATCAGCTCTATGACATGGAATCCGGTAACAGGATTTATGTTGGCGTGTAGATTCAGACTTTGACCGTCTCCCCTGGCAGCTTTACATTTACTGATGCCTTTACTCCGACGGTACACGTCTTGCCAACCCTCTGTCTCTTCCTTTCTATAAATACGACTCTTCGTATTATTTCCAAAAATGTTCATCTGGCTTGTCTTCTTTTCCTTCTGAAACCCGCCGCTCGCCGTCTTTGGTCAAGCATTAAAATGTCTTCTCGATCCTCCTCTTCCGTTAATCAGGTATCAATTTCCTCTCCATCCCTTCCTGAGATATCTTACTTTGTTCCAACATATTTGTCCATTCCTTCTTTCAGCCGAACCGTCTCAGCCCCGGTTTGGAAAGAGCGATCGAAATCATGCATTCAGGCAAGCCATTGTCGCAAGCTGATATAGATCTGACAAAAGCTCATTCTGAAGAACTCAAAGATCATGTTCCTGCCAATGTCCGATCAATCTTGGACCATATGGATCTCGTCTGCTTTGAACAAATGCCATCCTCTGACGAGAGTTCTTCATCTTCACACCGACTTGCTGAAGCTAAGACTGAAGCCACCATGAAAGATTTGGAAGAGGAGAAGGCCCGCCTGCTGAAAGAACTCTACGACCAAGCTGAAGCTGGAGCCATTGCAAAGGACTTGAAAGATGAAAGGCTCTCCCTCATGATAAGATTAGGTCGCGTCGAAAGAGAAATCCAACGCAGGCGTAACCAGTAGTGTTTTTATTCTAAGGGCGACTCACACCATGTCGGCCATGTAATCTGTGATTTCCATCCGATAATGAATCCTAATGTTCCCTTCACCAGATGTATAACCAGAAAACCGACGAGAAATCGGCCACGTTACCTTGATATATCTTGCTGTAAGTTATGCACCTACCCAAATGCTTGGATAGTACCTTTTCAAATATCGTCCATTCAGAGCTCTTGGGAATTCCTCCCCTTCTATCGTCTCCAGAATGTATGCATTTCCGGGAGCACATCGGCCGATTCTATACGGCCCTTCCCAAGTGGGTGACCACTTACCGAATTTGGGATCCTTAGATCCTATCGGCAGCACCAGCTTCCATACCAGATCTCCCTGAGAGAACTGTTTGACTTTGACCTTCTTGTCATACCATCTGGCCACCCTTTTCTTGTTCTCCTCTATGCTGATCAGAGCTCTTAACCGCAAACCCGCCGAATCGTCAAGTTCATCTTTCATGAGAAAGGAATAATCATCGGCCGTTAACTGATCCTGTAGCGATATGCGTCTTGACCCTGTTCTTATCTCCCATGGTAAGACCGCCTCATGGCCATAAACCAAACGATAAGGGGATATTTTAGTGGCCCCATGACAAGCCATCCTGTACGCCCATAAAGATTCAGCCAAAGACATATGCCACTTCTTGGGTTGCTCTTCTATCTTCCTCTTGATTAGCTTGATTATCCCCTTGTTAGATGACTCCGCTTGGCCATTGGCTTGAGCATAGTATGGAGAAGAATTTAACAATTTAATCCCCATATCGGCGGCGAACTCTCCGAATTCTCCAGAAGTGAACATTGTCCCTTGATCAGTTGTGATGGTTTGAGGAATACCAAATCGATATATAATATGGCTTTTAACAAACTCAATCATATCGGCTGATGTTACGTTCCTCAAAGGAACTGCCTCCACCCATTTGGTAAAATAATCTGTAGCCACCAATATGAACTTATGCCCTTTGCTAGATGGAGGATGAATCTGCCCGATGAGATCTATTCCCCAACCTCTGAACGGCCACGGCTTAATTATTGGATTCATAGCCGATGCTGGTGCGCGCTGCACATTGCCAAACCTCTGACAGTCTTGGCATCCTCTGTAATACTTGAAACAATCTTGAAGGATGGTCGGCCAGTAATATCCATTGTTCCTGATCATCCACTTCATTTTGTGAGCCGATTGATGAGCTCCACACACGCCCTCATGGATCTCTCCCATTAGAATCTTTGCCTGTTTTGTTCCCAGGCATTTGAGAAGAACTCCATCAATCGTCCGAAAAAATAAGTCATCCTCAAGCAACACATACTTTGTAGCCTGAAAACGTGTTCGCCGATCCACCTTTTGGGATGGATTTTTCAAATAATCGGCGATTTCCTTCCGCCAGTCATCGGCCGCGAGTTCTAGCGTCATCGCTCCCTGAATCGGCCGATACCCAGAAGCATGTTGAGCCAGTCTGTTGGCTTCTTCATTATAATCTCTAGGGATGTGCTCAATTGTTGCAGATTTGAAGCCTTTCAAAAGTTGAAGACAATCTTCATAATAAATCCTCAAGATGTCGTCCTTGCATTCAGATCGTCCTGTTAACTGATCCACAATGAGCATGGAGTCCCCAAAGATCTCGACTGCATCCGCCCTGACTTCCCTTAACAATTGGATGCCTTTCAGAATAGCTCGATACTCCGCCTGGTTGTTGGTTGCAGAAGCTTCTATCGGTAGAGAGAAATCATAAGTTGCCCCCCGAGGCGACACAAGAACGATGCCGATTCCTGATCCGACCCCACACGAAGAACCATCAAAATATAGAGTCCATGGAACTGGTTCAACGGTGGCAATTTCTGGTCCACAATGCTGAACTACGAAATCGGCCATCACTTGACCTTTGACGGCTTTGGCCGATTCGTACCTTAGATCGAATTCTGACAAAGCCAGGATCCATTTTCCAATCCGCCCCTTCAAAATCGGCAATGACAGCATATACTTCACCACATCATCCTTGCATACGACTATGCATTCTGCCGATAGCAAATAGTGCCTGAGCTTAGTACATGAAAAGTACAAGCACAAGCATAATCGCTCCACCGAAGAATATCTTGTTTCGGCGTCTAAAAGTCTTCTGCTGACGTAGTACACCACTCGTTCTTTCCCTTCAAACTCCTGTACCAACGCCGATCCAATAGCCTGCTCATGAGCCGATAAATATAACTTGAACAGCTTACCAGGCTGTGGCGGGGCTAACACCGGAGGTGAAACGAGATACTGCTTGATATTCTCCAGTGCCTTGCGTTGTTCTTCCCCCCATATGAACTCTTGGTCGGGCTTTAACTTCAACAGAGGGGTAAAAGCCTGAATACGTCCCGATAGATTGGATATGAATCTTCTGATGAAATTGACCTTGCCGATGAGGGACTGCAGTTCAGTTTTATTTTGTGGGGCCACTACTCTATTGATGGCGTCTATAGTCTTACGGCTGACTTCTATCCCACGCTCATGGACCATAAATCCCAAGAATTGTCCGGCCGATACACCAAACGCACACTTGTTTGGGTTCATCTTCAGCCCATGCTTCCTTGTGCACTCCAGCACTTCCTGTAAATCGGCCAGATGATCACGGTGACCTTTTGACTTGACCAAGACGTCATCTATATAAATTTCCACTGATGAACCAATGAGATTGTGGAAGATGTAGTTCATGGCCCGTTGATATGTAGCGCCGGCGTTTTTCAAGCCAAAAGTCATGACCACCCATTCAAATAAACCAAGATGGTCTGGGCACCTAAAAGCCGTTTTCGAAATATCTTCTTCGGCCATTAATATCTGATTGTATCCGGCATTCCCATCCATGAAACTTATGACTTTGTGGCCTGCGGCGGCATCCACCAAGATATCGGCCGTTGGCATCGGATAACCATCCATTGGCGTAGCCTGATTTAAGTTCCTGAAATCGATGCACACACGCAATTTTCCATTCTTCTTGTATACAGGCACAATGTTAGAAATCCATTCGGCATAACGGCACTGCCGAATAAATCCTGCCTCAATCAACTTTGTGATCTCAGCCTTTATATCAGGTAGAATCTTGGGATTACACCGCCGTGTAGGTTGCTGATATGGCCGATATCCTGATTTTATAGGTAACCGGTGTTCAACAATAGACCGGTCTAGTCCTGGCATCTCGTGGTATTCCCAAGCAAAGCAATCCCTGAACTCTTTCAATAATTTTATCAATTTGCATTTGTACTTAGAATCCAAATTGGCACTAACGTACGTCGGCCTCGATTTGCTGCTATCTCCCAAATCTACCATCTCTAACAAATCGGCCGACGTGAACCCGTGCCCCAGCTTCCCATCTTCTCGGATGAGCTGATCCATTTATTCTGAATCTTCGGAGCCGACTGCTTGGATCGGCTGTAGACCGAAATCGGACACTCTCAGGAAGTCAGTGTCCCAAGTCCTGCCAGATATACACTTGACGTGCTCGCAACTCCACTGTTGTGTGTCGGCCGCTGCAACGCTGTGGACAGAATCGGCTGCGACTATCTCTGTACTGTCGCCGACCCATTGCACAAGGCATTGATGCATAGTAGATGGGACACAGCAGTTTGCATGTATCCAGTCGCGACCAAGCAGCATATTATAGGACCCTTTGCCATTAATGACGAAGAAAGTAGTGGGGAGGGTCTTACTGCCGATGGTGAGGTCGACGCAGAATGCTCCGCGGGCGGGTGATACGTTGCCTTCGAAATCTTTCAGCATCATGTCCGTCTTGGTGAGGTCGTCGTCGCCCTTGCCCAGCTTGCGGAACATGGCATACGGCATGATGTTGACTGCCGCGCCTCCATCTACCAGTAATTTGGTGACGGGTCTTCCGTTGACATACCCTTTGAGAAACAGCGCCTTAAGATGCTATCGTTTTTCCTCTTCTGGTTTCTCAAACGTAGCCGTCATCGGCTCTAATACCAGTTGTGCCATTTGCTCTTCCTCTGTATTTGTCACTTTGTCCCGATCGCTTGGCGCCATGAACTCCATCGGCAGTATGAAAACCATATCGATTTCGGCCGCCGATTCTTGGCTGTTTGCTTCCTGATCATTATTCTTTGGGCGCCAAATTCGAGATTTCACATTCCTTCTCTCTGGCACCTGTTTTTGTTCTTCTTCTTGATGCTCAAACTGGCGTAGGCGTTGGATCCTTCGCTTCTGGGATCTGGATAAGCAATCGGGACACCACCTGGGATTCACTGGTTTGGCCGATGATCTGGCGTGTTCCCAGTCTGGTTCCCTACCTAGGGGGTCTTCGTCTGACACCCTATCATCGGCCATCTCTTCCAGCCGATCGTGTACTCTGACCCTGCCCCCCAGTCCATCTTGCTGGCCGATCTTGGTTTTTGACCTGCCGTACTGGTCAACTCTGCCCCCCAGCCGATCATGCACCGAAACGCGCCGTTCTTCGCGCCGATTTCTGTTGATCAGCTCTAATCCTCTGTCCCTAGAGTGCGGCTTTGGTTGATCGTTGCGGTTTGATCCGTTGCACTCCGGACAGTTATCGGCAGATGGCAATCTGATATCGTTCTCCCAACAGTGGATGAAGAAGGGACACTGCCAGTGATCTTCACGCCGGCGTATCATCTCTTCCTGGTGTTGCGCTTGTTCTTGCTGCCGCCGATATTTACTGAGTAGAAATCGGGAGGTGACAGGCCTGTGTGGTCGTTCTGGTCCTCGTCTGTTCCTTCTGATTTCTTCCGTCGTGATCTGCCTCCTGGGATCGACAACGCCGTCTTTTCTCGCCGATTCTGATGTCAGCACCCTGGTTTGACTTGATTCTTCTCCAGCGTTGACCGTGTTGGCCGGGAAGGGGTGCTGGTCTATCTTCATCGGCATTGCCGATTTGGTTGGAGTCTCAAATCTGAGCCGCCCCTGTTCAATGGCCGATTGTATCTGCTGACGGAAGACTTTACATTCATTGGTGTCATGAGAGGTAGCGTTGTGCCACTTGCAGTACTTCATCTTTTTCAGCTGATCGGCCGTAGGGATGGTGTGATGTTGCGATAGCTTAATCTGTCCCTCCTGAAGCAGTAGATCAAAAATTTTATCGGCCTTGGACGTGTCAAAGCCGAATGTCTCTGGCTCCTCCTTGCCAAAGGGGCAGGATATTGGTTTTTTCCCTTTTACCCATTCCGCCAGGCCGATTTCTTCCTCCGCGTCAGATTCAGATCCCTCCAAATACGCCACCTTCTTCTGGAAGCTCCTCCGCTGTTCAAGTGGTCGGATCTCCTGCCCTGACAATCGGTGGACGATTTGACTCAGGCTCTCAAACTCTTGGGCGGCATATCTCTCTCTGATTTGCGGTAAGAGGCCCTGGAAAGCGATATCGGCCAACTGTGCATCGGTCAGAGCCAGGCTGTAGCACTTGTTTTTGATCTCTCTGAACCTCTGTATATACCCTGTCACCGGCTCATCGTTCCTCTGCCTGAGGCTGGTTAGATCCGAAATCTTCATCTCGTGTACTCCTGCATAGAAGTACTTGTGGAATTATTTCTCCAGATCGGCCCACGTGACGATAGAATTTGGCGGTAAAGTGGTGAACCACTGGAAGGCCGATCCGGATAGAGATGATGAAAATAACTGTACCCTCAGAGCGTCTTGTGTGGCGGCTTCACCGCACTGGATGATGAATCTATTGATGTGTTCCACAGTGGATGTGTCATCCGTCCCTGAGAACTTGGTGAAGTCAGGAACCTTGTAGCGGTGTGGGAACGGCAAAGATTCATAGACCGGTGGATACGGCGTCTTGTAAGTATAAGTTTGAACTTTCGGCTTCAGCCCAAACTGATCTTGGATTACTTCTGCTATCTTTGCCGTCCAGTCCACCTGCTGCTGATGAACGGTTGTTCGAGGCGCGGGCATATGCTGAAGGGCTGGTTCGGCCAGGTGATGAATCGGCGAAGTTTGCTGAGCGGCCGATGATTGCTGGCGAAACGCGTCCGCACCCTCTTCGTACGTCGTTGCTGGCACCGTGCCTCTGAATGCTTCCACAGTGCTTGTCCCCCTACCGATTTCGGGTAAAATCGGCTGGTGCTGGGAGACCGTCGGCCGGGCGGCCGATTGGTACGGCACCTGAAACGGATAAGTGCCATGCCCGTTCACTGGCTTGGGGAAATACGTCGTGGCTGATGCCCCCCAAGGCGCTGAGCTCGTAGGCAGTGTTTGCACAGAAGCCATTTGAACGGGTTGAAGCGGCGCTCGCGATGGGAGACATGGTGCACCGCTGTATCTTGGAGACGCCGGAAGTGGTGGAGAGCTGTATCCTTCGTGCTGCGTCAATATCGGCTGAGAAGCCGATTGGGATGTGTAGGGTAAGCTTCTGGCCGGCAGGGTAGTTGGAGGGGCATACGCCGGTCCCTGATAACCTTGAACGGCTCCGCTGGCCAGAGAGTTGACGACGGCGTTGTACACCGTGTTGCTCATCACCGAGGATTGGTCAATGAACGCTTGATACACGGACTGTTGAATCATCTCTGACATCTTGCCCGAGTCTTCAGCAATGGTGATGTGGCGAGGTGCTGGAATAGGAGCTTTCTTAACTGCTTCCCCGCTTCTGGTACGACTGAACGATTGGAGGTACATCTTCTTGTAATCTTCCAGATGTTTGGCCAATTCCTCCCTCTGGTCGTCCTTGAGATCAGCTTCTGTGACCCCGATGATGTTGCTGTCAGAGATTTCTGCGTTGTTCGACATATCAGGTCTTGGATGGTCCCACCGGGCGTGCCAAAAGTGTGTTGGCGCTAAAATCGGCCGGATAGGAATCGTCCGATGGGTCTTCAGCGTCGGACACACGACCCGGGAGAATCTGCTTAGCTCCTGTTCGGGTTATCGCCCTGGTGCGGTTCGCGCGGCGTGCCAGTCAATCTGACCTGTTGATTGACAAGGAAATAGAGTATTAAATTCCAGGCGCGTCGATCGGCTGGATTTCCGATCTGTCCTGAGGAGCGCGTCGGCGGCAAATCGGCCGATTTGCTGTAGAGATGATCGGCTATGGGTCAGCCGATGATCGTATAGTAATTGTAAAGAGAACTGCTGGAGCAATCTAAACAATTACTATAGAAGCAACACTTGCAACAGATCTAATCGGCTATATGGCGATGAATCGAAGGAGAACAATGACGAAGCCGATTACCCTGATCTCAAGCTGGATAACTGGTGATAATACTAGAATAACAGGTAAAACTTGCAATTCTAGTAAATATCGATAACTTGTGAATAAATCCAAACGAAACCACAGCGATGCGCCCGTAGTTAAAGCTCGGATATTACTCGATAAGCGGAACCTACCAATTGGCCGGAGATCAAGTTGATGCAGCCCTGCCAATTCGTACGAACTCGTGAAAGAAGAAAATATTGGCGAAGTCGCCGACTTGAAAGGTAAAGTACTGGTAAAAAGTAGAAGTGTTTTTGTTGATTGATGTTGGTTTTTCCTTTGCAAAGCCCTAGCGACTCCTATTTATACCCTGAAACTAGGACTCCTGGTCGATCACGACTTGTTACAATCTTATTTAAAACAGGAAAACTACTATATCTATAATAACTTTAAAAGGGAAACGGACTCCCGCAGAATCTTCCGCCGCCGTTTCCTAATCCAATCAGGACCTCTTCAATTGCTTTTCGGCCGTCGTAGCATACCTTGTTGACCAGCTTTTGATCAGGATCTTCTGGAATAATCCTATCCTGTCGATATGGGTTGCGCCACCAATCGGCCGATTTTCGACTGTTACCCCGATCGGCCGATTCCTTACTGTAGCTCTCAGATCTTCTGCATCGGCCAATCTTCTTCTCCTGACGCCGATTCAATACGTGTCAAAATCTGGCGTCAACAACAACATGAATAAATAATTATTTTGTACGAATGAAAAATTAAACATGATGAACAAATAATAATGCACTACGAACAAAATATTAAACATCATGAATATTTGATTATAGGATAAATAATGGAAAATAAATATCGTGAACAAATGAGTCAGTATCATCGAACAATTTAGTCTAAAACAAGAACAAATAATTTGGCATAACAAAAAAATTAGTTACACACAGATAAATAATTTTACATGAAAAATTATAAGCATATACGCGTACCAAATAAGTCAATATGGAAAATATATCAGTCAGCTCTTTTCACCATGGTACAGACACATAGAGCATATGCTTCGGAAGAAAATGTTTTTAATCACACAATGCAATGTATAATTATTCTATAAAGAGTGATCAAAACGTATTCACACGTGAATACTAAGTAAACTCATTTCTATATCTAGATCAACTAAATATACTAAGTAATATCCTTCGCAAATAATAACTAAATTTCTATAATAAAGTAATTATAAATATGAAAATAAATGATAACTATCGTGACTAGAATTATATAAAAAACATACCTATAACATTATGAAAAAGCAAATAAAAATAATACAAAGAGTAAACAAACAAAAGGAGAAGAAAAGAAAAAAAGATTACGAAGAAATATCTAGAAGAGGACTGGAAATAAAAATAGAAAAATAATAGAATTGAATACAATAGAAAAATAAGAGAAAGAAAAAGAATTGCAACTTTTCATGTGTCATGCATGCGGGTAAAGAGTCCGCCCCCGCTAGTGCTTGTCAGAATTCCAACGATATCCGCACTTGCCAAAGAGGGCCTGCTAGCACAATGTAAGATTTGGTGGGTTATTAATGTTTAATTGGGACAAATAATTTCACGCCGGCCGTTTGTAGCTCTTCAAGTGATGGAATCACCGTAAGCGACATATAGCCATCGGGATTTCATCGCCCTGTACAAGCACACCAGGAAGGGGACCGAAGCCGCAGCTGAAAGCAACAACACGCGTTGGGATTTTCGTTGAAAAAAATACACGTAACGTGTGCGTACTGCGTAGTAATACTAATATAAGTAGCAAGGCTACTTCCTCGTCTGAAGCGCGCGAGAGGGCCTGTATCTGTATGGTGCATGCTCCTCTAGATAGCTAGGCTGCATCTCTCTCTCTCTCTCTCTCTCTCTCTCTCTCTCTCTCTCTCTCTCTCCTGGATAAACAAAGAATTAGCTAGAGTGGCTAGGCTGCCATCGATCAATCAAGGACTATTCCTGACGATGGATGATCGGAGAGGGAACGATTTCTCCATGGCGTTGGCTAATCTAGGCGAGCCAGACGAACAGATCGCCTCTTGGTGGGAAAGTAATGCCCAGTTCTACCATGGGTACCGCCCCGGCGATCCTGGCTTTGCAAAGTGGATCGTGCAGGAATCCCCACGAGGGGAACGCGAACTCTTCTATGACATCGTTGTTGACGGCTACGAGGTTGAAGGTAAGACAGTAAGATAGCATGCTTTGCCATCCTAGCTTTCAACGCGTCACGCTCCCAGTATTTTCCAGTATAGGATATATATATATAGTTGATCTCCAGAATCCTTCCATTCGCCTTTTTGTTTCTGTCCTTTTTATGTTCTTTCCACTGAAGTTAGTGGTCCACCAATCAGTACCTTGTTGTTTTGGGTGCAGCTAGTAGCTGCAATAATCCACTTCACCTACTCGTGCACTTTGTTGCACACTTGGGGGAAATATATTGGTGATGTTTATATACAGTCGTGACTGTAAATCTTAAAATAACTTGACAAATAACCGTTACAATTGATGTTTCTTTATTTTGGTACTCTAGTCGAAATACCATATCTCATAATTTTTAGATGCAAAAAATGAAACAATATTGGAAGTTGGATAGCAACGACAACTCGTACAATGGTAGCAAAGTAGCAGCAGAGTAGTTTTATAACCCTAAATTTTAATTCATGAATCGGTTGCTTCTTTGGAACAACCACTCTCTCTCACACCTCACTCTCACTCACTATCTCATCCACATTATTAAAAATCATTTATGGTATTGCATGAGATGATGTACTTTTTATGTACCTTCTCTTATATACCAAGTTTCCCTAATTAATCTTTAAGTATTGTATCTCGATGCTGACATAGTAAATAAATGCTGTTATGCATTATGCATGCTTCTTTTTACAGCGCTCTGTTTCATTTATATTTTTGATGTTACAATTACTCATTCTCCTCGCCGTTACAACCCTAGAACCTTGGTCGTTAAATCAAACACCAAAACATTAGTTAAAACCGACACAAAGACAGTACCTTTTGATTAGGCATCTTTAGTTATATCAAATTAGCACTCTCATTATTTTATATATATGTATATAATAACTATAATAAGGACAAGATCCTTCCTAAAAAGAATAAGAAAAAAAATGTGAAATAGAGATATGATCATCATCCCTGTTAGTTTCCATTACGTCAATGAACTTATTTACACTGATTTTTTTGGGGGCTGCATGCAGTTCACTTTACAGGAAAAACACTTGACGGTACAGTGTTTGCATCAAGCAGAGACAATGATGCACCTCTTACGTTCATACCGACACAAGGTAACGCCGACACGTCGATTGTACCATGCAGACTTGCATGCAGTTCATTTCCATGTTCACATATGCCACCTAGGAATACGGTGGTCAACGTATCCTCAATTATTTTAGATCGAGTTATTAGCTACTCCATCCATCTAAAATGTGAGAGAAATCAATGTTTTTAATTTGATGGAGTTTATAAGAAAATATGTCATATCTACAATACCAAATAATGCACTATCGAGACATAATAGTAAGGTAATAAATAGCGTGGTAAATTAGTTATATTGAATCCACCATGAATCAATGTAATAAATATCGTATAGTGGCCTGATACCAGACTAGCATTTGTTTAGTGGATCGTGGATAGCGGGTGCTATAGCAGACGCTAAGTCCGAATAGCGGAATTCAGAAAATAGCCGACCGCTGTCACTACAAGGTAACGGACCCAGCATAACACGTTTGGACTTAGAGGCTTATATTTCGCTTAGCGCCTGCTATTGCCCATGTTATGTCGCTATTCGCTATGCTGATAATTTAAGTGACAATGAAAAGAATGATCAAATAAAAATGTTTAAAATGATTACCTAGGCTATAATGAAGAATGATGGGATGACAAATGATTCTCTTCTCTATTGATATATGAGAACCAATAAAAATTTAATATTGATATATGTCACACCGATTCTAGAAAGAACCAGATGCATCTCATATGTGCGCCAGGATCATGTTCACACACATATGGTAGACGGAAAGTGTAATATATCAAAGACAATGCCCAAAAAGTAACTAAATAAAGTATTTAACAATATTACACTCCGTATAAAAGAGACACAAAGGTCTTTAAACGATACACCGATATACCCTATACGAAGTCTGCAACAACTCCGTGTTCCACAGGCGATGACTGATGAACGCAAGTCCTAGAACTCCTCGAAGTCGTCGAAGTTCTCTTCAAAGATCTCTTCTGAACAGCAGGGGGCAAGGGTGAGTACTCTTATGGTTGCTACCCAACAAGTGGGGTGAAAATGCAAGGCCATCAAGGATAGGCTAAGGTTTGCAGTAGCGAGCACTTTTAGTTGGTCAAGTATTTATTAGCAAGCACCTATTAACTAGGTTTAAGTTTATACCATCCCACTTTAGCAAAAACATAAAGGTACAATCAACAGAAACATAAACCACGAACCACAATTTAATTAATCTTCAAGTTTCATTGTCATGTGAGGTTCCAAGCCACTCTTAACCGTGAGTACGGCTGTTATAACAGTTTTACACTCTGCAAAGGTTGTACACTTTACCCACAAATCGTGTTTCCCTGAGTCGCCCGGGTTTGCAAGGCCCTTAAACACTTCCGAGGTGAGTGGCGAGGGTACACTACGAAGCCTTTACAAAGACATGTCGAGAGCTAGGCAGCCCGCTAGAGTTTCAGTAGCAGTGTGGTCCATAAACCTCCCTAATGGTCAGCTCCTTAGCAAAGGCAGCTACCCCAAGAGGACCGGGCTATGACCCCTATCACCGACCCCCTCCTTGCCCTTTCGGTAAGGCCACCAGCAAACTACACATCTAATTAATTAGCTAAGTCAGAGCCATATGACTTTGTGGTTGCACTGTTTTCTTGGGTGGTTCTCCATGTTCCCATTAAACAAAGTTGATCTTGAAATTACGCGGTATAACAACAATATGAAACGTGACCATAATTATCATAAGAGTAAACCAACACCAATCCCAAAGTTTGCAACTAAGCGTGACTACCCAACATGAATAGTAAACCCAGGTGTTTCAAGGTTTGGGTAAAAGACTAGGTATGTCCTTATTATAGGTAACCCATCAAATTTATGCAAGCAACATTAAAGTAAAGTGTATTATCATGCTATTGTTGGGACAAAATAGAATATGAAGGGGAGGAAATCCACTTGCCTTCCTCAAACAGCTGTTGGCTCTCTTCCTCGTAAGCTTGCCCTTGGTTTTGCTCGAACGTCACGTTGTCTACGCGATCACACAAACAAGCATACACAAACAAATAAGAAACAGTAAAATCAAACAGTACAAACAGAAAGTAAAAAGATGCTAATGTTGTAGTTCATGATGCAAGGATCGCGTGGGCGCAAGAATCGCTGAAATGGGAGTTGAAACGATGAAGATATGGCTAAAACAGTGATTCAGGGACCTAACTGCGAGAGTTTTGAACTTCCAGGGGCTAGATCTGAAGAAATCAGGGGCTAAAACATAATTAAACATTAAACAGAGGGTCGGGGTGCAAAACTAGAGGTTCTCGACGGCGGGTACTAATTCTAGAAAAGTCAAGGGTCGGGACAGAAAAAGAAAGGGCTCAACTCTAATTGTTTTTCTACTGATCTGGACTGCGGGTTGATTTCTAGAAAACCTAGGGGTCTTTCTGCAAAGGTTCTGGGAATAGCTAGGGTCGGGTGAATCTGGTCCGTTGGATCAGAATCGGGCAGAGGTTTAAGGGTCGGGCGAATGCGGCGTCTGTTGCACGGCTCAGATTCGTTCTGGCCGTGAGATTTAGATCAAGCGGTAGGGGATGGGTCGGCTCGACGGTGTAAAGAGGGTCGGGCGAATTGGAGCTATGCTGAGCGCCGGCGGTGAGCGAGTGCGGCGGCGGACGGCCGGAGCTTCACCGAATCCGGTTTTCCGGGGCTTGGTTCAAGCTGGGTTTATGTCGGGGAGTTAGAGAGCGACACGGCAATGGTGTTGATGGTCACGGGACAGCCGTGCGGCGACTATAGACCGGCTTCCACGGCGGCGGGTGGAAACAAATCTCCGGTGAGAAATCGGGGCTGCGACGGAGCGAGAGAGAGAGAGAGAGAGAGGAGAAACGGGGACGGCTTGATGCTCACCACCATGCGGAACTCCGACGAGAGTTGAAGGCGGCGGAGAAGCAGCGGGTTGGCGAGTCGACGGAGAGGCGGCGGCGTTCCTCTGGTGTGCAGTCTCCAGCGGCGTGCAACGGTGTGGAGTAGAGGAAAGGGTTGATGATGGCTCTGGTGCAAAGCAGGGCTCCGGCGGGGTTTTATAGGGGCGGATTGGCCGGGGAAAAGGGAAGGCGACGGCTCACGCGGCGGCCTGCGAGGGAAAGGGGCGGAACTGCGGCTAGTAAGGCAACCAGCGTCGCGGGGAAGGAAGGAGAGACGCGGGCGACGGCGCGGAGTCGATCCGGACTTGGGGTGAGGAAGGAAAAAGGAAGGGGAAAGCACGGACGACGGCGCGGCGGAGAAAGGAAAGAAGGAAGCGGTGCGGAACAGAGGAAGAAGAAAGGAAAGAAGAAAGAAGGCGCCGACAGGTGGGGTCCAGCTGTCGGTGGGAGAAAGGTGAGGGTGAGTGAGCGGATTGGGCCGCTGAGTTGGGCTGCGAGATTGGAACAAGAAAAGAAGGAGAAGAGAAGGAATGGGCCAACTGGACTGGGCCGCGAGAAGAAAAAGAAAAGAAGGAGAAGAGAGAGAGGTTTGGGCTGGGCTGAAAGAAAAGAGTGGGAGAAGAAAAAAGAAATAAAGATGCATGCACAATTTCATTTTGGGCTTTTATAAAAATACTTTTAAAAATTTTAATTCCTATATTTTTGGGTGTTACAATATGTACGATGCATCTTATTTTTATTTGTTTATTCATGTTTCTTTATTCTTATATCATGAAGTGTATTGACTAATTATTTTTCTAACGGTTTAGTAAACTTGAAGTTACATATGCTCTAATTTCTTTTAACTATTTTCTGAATTTTGCTATTCGGGACTTAGGGCGTGTTTGGGAGCACTCCAGCTCCAGAAAAATAGCTCCGCTCCACCAACTCCAGGTTTTTTCAGCTCCACTCCACAAACTCCAGAAAAGCATAGAGTTCTTGTACCTGTTTGGCTAATTGCAGTGCTCCAACTCCAGGAATCAGCGGACTTATTGTGAATAGTCTATTTTACCCCTTGTGAATGGGACCCACATGTCACTCTCTTTTCTCCCCTCATCTTCCTCTCTCAAGCGCTGGCCGCCGGCTTGGTGGTGCGCGAGCTGGACGACGAGTCGGTCAGCACGAAAGGGACGCGGGAGGACGAGCACGGCGCGCTGGTGGTGGCCGCGGAGATCAACGAGCTCATGCCGGAGCTAGTGGTCGTGGAGGTGTGGTGCGGTGGGGGGAGGAGGACGGGGGCGGCACACCTGGGGAGGAGGGGCCGCGCGGTAGGGGAGAAGGATGGGCAGCGTGGCTGGGGAGGAGGGCGAGCAGTGCGGCGGGCTGGGGAGGAGGGCAGGCGGCGTGGTTGGAGGGATCCACGTCGGTGGCCAGCCTGGTGGTGCGCGGTGGGGGGGGCGGGGAGGACAAGGCAGCACACCTGGGGAGGAGGGGGGCCGCGCAGTGGGGGAGGAGGACGGGGTGGCGCAGCTGGGCAGGAGGGCGAGCAGCGTGGCGGGCTGGGGAGGAGGGTAGGCGGCATGGCTGGAGGGAGCCGCGTCGGCGGCCGGCCTGGTGTGGTGCGGTTGGGGGAGGAGGACGGGGGCGGCACACCTGGGGAGGAGGAGGCCGCACGGCGGGGAAGGAGGACGGGGCGGTGCAGCTGGGGAGGAGGGCAGGCAGCGTGGTTGGAGGGAGGCGGGGCGGCGGTGCTGCGTGGTGAGCGGGCGGTAGGGGCGGCGGCGGGAGGCAGAGGCGACGCGAGAAAGAAGAGGAGGTTGGGGTAGGGGAAAAAATAGAAACGAAGGGGTAAGTTGTGTAACCAGTGGCAATGGTGGGTAAATAACCCCCAACTCCACGAGGAGGTGTGAAAATGGTGTTTCTAGAGCACCCCTTGAGGAGCTCCATCAAAACATGGAGTTGGCCCCCAACTTCAAGTTTTTTTCTGGAGTTTCCGGATCTAGAGTTTTTGGAGCTGGAGAAATTTGGCAGGGAGTTTGTAGAGCAGAGCTGGAAAAGTTGGAGTGGAGCTCTCCCAAATAGGGATGTAAATGGTACAGATATTTCCCGACCGACCGTCAGACCGAGAGGGTCGGATATCAATTCAGATAGTTTTTTCAGATATCCGGGTACTGTTTCGGATATCGGATACTTAAATCGGATATCGGATTCGGATACAATATACCCAATATCCGGCGGATATCGGATATCCGGTCAGATAATCCGGATAGTCCACTCAGATATTAAATTGGATAGTTGTATTATTTCAAATATATACATTAATAAAAACATATTTAATTTCTATAAAATTATAACTAATTCATTTCTAATCAAAAAAATATAAAATTAGCACCATAATTTTTCTAAAAATATAATCTATCTATTGGTTGGTTGATAGTTGTATTATTCCAAATATATGTATTAATAAAAATTTGATTTATTCTCTAAAAAATTATAACTAATTCATTTCTAATAAATAAAATATAGAATTAGTACCAAAATTTGTCTAAAACTATAATCTATCTATTGGTATTATATTGGAGTTAAATCTTATTGATTCCCAGTTCGAGAATTAAACTCAAAATCTTCCAATAATTCAACAATAATAAATAGACTTCTTCCATCTTTTTTTAAAAAAACTGAATATCGTATATTAGTTGGGACTCTAGCAAAAATTTTTCTGCTTTTACATATTTATGCATGTAATAATTTAGAATGTTAATATTGTGTAATTTAGTGCCCAAAATGATATATCATCTTTTGTTCATTTGGTTAATCAAACATGATTTTAGTTTGAATGTAGCTTCCTTGAACATATGAATTGATTCGAGTGCTTATGAAGCATCATCAATGTAATAAGTTATAATATTGTTAATTAAGTGTTACCAATCTAAGCTATATTGCAAATTAGAATGTCATATACTCGAATCTATCTCATCTACGTAATAAGTTAGAAATGTCATGCAACCGTTTCTAATTTGTTTCGTTAAGCATAATCTAGTTAATGTTACCTTTACTGAATATCCGAAGAAATATCCGTATCTGATAGTAACCGCATCCGGTTCGCTCCATATTCGAGATATATCTATTCATATTCATAACCGAAACAATCCGCATTCGTATATATATCCGAGTCTATTCGTGTTCGAATCCGAATCCGATAGAAAATATGAAAACAAATACAATATCAGTCATATCCGTCCGTATCCGATCCGTTTTCATCCCTACTCCCAAACACGCCCTTAGCGTCTGCTATAGCCCCCGCTATCTGCGATCCACAAAACAAATGCTAGTCTGCTATCATGCCACTATATGATATTTATTACCTTGATTCATGGTGGATTCAATGAAACTAATTTTTACTGTGATATTGGTATATTTTTCTATAAACTTAGTCAAAATTAAAGATATTTGACTTAGGATATAACAAAGTGTCATACACTTTAGAACAGAGGGAGTAGATTGCTAGACTCATCTCCAATTCTAAAATTAGGAGAGATACAAGCTGACTCTTACTTAGTAGACAATTTAATCACGTTTCCTAATAACATGGATAATAAAGCTCTATGACATGTGGGCCGATATATAATTTTAAATAATGTGATATAGGTGGTTAATTGGACACATTGTCTATTATACTATCTTTAGATGATGTGTATATTCTTATAGAAAGTTTTTGATTTAAACACTAGAGATGCTATTATATCATGCACATAAATTGAGTGTCATATATATGATTTCATACGTGTGGCATGACAAAGTTGAGGGAGAAGAAAGTTGTATTTTCATGGAGGTGCAACGTGGTCTCTGTATCCATGACTAGAACGACCCTGTGTACATGCTTTAGAAACATTATCATAGATATAGTAAATGCAAGAATCATTTATCTCTGGATTCTCTAATAAACAACAGCAAGATACTGTCCCAAATCACAAAAGAGTGTCGCTTTGAGGTTATCCTAAGTAAAAAATCTTATAATATGGTTGCATATTACTTCTTATGTGTTGAGGTTGGACAGCATTTGAAAATGAAACGAGTAGATTTTTCTCAAAATAATCTAGGTCAATAAAAATATAATTTTTATGTTTTAGGAATATTTTGTAGAAAAAATTATACTAGCCAATGTACTGTTGCAACTATTTCTGACCAGCGGGTGTACTATTCAATAATGGGGTGCCTCGTGCTTGTATTTATATTACTTGTGAAATTGTAGAGAATATCATAGTACAATGCAACGGGAGTAGCCTAATGTCATATAAAGAATTAAGGATCCGATGGCCTAATCTTCCACAGTCCACAATTGTGAGTGTGTAGCTAGTGAGGGCCTATGCACGTACTATGATTTGAAAGAAGTGTTGTGTAACTTGTGATGCTTCTTGTTACTTTGATTGTTTTTAGTAGGAATTGGCTTGAGCATGACAGATATGACCACAGTACATGAGGACTGAGTTACACCCTCTGTCCAAATTACAATTCATTTTGACTTTTGTAGATATATATAATTTGCTATGCATCTAGAATACACTAATAAAACCAAAACGAATTGTAGTTTGGAATGGAGGGAGTAATGTCTAGAACTGATTTAAACTAGGTAGCGACCATGCTGTGAAATCAATTACAAATTTATAAGCAAACATACATTTTATTATCCTAAACAATCCACCATGGTGAACCAATGCAAAAGCACTAGGTTATCGACATTCCCACGTAAGCTATGCATAGCATGAGTTAATTTGGTAAATTGCATAGCTTGAGTTAATTTGGTAAATTGCACCCTAGGTCACCGAAATTGTAGCGAAGTTCCGCTTAGATGTTCAAACTCTCAAATCGTCTAATTGGATCCCCTAAAATCCTTTAAGTGATTCTCATATAACGGTATGGTGGCAAACATTTGCAAAAAACCCTAAATTTCTTTATCTTTCACACATTTACTCCTCTCTCCCTCTCCAATCTCTCTCACCAGCTTCTTCGTCAACGACGGCGGCGGCGTCGCCGTGCGGGAGCGGCGCAGGCGCGTGGGAGCAGCGCGCGGGCAGCGGGCCTCGAGCGGCGCGGGGCGTGGCGCCGCGAGGCGCCGGATGCGGCGGCGCGGCGTGCGGGGACGGCCGCGGTGGTGCCCCTCTGCTCCCTCGCTTCCGCCGCCGCGAGGAGGCGGATGTGGCGACGCGACGCACGGGGACGTCCGCGGCGGCGCCTCTCCCTTCCCTTCTCCTCCCTCACTTCCGCCACCGCGAGGAGGCGAATGTGGCGGCGCGGCGCACGGGAATGGCCGCGGCGGCGCCCCTCCCTTCCCTTCTCCTCCCTCACTTCTGCCGCCGCGAGGAGGCGGATGTGGCGGTCCGGCGCACGGGGACAGCCGCGGCGGAGCGCCGGACGGGCCGCGGCGGCGCCCCTACCTTCCCTTCTCCTCCCTTGCTTCCCCCGCCACGAGGAGGCGGATGTGGCGGCGCGGTGCGAGTTGACGGCCGCGACGGCAACCCTTCCTTCCCTTATTCTCCCTTGCTTCCCTCACCGCGAAGAGGCAGATGCGGCAGCGCAGCACGCGGCCTCGGCGGCGCGCTGGAATGGGCCGCTGTGGCGCCCCTCCCCTCTCCTCCCTCGCTTCCCCCACCACGAGGAGGCAGATGCAACGGCGCCGCGTGCGTGGGCCATGAGCTCCGCCGCCGCCGCGCGTGTGGTGGCCGCCAAGCAACGCTGCTGCAACGCGTGCGGGGCCGCGAGCTCCACCACGACCGTGCGGCAGGAGCCGCCGAGCGCCACCGCAACCGAGGGCCCTGTGGCCATGGCGAGCTTCTCCGGCCTGCTGCGCCAGCTCAACGAGCTCGAGCAACGGAGAGTCGCCAAGGCTGCGGGGCCGCGCGCTGTGGCCGGGGCGCAGCGGCGACGGCCAACAGGCAGGACGGCGCAACGCAGGGAGCGCGGCGGCGGCGCGCGGAGCAGGTAGCGCGTAGAGAGGGGAAGAGAGGGAGAGAGGAGTAAATGTGAGAAGATAAAGAAATTTAGGGATTTATTTGCAAATGTTCGCCACCGTGGCGTTACGTGGCATGCCGCGTTGGCTTTGGATGCACGTGTGACGTGTTTGGGATTTCGGATGAACCACATTAGATTGGGGACCTAGGGTGCAATTTATTTTTTTTAATGGACCACAGGTGAGGGGCTCATCGACCTCCTCCTTCTATCTTTTTCTTGTTCCTCTTTGCTTTCTCCACCACGGTCAAACCTAAAACTTTGGAAGGAAATTCAGTGTATGCACACCGGTAGGTGGATCCGCCAATGCTCCTCGTGGAAGGCGCGACTTAGCAATAAAAACTTTCCTCCGTCGACTTTCCATGTCAGTATAGAAATGGACTTTGATCCTTAACATTTGTCCCGGCCACAGTTGGACCCGGGACTAATCAATACATTAATACCGGATCCAACGGCTACATGGGGTGGGCGGGCTCTTTAGTCTCGGTTGGAGCCACCAACCGGATTAAAAGTCTATCTTTAGTCTCGATTGGTGTTACGAATCCGGACTAAAGGACCCTTTAGTCCGGTTGGTATTATCAGATGGTCCTCCAAGGGATAGTTCAAAAGGATAGAACCCTAACTAAAGTCACATGTGCTATATTGGTGGGGTGCTATGTAGGTAGGGTGGTAAGGAAACTATGCATGAGGCAAGAGATCTTAGGTTCGAGTCCTAGGAGCAGCATAATTTTTTTGTCTTGGGAATCGGGACTAATAATGGACGAATAATCCGGATCTTACGGTTAGGAACCGGGACTATTAGCCGATTCTGTACTAGTGTGTGGTCATCTTGGATGGAGCACCATTGTCAAATCAGACATAATCAACTGATGCGTCATCTCTGGTAAAATCCTAAATTAAGGTGTGAGCTTGCATTGATTGGATGATGTATTGAGAAGGTACTAAATATGCAATAACTATCAATCTACAATGCTTGTTCAGTTAGTCCCCTCCCAAGGTAAGGAATTTAACCCCCCAATTCCCACCAATTCTCTTCAGTCCTCACTCCTCACAAAAACCAAACAATCCTTTGGCTATCTGTAACACTTAGTCTAACTTCTGCTATGCTTTTTACAGTTTTACCTCAAGGAACTGCAAATAATTTATGGTTGCTTATGATACTTCTTTTTTTATTGTATATACATGATGCCATGGAAGGCTTCAGCCTTGCTGTTAGTTCGATGCATGGAGGAGAAAAAGCTTTATTCATCATCCCCACTCAATTAGCGCTGACCAAATCTGGCTGTCCTGCAACAGTCCCGTGGAACATCCCTCCCAATCAAACACTATGGTTTGATATTGAACTAATCTCAATCACAACTGATATCCTCGGCGATCAGGGCATAATGAAAAAAACCACCAAGTTTGGAGCAGGAGAACAACACCCTTGCGATTTGGATGAAGTGTCTGGTACATTTTTTATTTTACTGCACGGGCTTTGCTTTATTAGTCACTTCACGTGGTCAATCGGTCTTAAATACCAGGGAAGTGTGACACTTACTGAAACTCACCCCAAGACTTGTCTTTAGCTTACACGCACTCTAGAATGGTGGGTATTGGCATTAGAACTCCAAGATTATATTACCACAATATTGTTATTTGTGAAGTGAATGAAAAGTCCCTTTTGTTTTTTGACCACCAAGCGATCTAGTTGGTATTGGATGGGTAATAGGTGGTTCACTATGAGCTGGTAGTTCAATTCTAACTCCTCAAGACAAATTATGTCTCTCCTAAACTAGAGGAACCCAATACTTTCATAAGAATAGTTATCACAACAAATGGTGAAAGGCACAATTTAAATATCCTATGGCTACTTTACCCACTTTAATTTCATGGGTTATTGAGTTTGGATTTGAGCTAAGCTTTCTTTATGCATTTCTTTGGCAGTGAAGTACAATGCTTGCCTGATGGATGGAACCTTACTGTCCAAGTCTGAAGGGGTTGAATTCAGCCTTGTAGACGGTAAGAGACATTTGTCATTACCATTATTGAAGATGTTGTATATGAGAATAAGTACATTTGTATTAGGGTTGGATCCAATTTAATTGACAAATGCAGGCTTCTTCTGCTCTGCATTTGTGCATGCTGTGAAGACGATGACAGAGGGAGATGAAGCATTTCTCATCATAAAACCGGAATGTAAGATCCACTGAATTTGGAATCAAAAAAGGAAAACGTCCGTTTTACCCCCTCAACAATCCACTTAACCCCCTAAATAAAATTTAGACACAATTTACTTCCCCAAACTATTTCAATTGGTCCAACCTACCCCTACTGAGATTTCATTTTTCTTATTTCTCCGTGTACAAGTGCAATTTTAACTTCAAGTTTTGCAATGTAACTTATACTATGATGCCCTATGCTAGAAAACTACATTATTATTTTTTCATGCAAAATTGTATCTCTGTGATAAATTTCATGTTAAATATTTTCAACCTATAAAAATAACTATGAAAATTCTTAATATAATTTTTTAACATAGGGCGTCATATTTTCTACCCACTCATAAAATTTGAACTTAAAATTCAATTTGTACACAGTGAAATAATATTAGGGGGTAGATTGGACTAATTGGAATTGTCGGGGGAGTAAACTGAGTCTAAATTTTGCTCATAGGGTTAAGCAGATAAAGTGAATGGTGAGGGGAGTAAAATGGATTTTTTCCAAAAACAATGTTGGAATTGTATTAATAGGCAATGGGTTGATGATACAAGAAGGAAGTTTTGTAAAAGCAACAGGAAGAATTGCTCAAAACCTGTGAGCGAGGCTTGCTTGGGTCGTGTTATAAATGTTGTCGCTAAACCTATTGTTTTGTTCCTGCAGTGAGGATACCAGCATCTGACTATTAGCCCTGCTCAAATCTTGCTGTTATTAAAAACTCTGTCCAAAAAAAAAGATAGTCTCAGGTTTAGCAAATAAAACCCTTCCTCGCAAAAAAAATTTAAGTAAAACCCTGAGGTTCTAACACTATGCACTAGACAAGACAAACAATAAGAAGGCAATCCACTACGGACCCCCACACACACCCCCCTCTTTCTTTTAAAACTGTATCAAGAGATTTGGGATTCATTGTAGGAGGAGATTTCTTTTTGTTGTACACACAATCTGAAGCGAACTGATCTTGTAATTAATCCTGATGCAACTCTGCAGATGGTTTTGGTGAACAGGGCCTTCCAAGGGAAACGAAGCTGCTGTGCCACCTGATGCAACTCTGCATGTCAACCTCCAACTGATGTCTTGGAAAACTGTAAGTCTAATTGGAGAGGATCAAAAAATTGTCAAGACAACTTTTGGTAGAGCAAACTTTCGAGGAAAGCAGGCACAGAGGGGCGCAGTCATGAAAGGTAAGGATGTATCTCTTGTCCTAATTAGCACAGGAGCTTTTCGATCCTTTGGATGTACGAAATGATAAAATGTTAATTTTGTACCTCATGAGATAGGAGGCTATGTACCGCCAGAAAATGCATAATTTTGTAGTATACATTTAAAGAAACATAAATAAAAGAGACTCAAATAGCATATATACCTCATGCACATCTACATGCTAAATCTTGTCTAAGCATATGCATCAAATGCCATGGCAGTGCGCCTGATTGGTAAACTTCAAGATGGGATTGTTTTTGATCGAAGGGGTGATGATGGAGATGAGCCATTTGAATTCACCATTGATGAAGAAGGTCGCAGAACAGGCTCTACAGACGGTATGATTGTCAGGAATTCTGGAATACAGAATCCCATCTCAACATATCCATGAACCCTATATGAAACCTTGAAAAAAAACCCCATTAACCTCTACAAAACTTGCTTCTGGATGTAAACTAATATCAGTTGTAATGGGTTCCGTTAGCTAGTCTGTTCCCTTTTTTACTTTGTCATTTCTTAGTCACATAGAACTTGCTTAGGTCTACCCAAAGTTGCATTGAAGTTGTTCCACTCTAGGTAATGTATCATTTTAATGAAGTTTCTTTAAAAACATTTATATCCGTACGTAAGGGTTCACCAGATCTATTTATCTTCTCTTGGCTACAGTTTTTTGGGTTTTACTAGGTTTCAATAATATTCATTTGATTTGCAAAGTTCTTTGCGTACATATTGTTAAAAGTTATACAGTATAATGGTCACTATGAATTGAGATTTAAGATCCAACGTCTTAAAATGTGAGGTGAAACGTAACGAGTGTTACACAGCTTCTTGTTTTTCCTTATTCTGGTAAAGAGTAAAGACATTTCAATCTATCATTCTACATGCGGACGACATGAACTGTTCTCATCGACTGCGCAGAAAATTTTGTCAGTGGACTAGAGGAAGCTGTGATGACAATGGAGGAGGGAGAAGTTGCCTCGGTCATCATTCCACCACAACATGCTTATGGAACTGTTGGATCAAATAAATATCCGCTTGCCGTTATCCCTCCCAATTCTGTCTTGATATACGAGATCGAGCTGTTGTCCATTAACATTATTGTAAGTATGGAATCATTCTCCTTGAGTCCTTGTCAAAGAAAAAGTGTATCCCGGATTTTAATTTTCATTTCTTCAATTGATATCACTACTATTTTTATTATGACAAAGTTTATTTTTCGTACTGTGAAATGTGCTCAGGATCCAAGTTACACCTTGAACATGAAAATAGGTTTTGCTTCATTTTTGAACTTAAGAAATTGGGTTACATTATTATATAATACCCTGAAGACAACGTATACCCCTGTTTTGTCTTATCCTATTGCCTTTTGCTTTTTTTATAACTACATGAATCTTTCTCTTTTTAAAATGGACAATGGTTTATAACTACATGAATTTTTCTCTTAAATGGATAATGGTTTATAATATAATATTCTAATGTTGATATATCTTGAGGTTGAAAGCAATTTAGCAAAAAAGTCACCAACCAACAATTTGTGAACAAAAATTCGTTGCTCACATAATAGATAATTCATGAGAAAAGTCTTTATTATACTAAAAAGACATTGGCTATGATAGAAAATTATAAGCAACACCAATAATCATTGATCATTTGCAAAAGACATATTTTAAAATTTCAAATGATCTGGTGAGGTGCAACTTTGAAGTTAGTGGTGCATACAGCTAAAGTTGGATTTGGCATTGATGCAGTTTCTACAGAACATTATCTTTTATGCCTTTTTTTTGAAGAAAATTGCCTTTGGTGCCTTTTAATATAAAGTTAGTATAGAGTGAAGCCAATTTTTTTTTGAAACGAACCGGCAGGAGAGCTACCTGTTATATTAAAAAGAGAGAGAGTTCGCACGAGTGAAAACAATGCTATGTACAAGTCTCGTACACATAAAAGAGTTTAGGAAGGAATTATTAAGTGTAAACCCTACCGAAATTATTTTCCCTTAAAGTAATTACATTCATAACCGCGTGCAGCATATGGGATAAAAATTAAAATGGCCCTAATATAGACATGATGTGGTGCATGATGAGTTCTGTTTTGAGGAAACGCAGGATGAAATGGTGATGTTTGGCCTTTCAAGAAGGAAACTGAAGCAAGGGCGTCAACGTGGTGATCAGGATGGAATGATCGTTGTCCCACCTGCCGCATGGCCACAGGGGAATGCAAGTCATCAGCCGCCCGTTTTAGCGCCCCCTGCAGCGGGTGTGGCTCAGAGCCCACCTGCTATCATCGGCGCCACCACAACCATCGATCCTAGCACGGGCACGGCCTCGAAGAGGACGCCGGGCCTAGGCTCCTGCTTCGGATTTTCCTCTTCATCTGCTAATTGAAGTCATGATCCCTAAAATATCAGGGAAAGTTCAGAAGCACGACGAAGATTCTGGACTTGTTAATGTTCATTCACACAGGCCCTTCGTCTTCGTCTTTATTGGTCCCTTATATATTGGGTGTATTTCATTGCGTTAATAATCCTAAAGAGTGTTGTATGACATTTAGTACTTGAATAATGCCCAGATGGGAAATGGCTTTGATATATGTGTCATAACTACTAATGGGCAAATGTTTTGCATGTGTGATTCTTACATCAATACTCCCTTTATTCCAAATTATAGATCGTTTTTACTTTTCTAATCTATAATTTATCTGCACGTAGATACATAAAACTATGTATCTAGAAAATTCAAAATAATCTATAATTTAGAATAGAGGAAGTCAAACACTGTGAAAATGATCAGACTGTCACGAACCAAAAACATTCGTACATGCGTCGTTTGCCGCATGCAGACCCAAAATGTAGTACATACATTCTTTTCTTAGAAAAAAGAACAGAATCAGTTTGCCACAAGCACAATGCCCAACGCACAAATAGCAGAGGGACTGAAAGGTGGTTGTAGAAATATTCTTACACGGTTGGTTCTTTATTGGGAACCGATACATAAATGTAGAGGACCGAAAGGATGATTGGAGCAGGGGTTGTTAAGGGCCGATCAATTTTTTCTAACTGGTTTTATTAAAAGGAAATGTGGTAATAAGCAATAAGGAAGCAGATTTCAGCATGTTGCTGCACTCTGCCTACAAAAATCTGTGGCTGACTAATCTTAGGTGCGACAACCTTAGATTGCAATCCAAACATGCCTTTAGTCAATAATGTGTGTCAGACTTAGTTGCCAATCAAACGTGCCAAATCCCCGGAGCACTTTCCATGTCTACACAGGTCTAGGGGTCTAGGGTCTTGAACACAAAATCACCAAATGGGCTTTTAGCAGCGTGCCATTACCTCATTTGCGTAATTAGGGATGAAAAGTAGGTGAGAAAAAGTTGTCTGCATTCTTGTAAACAATTGTAGAAGAATTCAGTGTCAATAGCTTGTACTCCCTCCATCCTGAAACATCCTGAAATGAAGTATAAGGTTTTGAAGGGTTCAAAATTTGTACTAAAATATAAGACATCTTAGGATATTTTAAAAACTAATTACTCCCAGCCGGCCATAAAATTAGCAAAATGATAACCTAACAAACCATTAAGTAGGGGTACATGCGTCATGTCCTCATCTCCTTAATATGCCATGAAATTGCTAGAAGGCCCTGTATTACAGCACGGAGAGAGTATTATTTTGGGAAGTCAATTGAATGCTTAGACTATATCTGTTGATGAATGTTCTCTCTTTTTATATTTCTAGACCGGTTTTCTACTGTTGTGCCTCATAGTCTAAAGTCTTATTGAACGTCATGGAAGTTAAATAAAATCTTTTATCCACATTGCAGGCTTACTGTGATCTTTTTTTTTATTTACAAGGTAGTGAGAACATTCTGCAGGATGGAGGAGGCTGACTAGAGGGGGGTGGGGGGTGGATAGTCGGTTCTAAAATTTCTAGCGAAACTTAATCGATAAAGATGCGGAATTAAAACGATCGGCTAGAACACGACTACACCCCCCAATGATAAGTTTCTCAACTATGTGCACCAACACCCTATGTCTAGATCAAGGTTTGCAATCCTAGGGTGAAAAGTAAGCAAGAATATTTCTAAGAAAGTAAATTTTCTTGAATATAAATTGCATAAAGTAAATAAGCTCAAGAAGACGAACCACAATGGAGACACCAAATTTTTTACCGTGGTCTTGGTGACTTGCCAATCACCCCTAATCCATGTTGAGGTGGATTCAATATTCCAACCACTCCTCTATCAAGCCACCACTTGATCTTGAGCTGGCTTGGATCAAAGAACCGCTCCACACCTCGATTTGACTAGAGTTGCTCTTCACCACTCCGGTGAGGCGAGCACAAACCGTCTCACAAGCACACCGGGCCTTCTCACTAGCTTCTCTTGAGAAGATCACCGGATCACAACACCACCACACCTTCTAGGTGTCGGCAAACACCAAGAGCAACAAGTCAAGACACACTTGACCCTTCATCAAGTGCCTAGAGCCCAATCTATTATGCAAATGCACTCGAATCTTGCATCTCACCCTCTCTTATGTGCAACACATGCACAAACTCATGGGGAGGACTTACACAAGCTCAAGAATGCTCAAATGGACGCCTTCACTCCCTCCTAGCCGTAGGAAACGGGTATATATAGCCCACTCCTCCAAAACTAGCCGTTACATTAAAATAGCCCAAAATGCTCTGTTTTCGCGGACGGTCCGCCTTACAAGCCTTGACAGTCTGCAATTCAAACCCAATAGCTATATTCTAATTAGACGCTCCTCAGAGTCCATCGTTACACCATTGGCAGACAGTCCGCCATTACGGGGCTGGACAGTCCGCAGTTCACTTTGACATCCAACACAGAAAATACCAAGTTTCTGTGCCCGTTTGAAGGTTAGCCGGCCGACTGTTCGCCCCTAGAGGACGGACTCTCCGCAGTACACTTTAAAACTTCACCCCAGAGCCAAGAACGGTTCTGTTCGAACTAAAAAAAAACCACGGACTGTCCGCGTCCTAGTAGCGGACTGTCCGTAGCTCCATTTTCAGCATAACCGATTCTCGATAAAATGCTCATAACTTTTAACTCTGGTGACCAAAATAGGTGATGTTGGACTGTATGGAAAGCTTGTTCAGAGGACTACACATCCCAACTGAATGCTTCACACAAAACACATTGGATCAAAGCAGATTTGCAATCCAAGATCCACCATAAACTGTTACCATCAACTATTTGCAAAATGTCTTTTGCAAACTAGTGTTTCCTTTCCAAGGCTAGTATGCTTATGCAAGATTGAGACTTTCAACACCTAGTGAAGACTCAAGCATCATCAAGACCCCTATTAATAGTACGGCATTCTATCTTATCCATCCGGTCTTTTCTCCACTAATCAATTTTTGATCTTCCTTAATGTCCATATGCTTAGTATGTCCATCATCCTCATTTCTTTAAGCACTTGATGTTTATCAACATATGAAGCCCGCACTTTGCATTTCATCAATATACTTGATGTCGATCAACACATTATTTCCATCTCCTTCACTTGATGATACTCATCAACACACGATGGAATTTCATTTTCATTTCTCTAAGCCATGTGTGATATCCTTCACCGCATGAAGTATATCACTTTCTTTTACTCCATATTTTCTTGCATTCTTCATATAATTGACACGGATCATCCATAGCTTCATATGGCCTCTCATGGTCCATCGGCGCTAAGCCTTTACTCACCCTTTACCACTGCCTTTGGTCCATCAGCGCCAAGCCCTTTGCTTGCCCTTCACCCTTGCATGGTCCATCGCAGCCGAGCCTTGCTTACCCTTCACCATATGGCCATATAAAACCACTTTGTATCGTGCATCATCAGTGTATTCGCTTTCTCATTTTCCCACACCATGGTTGTTGATCACCAACTTATCAAGTTCTTCTCTTGATGTTGTTGATCACCATCTTGTCATATTCTTCCTTTTGATCTTCATCAACTCATGATGTTCATTTCATTCACAACCTCAAATTGTTGGTCCTCAACCAATGAGGTATCAACCTTTTCATCTTGATGCCGGAACTCAACCTAACACACCATCTCATGGAAATAGTTAGTCCGGCACATCCGGTTGTCATTAATCACCAAAACTCACCACAACACAATGCTAGGGGCCGAGATCCTTCATTCTTCCCCTTTTTAGTGATTGATGACAACCCGATCATATGAAGAGAAATATTAAAGAGTTGCCTCTAGTATATGCCAACATTTACATGAGTCATATACTAGAGAGTTGGTTTCAACTAATGAAATATACCTATCATAGTGTGAACTCCCCCTAAATGTGTGCATATAAATATATCAAAGCACAACAATAATATGCACATTTGAGTTGAAACTCTTAATGAAGTTCACTCTACGCATGTAACCTTACATCAAAATTCCAAAATCTTCTCTCCATATGCATGCGTTATGTCTATATCCAACCGATGGTGTCTATGAGTAGCGTTTATAGGAGAAAGTGGATAGTTGATGTACCCATAAACACTATACCATTCCGATGCATAATGTCTGTAGTAGTTTTGATAGAGAATTAATAGCTTTTGCATGTTATGGACATAGAGAAAGATCAAGTGTGGCATGCTTCAATACACCCAAAGATCAACATCAAGCTGGTGTACAGAATGAAGTCAAAATAAACAAAAGTAAATATCACAAACTCTGCTAAAGGGAACGTTGTACAAAAGAATCACATATAAGGAATCAGAACATACATAAGGTGCACATGAGAAGATATCACGTTGAAAACAATAGCTTAAAAGGTAATCAGTCAACCATCTTGATAACAAAGTAAATCAAGTAGCCAAAATGGCTAGATTCAAATTGGTATCCAAAATGGTAAGACTCAAACTAGTGGTACAGTCTCTCTCTCATGACATGTAGCTGCACCGCAACACCAAATTAAACATAGGAAGCTACAAGTCAGCCACATGGAGAATACCAGAATTACATATAACATGAGCTATGATGATTTAGGTAGCCTGATGATATTAAAAAAATAAAAATTTAGTAGGCACGTGCAGTTGTCCATCTGCACATCAACACCAAACTAGCATTGCTCGATCTGTAGAGAGAAAAATCATAGACAAGTCAATAACAAAATAATGTAGAAGACTAGCACTAAGAAAATATGAGAAAACTTATTTAGTCAACTACTAGGCTAAACTACAACATAGACTGAAACTTAATATGAAGTATATAGCTAGCTATATGTAACACATAGATATGCACAATCACCTAATTAATTTGAATTCCTAAACTTCTTCCAGGTGCAGATTCTGTCGGGAGACCAAACATCAGTTGTTCCATCAACCAAGTCTGATTAAAGTTGTTTACGAATAATGGAATTTATTTCCATCACTAGTTGGATCCTTAAGAGATTGTAGCTCCTTGTATAGTTGATGTGCTTGGTGTCTTATTCAACTCCATAGGAATCTGCTCTAAATCTTTCTCATCTCCTATTGCCATGTTGTATAGGATGATACAAGCTAGCATGATATTCGCAAGATCCCCTTGATCGAATATACATGCAGGTTGTTTCAAAATACTAAGTGATATTGAAAAATACCAAAAGCACATTCAACATCCTTCCTCACCCCTTCTCGATGTTCCGCCAACGATTTATGCTTCAGATTGTGTGATGTATTGACTTAAAAAAAAGTAGCCCATTCAGGATATATGGCGTCTGCAAGGTAGTAACACTTTTATATTGCCTTCCATTGACATGGTACTGCACATGAGGACCTTCCTCACCATCTGCTAGATGAACAAACTGGTTGATTAAGCATGTCAATATCATTGTTGGACCCAGCAACATCAAAGAAGGCATACCATATCCGACGATCATTCGAATTGAAGCTACTACTACTTCTAGAATGACCGTAGGAACACCCTGATCACCATGGCATGCATTGCCTTCCATGCAATAGGGATTTTTTTCCAGTACCAATGCATGCATTCAATGCTGCCTAACATGCTAGGAAACCCACGATGCTCACCAATCTGCCCTAAGCATTCAACATCTTGTATGGTTGAGCGTCATAGATACTTTTCACCAAACACCTCAAACACTTCCTTCACAAACATATTCAAGCACTCCACTCTATTACTTTCTTCAATATTTAGGTAGTCATCAAGTTGGTTTGCAGGGCTGCCATTTTCCAATTGGCGAATAGCTGCTATGCAGATTTTGATAGGAGATAATCCTGGGCGGTTATGAGAATCCTTTTGTCAAAGTGAAATATATATTGAACTCACCAAGGGCTTGAAAAATGCATAAGAACATGGGCCTTCTCATCCTAAATCTTCTATGAAAGATAGTGTCATTGTAGACTAGATCCTCTATAAAGTAATAGTTCATCAGCCCCTGTTCAGATTTTGTGTAAGGCCTATCAACATACCTTCTTAGACCACTCTGCCTGGTAGGTCTCATGTCTTGTTGCAAGTTCTCAGACTTCGATTCAGCAACCACATGATTAGCAAGATCCCCAATACGCTCCTCACCTCATCCATTGGATCCATGCTGCTCACCTAATGGAGAGAGTCATCATGCATTCATGCTCATAGGAATCACTTAGCAAATGGTTTTTTAGATTGGTGGGACGTGATGGTAAGGATAACTGAATGATAGACGAGGGAAGAAAGAATGTGCAAGGCAGAAGGTACTGCTAGTGGGGTAATATATAAATAAATATACCATGGAAGTCTAATGGGTTGACAACATTAATTCTATTTAGACTTGTAGTATAAAAAGAGTCTATTTGACTATACATTCAGACTAATTAGTATAACTCACACTAATTCATATTTGCAAGATACGATTACAACACAATTCAACAACGATTCATTTACCAATAATTTTTAAAGACATACCTCAATCATATTAGAGAATAAAGCCAATCTCATACAATCCATTTCTTTGGATATCTTAGACAAAGCTTCTTCACTAAAATCACTTGTGGGAGCACACAATAAGTCTTTGTAAAGGTCTAGCATTTTACCCTTTATTTGTTCTTGAGCTGTTTTATGATTAAGGTTGCCTACTTCTAGCTTCTTGTCTGTCAAACTTTTGATGCAGCTTTGCACTCTTTTCAGCCTTGTTGCTTACTTTATGAAATAGTTTGGATAATGAAATGCATGTGCACTTTATGAAAAAGAGTTGGATGCATGATCATGGCTTTAAGAAAAGAAGAGAAGAATGCTATTTTATTATAGTATATAAATATGCATACTCAACTGTAATTGAGTAATTAAGGTGGTGTTGATTGAAAGAAATATTTAGTGGTGTCAACTCAATCGAATGTAAAAAACTCTATCAGTCATACTAGTTGGTGTAAGTGTTATTCATTATTGTCGGAGAAATGTGGAACATAAATGTATAATCGCTGGATTGATGATATTGGTGTGTTATACATTAGGGGACTGTATGTCAAAAATAAATCAGCTACTAGTATTTTTCTATATAGGCTTGACACTGAATCTATGAAGTAAATATGTCTTGACGGCTAGCCAGATCCTACGGTCACACACTCTAGATCCGGACAGTCAAATAAAACAAATGCAGATTTCCTTGAGTTTGAATGGTGTTGAATGCACAATGTAACCTTAATGGTTCAAACATGCATTCGATTGCACCCATGAGGTACTTTTTTCAGACGGGCTTCTCTTTTTATTTCTCCTCGGCCTTCCCCCACGCCAAACGTCAAAGGGGATGTCTAAGAAGTCTAAGGTGATGTCCTACAAGCAAGACTAATCTCACAAGTACATTGGATGCTAGCAAGAGGAAGACCGGCCTAGGCTCTTGCTTTGGTTTTTCCTCTCTTCATCTAGGTAGCTCAAGTCATGTTCTCTAAAATTAAATGATTTATTGGTGCATTGCCATAAAACATATAGCATTCATCTATATATCAGACAAGTCCAAATCTTGTGGAAAATTTGGTCCCATCGATGACGAGGTTGTCTGTACCATTCATCTATTACACGAGCTGGCAACTTGTAGGAACATATTACATGATGAGGCGCATTCATTGACAAATTCAGATGTCGCAAAGCTCATTGCATCCTGCTGTATGTATACCACCGATAATGAATTCTTAACTACTCTATCTGTTCCAAATTGTAGTTCGTTTTGGCTTTTTACCTACATATAGTATTTTCTATGTATCTAGATGCATAGTACGTATTATGTATCCAGAAAAGCTAAAATGAACTACAATGTGGAAAGTAATAAACATAACGCGGCTTTGCAGCCATCGTCAATTTTCAGAACTGGGCATAGGTTGATACACACGACTACATAAGAAACTGACATAGTTAGCCGAAACACCTTAGGTGCTGTTTGGTTGGGCCATTTTGCCCTGTTAACAGTTCACGGTGTCACCTAATACGGTTAAATCTGTTTGGTTAGGTTAGGCTGTAAACAATTCACATAGTGCAAAGTCGATACAGCTCCTGATCCCGCGTCATGCGATCCCATTACAACGCTACTCCAATCTTCGCTAGTTCACACGAACGCGTCGAGCACCGGCGATCCGACCACCATTTGACGACCACAAGGCACTTCCGCCCCTCACCCTTGTGTTATGGCCCTGCAGTATGTGTGTCATCTGTATAGTGGGTGAGTTGGGCCGGCTGGGCACAGCGGTGGGTCCAGTTGGGCTGTCAAGCTGTTGGGCCATGTGGGCCGTCATGATCGGTGAAGGGGCTATATAACCCTCACCGTTGTAACGAACAGGCAGAAAATGAATAACGAAACATTCCCCAAATCCTTTGTTCTGCTGCTTGCTCCTCCCCATTCCCCTGTTCTTCCCGATCTCTCCAATTTATCCGCTCGATTGAGCAGTTATCCACCCAAATAGAGTAGCAAGACCCTAACACCTTGCTCCAATCTTCGCTAGTTCACACGCACGCGACGAGCACCGGCGACCTGCGACCGCCATTGATGACCACCAGGCACTTCCGCCCCTCACCCTTGCTCTGGCATCGAAGGCTGCCAAAGAGTGCGTGAATGGGGCCTGACTCTTCGGTGAGGACGGGGGCCAGATCGGAGCAGCAACGGAGGCGCTAGCTCCGTCGTCTACAAGGCTGAGAAGGTAGTGTTGATCCGACGACTTTACCCAGGATAAATCCGCTTTACGTCCGATCCAGGATGAAATTCTCGACCAGTATGTCTCCAATTTCATCTCATATGCCAATTGAACAGCAACCGCGGCCTGCGAGCGAGCGGCGGAGGCGAGCGCTTGGGGAATATGATGTAGTTCACCAATAATTTCTCCTTTAGGCTTCCGACAAGAAGGTAGCCATGGCAATTTTTTGGGGATCTGCAAGTCTGGTGAACTCGTGATAGCATTTCTTTCTAGCTAGCAGGGCCGCTGGTGAAGATCAAAATCTTACAGGTGATATTCGATTGCGTTACATATGGGATGAACCAAACAAACGTCGATATTCCTTAAACTGTAACCTGCAGCACTGCTCTCTATTTACATTAACGTTGCAGCTGTAAGCGCTACTTTCTATTTACGGCCACTGCTACAGAAACGATTTGTAGCAAGGCCTGTCTTTTTCTTTCCAGGGGCGGGTCAGGTCAAAATGTAACCTGTTTCTACAAAAGAGCGCGGTTAATGTAGCAGCAGATCCATCCCAGAAAATCATTTTTTAGGGACGGGTGACGCCATCACCCACCCTGAAAATGAGGCTTATTTTCAAGGGCGGGTGATGGCGTCACCTGCCCCTAAAAATGGAATTTCCAGAGACGGATGGCACCATCACCCGCCCCTAAAAAGACCCATAAAAATCTGGACACCCTCTTCTTCTTCCTCCCGACAGCACAGTGTGCTTGCTCGGGGGAGGTGCTGCCCGAAAATCCAAAAAAAAGGGGAGGAGAGGTTTTAAACTTAATTTCCTTCGAGTTGGGGGCTCTAGGAGGTAAGTTGATGGTAATCCAATATCATTTCTTAGCTTTTAAAATAGTTTAAAAGCTCAAATGTAGCTATCTCTTACCTCTAGCTAGATCTAGATCTTCATGTCGTGGATTTGCAATTTGGGGCTCCATTTGCCTCAAATTTTTGGATGAAGTTAGGTTATTTTAGTGGGAGGACAAGGTTATTTAATTATTTGGGCCCAATCTTTATTTTTTAGCCTCATTCGTAGGTAATCAGATTTCTAGATCTATGGAGGAGAGAGAAGAAACTTAGTTTTTTTCTATATTTACACACATGCATGATAGTTTTTTCAACAAGATTTAGTATTTCAATAATAGGTTGGGTTTTGTATTTTTTTTAGCTTTTACATGTTGAAGAATATATTTATGGAGGCATTTTGGTCTCTATTTGCCTCAAACTTGGATGAAGTTATATAATTTTAGTATAGGACATCAAAATTATATAATCATTTGGAGCTAATATTTATATTTATGTTTTACCTCATTTGTAAGTAACCAATAGAAGAAGGTATAAATTTTCAAAATAATTGAAGAGTTTTTTTAATCCAGTTAAATTATTTATTGATGTTTAGAGATGGATAGGACATGGATGTACAAAGCACGCAGGACTGATGCCTATTTTTGTGGAGAACTTAATAAATTCATTGAAGCTACGAAAAACCATGCAAGAAATGAGAAGACACAGATGATACCCTGCCTGTGCAAGACATGCAAGAATAACAGAGTATTCAGCGACACAACTACAATCAGATCGCATGTGTTAATGGGTGGCTTTGCTAAGAATTACATGATCTGGACGCATCATGGCGAGAAAACACTGCCTCCGACGGAGAATACACTCAATGAAATGATACAAGACGCTGACTTTGATAGATTTTTTGATACTTATGCTGATTTTTGTGAGGATTTCGTCGATGATGATTGTGATGGTGTCGGCGAGGGGCAAGGCAGGGCAAGTGATGATGGTGGTACTGATGATGGTAGTGATGAAAAATTTATGACGGTGATTTCCTTAGCCAGTTGTTGCGCTACACCAAAGAAGAGCTACTGGTAGGTACTGCAAAGGGGTTAGCAAACTTCGAGACGGTGAAAAAATCAGCGAAGGAAAATATATACGAGCGATCGAAGGGATGTCTGAAACACTGGACTGTGCTTCATTTCATACTTGAGTTGTTGACTCTAAAGGCTAAGCATAGTTGGTCAGACAGTAGTTTCAATGATCTACTGCGTATGTTGGCTTGGTTGCTTCCAAAGCCAAATAAAGTGCTCGCCAATAACTATCGAGCAAAGAAGCTTGTTAGTCCATTTACGATGGGTGTGGAAAGAATCCATGCATGTCCAAATTATTGTATCTTGTATCATGGAGATACTTTCAAAGACTTGGAGAAATGCCCTGTTTGTTCTGCAAGTCGATACAAGAACAATGTTAGTTTATTGTGGTGACAACATTCAAGGTCCATCGGATGGGGGATAAAAGGAAGAGGAAGGGTGCAAGGAATAGTGTTGCCTCTGATGAGCCAGTAGACAGTACTTTAGGCATTTCTGAGAAGCAGAGAAGAATTCCTGCCATGGTTATGTGGTACCTTCCAGTTGCAGATCACTTGAGGCGTTTCTTCTCCAACTCAAAGGATACTGAATTGATGCGGTGGTGGGATTCGGATAAATGCAAGAAGGGCGACGGAAAGCTCCGACATCCAGTTGATGCTCGCTAATGGAAGAAGTTCGATGAGCAGTATTATATGGAATTTGGAAAGGACCCGAGGAATGTTCGGTTTGGGTTGAGTACTGATTGAATGAATCCGTTTGGTGATAGAACTAGCACTCACAGCACATGGCCAGTGATCTTGACGATGTACAACCTTCCTACATGGTTGTACCAGAAGAGGAAGTATCTTTTGCTATCAATCCTTATACAAGGCCCCAAGCATCCCGACATCGATATAGATGTTTTTCTTGAGCCTCTGATGTAAGAGATGGAAACTCTATGGGAGAAGGGTATCAATATCGTTGATGGTTTTACATGGCAGCCCTTTAATCTGAGAGCCATTATCTTTGTTACCATCCATGATTACCAAGCTTTGTTTGTCCTTTCAGGACAGGTCAAAAGTAGGACAGGATGCACAGTGTGGGTGGATGACACTGTATCATCTTTCCTAGAAGGTTCTAGAAAGGTAGTTTACCTTGGGTACAGGCGCTTCTTGGTGGAAGGACATCGGTACCGAAGTAAGAAGTTCTACGACTTTTTTCATGGCAAGCCTGAGTTACATTCTGCACCAGTAAAATAAGACGGGCACTATATTTTCGAAATGGTCAAGACCATCCAAGTCACCTATGGGAAGATGACGAAAGATGGGAAGAAGAGAAACAGAGATAAGGCACCTATCGAAGGTGTACCATTCAAGAAACAGTCTATCTTCTACAAGTACTTGTCGTATTGGGCGGATCTTGAGGTCCGCCATGCAATCGATGGTATGCACCTGAAGAAGAATGTGTTTGGTAACACAATTGGGCTCCTTCTGGAGACATCAACAATGACAAAGGATACCTTGAAGTCGTGTCAAGACCTTGTAGCCATGAAGATAAGAGAAGATCTTCACCCTGTGAATAAAGCGAATGGAAGATATGAACTTCCCCCTGCTTGCTACAACTTGACACATGATGAGAAGAAGGCAATGTGCGAGAGCTTATGGGGGATCAGAGTCCCAGGTCGTTTCTCATCCAACATAAGGAAATTAGTCTCGATAAAAGACTTCTCGCTATGCGGCTATAACTGTCACGATTGTCACGTGTTGCTGACGGTGTTCCTTCCTATTGCAATCAGAGCGATCAAGCCAGTATACGTGAAGATGGTAATCACTCGGTTGTGTTACTTCTTCAACAAGATTTCTCAAAAGGTGATCGACAAAGATGAATTGCAGGATCTCCAAGAATTTATTGGGGAGACTATGGCGCAGCTCGAGATGTGCTTCCCTCCGGGATATTTTGATATAACAGAGCACCTAATGATTCACATGGTCGACCAGATACGTGCACTTGGTCCACTTTACCTACACGAAATGTGGGCGTATGAGCGTTTCATGTCCATTCTAAACCGGTACGTATTGAATGGTGCATACCCAGAGGGGTCCATGATAGAGGGATACAATACCGAGGAAGTCATCGAGTGCTGCCTAGGTCACCTAAAGGATAAAGTAGGTATTGGTCTCCCTGTTCCACACTTTTTGGGGAGATTGGAAGGGGTTGACACAGCTGGGAAGAAAACTTTCATCGACAAGGATTTCAAAAGTGTGCAACAGACACATTATAGCATCTTGCAGCACGTCACGATAATGACACCTTTAGTCAATGAACACTTCAGCTTGATTCATGCAGAAAGTAATGGCCGCTTGGATGATTGGATCATATGAGAGCATAAGCGTCGGTTAACTGCTTGGTTGAAGGAACTGGATCTACCAGACGGGGAGACTGTGGAAGAACAAACTATCAAAAGATTGGTATCTGGCCCATCTAGCCAGGTCATGACATGGCAAGGGTATGATATTAATGGATATCTATTTTATACTGCCGCAAAGGATAATAAAACCATATCTCAGAATAGTGGTGTTCGTATTGAAGCCTTAGACGAGAGAAGAGGCCAAACTACCACATACAATGGCGTCATAGATGATATATGGGAAGTGCACTATGGTTCCAATATACAAGTCCCGGTATTTCGGTGTCGTTGTGTCAAGCACCCAAGAGGTGTTGAGGTCGACGGCTATGGGCTCACGATTGTTGACCTCAGCAATGTCAATTACAAAGATGACCCATGGGTACTTGCTTCACAGGTCGCACAGGTAATCTACTTAGCTGATCCCGCAAAGAAGACAAAGCACGTTGTCGTTCCTGGAAAACAAGATATCATAGGAGTTGATGGTATCAATGAAGTGGAAGAATATAATCAATATGATGAAATGAACCTCTTCACAGACCTACCACAGAAGATGAGGATTATAGAAGCGAGCATAAGAAAAGACGACAGACCATGGGCACGCAAGGACGGAGAATCGAGAATTGTTACCACTTAAATATATATGCAGCTAGTAAATTGTTTTTGGATTCATGTAATCATTTCTCTAATATCTAGCTAGTGCATCCTTGTATTCTGAATAAATTATTCTAAATGTATTCATTTAATATACTGAAATATACTTGTTATTTTTCTAATTTGATAAGTTACAATACGCTTAGGTCAAAAATTTCATTGAATTAAAATATGGTTTTCAATTATTTTAAAAGTTCTATAAGTCAAAATAGGATTACCGTAAAAATTTCAGTTTTTTTAAACATGTTTTGCTAAGTTCTTTGAATTAAGTAAATTAAATGAATTAAACAAAGTTTTCTCAAACGTCCCTTTTTTAAACCTGACCCCACCCGAAGTATTTTTTCCTAGTTCTATAAGTCACAATATGCTTATGGTGCAAATTTCACTTTTTTGATATGTTTTAATATTTCTCTTGTATTAAATGAATTTACGGGGACGTCCCCGCCGGGACGACCGGACAGTCCGAACATCCCCGCCGGGACGACCGGACAGTCCGAACATCCCCGCTGAGAACGTCCTTGCGGCCGGTACGTTCGGACGTCCGAACGTCCCTGGTGGTATTTTTTTTTACGAAAATTAATTGAAAACCATTTGTAGGGGCGGGTTAGGCCCCCACCCGTCCCTACAAATGTTTTCTCATTTTATTCCAAAAATTCATTTAATACAAGAAAAATAGTAAAACACATCAAAAAAATAAAATTTGCTGCATAAGCATATTGTGACTTATAGAACAAGGAAAAAATATAGCAACAATGTTTCAATACATGTAACAGTTAAGAGTGTTAAAAACACAAAGTTTCCCATGTGTAGCATGAGATAGCGTGTGGGTTAGCTATACATTATGGTTTCAACACCTTTAACATTTATATTCATTGAAATGTGGTTTTTGAAAATCTTATTATCTTATACACATCACAATATGCTTATGGTAAACATTTCATATTTTTTTGATATGTTTTGCTATTTTTTTTAATCAAATAATTTTTTGAAATAAATAGGAAAACAATTTGTAGGGACGGGTGGGGGCCTAACCCGCCCCTAGAAATAGATTTGTAGGGCCCGGTTAGGCCCCCACCCACCCTAGAAATGTTTTTTAAGTTTATTCCGAAAATTCATTTAATACAAGAAAAATAGTAAAACACATCAAAAAAGTGAAATTTGTTGCATAAGCATATTATGACTTATAGAACTGGAAAAAAATACGGCAACAATGTTTCAATACATGTAACAGTTAAGAGTGTTAAAAACATAAAATGTCCCATGTGTAGCATGAGATAGTGTGTGAGTTAGCTCTACATTATGGTTTCAACACTTTTAACCTTTATATTCAATAAAATATGGTTTTTGAAAATCTTATTATCTTGTACATGTCACAATATGCTTATGGTAAAAATTTCACATTTTATGATGTGTTTTTCTATTTTTTTTGAATCAAATGATTTTTTGGACTAAATAGGAAAATAATTTGTATGGGTGGATGGGGACCTAACCCGCCCCTAGAAATAGATTTGTAGGGGTGGGTTAGGCCCCCACCCGCCCCTAGAAATTGATTTGTAGGGGCGGGATAGGTCCCACTCGCCCCTACAGATGTTTTTTCAGTTTATTCAAAAAATTCATTTAATATCAAAAAAATAGCAAAACACATCCAAAAAAGTGAAATTTGCACCATAAACATATTGTGACTTATAGAACTAGGAAAAAATACTACAACAATAATTCGATACATGTAATAACTTATAGTATTAAAAACACAAAGTTATCCATGTGTAGCATGAGATAGTATGTGTGTTAGCCATACATTATGATTTCAGTACCTTTAACCTTTATATATATCTTGAAATGTGGTTTTGCAAATTTTATTATGTTATACATGTCACAATATGCTTATAGTAAAAATTTCACATTTTATTGATGTATTTTGCTATTTCTTTAATCAATTGAATTTTTGGAAGAAATAGGAAAATAATTTATAGGGGCGCGCCCCTACAAATTTTTTATCAGTTTATTCCAAAAATTATTTTAATATAAGAAAAATAGTAAAACATATTCAAAAAAAGTAAAATTTGCTGCATAAGCATATTGTGACTTATAGAACTAGGAAAAAAATACGGCAACAATGTTTCAATACATGTAAATTTTAAGAGTGTTAAAAATATAAAGTTTCCCATGTGTAGCATGAGATAGTGTGTGGGTTAGTTATACATTATGGTTTCAACACCTTTAACCTTTATATTCATTAAAATGTGATTTTTCAAAATCTTATTATCTTGTACACGTCACAATATGCTTATGGTAAAAATTTCAAGTTTTTTTGATGTGTTTTGCTATTTTTTCTGAATCAAATAGTTTTTTGGAATGAATAGGAAAAAAATTTGTATGGGCGGGTTAGACCCCCACCCGCCCCTAGAAATTGATTTGTACGGGCGGGTCACCCACCACTGCAAATATTTTTTCCGTTTTTCCAAAAATTCATTTAATACAAAAAAATAGCAAAACACAACCAAAAAAAGTGAAATTTGCACCATAATCATATTGTGACTTATTGAACTGGGAAAAAATACTGCAACAATGATTCATTACATGTAATAACTAAGAGTGTTAAAAACACAAAGTTATCCATGTGTAGCATGAGATAGTATGTGTGTTAGCTATACATTATGATCTCAACACCTTTAACCTTTATATACATTGAAATGTGGTTTTGCAAATTTTATTATGTTATTCACGTCACAATATACTTATGGTAAAATTTTACCTTTTTTTGATGTGTTTGGCTATTTTTTTAGTCAAATGTATTTTCGGAATAAATTGGAAAACCATTTGTAGGGACGGGTGGGGGCATCACCCGCCCCTACAAATGCTCCTCCTATATAATCGAGACGAGACCCAGGACTTAGCAAAATTTTCAGCTTTCGCGCGGAACGCCGGCAGGCTGCCGAAATATTGAGTGCCCTCCCGAGCTCCTTCCCCTCCCCGCGCCGCCGCCGCAGCTCCTTCCTCCGGCGCCGCCGCTCTTCCTCTGCACTCCCGCTCCTACTCCTTCTCCCCGCCGCACTGCAACTCCGTCCCCTCCCGAGGTCCCTCTCCTCCCCGCGCCGCCGCAGCCACTCCCTCCTCCCCACCCCGAGGTCCGGCGCCTCCACCGCTCCTCCGTCCCCGGCTCCTCCTCCTCCCCGCGCCGCCTTCGCTCCTCCATCCCCGGCTCCTCCTCCCTGCGTCGCCGTCGCCCCCGCCCGCGAGCTCCTCCTCCTCCCCACGCCACCTCGCCCCCGGCCTCCTCCTACCCGGATCCGGCGTGGCCTCCGCGGATCTGCCCGAGGTCCTCTTCCCTGCGCCACCCTCATCCCCGGCCCGGCCTCCTCCTTCTCCCCAAGCTGAGGCCTCCTCCTCCTCCCCCTTCTCCCCAAGCCGAGGTAAAGTCCGGTTGTTTTCTTGATTTTGTTTTATTCTTTTTTTCCATTTGAACTCTAAATATGAATGTTGTACAATATATTAGGAAGTGAATGTGAATGTAATTTGAATATGAATGTAACTTGAATGTGAAATTTGATAAGTGAGTGTGAGTATATGAATGTAGTTAATTATTTATATCCATTGTAATATACATGTGAATTAGTGAAATTTAATTTTCTATTTTGATGTAGTTTATTAATGTTTTATTAATTTGAATGTGAAATGTGAATGTTATTTATATCCGAGGTTCTACTCTGAATATGAGAAAGTGTATATTTCAAGCATTTTATTTTTGTATCATGAATGAATTATTGTGACACTCTAATGATGTAATATAAGGTGTTGTTTTGTGCTTCTGCCCAAAAGGATGGATCAACCGTCGTCATCATCCCCGCAAAAGGAGCATGCGGCACTGGAAATTGACAAAATCGAGCGAATTGCATCCCAGGTGTCGTGGGACGACCTGGCCAACGTCGGTGTGCAAACTGGTAACGACGATGCCAACGATGGTATGCAATCTGGGGACGATGATGATGCCAACGCTGCTGATGACCTGCATAACGAAGGACCTGGGATTGGACGCGGGGGTTGGGTAGACGACGTGTGGCACCATCCGATAGATCCACACCCGACCGTTCCAAAACGACGTTCAAGGTCGGAGTATGATCCGGACTACATTCCTAATTCAGTTCGGGTAATGACTACACTGATTAATTACTGTCTAGCTTTTAGTATATGTTTTTCAAAGACAACGCGTAATGACTAGTCAAAATCCTATGATCCGTGTAGGCGGCTTCGATAGGAAGGAGTAAACGCCAACGCCGACCCCCAAGCCCCACAGAGGAAGAGCTCCAATGCAATGATAGCTCCAGTCCGGAACCTCAACATACGACCTCTAGCAGCCAAAGCAAGAGGAAACAAGGTCAACGAGGAAGAAACCAGTACCCCGAAGGCCATTGGACGGTCCATGCAGTTAACACAGCAGGCGAGCCCATAGAGCCTCCTGTGGTGCGTGCAAAGTTTTGGAACGCAATCGGTTCTATTATCAGAACAAAGATTGTTTTGGATCCAACAATACCCGATTGGCTAACGGTTCATGAGGGGAAGAAAGAAGCGATGTGGGCACTGTTGAGCAAAACATTTATTTTTTCACGAGGAACTCATGAAAGAGTTAAGCATTATGCTAAGAAGATGCTGCCGGTGGAAGAGTGATCTGAATACCAAGTATGTCCAGAAGGGTCAAGAGCCATTTGCAGATTATGGGAAAATCACATGGGCACAATGGGAGGAGTTTGTTCGACAAAAGACTTGTGAGGAAGCTCTAGCCCTAAGCCAAAGGAATAGAGAACTTGCACAGAGCAACATACATAGAGTTCATCTTGGGCGGGGTGGATACCAAAGGAAGGTCGATCAGTGGTGGCAGAAAAGAGAGGCAACAATAGCCCCCGGGCAACCCGACCCTTTTGAAGGCTTAAACAAACGTGGCTGGTGGTGGCCTCAAGCAAGGAAACCTACTATAGTGGATGGCAAGCCTAAGTTGGACCAACCCAAAACTGAAGCCGTTGCACAAAAAATGTACGAACTTGCCAAGCTCCAGAACCAAGGAAAGTTCAAAGCCAAGAGGGACAAGGATATACTCAGTACAACCATTGGGTCCAAAGAGCATGGAGGCCGCGTCAGAGGCTTGTCCTCTAAGTTGACCATTAAGGATGGGTTCCAGCAGGACCGGGCTAGCTATAGGAAGCATGACCGCTACAAGGAAGAATTGCAACAAGCGGCAGAGAAAGCCCTAGAAAGTAAGTTTAGGCAATATTTCTGGGCAACAGTTGTAGAGGAGCAACAGTCCGTGCTGTTATGGATTAACTCATCGCAAGAGGTGGGGCAACAGATGGTGATGATGCCCCCTCCTGGATTGAGCCAAGCGAATACGGCAGGTGCTTAGAGCAGTGTCGCATCTACCATGGCTACCCCCTGCTTGTTGTTGTATCCGATCGACAGAGCTGGGAAGACAAAGGAAGTTGCCAAGGCTTAGGTTTTTTCGGGTGGGGGTTTGTTTGAGGGAAAACCGATCCCGCCCCTATATGCATGCGTACAAGTGGAGCAACTCCTGAAATCAAGCTATGAGGATAATGAGATAGACATGCCCACTATAGATGGAAAGAATTGCCTTGGAGAATGCATCGGCAGTACCATTCTGTGGCATAAACGAGATATCATACTGCTTGGTGCACAACTTATTGCTGCTCCGGATCGTACCTCGCCACCACCACAACAACAAGAGGGGGCAGCATCTGAGCATACTCCTCTGACTCTACTAGCCCCACCCTCATCACCACCACCACCACCACAAGGGGAGGCAACACTAGAGCATACTGTACCGGCCCCGCCATCACCACCACCACCACTAGAGTTATCACCACCTCCCCCGCTATCACCACCGGCTCAGGTTGCCCGATCACGAGAGCCATCACCACCGCCTCAGGTTGCCCGATCACGAGAGCCATCACCACCGGCTCAGGTTGCTTGTTCCACGAGTGATACGGGCTTACGGGAATGATCTAGAAGGGAAAGAGATTGTCGAGTTATGGCATGCGGCAAACAAAAAGTATAAGTCCAAGTCTAAGTTAAAATCAAAGTGAAAGTCAAAGGATGAATCCAATTCTGGTTCCAACAGACTACAAGGCTATTCCTTGCCCCGCACTGACACAGACTTCTAACAGGATGTTGGGGTTGATACACTTGGAGATTCACCGAATTGTCCTAAAAAATTTGAGTACGGTAAACCACTTCTACCCGAATGGGCTATCACAGTAGTTCCAAAGTGAAATGCAGAGGATGCATAATTGGTACCTGAGGGTATGTAGACTTGGGTTCCGTAACCTATGCGCTCCGTACCATCCGCAAGTATTCGTACTTCAAGGTAGAGACATCTTAGATGTCATCTTCGATTTTAAAGACATCCACAACATGTTCTGCCTCGGTCAACTAGACATCGAAATGGTTAGACTCTGGTGCTATATGCAAACAAATGATGCCATTACTTTAGGTGAAACGACGAGATATCTCGATCCTATAGCTATTTGCAAGACCAGGCATGCCGGCCCAAGTAAGTGGGCGGACAATGATGACATGCTAGCTGGGTTTGCAACGCTCCAGGAAAAGCAGGAGAAACGAATGGTAGCTCACAAAGAGGCCATGATGAGGGTTGCGGTCTACATAGGGGCTATGATGGTAAACTGGGAAGACGAGGCCGATATCATATATGCGCCATACCACACAGGGTAAGTCTAATTTCAATCTTTTGTTACAATATACACTTGCTCTGATCCATGGTTAAAAATCTCATGTAATATTTTTGTAGGAACCACTGGATTGCTTTTGTAATACAACCAAAGCTTGGTGCGCTCCTCGTATTGGACTCCTTAGATGTACCAACGAGTAGATACAATGGATTCTTATTCGTCCTCAAAATGTTAGCGAATTTCTTTTCTTCCATATGTAAATCATGCTATTTTTTCCATAAAAGTAAATATTTATAAACTAACTTCTCCTTTCTTTCTTTTCTAAACAGGGCTTACAGGTACTACAATAAAAAAGGAGGTGCTCATCCCGCTGATAGAGGAGAAAAATTGAGTATACGCACAAATTTCCCGTGCCACAAGCAACCTGCAAATTCCGTGTACTACAGGTATTACATGTGCAAGCATATGAGGGTGCAAGGGAGATACACAACAGATCCTGAATGTGTAAGGGACTACTCTTTATTAGGAATAGATGTGTATGTGTACATTATTTTTGCGTCTATCTAACATTTTCTTAATCTTTTCGTGGATTCATCAATTGCAGATCCATCCAAGAAAGCACAACCAATAACTCCATGAGAAACAACTCCTACAAGTAGTAGCCGATTTATGCCATTTCATTATGCATGAAGTGATCCACGAAAACGGTAAATTTTTTCAGAAGGACCACGGATTAGCTACGAATCCTAAATACATTGGTCTTTGTGATTGGGTTAACCAGCAGCACCGTGTCGCCTCATCAAGTATTGTTAGAAAATAGTGGAAAAATATGTATTCAAACAACACGTTTAATGATATACTCTTGTCAGGGGGAAATGTAAACGGTCATCTAATGACTGTCCTGGCAACGATTATGGAGCCCTAGACCGACCCGCGGCAACGACGACCATCATCAGCCCAGCACAAAGGGGAAGCGCTCCGCTTCGTCCGATCCCGTCCCTCGTGGTCGGATGCTCCCGATCCCTCGGCAGGCGGGCTCCGCCTCGCCCGACCCCTCGCCACGGGGGTCCGCCTCGCCGGACCCCTCGCCAGGAGGGTCCGCCTCGCCCGACCCAGGGGGTTAGGGTCGGACTTGCGTGGGCCCGCCGGACGGAAATCAGTCTCGGGCGCAGCTTTGCCTTAAATGCTCCACGGCTCGGGCGTGCGGAAAGGGGTCCACGCCGCTGACGTGACCCGTCGCACCTACCCGGCCACGACCGCGCCGCGCACGGTACAGCGGTTCAGTCTTCTCTGGTTCGCTGCCAGGCCATCATGACCCACGTCGCCTGGCACAGGAGCACGCCTGACCATCCACGCTCCACCTACCCGTCCTCGCGCCCCGCGATTCCGGCGACAGGGACAGGGCGTCCGCGCCGCTCAGGCCGCCTGCAGCACAACAGGGATAGTCGTGGCAGCCGTCAGCCCCGACGGGATGGAAGCCACAGCCATCATCACGCACGCCCGCCGTAACCGGCTCCCGAGGAGGACAACGATCAGATCGTGCAGGCCGTCCGGCGAAGGAAGAAGACCAAAGACAACCGCGACGCCCGGGAAGGACAAAATCTCCTTCTTGGACTCCGCACTCTCTCTCCCTCTCCATTTTCTCTCTCTGTGTCCCTGTCTCACATGTACCCGGTCGACTCCGTGGAACTATAAAGGGAAGGCCAGGGCCCAAGGGACGGGGGAGAGAATTTTTAGACACACACACTTCCTCACATAGGCTTCTTCTTCCCAGCGAAGGAGAACACGCCTGCGCCATTAGAGCCCCTGTGCACACCTTAGAGACTTGGAACCGGTTCCCTCTCTCGCCCTTCTGTAACCCCTACTACAGAACCCGCGTGGGTAACACGAGCAGCTCCCCATACTGGACGTAGGGCTTCTTCACGCCCGAACTAGTCTAAATCCCGTGTCACCCGCGCAACCATCTGAGGCCGTACGCGCATAAAAGAAATTTACTAGTCTAAGTCTTGATCACCAATCTTGACGACGACAGTTGGCGCGCCAGGTAGGGGACCTTTGCGCGTACACCACCGGCTTCAGATGGCCAGCCACGATGTCAGTTTCGCCCCGGGCTCCCTGGTCCGCTTTGGGAGCCTGGACTTCCTCGCCACCGGAGAAGGGATCGACCTGATCCCTCTCCTCGCTTCACCCACTTGCTTCATCACCTCTGGCTCCACCGCCAGGGTGGTGGCGGGTGGCCGGACGCGCGCCGAAGTGCCTCCTTCGGCGGAACGGCTTTTCGGGCCGCACAGCGCCGTGGCTGCCTGCGGTCATGCCCTGGCGCGACCCACGGACGCGCCGCCTGGGAGCAACGAGCTCGCGGGCGCGGCGAGGACGATCTCCGATGTGGGCTCCAGCAGCAGGAGTCACCACCCCTCGCGTGAGTGCTTCATGGCCGACGCGCACTCCGAGGGGTCCAACGGCGATGGCGCCGGGAGGAGGCAATGAACTCCCCCACCGCGCGCCGCGGCCACGACGGGAGCCCTTGCCCGGGTCCCGGAGCGGCCACGACAGCCGGAGGCGTGCGTGGCACCCCGCCAGGAGGGCGAGCGGCCCCGCAACGAGGGCGGAGCGCGACAGCGAGCGCGCGACGTCCAGCAGCGCATCTGCGTTGACGAGGATGGCCCCTAGCTCTTCGCCCGCGCCAGCCAAAACATTGCCGCGGCGGCGGCCCTGCTTCGACGACTCCCGGAGCCGGAGACACCTGCTCGAGTGTGCCGCTGTTCAGCAGGCGGAGAGCTCCGCGTCCCGGCGACGCGGGCAAAACACCAGCGGGGCGGCCCCCGCCACGCCCTCCGAAAGGCGGGGAGAGTCTGTCCACCAGCCTCCTCCCCGGGCGGACCAGGCCGCGCCCGCTCAACGGACGCCACCACCCGCTGGAGTCAGGGCTCCATCCATCCACCGGCGCGTCGGCCCCATCCGCGACGTCCGTGACACCCTGGACGCGCGGAGGCGCTCCCGCACGGACACGGAGGAGGGGGTGGACCGCGGTTACCACGTCCACCGTGGCGGCCGCTACGACAGAAAAGAAGACCGCAGCCCCAGCCCCGACCCGGCGGGGCCCCGGGCCTTCTCCGCGCGCATCTTGAGCGCGCCATTCCCGCCACGCTTCAGGCAACCGACCAACGTGGCCAAGTATTCTGGGGAAACGAACCCCGGGTTATGGCTCAGCGACTACCAGCTCGCATGCTAGGCCGGTGGGGCGGATGATGACCTGTTCATCATCCGCAACCTCCCACTTTTTCTAGCCGACTCAGCGCGAGCCTGGCTAGAACATATCCCCTCAGGGCGGATCCGCAGTCCGAACGACTTGAGGGAGATATTCGTGGGAAACTTCCAGGGCACGTACATGCGCCCTGGCAACTCTTGGGATCTCCGGAGCTACCGCCAGGAGTCGGTTGAATCCCTCCTGGATTACATCCGACGCTTCTCCAGGAAGCGCACCGAGCTCTCCAACGTTGCAGATGCCGACGTCATAGGAGCGTTCCTGGCGGGAACTTCCTACGGACCCCTCGTCCACGAGCTCGGGCGCCGAGGCCCGCGGACCACGGAGGACCTCCTCAACATCGCCACCAGCTTCGCCTCGGGCAAGGAGGCTGTTGGAGCAATTTTCGACCGCTCCAAGGGCGAGGCGAAGCGGAAGGAGGATGCCGACGGGGGTACCTCCAACCGTCCACAGAAGAAGAAGAACAAGCAGCGGCGCGAGGCACCCCTCGTGGCGGCCGCTGAGCGCAAGCGGGGTCAGCTGCCCCCGGAGGGCACCCCCGGCTTCTTCGACAAACTGCTCGAGGGACCGTGCCCGAACCACGAGTTCCCCGCAAAGCATGCCTACAAAGACTGCAACCTCTTGAAAAGGTACTTTGTAGGCAACCCGATGAAGGGCGACCGTAGGCGGAAACCCGACGAGGAAAGGAAGGACGACGGAGGGAAAGAAGACGGATTCCCCAAGGTGGACGGCTGCTTCGTGATCTTCGGCGGCACGGCGGCCTATGATTCCAGATGCCGCCGGAAGTTGGAGCGCCGCGAGGTCTACGCGGCCGAGCCTGTGACGCCGACCTTCCTCGACTGGTCGGGATCCGCCATCACGTTCGATCGGTCCGACCACCCGGGGCGTGTCCTGCAGCCAGGGCGCTACCCCCTCGTCGTGGACCCAATCATCGGCACGATGCGCCTCACCAAGGTGCTCATGGACGGAGGCAGCGGCCTCAACATCCTCTACGCCGAGACCCTCGACGCCATGGGGATCGACCGCGCCCGCCTCCGCCCCAGCAAGGCGCCTTTCCACGGCATCGTGCCGGGGAAACAGGCAATGCCCCTCGGGCAGATCGACCTGCCCGTTACTTTCGGGACTCCGTCCAACTAAAGGAAGGAGATCCTTACCTTTGAGGTGGTGGGCTTCCGTGGGACCTACCACGCCATCCTGGGGCGGCCGAGCTACGCAAAGTTCATGGCCATCCCCAACTACACCTACCTCAAGCTCAAGCTGCCGGGGCCCAACGGGGTCATTATCGTCAGCACGTCCTTCCAGAAGGCGTACGAGTGCGATGTTGAGTGCTGCGAGTACGCCGCGGCCATCAACGTCATGGAAGAGCCGGCGGCCCAGCCCGCGGAGGGCGCCGAGGGTCGGCCCGACTCCAAGCGATCGCCCACCTCCTTCGAGGCCACCGAAGGCGTCAAGGAGGTCACCCTCAACCCCAGTGGTCCCGATGGCCAGACCGTCCGAATCAGCGCTAACCTATCTCCCAAATAGGAAGGCGCGCTCGTCAACTTCCTCCGCGCGAACATCGATGTCTTCGCGTGGAAACCCTCGGACATGCCCGGCATCCCGAGGGAAGTCGTCGAGCACTCCTTGAACATCAAGGCCGGCTCCAAGCCAGTGAAGCAAGGTTTGCGCCGCTTCGATGAGGAGAGGCGCAAGGCCATAGGCGAGGAGCTCCAAAAGCTTTTGGCGGCCGGGTTTATCAAGGAAGTGTACCACCCCGAGTGGTTGGCTAATCCTGTTCTTGTACGAAAAAAGAATGGGAAATGGCGAATGTGCGTTGACTACATCGGTCTCAACAAGGCGCGCCCAAAGGATTCGTTTCCTTTGCCGCGCATTGACCAGATAGTCGACTCGACCGCCGGGTGCGAGACCCTCAGCTTCCTCGACGCGTATTCCGGCTATCATCAAATCGCGATGAAAGAGTCCGACCAGCTCGCGACCTCTTTCATCACCCCATTCGGCCCCTATTGCTACATCAAGATGCCGTTCGGCCTCAAAAACGCGGGGGCTACATTCCAGCGATGTCCAAGAAGGTTGACCAGCTCATCCCCGACCTCAAACTCGCCTTCAAGAGGCTGAGAGACAAGCGCATCAAGCTCAACCCTGAGAAATGCGTTTTTGGGGTCCCAAGGGAAATGCTGCTAGGTTTCATCGTCTCCGTGCGCGGCATCGAAGCCAACCCGGAGAAGATAGCGGCCATCAATGACATACAGCCAATCCGAAACGTAAAAGGGGTCCAACGTATCACGGGATGCCTGGCGGCCCGGAGTCGCTTCATCTCGCGACTCGGCGAGCGAGGGCTCCCCCTTTACCGGCTTCTGAAAAAGACCGACCGTTTCGAGTGGACCGCTGAGGCCCAGGAGGCACTTGACCGGCTCAAGGAACTCCTGAGAAAAGCTCCGATCCTGGTGCCACCCGCCGACGGGGAACCTCTTCTGCTCTACATCGCGGCAACCACCCAGGTGGTCAGCGCGACCCTGGTTGTAGAGCGAGAGGAGGAGGGGCACACCCTCAAGGTACAACGCCCAGTTTACTTCGTCAGCGAGGTCTTGTCCGAATCCAAGACGCGATATCCACAGATCCAGAAGCTCATCTACGCCGTCCTCATCACGAAGAGGAAGCTGCGCCATTACTTCACCTCGCACCTGGTGACAGTCGTCTCGTCTTTTCCCCTCGGCGAGGTTGTCCGGAACCCGGACGCCACGGGCCGGGTCGCGAAATGGGCGCTCGAACTCATGGACCAGGATATCACCTATGGCCCCCGCACCGCCATCAAGTCTCAGGTGCTTGCTGATTTCGTGGTAGAATGGACGGAGATACAGACGTCATCCGCACCGGAGGAACAGGAGTACTGGACGATGCACTTCGACGGGTCGCTGATGAAGGCTCGTGCCGGAGCAGGCCTAGTCTTCATCTCTCCTCTCGGCGTCCGCATGAGGTACATGATCTGCCTCCATTTCCCCGCGTCTAATAACGTCGCTGAGTATGAGGCCCTCCTCAACGGGCTCCGCATCGCCATCGAGCTGGGCATCCGACGGCTGGACGTCCGAGGCGACTCCCAGCTAGTCGTTGAGCAAGTCATGAAGGAATGGAGCTGCCATGACCCCAAGATGACAGCCTATTGCAACGAGGTCCGCAAGCTCGTGGACAAGTTCGATGGACTAGAGCTCAACCACATCGCAAGGCGTTTTAACGAGGCTGCCGACAAACTGGCCAAGGAGGCATCAGGCCGAAAGCCCATTCCCGATGGTGTCTTCATCAGCGATCAGTTCGAGCCCTCGGTCCGTTGTCAAGAACTGGGAAAGGTCGGCAACGCGTCGCCTGTCCTAGGCCCGAGCGCCGACCCAGACGTAGCCCGTGCTCCGTCCGACCCCGAGGTCATGGAGGTTGACACAGACCCAGCCACGGGGCCCGATCCCCTGCCTGACTGGAGAACTCCGTACCTTGACTACCTCGTCCGTGAGACTCTCCCGAAGGACAAGATGGAGGCACGAAGGATCGCGCGCCGTGCCAAGACATTTGTCGTCATCGACCAAGAGCTCTACAAGCGGAGCCACACCGGCATCCTCCAACGATGCATCCCGATCAAGCAAGGAAAGGCACTAATTCACGACATCCACGTAGGGGCCTGTGGCCACCACGCCGGACCAAGAACCCTTGTCGGGAACGCCTTCCGGCAGGGTTTCTACTGGCCAACGGCGGTCGCCGACGCCACCCATGTGGTTCGCACCTGCGAAGGGTGCCAATTTTTCGCGCGCCAAACTCACATGCCCGCACAAGCGCTCCAGACTATCCCCATCACATGGCCCTTTGCGGTCTGGGGACTGGACCTCGTCGGGCCTTTCAAGAAAGCGCCCGGGGGCTTCACCCACTTGCTTGTCGCCATCGATAAGTTCTCTAAGTGGATCGAGGCACGACCCATCGTGCAGATCACATCTGAACAGGCGGCGCGATTCTTCACCGACATCATTCATCGCTTTGGGGTTCCCAACTCCATCATCACGGACAACGGCACGCAATTTACCGGGAAGAAGTTCCTCCGGTTCTGCAACGACTACCACATCCGAGTGGACTGGTCGGCCGTGGCGCACCCCCGCACGAATGGGCAGGTTGAACGAGCCAACGGCATGATACTCCAAGGTCTCAAGCCACGGATCTTCGACCGCCTCAAGAAGTTCGGCGGCCGGTGGGTTGCGGAGCTCCTCGCGGTCCTATGGAGTTTGAGGACGACCCCCAGCAGGGCAACTGGCTTCACCCCATTCTTCATGGTCTACGGCTCCGAGGCAATCCTCCCCACGGACCTAGAGTACGGATCGCCGAGGATCAGGGCATACGACGAGCAGGGAAACTAGGCGTCGCTCGAGGACGCACAAGACCGACTCGATGAAGCACGCGATGTGGCCCTGTTGCACTCAGCCAAGTACCAGCAGGCCCTACGACGACACCACAGTCGCAAGGTGCAAGGCCGAGCATTCAAAATCGGGGACCTGGTGCTCCGCCTCGTCCAGCACAACAGGGGTCGGCACAAGCTGACCCCTCCGTGGGAAGGTCCTTTTGTCATCGCCCAAGTACTGCGTCCAGGCACGTACAAACTGGCGACCCCCGACGGACACATCTTCAGCAACGCTTGGAACATAGAACAGATAAGACGCTTCTACCCTTAAATTCTGTTTCCAAGTTTAAACACACGCATCCTTGCAATTTTCTAATCCACGGAGAAAAGCAGTTTTGAGTCGACCTTTTTTGAGTCTTGTTACGGGCTCAGGGATATCCGACCCTGACCCTGCCTCAGGGTCGCATATCCCTCGAAGGCTATCAGGGGCTCTGGCCCAAGTCACCCGAGGTCCTCCTAAAACAACTTTTCTCCGAGCCGACCCCCCTTCCTAGACGTTTGGGCATGAAAAGGGGAGAGTGCGCAAACGATGCCTAGGCAAGACTGATTGGACTGTGAGAAAGCCCACGCCCCAGCGCCTACTGTACTATCGCCCATCAGCGCTTACTGACGCATCCGACCCGTATTCTAAACTTTCTAGACCCAAAAAGACAAGGAAGGGGATCGGAAGTAAACGTTGATAAATTGCAAAAACGGCCCCCGCGGCCATTACAAAAGCAAGTCCAAAAATACACTAACACATTTACATGGCCGGGTATCTGAACCCGACCCAGCTGGACCGTTCAGGGCTCCTCCGGCGGGACGGCCTCCTCCTCCAGCTGCGTCGCCAAGGCATCTGCCGGGCCGAGCACCGATGCATCGATCTCGTCCAGCTCTGCCTCGGTGTACCCGGGGGCATACCCTTCGCTCATCAGGTCAAAATCGAGGCTAGTGTAATGGGACCCGAAGACCCCGAAAGCCCGCCTCACGCCAACATGAAGCGCCTCACGAGCAATCTCGCGGGTCCGCCGGTACACCCCGAGGGCACGAGCCACCAGAGGCTCGGGGGTGCCGCGAACCCCCGCTCATGGAAGTGGGCGAACGAGACGACGTACCCGTTGGGCGGAGCCGGCGCCTCCTCCGATTCAGGAAATCTCCACTCATCCCGCTCAGTCCTGTTGTAGAGGAGGCCCTTCTTCACGAGGCCCTCAGCACGCGAGGTCCCGAAGCTGGAACGCTCCCAGGTCGCCATTGCGTGGTGAGGGGAGGCTTGACGGTGGGAGGAGAAGAAAGCTGGAGCGCTGGGGAAGAAGAAGGCGAACGGCAGCGCAACAAACCGAAAGGCAAAGAGGAAGGCGAAAGGCTCGAGACAAGGTGAGGGCGGAACCGGCGAGGTGGCCCCCCGTCTTATAGAGCGACGTGTGGGGAGCGGAACGGACGCGCCCATCGCAGTTAATGCGACGTCAGGTACACCTCATCACGCCCGTTCCCCTCCTTTTTCGGAAGACGTGCGCACGACTCTGCAGGAAACTCCTACTCCCCCTCGCTTCGCGGGTCGGGACCTACCGCCACTTCGTCTTCCGTGCGCACGACTCTGCGGGAAACGTCTACTTCCTCTCGTTTCGCGGGTCGGCACCTACCGCCACTTCATCTTCCGAGAAGTACACGCGCACGACCCCCTCCGCACTCGGCCCAAGACGCGATGGAAAGGTAAGAAGGGATACGGGACTGAAAACGTCCCTACGGCCCGTTACGGTCCAGGGGTTCGAAGGCTGGCCCACCGTGGGTTCGATAGCCGCCCCAGGATGACCCTGAGCGAGGGGTGAGAAGGGACGGGTCCGCTAGCGGCCATCACCCGGGCACCCGACTGCTCAGGGCGTCCCGACCTCACATTCGAGTCCGGCCGGCATCAAAGTTCATGGTTTTTCCTCGACGAAAGGCAACGAGCCACCGGGTCCATCGAACGGCTCGGGAACTATATGAACTGGCCGACCGGAATCTGGGGTACGCCACCAGCTTGGCCCAGGCCGGACCCCCCCGAACGGGGACCGGGACCCCACTCGAATTGACCCGATTGCAGCTCAACGAGCACCATGGTTCGTCCAACGAGGATAACCTGGCACGGCTCACCCCCTCCGTCCCAGCGAACGGACGCTTGAGGGGTAATGTACAAAAGTCGGTCTAGCCTCCCGACCGGTCTCCTGCAACGAGCGGGGGCTCGGGGGCTAGATTCGCAACCGATGACCACGCGGGTGGTCACAACATGAGGCCTCCAGACGGATGGAGTCCCCCGGAACGGCAAGGTTCCCCTCATGTCGAGACAATCATCAAGCAGCCTGCATGGCGGGCAAGGGCTCCCGACGAACAACGATAACAGCCTCTGGAGGAGCGTCCCCGCTCCACCACAGGCTCGGGGGCTACTGTCAGGGGGAAAAGTAAACGGTCATCTAATGACTGTCCTGGCAACGATTATGGAGGCCCAGACCGAACCGCGGCAACGACGACCATCATCAGCCCAACACAAAGGGGAAGCGCTCCGCTTCGCCCGACCCCGTCCCTCGTTGTCGGACGCTCCCGATCCCTCGGCAGGCGGGCTCCGCCTCGCCCGACCCCTCGCCACGGGGGTCCGCCTCGCCCGACCCCTCGCCACGAGGGTCCGCCTCGCCCGACCCAGGGGGTTAGGGTCGGACTTGTGTGGGCCCGCCAGACGGAAATCAGTCTCGGGCGCAACTTTGCCTTAAATGCTCCACGGCTCGGGCGCGCGGAAAGGCGTCCACGCCCCTGACGTGACCGGTCGCACCTACCCGCCCACGACCGCGCCGTGCACGGTACAGCGGTTCAGTCTTCTCTGGTTCGCTGTCAGGCCATCATGACCCACGTCGCCTGGCACAGGAGCACGCCTGACCATCCACGCTCCACCTACCCATCCTCGCGCCCCGCGATTCCGGCGACAGGGACAGGGCGTCCGCGCCGCTCAGGCCGCCTGCAGCACAACAGGGACAGTCGTGGCAGCCGTCAGCCCCGACGGGATGGAAGCCACAACCATCATCACGCACGCCCGCCGTAACCGGCTCCCGAGGAGGACAGCGATCAGATCGTGCAGGCCGTCCGGCGAAGGAAGAAGACCAAAGACAACAGCGACGCCCGGGAAGGACAAAATCTCCTCCTTGGACTCCGCACTCTCTCTCCCTCTCCATTTTCTCTCTCTGTGTCCCTGTCTCACATGTACCCGGTCGACTCCCTGGAACTATAAAGGGAAGGCCAGGGCCCAAGGGATGGGGGAGAGAATTTTTAGACACACACACTTCCTCACACAGGCTTCTTCTTCCCAGCGAAGGAGAACACGCCTGCGCCATTCCCCTGTGCACACCTTAGAGACTTGGGACCGGTTCCCTCTCTCGCCCTTCTGTAACCCCTACTACAGAACCCGCGTGGGTAACACGAGCAGCTCCCCATACTGGACGTAGGGCTTCTTCACGCCTGAACCAGTCTAAATCCCGTGTCACCCGCGCAACCATCTGAGGCCGTACGCGCATAAAAGAAATTTACTAGTCTAAGTCTTGATCACCAATCTTGACGACGACAACTCTAATGATAAACTGTAATGATTTAATTTTGTATGTGCAATTACTTATATTCATGAAACATATTCCATATCGATTACTATAACATTCCATTGCGCACTAGCTTGATAGGTCAAAATTGGCGGGAAATAAAATTTTAAAAGGTGGCGGAAAACAGATTTGGAAAATTTAATTTCAAATCAGTAAAATCTTAGGCGGGAAGGATGTTTCCAGGGGTGGGTCATGCCCTAACCCGCCCTTGGAAATGAATTTTCAGGGGCGGGGGGGGGGGGGGGGGTGTCATATGGTGACCCGCCCCTTGGAAATCGATTTCTAGGGGCGTGTTAGGGCATGACCCGCCCCTAGAAGTCAGTTTTCAGGGGCGGGTACCTTACCCGCCCCTACAAACAGGTATTTTTAGCAGCAAGAAACAGGGGTGGGTGCGGCACCCGCCACTACAAATGTTGTTTTACCCACCCTTACAAATTGTTTCTGAAGTAGTGGGGTGATCACTTTTGCCCCTCGACCTACCTCTCCATTTCTCTCGAACTGAGTTGATTTCCTTCCAGCTTGGACGTCTCGTCGTTCAAGCATCTGGTATGGTACCGCACTAGCGAGCGAGCAAGTAAGGAATGCATGGAGTCCAAGGAAAGGATCGCGCGATCCTTGACATTGAACAATCTTACTGCCGAGAATGGCTGCAGGTCTTCTTGAGCCCGTATGAGTACACGGTTGCCGGCCGGACCGGCAAGCCAGGTTCTTGGTCCACTAATAAGCTTTTGGAATTTTGAATGGCGAGCTTATGTCAAAATCAAATTGAAAATTCGCAAAGCAGTCCCAAAGGGTACAAACTTTAATTTTCTGTGGGTCATTTCATTGAAATTTGTAAAATAAAAGATTACTAAAGCATATATTATATGTATATATCATCAATCGGTACAAAGCCAACGTTATATTATATTAACTATTCGGAATATGAATATATTCATATATGTATAGATAACTTTGATACAGTAATAAGCACTGTTGGTCAAAATATATAGATGAAATTATAACTTTTTAAATTCGGCACTGCTAGCGCTTGGACGTCCGGTCAGAATTTTTTCATTGGATGGTCCCTCGCAACATTGATAACTAACAGTTGCAACGATAGAAATCAACGCTTGCAACATTAGAAAAAATATGTATACAGATGACTCTGGTATCCGATTTGAGGATAAAAAATTCCCACCGCAATGTTAACGTCATGTTTCATGCAACATCCACTGCGCGACATAAAGAAACAATAATTGCATCATCGGTATTTGTCTCTTGCAACATGGGTCGCAACGTCCAATTTTTTCTGCGCGTCGGGCGCCCTAATTTTGATGATGCTGGCGGCGATGATGAAGATGTTGGTGGAGGCTATGGTGATGGTGTCGAGGGGGGGCATCGATGGTGGCAGTGATGATAGTACTAACGATGAACTTGATTATGGTGATTTCCTGAGCCAGTTGTTGCGTCACACCAAAGCGAAGCTACTGGTTGGTAGCGCAAAGGGGTTGGCAAACTTCAAGATGGTGAAAAAAATAGCAGAGGAGAATATATACGAGCGATCAAAAGGATGTCCGAAACACTAGACCGTTCTTCTTTTCTTACTTAAGCTATTGACCCTAAAGTCTAAGCACAACTGGTCAGACGGTAGTTTCTATGAACTCCTACGTATCTTCGCTTGGTTGCTTCCAAAGCATAATAAACTGCCTACCAACACATATCGAGTAAAGAAGTTTGTCAGCCCGTTCACGATGGTTGTGGAAAGAATTCATGTATTCCCAAATTATTGTATTTTGTATCATGGGGGTACATTCAAAGACTTGGACAAATACCCTGTATGTTGTGCAAGTCGATACAAAAACAATGCTAGTTATTGTGGTGGCAACAATCAAGGTCCAGCAAGATGGAACAAAAGGAAGAGGAAGGGTGCAACGAATAGTGTTGCCTCTGTTGAGCCACCAGACACTACTTTAGGCATCTATGAGAAGCAGAGCAGAATTCCTGCCATGGTAATGTGGTAACTCCCTGTTGCCGATCGCCTTAGGCGTTTCTTCTCCAACTCAAAGGATGTTGAACTGATCATGAGATAGACATCCCCACTGAAGATGGCAAGCATTACCTTGGAGAATGCTTTGGCAGTACCATCCTATGGCATAAACGAGATATCGTACTAGTTGGTCCACCGTCTTCGGCATCTCCGCCTCGTAACGCGCTAGCACAAGCTTTAATTGACCATCCCTCATCATCGACGACACAACAAGAGGGAGCAGCACCAGAGCATACACTGGAAGCTCTAGCATCACCACCACAAGACCATTCACCACCGGCTCCCCAATCACCACCGCCTTTAGCATCACCAAAGGCTCATGCATCAGAAGACCATATTCCACTAGCTCTGGCATCACCACCGCCTCCAGCATTACCACTAGCTCCTGCATCACCACCACAAGAGCACACGACACCAGCTCCGCCAGCACCACCACAACAACAACCGCCGCAGTTGTTTGTACCGCGAGTGGTACGATCTTATGAGAAAGAAGGGTCAAAGACTGCGGATATATGGCACGCCGCAAACAAGAAGAATTGGCCAAATAAAGGCTCAGTCAAAGGCTAAAGTAAGAATGATTTAAAATCTAGTGCCAGCAGACGACCGGGATTTTCCTTGCCACGCACTGACTCAGAGCACCATCTGGTTGTTCGGGTCGATGACATACAAGACTTACCAGATTGTCTGGTAAATTTTGAGTATGTTAAACCACTCCTACCCGACTTTATGATAGAGAGGGTTCCAAGTGACATGCAGAGGATGCATAGTTGGTACACGAGGGCATGTAGACTTGAGCTCACAAGCATATGGGCTCGGTATGACCTAGAAATTTTCGGAGCAAACGATATAGGCTTCACTGATATCATGTTCAATTTTGAAGACATCCCGATCATGTTCCGCCTCAAAAAACTAAGGATAGAAATGGTTAGACTCTGGTGCATGTAAGTGTCACATCAAAAATAATATTTTATATGCTATGACCTACAATATTATATATGTATATCTAATTAATTGTGATACATTTTATTCTACATGATGCAACAAAGACAAGCAGATGTTCTAAAACGTAAGATCATGTTTATTGACCCTCAAGCTATTTGTGAGTCTAGGCATCTTGGGCCAAAGTGGTGGACGAACGATCATGATGAGCTAGAAAAGTGTAAAGCACGCAAGGAGAAACAAGGGAAACAAATATACAAACACAAAGAGATCATAAAGAGGGTTGGGGTTTACATATTGCTTCAGATGCAACAATGGCAAGACAGGGATGTTATAGGGGCACCATACTACGTCAAGTAAGTGTACTTTCAACAATTTGTAATAATATGCAATTGCTTCAAATAAATGCCTAAGAAATCATACATAATATTTTTACATAAATCACTAGATTGCTTTTATGCTACAGCCAAAGCTCGAAAAACTGTTTGTATTGGACTCAGCTGATTATGATACGAGCAGATACGAAAAATTTATATCAATCCTCAACATGTTAGCAAAATTCTTATGTTCTACATGTACATCATGTTAAATCTTCCACCAAAAATTACATATATAAACTAACTTCTCATTTATTTTTTTAAAAACAGGACTTACAGGCACTATATTTTTAAAGGAGGAATTCATTCCTCCGATATAAAAAAAGAAATGAGAATGCGCACAAACTTCCCGTGCCACAAACAACCTGCAGGTTCCGTGTACTGTGCGTACTATATGTGCGAGCACATAAGGGAGCTCGAGAGATACATAACTGATCCCGAATGTGTAAGGGGCTACTCTTTATTAGGGTAGATGCATAAGTGCATATTGTTTTTTCATGTAACTAACACTTGGCTTAATTTTTCCATGGATATCTGAATTGCAGATTCAGCCAAGTATGCACACGAACAAACTCATGAGCAACAACTTCTCAATGTAGTCGCCGATTTATGCCATTTCATTTTGCATGAAGTGGTCCATGTAAGGGGGTATTTTGTTCACCCTGAATATGAATTGACAACTGACAAAAAATACGAAGGTCTTTGTCAGTGGGACGCTCAGCAGCTCCGTGCCAGCTCTAGTAGTGTTAATCGAGGGGAATAGGATACAAAAGTATGTATTTTATATGCACTTTGTTGATGTACTCTGATGATGCACTGTAATGACATACTTCTATATGATTTAATGTTGTATGTGTAATATTTATATTTATGAAACATATTTCATGTCGGTCACTATGACATTCGATCATGCACTAGCTTGATAGGTCAAAATTGGTGGGAAACAAAATTTTAAAAAAATAGCGGGAAATAAATTTGGAAAATTTTAATTCAAATCAGTGAATTTTTGGACGGGAAACCCACTTTCAGGGGCGGGTCACGCCCTCACCCGCCCCTGAAAACCGATTTCCAGAGGCGGGTGAGGGTGTGACCCGCCGATGGAAATGGATTTCCAGAGGCAGACACTTTACCTACCCCTACAAATAGCATTTGCAGCTGCGAGAAATAGGGACAGTATCACACCGAGTGAAAGCAAACCAATCGAGAAAATGTTGTTTTACCTGCTCTAAAAATGTTTTGTGCAGTAGTGCCACCGAGTGAAAGCGAACCGATCGAGAAAATAATCAATGGTCGGCCGGCCTTGCTTTCCCATCGCACACATTCTAGTCGCGTTCCTGCATACTTGCCTCGCTGGGGTGGGTCGGGGGTGTTAATTACCTGTCGGTGCGATAGATGATTATACTCCCGCGTGTTGCTAGGTGCTGGTGGCGAGCTGAAAGAGGTGCTTGTCTAGCTCGCTCTCCCCATTTAGTTTTGCGAAGTTGAGACGCCGGACGTCGCCACACGTCGGCATGGCGAGCGTTACGTCGTTGGAAGCTTCAGTAGAGGCGACGTTGAGCACTCTACGAGAGCAGGCGCAGAAGCAGCCGTTCACCATCTTCCGCGTCCCCGCCTACATCCGTGAGAGCAGCCGGGCCGCCTACGAGCCGCGCATGGTGTCCATTGGCCCCTACTACAATGGCGCCGCGGCCCCCCGCAGCATGGAGGACCACAAGTGGCGCTTCCTCGACGACCTCCTGTCTCGCAACCCCGGCATCAGCTCGTCCGTCCTGATCCAGGAGATGCGATCCCTGGAGGCCAGGGCTCGGGCGTGTTACAGCGAGCGGCCCGCCCTCGACTCCGACGACTTCATCCGGATGCTCCTCCTCGACGGCTGCTTCATCCTCGAGTTCTTATTCAAGTGGCACACCAAGGAGCTCGACGCGACCTCCGACGTCGGCTGGGGCCTCACGCTCATCACGGTCGACTTGTTCTTGCTGGATAACCAGGTCCCGGTCCCGTTCTTCGTCGTCGAGAAGCTCTACGACGTCGTCGCCGGTGTGCGGGGCAGCAGGGACCTCCTCGTCAACCTCTTCCTCGAGTACACCAGCGACGACAAAACCATCACGCGCCCGTCCAGGGACTCCGAGATCCACCACCTCCTTCACCTGTACTACGACAGCTTCGTGCCCAAGCTGTCGCCGGAGGTCGAGTTCTCCTGGGCGAAGAATACTGTGGTGATACCACCCGCTACAGCATTGAGCGATATAGGGGTGACCTTCGTCGTGAACCGGGCCCCCGCGCGGGACAGGTTCGTCGTCAAGTTCGACGGCAGCCGAGGCGTGATGGAGATGCCCCTCCTCGAGATCGACAATATCAAGGCGCCGATCATCGGCAAATTGATGGCGTTCGAGCAGACCCGGAGGGATGTGAATGTTGGCGTGCTCACCAGCTTCCTGCGGCTCATGAGCATGCTCGTCCCTACGGCGGAGGACGTGGCGCTGCTCCGCCGGAACAGCATATGGGGCAATGTGCGGACTGTTGGCGCCGGCTGCCGGAACGGCTGCGCCGACGGCGATCTCTCTACGCCTGGTGACCATGCTCGCGCACGACGTCGTGCCCACGACGTCGCCTGCTCTCGCTCGCTCTGTAACTGAACACGAATGCAAATGGCGCTGCCAAACGCTGCGGCTCATCTCGGCCTTTCTGTTACTCTTTATTCACGGTGTTTACATGATCTGAAGCCAACTAACCCCGCCATGCGCGCCTCATGCCGCGTCGTGCCTGCCTTGTGCACGGGAACGTTCCATACACGACATGGCGGTGATCACGCTCGGCCGCACCATGAACGCAGCATGGTTCAGGCCTGTTCTACACCGTTCAACTCAAATGCAGCTAAAAAAACATGCTAATGCAACTTCCTAATGACAGAACGGTGTTCAGTGCACGAGATTGACAACATTTCACCCCCTAATCTCGCTGCACCTCTATCACACCCAGCTGCTGACGAAACTCGACGAACTTGACATACCCAAGCGCCTTTGTCAGTATGTCCGCAAGCTGTTCTCCTGTGCTCACATGATCAATATCAACTTCTCCTCTGTCGACACAATCTCTGACGAAATGATACTTTGTGTCGATGTGTTTACTCCTTTCATGATGGACTGGGTTCTTGCTTAGAGCAATAGCCGATTTGTTGTCAACCAACAGCCTCACCTTTGGTGCTTGTATTCCTAGCAGTTCACCCAATAGTCGACTAAGCCAAATGCCCTGACAGGCTGCATTTGCACTGGCAATGTATTCTGCCTCGCATGATGAGAGTGCTACCACTGTCTGCTTCTGTGACACCCAGGTCACTAAATTGTTCCCCAACAAAAACACTGAACCACTTGTGCTCTTTCGGTCATCAACATCACCAGCTAAGTCACTGTCACTATAGCCCAGCAGCTTAGTTTCAGTTGTGCCAACTTATATACACAGCCATAGCTCACTGTCCCTGCCAAGTACCTTAGAATCTGCTTGACAGCTGCCCAGTGTATTTCTCTTGGATCTTCCATGAATCTGCTAACAATCCCAACAGCAAAAGCAATATCTGGCCTTGTGTTCACTAGGTATCTCAGGCTCCCAATTATACTTCCGTACTTGGTTTTGTCGACTGATGGTGACTCATCCTTCTTGCTCAATTTCAACCTGTTCTCCATTGGAACTCTGCAGGCATTGCAGCCTTTCATTCTTGCCTGCTCCAATATTTTCAGAGTATATGAGCTCTGACATAATGTGGTCATCCCATCAGTTTGATTCACCTGAATTCCCAGATAGTAACTCAGCAGTCCCAAATCATTCATACTGAAACTTCTCATCATCTCCTCCTTGAATGCATCAATGATTTTCTTGCTGGACCCAGTGATTATCAGATCATCTACATAGACCCCAACTAGCAATAATTATGTGCCTTGACTTCTTCTGTACACAGCATGTTCAAGTGGGTTTCTGACAAAACGGAGTTTCAGCAATTCTTGTCAAGCCGAGCATTCCAAGCTCTTGGAGCCTGACGAAGTCCATACAAAGCTTTCTTCAGTCTGAGTACCATGCCACTGCCATTCTTGACCACAAACCCAGGAGGTTGCTGAACATACACCTCCTCACTCAGATCACCATTCAGAAATGCTGATTTCACATCCATGTGATGCACTTGCCATCCCCTCTGTGCAGCTAGAGCAATCAGCAGTCTTACTGTTTCAATTCTTGCCACTGGGGCATAAACCTCATCAAAGTCCACCCCCTCACGCTGGGCATACCCCTTTGCAACTAACCGAGCCTTGTGTTTGTTGATCTTCCCATCAAGATCTCTTTTGACTTTGAAAACCCATTTAAGCCCAATGGCTCGGTGTCCAGGTGGTAGCACTGACAACTCCCATGTTTTGTTGGTTTGAATTGAGTTCATTTCAGTGACCATAGCATCCCTCCAACACTGTTCTTCCAATGCCTGTTCCACACTTCTAGGTTCCTCTGCATCAAGATAACACAAGCCACTATACTGAAAATCATGAACTTCTTCAGTTTCATCATACAGATTCTACAATGTTCTGAATTTCCCTTCTCCACTATCAGAATTTTCTGCATTAGAGGGTGGTGTGGCAAAAATCATTTCTTGCTCAACTGGACTGCCTGGTGGTGTGTTTTGATTTGAATCAGCACTAGAATCAGTTTTAAACTGCCATTGATCATGAGCAGCTGGATCTGAATCAGACCAGCCTGCTGCTTCAGCTTCTTCACTTTCAGTGACTGCACTGTCAGTCACTGTTCCCTGTCTGGCAATAGTGTAAAATTCCACATCAAAGACAGATGCTGTTGGATCAGGTTGAGCCGCACCTTGCCAATCCCAAGGTTTACCTTTCTCGAATATCACATCCCTTGATATGTGCAGTTTCTTGGCTCGAGGATCATAGACTCGATACCCCTTGATTCCTGTCTCATAGCCAACAAACACCATTGGTGTTGATCTGTCAGTTAACTTGGATATGCCTGGACCTACTTTCTTCACATGAACTAGGCAACCAAATGTTCTCAGATGATGCACAGCAGGCTTCCTCTTGTACCAAGCTTCATAGGGTGTTCTGCCCTGGAGAGTTTTTGTAGGAGCTCTATTCAGCAGGTATACTGCTGTAGTGACTGCCTCCCCCCAAAATTCTCCAGGCATTTTCTTGCTCTTCAACAGACATCTTGCCATTTCTACCACTGTCATGTTACGACGCTCCACCACACCATTTTGTTGTGGAGTATAGGGCGTGGTGGTGAAATGCTTGACACCCTACTCATCACAGTATTCTTTAAACTCAATGGAGTTGAACTCACCTCCATGGTCAGTGCGAAAAGCATGAAGTTTTCCACCCAATTCAGTCTCTGTCAGAGCCTTCACACGCTTGAAACATCTGAATGCTTCATCTTTGGTTGTTAACAGTTCAATCCACATGTATCTTGAATGATCATCAACTAACAGTAAGAAATAACTCTTACCACCTGATGTTTTAGGCTTGATCTGGCCACAAAGATCAGCATGGAACAAGTCCAATGGTTTGTCAGCTCTGTAATTTGCCACTTGTGGAAATGACTGTCGATGCTGTTTTCCTAGTGCACAGCCATCACAGAACTCCTCCACACGATCTAGTAGTGGCATGCCCTCCACCATTCCCTTTACACCGAGAGTGCTCTGAAGTTGAGATGGCCATATCGACCATGCCATAGCCATGCCTTCTCATTCACTCTTGCAGCCAAACAAACAGGAGCAGCAAGTTGTACCTTAAGCAAATACAAGCGATTTCCCACCCGAGGTGCTTTTGCCAGCAATGTGCGTTCAATGTCATACACACTACAGAAACCATTTTCTAGCACAACTTTGCATCCCCCTTCTTCTAGTTGGCCTAGACTGACTATGTTACTTTTCAACTTGGGAATGTAATAGACTTCAGTTAATACCTTGTGGCTTTGCTTCTTCGTTTGGAGCATGACAGAGCCCATGCCCTTGATCGGTACAAGTGATCCATCGCCAAACCGCACCGTCCCGCCGACTGATGTGTCGCGCGACACCAAGGCATCACGCCTCCCGATCATATGGTTGCTCGCCGCGGTGTCCAGGACCCAGACTTCGTCGTCTTCATCACGGTCAGTAGGAAAGACTTTGTCCTCTTGCAGATGCACGACCGGATCTGAGACCCGCCGTGTCACCTCCTGAACGCGCACGGCATTCACCGTGGCCAGCAACAGAGATGGATCCTTCTCCACTTGCACATGATGTGCCTCCTCTATCTTCTCCTTCTTGGGCCTCTTGCAGTCCTCCGCCCAGTGGCCATATATGCCACAGTTTCTGCATCGCCCCTTTCGCCTTGGAGTGCCCATTGATGTGAGCTTGATGACGGGTTCTTTCTTCTCGCCCTGGTTACCGCGCCCGCCACCACCACCTGACTTCGACTTCCATGACTTCTTCTCCCCTCCAAACTGCGAGGATTCCGGCATGAGGCGATGACGATTCCTCGATGCCCAGTCATCCTCTGTCAGTAGGAGTTTGCCAGCCTTGTCAGTGACGGCGTCCAGACCAAGACGATCTTCAGCCATCTTCAGTCTTCCAACCAGCTCCTCGATCGTCAGAGTTTTCAGATCAAGCAGAGTCTCGATGGAGATCGCGATCTGCAGGTACCTTTTGGGAAGAACACGGAGCATCTTCTTGACTACACGTATGTCCTCAATGGCTTCACCGGACATGCGCAGATCCGCCGCCAGTGCATTGATGCGCAGGGCAAAATCATCAACTGTCTCTCCATCCTTGAACGCGATGTTCTCGAATTCTTGGAGCAGGCGCTGGGCATTGGCTTCCTTCACGCGTTCAGCTCCAACGCGCATGTTCTTCACCGCCTCCCACGCTTCCTTGACATTCTTCTTCGCCCCCAACATCTGCCACATCTCCTGCGGCACGGATCGGAGGAGTCCGCCCATGGCTTGTCGATCTTGGCTCCTCCTCACTGTCGCACCTCCTGGTTCGATCGCCTCCCATACCTCCAGAATCTCAAAGTTGCACTTCATCAGGACTGCCCACTGGGCGTAATTCGAGCGAGTAAGCATCGGCCACATGAGAGAGCCCTCACGGACTCCATGCCCCGATACGCTTGAACCCGCTGTCCCGGACATCTCCGGCGGCGGCGTTGGCAACCTTCGTGGAACAACGAGCTTCTTGCGAGGTGGTTCACGCGGTGGACTCACAGAACCACCGTAGAACATGCAACAAGGCTCTGGTACCAAATGTTGGCGCCGGCTGCCGGAACGGCTGCGCCGACGACGATCTCTCTACGCCTGGTGACCACGCTCGCGCACGACGTCGCGCCCACGACGTCGCCTGCTCTCGCTCGCTCTGTAACTGAACACGAACGCAAATGGCGCTGCCAAACGCTGCGGCTCATCTCGGCCTTTCTGTTACTCTTTATTCATGGTGTTTACATGATCTGAAGCCAACTAACCCCGCCATGCGCGCCTCATGCCGCGTCGTGCCCGCCTTGTGCGCGGGAACATTCCATACGCGACATGGCGGTGATCACGCTCGGCCGCACCATGAACGCAGCATGGTTCAGGCCTGTTCTACACCGTTCAACTCAAATGCAGCTAAAAAAAACATGCTAATGCAACTTCCTAATGACAGAATGATGTTCAGTGCACGAGATTGACAACACGGACCAACGACGAGGAGGTGGCCCGGTTCTTCAACCACCTCGGGGAGAGCGCCCTTACCAAGTACGACTGGGTGTTCTCTGGGCTGTGCAGGGAGGTGGATCAATACTGCAACTCGTGGCGGCGCAAGAACTGCGCAGCGCTCAAGCGCACGGAGCTCATGACCATCTACTTCCGCAGCCCATGGTCGATTATTTCCGTCGTCGCGGCAGCGCTCGTCATTCTTCTCACGGCCAGGGGCGGAGGGCTCAGTATGGCAAGGTATGACGCTCGCCATCCTTGATTTTGCCGCGAGATCCCCCAGATACTCCCTTTCCATCGTTGTATCTCCACGCTAGCCAATGCTGTCCAAGCTGCAAACTGCTGAGTGCTGAGCGAGAGGCGCATGAAGCAGGAGTCAACAGGCTGCGAGGCTGCGTGCTTTTTTGGGCCACTTCATATGTTGTTTGCTGCTGCTTGGCCCAATACGCCAACACATCATCTAGTTGTCCAGTCGTGAGAGACATCCACGGTCCACCGTGCTGGCCGGCGAGCGTGTGCGTAACCCTAGCGCGAGGCTGCTGGCGATGCTTCAAATTTGGCATCAAATCGTTTGGCCTTTCTTTTCTTATATGTTTTGGTGAATCGGTGGTGGCGGATGGTAGATTTCAGGAGCTTTTATCTGGTCATCTGTTCACTTATATTTTTTTTGTTCTATGCTAATGTTAGATCGGGTTTATATATATGTTGTGTACTTCTAAATTTAACATTTGCAGATCATTAATTGTATTTTACATGTGTATAGATTGTTTTCAATTTGAATCTCATTTTATTGTCTATATGATTTGGCCATACCTTAAATTTATTCCATCCTCCGCCACTGCTCACGGCTACTCAGACGTACTACACCGTATTTCCTAGAAAATAAACGATTCTAATGTTATAGCACGCATGCATGTTCCGCGTCTTAGGAGTTCTCTTATTATTATTATGATGATGATGATGTTCACTGCTTTATTTTCGCAAGTGATCTGAGCGCGGTCGCAGCTTGTTGGTGGTCGGCTGCTTACGGACCGCCAGCATTGATCGATCACTTCAGCGACCACCATGTAGGCTGGCGGTCACTCAAGTGTTGAGTGGCCCGCCAACCTAGATGTACGCAATATAAAGCCGCCCGTGTTTTCTTCCTCCTCCTCGAGCTAGCCTTCCATTCTTACTTGAGAGAGCCTCTTGTGGCAAGTTGAAAAAACGGAGAAATACAAGAGGAGGTCTTATTCTTGGTTTCCATGAAGGAGGTTATGCTATTCCTACACTCTTTTCTAGGTTGCTCACCTTGATCATGTGTGCCTAATTAGGGTGTGGTTCATGAGAGAGCTCCTATGGTGTATTTTTTTTCTCATTTTTATGTCAATTTTAGCTCAATTTAGTGCCCATGGCTGGCGAAATGCTCATAGCTCGTAGGTGGCTCGGCTCGGTGCAATTTACTAAAGAGCCGAGCAGAACATTTAGCTCAGTATAACGAATCAGATCAAGCTGGCTCGTGAGCTTAACGAGCTTACGCGCACAAGCAGGGCACCAACACAAATATACGGCCCAATAAGCGGCAAACCCATTTGACCACTAAACTCTAGAGGCATATGACCCCATCCAAGCCTTAAGCCCCCAATTCATGTCGCCCCTCCCCATCCCCGGATTCCCGTCGCCCCACCCCCTCCCCCGATTCGCGTCGCCCGTCCGGCACCCGATTCTCGCCGTCCCTCCCTCTCCCATGACTCACGCCACCTAGCTGCTAAGGATGGGTGTCGGCATCGGCGTTGCCCCTTCCCTCCATCGACTCGCGCCGCCTAGGACGCCGACGCCAAGGATGGTCGCCGGCTCGCCTAAGGACACGGACGTCAGGAACTGTCGCCGGCTCGCCGCCCGCTGAGCCGCAGCCTCCCTCCATCTCTCCCGCCCTCTCCCGTCCAGCATCGGGCCTCAATCCGTCCGCACTCCTTCCAAGCGGCAGGGCTGCACGGCCACAGCAGGAGCCGGGAGCCGCCATGGAGGACGAGGAGCCATCATATCAAGCTGACCGAGCTAGCTCGCGAGCTGAACCGAGCCAAGCCGAGCTAGCTCATTTAGATAACAAGCTGGACCGAGCCGACACGTTATGCAGCCCTAGTGCCCATTCTTTCTTCAATGGACTAGTGACTTGGCCCACCTCATTATCTAGAATCAATATTTAGTCTTTTAGCTTCTAGGATTAAGAGGAATGGTTCAAGATATAGTTTCTCCATATACTAGAAGAGAGAGGAAGTGAGAGAGAGATTAAACGTGATTCATAAGTTTGTTATCATGTATACTTAGAGATAAAAGAGAAGGATCTAGTTTTTAGTCAAATTGGTGAATCATTGGAAGATATAATTTTTTATTCCTTATGCATATGCATATATATTAATTGTCTTTAATAGAATTATATTTCGTTGTTATATGAAGATTTTGTTTTATCTCTATTATTACTAAAGCAGTAATTATTGGTCCATTAATCGGAATCCTAATCAGAATCCAGGTGATCGTAGGTGGAGTTAAGGATCCAAAACCATTTAGAATTAGCGCTTGGTGGATAAAATATAAAAAGACTGACCAACTTGTACTATATTATTATAAAACATATATTGTATAATCAATATATTTACACAACGGGATTCCCCTGATTTGCCGTGTGCCAATGGCACATGGCAAAGCCTGCAATACACACGACAAAAGCTTTGCCGTATGCTACACAAGGTAAAGAGCACACGATAAACTCCGGCCGGTAAAGCCACGTTTGCCGTGGACCCTTTTTCATGCACTTGGCAAAGAGTTTACCGTGTGTTAAAAAGCTCTCGGCAAAGGCTAGCACTCGGCAAAATGTAAACCGAAAAAATACCAAAAAAATTTTAATAGAGGAAGGCCTCCACCGGCCACGCCCACCCACACGATAAACTCCGACCGGTAAAGCCACGTTTTGCCGTGGGCCCTTTTTCATGCACTTGGCAAAGATTTTACCGTGTGTCAAAAAGCTCTCGGCAAAATGTAAACCGAAAAAATACCAAAAAATCTTTAATAGAGGAAGGCCTCCACCGGCCACGCCCACCCACACGATAAACTCCGACCGGTAAAGCCACGTTTTGCCGTGGGCTCTTTTTCATGCACTTGGCAAAGATTTTACCGTGTGTCAAAAAGCTCTCGGCAAAATGTAAACCGAAAAAATGCCAAAAAAATTTAATAGAGGGAGGCCTCCACGGGCCACGAACACCCCGTCCCCAGTGCAAGTCAAGCCAAGCCATTTTTGGGGGAGAATTCGCAAGCGTGCTGGCTGGAGTCGAACCTGCAACATCTCTTCCATGTGTAACCTACTTTACCACTGCACCACGCTCTCATTTATGTCTATACTTCGTTTTCATTCTCCACATATTATACTAAACCGAGTGTAAATTGCTTGTTTGAGGTCCTAAACGAATTCAAATTACAAAGTTTTCAACTACAAAGTTTCATAACTTTTCGAGATCTACAACTTTTATTTTGGTAGTTTCTCCATCGGAGGTTGTTTACAAAATTTGAATTTCAAATTTGAGAAATCTAAACTTAGTTTTTCATTGACAAGATGATTTCAAATAAAAAAGTTGTCAACTACAAAGTTTCATAACTTTTCAAGAGTTACAACTTTTATTTTTGTAGTTTCTCCATTTGAGGTCATTTACAAAATCTGAATTTTAAATTTGAGAAATTCAAACTTAGTTTTTCGTTGACAAGATGATTTCAAATAAAAAGTTGTCAACTACAAAGTTTCATAACTTTTCAAGATCTAAAACTTTTTTTTTCATTCGTTCATCGGACATTGTGGTAGTAACATGGTTCACAAATCTTATATATCTCTCTTCTAGTTTCATCAGTTTCATGATGAAACTATATGAGAGATATAGATTTTGTGAACAACGTTACTATCGCTTTGTCGAATGAAGAAATGAGCAAAATAAAGGTGTACATCTTGAGAAGTTATACAACTTTGTAGTTGAAAACTTTTTAATTTGAATTAATTTATTGCTTCAAAATGTGATTTGAATTTCTCTTTGCCGAGTGTTTTGACTCCAGCACTCGGCAAAGCAAATTTTTGCCGAGTGTCAAAAAAAAATACTCGGAAAACAATCAAGTTTGCCGAGTGTTTTTTCTAGCACTCGGCAAAGCGAATTTTTGCCGAGTGTATTTGTTTGCCTAGTGTTTTCTGTGCGACACTCGTTAAGGAGGTTGTTTGCCGAGTGCTCGATAGAATATACTCGGTAAACTACTAGGCACTCGGCAAATAGCCGGTTTCCGGTAGTGTTATATGCTTCCTGTAATAACATACGGGCATATTTGCTAGTGGAGAAAAAATGAAGTAGTACCTGGTTACTCCGTTATAAATAGCTCATATAGATGTAGATGTTTTACCAGAAACCCAATTTTTAGTATTAGTTATTCTATATGAGTCATGTTTGAATTTTTTTATCCGCATATATAGGAAGAAATTAAAGATGGATAGGTTACCGGAGACGCGGAGATTTTTACATCGAGCAAGTAGGGAGGTTTGTTGTCATGGCAGTGAAGCATGTTGCGAAGACCAGTCAGACCGAAACACCTTAAAATTAGCCTCTGCATCACTTTTGCCCCTCGACTTGCCTCTCCATTTATCTGGGACTGAGTGGTTTCCTTCCAGCTTGGACGTCTCGTCGTTCAAGCATCTGGTACCGTACCGCACTAGCGAGCGAGCAAGCAAGGAATGCATGTAGTCCAAGGAAAGGATCGCGCGGTCCTTGACGTTGAAGCATCTTACTGCCGAGAATGGCAGCAGGCCTTCTTGAGCCGTATGTGTACACAGTTGCCGGCCGGACCGGCAAGCCAGGTTCTTCGTCCACTAACCTTTTGGAATTTTCAATGGCGAGCTTAAGGTCAAATTTAAAATTTGCAAAGCAGTCCCACTGGTACGAACTCGCTTTCGTTTTCTATGGGCCATTCATTGAAATTTCTAAAAGATCGTAGAAATCCTATATGATTGCATTTTGACCCAAAAAATGCACATTTTTTGCAACATGGGTCTATAAACTATATATGCATTTTTTCCCTGAATTCTAGAAGTATACAAATCATGTGCCTGCATATATAGGTATTCATGTGGATCTGATTTTATTTTCTGGGAAATGCTGCGAAGTACGCCTGTGTAGCCGTAAGCGCAACGACTAACCCGGCGATGAACAAGGATATGGCCGACCACGGGCTCCCGAAGTAGTCCTGCCTGAGCTTCGCCCTGTTCCTGTGCCACCACGAGCCGCAGTACCTCTGCACTTCCTCGCACAGCCCGGCGAAGACGTGCCTGCTGTAGTCCATGGCGCCGCCGTCCCCGAGGTGGCTGAAGAACCACGCCGCCTCCCGGTCGTCGGCCAGCAGGTTGTCCAGGACGCCGCACCGGTGGAGCAGCTCCACGTCCTGCGCCGTGCGCACGAGCATGCCCATGAGCGACACGTAGCTGGTGAGCACGCGCGCCCCCGCGCCCTGCTGGCTCTGCTCCAGCGCCATCAGGTTCACCAGGAGCGGCCGCTTCATCTCGTCGATCACCACGCGGGGTATCTCCATGACGCCTCGGCCGCCGTCGAACGCCACGTCGTACATGTCGCCCCGCGCCGGCGGGCTCCGCCGTGGCACGAAGGTCACCCCCGCCGCGCTCATCTCGGTGGCGCGCGGAATCACCCTCACCCCCGCCGCCCTCTTCTTCTCTTGGCCCGTCGCGGAGGCGGAGGGCGCGTCGTCGTCCGCCGGCAGCTTAGGCACGAAGCTCTCGTAGTACAGGTGGAGGAGGTGGTGGATCTCGGAGTCGCTGGACGGGCGCACGATGGGTTTGTCGTCGTCGGTGTACTCGAGGAAGAGGTTGACGAGGAGCTCTCTGCTGTTCTGCACACCGGCGACGACGTCGTAGAGCTTCTGGATGACGAAGAACGGGACCTGGTTCTCCAGCAAGAGCAGGTCACTCCTGACGAGCGTGAGGCCCCAGCCGACGTCGCAGAGCGCGTCGGGGACCTTGTCGTGCCACTTGAAGAAGAACTCGAGGATGAAGCAGCCGTCGAGAAGGAGCATCCGGACGAAGTCGTCGGTGCCGAGGGCAGGCCGCTCGCTGTAGCACGCGCGCGCCCGGGCCTCCAGGGACCGCATCTCCTGGATCAGGACGGACGAGCTGACCGCGGAGTTGCGAGACAGCAGGTCGCGGAGGTAGCGCCACTTGTGGTCCTCCATGGAGCGGAGGCCGGCGGCGCCGTGGTAGTAAGGGCCGATGGACACCATGCGCGGCTCGTAGGCCGTCCGGTTGGCGTCGCGGACGTAGGCGGGGACGCGGAAGATGGTGAATGGCTGCCCATGTTCCCCTAGCGTGCTCAAGCTAGCCTCCACCGAAGCTTCCAACGACGACGTTAATCTCATTGCTGGCATGTCGAAAATAAAGACAGGTGCAAGGAAGAAGGCGAGGTAGCGGCTGAAGAGCAGTTCTTTTCACACATAAACCAACTTAGACTCAGCTTTTATAGAAAGCGTAAACGATTTTCTTTTTTATCTTAAGCGTAAACTGTATTACTTGAACGATACTCTGGGATTACCACTTTTACAAGTTTCGCACCGGATTGAGCCAAGGCATAACACTTCAGGGAATGAGCCTCCTCAACTAAAGTAGTTGATCCGTTCAAGTATTTACATTTAGTTTAGATTATAAATAAAATCTGACAAGTAGAGTACCAATATAGACTATATTTTTAGAAAAATGTTGGCATCCGTCTCATATTTTTTATTTAAAACTATTTTTTATAATTTTTTTAGTCTAAACTTGAATATTTATAATTCATAAAATGGAAAACCACTCAAAGGGTTAAATTTATCCAGTTTTAGCAATTAGATGGGCTCTATTATCTGGTTTTATAGTTGAAGGTTGAAAATTGAACTTTTGTGATATATAGTTCAAGGGTGTAAAATGAATTTTGTCGGTATTTTACTGCCAAGCCCACCGAGAAATACCTTCGAGGTGGAGATTTGTAGGTAAGGTGTCGCCGAGATTTGGAACTCAAAGGTGCAGGAAACATAAGGATTTATACAGGTCTGGACCGCCGAGAGAGTAATAACCCTACGTCTTGTGGTGGTTTGTATTGCTTTAGGATTTGATGAGGTGTCGGTATGTTTCGAGGGGTTCCCTGCCTGCCCGTATATAGTCTGGGGGATAGGGTTATATGGAAATCCTAGCCTGATACTTGCGCGGGAAGTCTACCGAGAAATAGATCGGGTAGTTTCCTTATATCAACTAGTCCTAACTATGTAGGATTAGTTGCATCTGGAGTAGGGAGTGGGCCATTCCCCATCCCCTATCCTAGTAAATCTACATGACATCATCAATTCTATAGCCTCGGGTTTGACAAGCTCCCGAGCTCTTCGTAGTCGAGTACTGCAGGCTTCAAGTACTTCTGAAGGCGTCTTCGAGTACTTTATTAAACTCCATCTCGAAGGTGCCCTCGAGTACTTTTCTTGGCTGCATCGAGGCTACGAGGTGCTCTTGCTCCGAGTAGTCTTCAACTCTTCTTATATATGGGGTGCGATGAACTCGCACTCCATATGGAGTAGCCCCCGAGCCTTAGGCTGAATCGAAGAATCAGGCTGAGGGTCAAATCCGTCTTAAATCGTTTTCCTTTATCCTCCAAGAATTTTTGAAAAATAATCTTCTGATGACACGTGTCCCGCAGCCCCCGAGCCTTTAATCCAAATTCCCAGAATTGGAGTAAAGGATCCAATGTCGTGGCATGGGTCCCAAATTACTTCACGAGATAACACTAGGGCACGTGAAAACCTTCTTCACAGTAACTGAAAAGCCGTTGGTCTTTATTTAACCCTGGGGTAACCTAGGGTTTCCACCACGCCAGTCACTTTGCGCTTGACTATTTCGGCCTTCTAGCTTCTCCACTCACTGTAGCAACTAGATCTAGTTTCACTTTGCGCTTGATTCATCTAGCCCCTGAGTTTGTTCCCTACAACCACCAAGAAGTCGATAGCTGGAAAGAAGAGATCCACGAAGGGGAAGGAGCTGGTCGCCACTGTCACCGCTGGTGACGGATGGAGGAAAAGTAAGTGTTCTGAGTCCCATCTTGAGGCGCTTGTGTCCGCTGGACTGCTCCATCCCAAAGAAATTATTCAGTGGAGGGCCGCTACTGGTGATGTGAGGCCTTTTGAGGAGGCCAAAGAGATAGTAGTCTTCCAAGATTTCATCGAGAGGGGATTAGCCATCCCGACCTCTGATTTCTTCTGAGGGCTGCTGTACTACTATGGTCTTCAACCGCATCACCTGAATCCCAATTAGATCCTTCACATCTCCATCTTTATCCATTTTGTGAAACCTATTTAGGGATAGAGCCCCACTTTGATCCCTTTTGCTATCTGTTCCAAGTAAAACCTCAAGCGAAAGCAGATGCAATGTACGAAGTTGGCAGAGCCGAAATCGAGTTTAGACCAGGGATGAAAGAGAAGTACATCCCGTACAAAATTTTGCCGGATCTGCCGGATGGAGGGATAAGTGGATCTATATTGGATATCATGAACCTGCACTCCCAGAGAGGACCACCGGGGCACTTAATTCTCGAGTTGAATGGTTTAAGAAATGCAGAGATGCCAGTCAGATCCCCGAGCTGCTCAAGAAAATCCATGACTGCTAGACTGCGGGAATCACCGGAAAACATGGTGATGTACTCTTGGGTGATCAGGCGGGTCCAACCATTACTGAAACGGGAGCACTTTGGTTTCGAGTATAGTGGCCTCTCAGATCCGTCTTGGTTTTCGGCAGAGAAAATCTTCAAAGAGCAAGCTATACAGCATGTGGGCCAAGTGCTTGTGAGTGGGGATGTGATACCCCACTTTCCAAGATCATTATCCGCCGCCAATCCTCCAAAGCAGGTATGTCCTCTCGTCTAGTCGAGCAGAATCCCCAAGTAGTCAAAAAAATTTAGAGTAACTTGCTAGTATTTTATTGGTAGGATGATGTAAGTTTTTTCCAAAGTTTGCGACCCACTCCTGACGTCAATTTTCCGCGACACATTATACCATCGGCCGCTATAGAAGAACAACAACGCGAGTCGATCGCCGGAGCCAATGAAGAAGCCAAACAAAAATGGTCGAAGAAGAGGATAGTTGTACGCTGGCTGAGATTATTCAGCAGACGCGCACTTCTTCTCAAGCGCAAGTCGAGTGTTGCTTCGAGTAGTCTTGACTTGCCCAGGTTGGTGTTGAATCATGACGTCCCCCAATGCCTTGATGGAAATCTGATTGGTTGCTTGACTGAATTTTTTCTTGAATTCCAGCTCACCGAACCCAAAACAGCAGAAGGTCAGGGATGATGCCGCAAGGGGAGAGACAATACTTTCCCTTGAAGCAGACCTGTCAAATCCGTCATCGCAGCCTCTTGTTGTGGCTGTGGGGTTGAGCCCTGTCATTAGCATTGTGCAGGCGCAAATTTCACCATCATCTGCCGCGCAGAAGGTTCTTCGTGTGAAGAAATTGACCGTAAAGAGGTCGCAGCTGTAAGTAGCTGAGTACTTATTCTTTCAATCGTCCGTTGAGCTTCCTTGGATCGCATCTTGACTGCTTGCTGCTTTATTGGATGAGTAGACCATCCTCTGCTCTGGGGGTGGTGGACCTTGGCGATGTTGACGGATCACCAACCCCCGAGCCGAGGGTCGAAGCTCTGCTTGAGAGGCCCGATCAAGAATCAGCAGTGAGAACAGAGGGATCGACTCAAGCTGTATCCGCAGCTGCTGCTGGTACTGCCGCCAACTCTGAGGCTGGGGCTATTAATGCGCTTCCAGGTAAGACTGTTGGAAAATTGGTTTCCCGATTCTCATCATAGCCTCCTTGCTACCAGAAATTTTATCACTGACATAATGCAGAGAATTCTCAATCTGAAGCGGCTGCGGCTGGTCAGGATGAGACCGATGATGATATTTTGACGAGAGAGCTTGTTGAAGATCCCATGTTGACAGATGAATATATGAAATATTTCCAAGAAACATTCAGAGAATTGTGGCAATTTGCCTTAGTGAGTACCCAACTCTGGCGCTTTTGTGTTGTCGACTAATTTGATGGTATTCAAAGCTGATCGACTTCTGTTGTGCAGACTGCGTTGAATCCTTCAAGAATCAAATCTAACAGGCTTAGGACTATGGAGGAGATGTCATGGAAACTAGAGGACGAGGATCAGCTAATTAAGGAGCAGGCTCTCAAAATAACCCAACTATCCAGTGATGTAAATCTGCTTAAGCACAGGGAGTCCCAGGAAGTCCAAGGCTTGAAGCAGCGGGTTGTCGATTTGGCCAACAAGAACAACACACTAGTGAAAATCACCGAGGTAAATCCTACAATCTGCTATGATTTTTGTAAAGGTTCTCCAGAATGTGCTTCTGATCATGTTCTGGTGTTTATTGTAGATAAATTCAAGCGGTTGAAGAGCCAACTTGCTGAATTAGACTCCCAGAAGCAAAAGCTGATGGAGGATCAAGAGTTATTGAAGAAACAGTACGAAAAGCTCCAGAATGCCGCCCAAGCAGTTGCAGATATGGTGGATCCTCAAGAGGATAGTGGTGGCGCTTCAAGGACTCTGTTGAAAAGCGTCTACAAGAGGCTCCTCAGTGGATCAGCAGCTATCTCTCGAAGGTTACCAGGATTTATGTAAGCCAAACCCTGGCACTTGTGAAGTCCTATTGGCCTGCAGCCAATCTGAGTCCACTAGCGGAAGGGATGGTTGCTGACCACTCTAATGAGAAGTTCTCGGAGTATGTCGAGGAGCCGACGTCGGTGGCTCAAAAGCTTGTAGCAAATTTAGAACCGGAAGGACAATAACTGTATACTTACAATTGTGTCTTCTGTATGTATGTGTGTTGCCGTTATATCCTGTTGACGTGTTCGAAATGCCGACTCATGAAGTGGATCATAAGGTCATAGGTTTTTGGCACTCCTTAGTCTATACGAACTAATCCGCAAGCGCACAAATACCGATGTAGCATTCACCAGGGAGTTTACCTGGGATATCAAATTCAAGGAACGATAAGCGCAACCAGACCTAGAGCTAATTCAACCGGACCCACTAGAGGAAGCGAGGTACGCGGGTAGAGGGTCTAACGACGGTTAGCCAACTCATTACCCAGAAGATTTGCTACTAAACTAACTTGATCTGCTTCGACGGTTGGGGTGGAAGGACCTCAGAATGAGGGAGAAATGGGGGTCCAACTCGGCCAACGATCTACTGCTATAAAAATACCCGAACGTGGTGGACTACAAGGGACGGACAGGGCTGTCACCACCTGCCGCCAACCACATCAGTTCCGTGGGATGGAACACAACCCAAGATAACTATCGAGCCTAAGCACCATGCTTCAACTATCAAGTTACTAACTTCCGCCACGCGCTAAGGCAAGAAGAAACCCCAAATGGCCAGGCTTGCTAGACCACGCAGACAAGGGATCCCGCAGATCAAAGCAAGAAAGTAAACAAGTAACTGAAGTAAGGAGAGAGACTAGCGAGATACCAATGAGAGATGAGGAAATTCACTCCAAAGATGCTTCATTCCTCTAAGGCTACAAGCTGGAGGTGAGTCGAAGAACCCGACTCGCCTCCGGACTCTCACCGCACACTCTCCCCATTCTACTCTAAGGATGAACAACTCTTGCTTGAGACTCTTCTTCTCTCCAAATGGTGTGTGTTACAAGTGAGGGGGGAGGTCTCTATTTATAGCCCTCCAAGGTGGGTTGCTTAACTTGTAAGCAAGGCTAAGGTCGCTTAGCTTGTAAGCAAGGCTAAAATTCCTCAACTTCCGGGCAGGTATGACGGTTGTGTAACTTCCATGTGAAGATGGGCTCGAGCGGCAGCAAAGTGGGGCCGGGCGGCCTCTCCCAAGCCGGCCGGCCTGGGATTGTTGCCACTTGGCACCGTATTTGGCTTGGGCATCCCTGATATTTCTTATGGCACCCTTTGGCTGTTTGTCTGAGTCTTGCATGCAGGTGGACCCTTGAATCCATGTGTGAGGCCTTTTGGGTCATTGGATCAAACCGACGTAAAAGGCACGATCCCTGATCAAGTACTTGTGCTTCTTTGCATGCTAGCAAAAGTGGAGCTTGAAAGGCCTCGGTGCCTGGCCGGTCGACCTGGGCGGCTAGGCCGGCCGGCCTAGGATTTCTCCCAAATCGGCCCAAATTTATACAGTGAGTTCCTGCAGTCACATATGCACCAAAACTAGTGGAATTTCATTAGTTAATAAATTTAGCTTGGTGTAGGCCTTGTAACCATGAATTCTGGAGAAATGTTGGTGGTCAAAATCATCGGAAATCGACCGCCAACTCGCCCCCACACCTGGGGTAAACTTAGATCCAAAGGATCAAGCAAAAGTCCGAGGTCATGAGATCAGAGTATGCATAAGATTTATTTCTAAGCTTTCCTCATACCTTGGATTCCTGGTGGCTAACACCATCACCTTTGTATATTGATCCCCAGAACAACTTGATGGAGACCATGCTTCATTTCCTTTTCTGAGTACTTGGAGATTTTGCAAGATTTTCAAAACAGGAGGCATACTCTCATGTCTCTCAACTCACTCTTGGTCTCTCATTTTGTTTTTGGTCCTCAATAAGGTTTTTCAAGAAACCTCTCCTACCTATAGATTGGCCTTTGTGTAGCTCATGGTAGGGATGGAATTGCACATCTTCCTCATTTATTTTGCAAGATCAAAAGTCTTGTCTTTGAGAGATCATGTCACCTTTAGAACTTGGTCAAGTGCAAGTGTGTGTGACAGATGAATGTCCTTGGGTGGTGTTTGATCTCGGCTTCTCCATCTTTCCCCTGAACCTCTTTTTTTTTGCTCGAGTAGGATTGACTCCTCACTCCTCATTTTTTTCTTCTTTCAGGGGGATGGAGAGCTCATGATAAACCACTTGTTGGACCTTATTGATGAACGTGTGTGGTGGTTGACCAAAGTACCAGATGATCATGACATTTCTCAAAAAGGCACAGATATTTGATCAAGCTCAAAATGTTCAAAGATAGCTATGTGGGGTTCAAATCTAAACATTGTATGGCTCTGGGTAGGACTTTATAAAATTGAGAGTGAATGAGAGTTGGCTCACATTATTATTTTCAAAATAAATCTCCAAGACATTGAATTAGAAAAGAGCATGTCCCTCATTTCATCATATCATGGGGGCCAACAATTAAAGGTTCAAGTGATCCTATCATGTAAGTTCCAAAGGAAACAAGTACTTGCAGAAGAAATAAAGCTTAGGCACCCTTGAAACTCATGTAGGAATTCATCTCTTCCAAGGTTTTTATTCAAATTTTAGTTTCATTTAGTTAGGCATGAATTTGAATGAAAACCAAGAAAGGAAAGGAAGATGGGGTTGCAAACCTCCATGACGAGTTGTAGTGCAGCAGGTTTCTCGTCTGATCATGCTCGGTTTCGTCCAAGGGTTCATCTCGGTGATGCTCATGTTGTTCCTCTGCGCACTTGGTGAAGGTTAAGAATAAGGGGTCGGTTGGCACACAAGTGTGCACCAACCAACAAGCAAAGCCTGAAGCAATTTTGTTGTTTTTTTAATTTTATTTATTTCTTTTTTTTTAAACTGGATTAGGCGCTGTTGAAAACAAAGTTTTGGGAAAATAAATTTGAGGGAATAAATTTTTTTGCGCCTAATACTAGACTATCCTAGATAACGGCACGGTTATGGTCCGGCCATGACCAAAGATTGAGGGGTTAAAGCGCCATGACCAAACAACTGAAAGCGGGAATTAAAGAGTGGTACCTTATCTTCCTCTTTGAAGTGCTTGGCCTTGATCCACTTATATTGCCATCTTTTTTTGCTCGTTGTAGGCCTTCTCCCTCCGTTCGTCCAATTCAGCCAGTTGGATTTTTCATTTAGCTTCAGCTGATTGGAGATCCATAATTCACATCTTGATTGCTCAGTGGGATTTCACCTAAGTTCAATCAGCGTCTTGCAAGTTGTTCGATAAGTCCATAGTGCCTCGGTAATTTGTTGTTCCATCCCTTCCCCATGGCCTCAACTGTCTTCTGCAGAATCTTCTTGATTTGTCTTTTAGATATTTCTGCTTGGCCACTTGTTTGGGGATGGTTTGGAGTAGCAAACATGTGACCTACTTCTGTTCCGCTGCGACACATCCTGAAGGTCTTATGAAGTGTGAGCCTTCATCACCTATTCAACTCTTGGAAGTCCAAAGCTAGGAAATGTGATTTCCTAAAATTCTTGTTTGAATTCTTCGAGTCGGCCGCAACACAGGAAGTGCTTCATCCCATTTGGACACATAGTCCTCTCCAAGATGTACTGACATAGGGAAAAGACCTGCGAAGTCGATCCCCAATACGTTGAATAAGTCCATCTGAAGGTTCCTTCTTTAGTGGCATAGCAACATGGGTATTGATATTACCATGTTTCTGACATCTTGGGGCCCGCATAAATTCATCAACGTCTACACACATGGTTAACCAGGAGCTCATTCTGTCAAACCATAGCATGGGCATGGACTGCTCCGTAGTCTCCTTCATATGGCAAGGAGTCGTAACGCTCAAGAATCAACGGGTCTCACATAGCGGGATGCACCGGTGGAGTAAACCAGTAGCACTGACTTTTGAATGATAGGGTTCATCCCAATGGTGAAATCTGCTGAGGTGAATCTTCTCCCGTAGGTATATATCCAGTCGCCGTAAAGTTCACAAGGCTTGCATACCATGGACTAGATGTAGTGACCTTCAAGAGAGTATCATCTCTCAAGTAATCGTTGTCGGGAGGTCCGATCCCGTGAATCCTATAGAGATGATCTGCCACATGATTATCTGCTCCCTTCATACCACTAATTTCCAAATCAATCTCTTGAAAGGAGCAGAATCCAACGGATGAGTCGTGGCTTAGCATCCTCCTTGGTCAGTTGGTACTTCAGTGCAGCACGATCCGTGTATACTGACACTTTAGTACCGACCAAGTTGGGTATGAACTTATTAATGGTGAATACCACTGGCAGAAGTTCCTTCGCCGTTGTTGCTGAACTCTAGTCAATGCCTTACTTGCATAAGATATGGCATACTGCTTCTTATCCTTGCATTGAACCAACACTATACCGACGACGTAATCACTTGCATTGCACCTTACCTCGAATGGAAGGTTCCAATCGGGAGGCTGTATGATGGGCGCTGATACTCTTTGTCCGAGGACAATATCTTTCTCCGACCATGAACTGACACTTTCTACAAATGAGTGTGTCTCTTGGCGTCTCTTGAAAACTCTGTCCAAAAGTTCTTGCCAAGACTGAGAAATCATCCATGAATGCCTCCATGATGTCCTCGAGTAGTCGGAGAAGATCACCATCATACACCTTTTTGAATGAAGCAGGTGTGTTGTGTTGCAAGGACCAACAGCATCCGCCTGTAGGCGAAATGTGCCGTAGGGACAGGTGAAGGTAGTCAAACTCTGGTCATCCGGATGAATAGGAATTTTGTGATAACCAGAGTATCTGTTGCGGTCGCAGAAGAATGAATGCTCGATACCCGTTCAAGTATCTTTGGAGCAACTTGAACTGGGCTGATTCACTCACTATCTTGCATGGGGTAGATGATGCCCACGTGCAGTAACTTAACTACCTTCCTCATCGCATCACTTAGCCATCTCTGGTGCTCTCAGGGCGGCTTATGGTCCAGTTCCATAGGATGCGATGGATGCACAAGTTGGGGCTAATCCCCTTCAAGTCCTGTAGAGAATACCCAATGACGGACCAGTACTTCTCCAGGACTGCAGCGAATCGCCAAGTCTCACTCTCTGTCAGTTTATCACTGATGAAGACTGGCGGACTTTGGTGTTTGTGGAGGATGGCACACTTCAACCCAAGAGGCAGTGGCTTCGGCTCAGGAAGAGGATGTTGCAGTTTCTCCTTTCCATTGAGCTTGAAGTAGCCGCCCGGATCTATTTCCTAAGTGAAGTTGAATGACATCTTCTTCAATATTGGGCTGAGTTCTCCCTTCTTGAATGATACTCATTGCTTCCTCCACTGGGTCTTGCTCTGGTCTAGCTTCTGTAATGAACTTGGCTAACCAGGATTCTATCTTTGCCAACCCTACCCTCGAGGCTTGCTTGGTCTCTGTTTGGGTTGAGAAGTGGCTCTATTGGCTGACTGATCAAGATGAATTCTTCACCTTCAGGGATATCGAAGATGTGAAGATACAAGAATACCTTGTTACGTCCCATCTTCAAGGACATAATGCGGAAGATTCCAGTACTCTTCACAATCTGGCCGTCAATCCAATTCAGGTGCTTACAAGAGAAAATCAGGGGTTCTTCTGGTGATCTGGTTATCCACCCTGACTTTTGAATCGTAAGAGACTTCTTGCAGTGCAGCATCCCTAATAGTGCAGAGGAGAGGTGCGATAGATTTGTATGATGCTACCGCTAGGTTGCTTCCTCTATCCATTCCTTGCTCATAATCGCAGTAAGACCCTCAATCTACGATGTGGCTTCTGGAATGAATGCCCCAGACCTTGAGCATATGCGCTTGTGCTTATTCGGAAAGTTTGATGTGTTGCCGAATCTCCATATACTCTTCTTCTATGAAGAGATCAGGGACAAACACAGGCATATCTTTAATGAGTGGCTCATGATCTGTGGACTTTGGTGGTTCGATACTTGCTCTATGTGTGTCGAAGGTAGAGAGGATGCAGCTGATAAGATGTGAACTTGCTGCTTCTTTTTGGGCTGATCGGTTGGCTTGTTTGGCTCGTCAAGGACTTCCAGTGTGCTGAGTATTGTTCTACTTCAGCAGTTGTCTTGTTCATGACGGATCCTTGGAGGTGAGAGTCATGAAATCTGCACTCTCCAACTTAAGTCCACCAACGAAGTGCTCAATTAGCATTTCTTCCAGAATACCATGACGTGGCCCGGAATTTATGCCATCAGCCTGAATCTTTCCAATTCTACTCCAATTCACTCTTCACCCTGCTTGAATGATAGCAGTTGGTTGCGAAAAGCGAACATTTTGGTAACATGGAAGAAGAACAGGCAGAACTCCTCCTTCAGCTTAATACAATTTCCTCCAAATCTCTCTGCCTTCCGGTCATACCAGACTATTGCTTTTCCCGTCAGAGAGAACGGAAAGAGCTTCCAATATCGGGTGTCTTGGTTCATATCGGGTATGGTCAATAAAGAGCAATTTTGCTCGAATGCCTACAGCGAGCATAGGGACTCTCGTCCTTTCTACTAGAGAAAGACTAAGCACGAACCATGGCTATGAGATTCGGACTGGTCTCATAACCATCAGATAAATGGGGTGGTAAGGTGGAGGCGGTTCCATGAACTCACAGAATGGAACTGCTAGATAACTAGGAGAAAAACTCCATGTGGTAGGGTGGAAATGTGTACGACTGAAAAAGGTCCAGAACTAGTATTGCTACCATTCCCCGGCAACGGCGCCAGAAAGCTTGTTGGCACTCCTTAGCCTATACAAACTAATCCGCAAGCGCACGGATACCGATGTAGCTTTCACCAGGCAGTTTACATAGGATATCGAATCCGAGGAACGATAAGCGCAACCAGACCTAGAACTAATTCAACCGGACCCACTAGAGGAAGATAGGTACGCGGGTAGAGGGTCTAACGACGGTTAGCCAACTCATTACCCAGAAGATTTGCTACTAAACTAACTTGATCTGCTTCGACGGTTGGGGCGGAAGGACCTCAGAATGAGGGAGAAATGGGGGTCCAACTCGGTCTACGATCTACTGCTATGAAAACACCCGAACGTGGTGGACTACAAGGGACGGATAGGGCTGTCACCACCTGCCGCCTACCACATCAGTTCCGTGGGGTGGAACACAACCCAAGATAACTATCAAGCCTAAGCACCACGCTTCAACTATCAAGTTAACTATCAAGTTACTGACTTCCGCCTCGCGCTATGGCAAGAAGAAACCCCAAATGGCCAGGCTTGCTAGACTGCGCAGACAAGGGATCCTGCAGATCAAAGCAAGAAAGTAAACAAGTAACTGAAGTAAGGAGAGAGACTAGCGAGATACCAAAGAGAGACGAGGAAATTCACTCCAAAGATGCTTCATTCCTCTGAGGCTACAAGCTGGAGGTGAGCCGAAGAACCCGGCTCGCTTCCAGACTCTCACCTCACACTCTCCCCATTCTACTCTGAGGATGAACAACTCTTGCTTGAGACTCTTCTTCTCTCCAAATGGTGTGTGTTACAAGTGAGGGGGGAGGTCTCTATTTATAGCCCTCCAAGGTGGGTTGCTTAGCTTGTAAGCAAGGCTAAGGTCGCTTAGCTTGTAAGCAAGGCTAAAATTCCTCAACTTTCGGGCAGGTATGACGGTTGTGTAACTTCCGCGCGAAGATGAGCTCGAGCAGCAGCAAAGTGGGGCCGGCCGGCCTCCCCCAACCCAGCCGACCTGGGATGTTGCCACTTGGCACCGTCTTTAGCGTGGACGTCCCTGATAACTTACTTAAGGCGGTTACTGCTGCCCTTCGGCCGTTTGTCTGAGTCTTGCATGCGGGTGGGCCCTTGAATCCATGTGTGAGGCCTTTTGGGTCATTGGATCAAACCTACGTAAAAGGCATGATCCATGATCAAGTACTTGTGCTTCTCTGCATGCTGGCAAAAGTGGAGCTTGAAAGGCCTCAGTGCCAGGCCGGCCGGCCTGGGATTTTCTCCCAAATCGGCCCAAATTTATACAGTGAGTTCCTGCAGTCACATATGCACCAAAACTAGTGGAATTTCATTAGTTTAATAAATTTAGCTTGGTGTAGGCCTTGTAACCATGAATTCTGGAGAAATGTTGGTGGTCAAAATCATCGGAAATCGACCGCCAACAGCCGCCATGTTTGTCGTGTGCCATTTATCGGGCACACGGCAAACATGCTATTTGCCGTGTGCCACAAAGAAAGCACATGGCAAACGGCTGGCACACGGCAAACAGACCGTTTGTCGTGTGCCTAGCTAAATAGCACATGAAAAACAAGAGGCACACAACTGACACACGACATACATTAGGCACACGGCATAGAGCAGGACTTTGCCGTGTGCCTCACGTCTGGCACACGGCAAAACCTCTGACAGTAACGGCCGTCAGTTCGCCATCAGTCTTTTCTGTGTGCCGGACCAGGCACACGACAAAATATTCATGTTGCCGTGTGCCTTTTTCCAGGCACACGGCAAACTTTTGAAAAAAAATTGAATCTGCCCCTCCAACTTTTTCTTCTATCCACAAACTGTTGTTGGTATTCCATGTTAAGTGGAATTTTTGCTCATGAGTCAAATTTGAACTGCAATTGTCTCGAATAATGGAACAAAATGAATCGAAAAATGATATTTACGTTGTTGAGTTCAATGCGAGTCCGTATCCATCAAATGGAAGGGAATTTTGAATATTTTCTTCATCAACCATGAACACGAACATGTGCCCGAATCAGTTTAAAATTCTATAAACAAAACAAAGTCTGAAAATTATAAAATTTGTCATGATATCATGATTTTATACGTGGAGACTATGGTAAAAAATTCAGAAGGTTTCACACAGGTTGTCACGTACGCTCCTCACAAATCGAAGCATCTCCGAAGAAGATCCATAGAATTGAGAAAGAGTCGTTCAGATTTCGAGTCAAAGTGACGAGCGAATTGGGGTTTAACTTCGATACTTTTTCCATATGATATACATAAAATCATCAAATATGAATTGTCGAGTGGCAAGAAATTTAAAGTACATTCAATAAATTTTATTTAAACTCGTTTTTCAAATGATTTAGTTGATACAAATTGAAATTGAGTTTGAAACACATGAAATAATAGATTTTCTCGCTTAGAATCATGAAACATAAATGTTGAGTGACTTTAGCAAAGTATTTTCAAAGTATAAAATTTACGGAACTGAAATTGAAACAGTAGAGAAGGTAGAAATTAAAAAATAAAAAAATTGCTTTGCTGTGTGCCTTGCTGGAATGGCACAGGGCAAAGGTGTGCCAGATCGCCCGCACACGGCAAAGAGAGCACTTAACTCGCGGGCGCTTGCCGCCCGACGCACACAACACACGCACGCAACACACACACCCACGCACGCCCTCGACCGCCGCCGCCGCCGCCGCCCTCGACCGCCGCCGCCGCCGCCACCGGCCGTCCTTGCGCCCGTCCTCGCTCCGGCCGCCGCGCCACCTCGCGCTCCGCCGCATCCGGAAGCCGTCGGGCCCGCGCGGCTGCGGCCGGAGGGCGCTGCGGTCAGCCGGCGCCGCCCCTCCCCGGCGCTCAGTGGCGCCCCGAGGCCGCCGCGCCGCCTCAGCTCCCCGGCGGCCCGCCACATCCCGAGGTCATCGGGCCCTGCGCGGCCGTGGCTCCCCGACGCCCCGCCGCAGCCCGAGGGCGCTGCCCTCAGCCGCCGCCACGTCCTGGCACCCAGCGGCGCCCTGAGGCCGCCGCGCTGCCGCCAGCCGGGCCTTCGCGCCGCCGCACGCCAGTGAGCTGAGGTGGTAACACTGCTAAAGCTTGACTAATTGAAATGCTAGAGTAGCACTGCTAAAGCTTGACTAATTGAAATGCTAGAGTAGATCTTTTGGAGACATCATGCATTGTAGCTCGAATTCTGAACATAGGATTGGCAGGTAGTTCAATGTTTGGTAGTCAGCATTGGTGTGTCACAACTTGTTTTTTGATTTATCACAGTAAATGCAACAAAGATTGGCAGCTTATCTTGGAAATTGGAAAGGGACATAGCGTCAAACTATTTATCTAGAAGCTAGACTTCATCATGGTTGATATAACCTTATCAGTAGTATGAATCTTTAAAATAAGATTTGGAACCAACCAGGTAGCATGGAAATTATTTCTTGCAGATATAACTGGATCAGTGCGTAGGCATGCCTCCACTTTGATTGCCCGAGCATTTGGCCCCACTCCACTCAATTGACAGTATTTTGTTCTTTTTTTTGTAGGATAGGCATTTCCACCGTCCTTGACTCGTTCACTTCGCCGCACGCAGTCGTCGAGCTGGGCCGTGATCCCTCTGCACCGACACGCGCGTCACCGCCTCTCCCGCCGTTGATCCCATAGGTGAGCATTTGCAAAACAACCATCATGTCCACATCATTTTTATATTTTGTTCGTAGATCACATAACCTAGTTAGGCATCTCCCGTTCGAAAGAGATACGGTTGGAAATATGCAAACTTTTGCATATCGATAACCGTATCTGTTTCGAATTGTCCATGTATTTTGAACAGCCCGAGTATGCGTAGTTGGGGTAGGTTTCCATGGTCTACTATGATCCGGGATAGAATTTCGGCAGCATCTCCATGTTGTTCTCTGGATACACAATCTCCCTGCCGGGACGTGTATTTGGAGAACAGCGGGGAGGTGCTGCCGAAATTCTATCCCGGATTGGAGTAGAGCAAGAAAACCTACCCTAGCTACGCATCCTCGGGTGGGATTAGGACCTATCTTCACCTATTAGAAAGTATTGACATCCTGTCGATGCAAATAAGTTTTATATTACTCGCTGATATGGTAGAGGATGGAAGACCGGGCATGGATGTACACGGGCTGGAAATGTGGGGGTGACTTGACTGTGGATTGCATTCAGAAGACCGATGCTTTCTTGGATCGAGCATTTGCAAAGCTTAAAGGAGCCAAGACCACTTGGTGTCCCTACAGCAAATGTGGAAACACGCATCGACAAACAAAGCAAGAGATGACACAACATCTTTGTAATTATGAATTTACGAGAGACTATACCCGGTGGACCTACCATGGTGAAGCCAATCGTATGAGAGACGAGGTCGTGAGACAACGCATCGAGGATAATGACGCTGATGCCGACGTAGCAGACATGTTAGATGACTTTCATGAAGCACACTTTGATGAAGAACATCAGGAGGACGAGCCAGAGGCAACCGCGAAGGTGTATTACGACATGTTGGCTACAGCACAGCAACCCCTTCACGGGCATACCAAGGTTTCACAATTGGATGCCATTGCACGCCTAATGGCCGTGAAGTCCCAGTTTACACTAAGTCGAGACGCCTTCGATGTTATGTTGACAATTCTTGGCAGCCTGCTTCCGGAAGGTCACATTCTGCCAAAGAGCATGTATGAGGCACATAAATTGCTTCGTGCACTTAAGATGCCATATGAGCACATACATGCTTGTCCTAAGGGATGCATCTTATTTAGGAAAGAACATGCGGAAGAAAAATACTGTCCAAAGTGTGAATCCTCTAGATTCGTGGAGGTAGACTCTAGTGATGGTCAGAAGAGGCAGCTCGTGGTCCTCGTGAAAATTCTATGGTACCTTTCGCCCATACAGAGGATCCAAGGGCTATTCATGACCGAGGAATCCGCGAAACAGATGACATAACACAAAAAGGGAACTAGATACAATCCTGATAAGCTTGTACATCCATCCGATGCTGAATCATGGACCCATTTTGACGGGATTCATCGTGAGAAATCTAATGACGCTCGTAATGTACGTGTTGCGCTGGCAACAAATGGCTTCAATCATTATGGAATGTCGGCTACCCCTTACACTTGTTGGCCCGTGTTCGTTATCCCCCTCAATCACCCCCCCTCCTCCGGCGTCATATTTCAACGACAGAACATATTTTTGTCGTTAATAATTCCTGAACATCTCGGGAATAATATGAGTGTGTACATGGAGCCTATGATTGATGATTTGGTCCGTGCTTGGGAGGAAGGGGTTTGGACATACGACCGAGCTACAAAGACAAACTTCAAAATGTATGTTTGGTACCACTACTCCCTGCATGACTTGCCGGCTTATGGGATATTCTACGGCTGGTGTGTCCACGGGAAGTTCCATTGCCCAGTATGCAAGGCGGCTCTGAGGTTCATTTGGTTGAGGAAGGGTGGCAAGTATTCTTCATTCGAAAAACATCGACAATTCCTCCATCTTGATCATCCATTCAGATGAGACAAGGAGAACTTTACGAAATGTGTCAAAGTTAGAGACCCTCCACCGCAGATGATGACAAGTGCCGAGGTTTGTGCTCAGTGAGACGCTCTTGTGGCCAATGAAGAAGGTGGTGGTTTTGTGGGATATGGTGAGCAACATGCATGTACGCAGAAGTCGGGCTTGTGGAGGCTCCCCTATATGCATGACCTCCTTCTTCCACATAACATTGATATGATGCACTCCGAAAAGAATGTCGCCGAGGCACTTTGGGGAACCATCATGGACATTGCAGATAAGACAAAGGACAACGCTAAGGCGAGAGTGGATCAAACAACGTTATGCGATAGACCAAAGCTAGACATGACGCCTCCTAGAGTCGGCAAGTCATGGAGAAAGCCTAAGGGCGATTTCGTCATGACGAGGGCCCAAAGAAGGGAAGTACTAGAATGGTTCCAAACCTTAATGTTCCCGGATGGGTACGCAACAAATCTAAGGAGGGGAGTGAACTTGTCTACTATGCGAATCAACGGGCTCAAGAGTCATGACTACCACATATGGATCGAGCGGCTTCTTCCGGTGATGGTTCGAGGCTATGTCCCTGATCATGTCTAGCAAGTCTTGGAGAGTTGAGTTTTTTCTTCCGGCAGCTTTGTACTAAGGAGTTATCTCTGATGGTGATTGAAGAAATGGAGAGAATGGCACCTGTGATGCTCTGTAAGTTGGAGAAGATCTTTCCACCTGGGTTCTTCAATCCAATGTAGCATATGATCTTGCACCTTCCGTACGAGGCACGAATGGGGGGGGGCGTGCAGGCCCGTTGGTGCTATTCAATTGAGAGATGTCAAAAGGTTCTTCGAACAAAATATAAAAATAAATGCAAAATTGAAGCTTCCATTGCAGAGGCACACATTCTGGAGGAGGTGTCAAACTTGACATCAAAATACTATGGTGACAACCTTCCTAGCTTGCATAATCCACCCCCTCGTTACAATGTTGGGGAAGATGAATTAAATCTCAGCCTTTTCCGAGGGCAACTCGAAAGTGCAAGTGATGCGACAATCAAGACCTTGAATCATAAAGAGTGGCGCACTATCATGCTATATGTGTTGACCAACCTTTCCGAAGTGCGGCCATACATACCGTAAGTTCTCAACAAACATTTAGTTCTCGCGCACTCCCTCTATTATGCATCCAACCCCATCATTCCTCTTTGGTACAGGGAATTTCATTTGCAATTTTGGCGTCCATCAAGGGCACCTACCCTCCAGGAAGCTGAGACCCTTCTTAGACAGGGTGCGGGAAATCGAAGTCCTGATTTCATTTCTCGGTTCAAACAGAAGGTAATATCTAATTTAGTTAGTTCGTAGTATGACATAACAAGTTGCTAGTACGCGCAAATAATATGATGAACTATCTTGCATGAACTTGCAGGGCCAAACCGATACATCTATGAGTGCCAAGTTGCGACAGGTTGCCAATGGTTGTGCCTATAAGGTCAAGTCATTTGGCGCTTATGACATGAATGGATATCGCTTTCACACAAGGCATGAGTAGAGTTGGCCCAATCGAAGAACCACAAATACCGGAGTGTATACGCCAGGAGATCATGGGCTTGAGTACTATGGAAGAATCGAAGAAATATACGAACTCATGTTTCATGGTTCCAAACCTCTGAAACCAGTCATACTCAAATGTCATTGGTTTGATCCTCACACTGTTAGAAGGACCCCGAATCTCGAGCTAATCAAAATTTGACTGTCGTCCGTGTACCCAGGAGACGATGTCTATATTGTAGCTCAACAGGCCACGCAAGCTGGTGGCGGATATGCATTACGAGGCACGTATCCAGGCCGTCATAACATACGAAGCTCGTTTGGAATCATTGAAGGTGAAGAAAGAGGTTGCAAGAAACATTAAGCTGACCCGGGACCAATACTTGCGGGTAAATATAGAACATTATTGATACTGATTTTTTCTGAGATGAAGTATGCTCCATTTATGTCATGTACTTGATGATGTGTAGGTGCCTCCGTGGTGGGTAGCCAGGGATACTTAGTGCTGGGATATGATTGTGGAAAAGTGGTGCGCCGAGGATTGGAAAGAGATCCATAACTCTTGCCGGCAGCGGCGTTTGATGATGCCAGGTGCACCACACCATCAAGTCAACCTCCACCTCAGCCAGTATGCGGCTAGATGGGTAAGTGAATTCATTTCTTTATTCTAACGCCCAATTCTGCATAATTTCTAATCATCTTGTTTTATTTCACAGTCGGCGGCACATGGTGGCCAGCCTTGCCCTCCGGTCCAGGCTTGGGCTATGGCCCACAAGGGCAAGGCGACGCCCGACGTCACCTATAACCCGGAGGATCCGCCCGAGGCGTACAACAATCCGACCATCCACAGCCGCCTCAGTGAGTACAACTCGATGGCAAGGAAGGTCCATGGGCCGGAGTACGATCCGAGCACGCGGCCTATTGATGGAGAAATCATCATGAGGGTGGGAGGAGGCAAGAATCATGGCCGGTACTGGATTGCCGACAGCACACTCGACACGGCCAGTACTCCCACTCTCTCGCAGATTCGAACTAGGAGCACCAGCTCAAGCCCGGCCATACGCCCACGGCCAGACACTGCACAGGCCCAGATGGAGGCACTCCAGGTTATTTCTATTTTATCCGTCGTTCATTGATTCTTACATACGTTTGCTTTTGTTGGCGCTAAAATCGGCCAGACAGGAATCGGCTGATGGTCTTCAGCGTCGGACACACGACCCGGGAGAATCTGCGTCGGCCGATTGGTGTGGCGCCTGGATTGGATAGCTCCCGTATCCGGTTGTTGGATCGGGAAAAACCGTTGTCGCCGACGTCCCCCAGGGTACTGAGCTTGTGGGCAGCGATTGCACAGAAGCAATCTGGACAGGTTGAAGTGGTATCTGTGATGGGAAACATGGTGCACCGCTGTATCTTGGAGACGCTAGAGGCAACGAAGTATTGTACCCCTCGCGTTGCGTTAATGTCGGCTGAGAAGCCGATTGGGACACTCCTGGTAAGTTCCTGGTTGGCAGCGTAATTGGTGGGGTATACGCTGGCCCCTGATAGCCTTGAACCGCTCCGCTGGCCAGAGAGCTGATGACGGCGTTGTACACCGTGTTGGTCATCACAGAGGACTGATCGATGAACGCCTGGTAGACGGACTGTTGAATCATATCGGACATCTTGCCCGAGTCCTCAGCAATGGTGATGTGGCGAGGAACTGGGATAGGAGCTTTCTTGACAGTTTCGCCGCTTCTGGTACGACCGAATGACTGCAGATACATCTTCTTTTATTCTTCCAGATGTTTGGCTAATTCTTCCCTCTAGTCGTCCTTGAGATCCGCTTCTGTGACCTCAATGATGTTGCTATCGGAGATTTCTGCGTTCTTCGACATATCAGGTCTTGAATTCGTCCCACTGGGCGTGCCAAAAGTGTGTTGGTGCTAAAATCGGCCAGACAGGAATCGGCCGATGGTCTTCAGCGTCGGACACACGACCCGGGAGAATCTGCTTAGCTCCTGTTCGAGTTATCGCCCTGGTACGGTTCGCGCGGCGTGCCAGTCAATCTGACCTGTTGATTGACAAGGAAATAAGAGTATTAAATTCCAGGCGCTCCGATCGGCTGGAGTTCCGATCTGTCCTGAAGAGCGCGTCGGCGAATCGGCCGATTTGTTGTAAAGATGATCGGCTATGGATTAGCCGATAATCGCGTAATAATTGTAAAGAAGACTGCTGGAGCGATCTAAACAATTATTACGGATGCAACACTTGAAATAGATCTAATCGGCTGTAAGATGATAAATCAAAGAAGAATGATAACGAAGCCGATTACTCTGATCTCAAGCTGGATAACTGGTGATAATACTAGAACAACAGGTAAAACTTTCAATTCTAGTAAATATCGATAGCTGGTGAATAAATCCAAACGAAACCACAGCGATGCGCCCGTAGTTAAAGCTCGGATATTACTCGATAAGCGGAACCTGCCAATTGGCTAGAGATCAAGTTGATGCAGCCCTGCCAATCCGTACGAACTCGTGAAAGAAAAAAAGTATTGGCGAAGTCGCCGGCTTGAAAGTAAATTGCTAGAAAAAGTAGAAGTGTTGTTGTTGATTGATGTGTTCATCCTTGCAAAGCCCTGACGACTCCTATTTATACCCTAAAAACTAGGACTCCTGGTCGATTACGACTTGTTACAACCTTATTTAAAAACAGGAAAACTACTATATCTATAATATCTTTTAAAAAGGAAACGGACTCCCGCAGAATCTTCCGCCGCCGTCTCCTAATCCAATCAGGACTTTTTTCAATTGCTTCCTGACCGACTTAGCGTCGCTCTGTTGACCAACTTTTGACCGGGACCCTCCGAAGTAGTCCCACCCTGTTGGCGCAAGCTGCATCACCAATCGGCCGATTTCCAACTGTTACCTCAATCGGCCGATTCCTTACTGTAGCCTTCAGATCTGCCGCATCGGCCAATCTTCTCCTCTTGGCGCCGATTCAACACGTGTCAAAATCTGGCGTCAACACATGCCCCCGAGTTTCGGAGTAAAACATAACCTTTTCTTCGAAACTCTTTCTTCAATCCTTTTCTCCGAAACTGGCGCAGTAAAAATCTCCTTCCGTTCCGCAGTCTTCCGCACAATGATTGCAATTTCCTCGGACCGAGCGTGCGAAACGACCGCTCCCCTGGAATTCGTGTAGACGGCGCGGCAAGAATACCGTCTTTACCCTTGCCCTCCCGGTTTTTCCTTAAGTATTGGCATTCCCCGCCTACTCTTCCCCACAAATCTAGAATCTCCTTCCAGCGAACCACTGTTCGTCTTCCTCCGAGCTCTCTCGATCTCCAAACGCCCCCCTTCGGCAATCTCATTCGCGACCCGCTCCAACCTTCCAATGGCGTCACCATCGGCGACCGCTCCATCCACGGAAGCTCTATCGGCGATCCCTTCAGCGGCGGCGGCCCAATCGGCGGCTCCACTGGCAGCCCCATCGGCAACGATGATCTTCATCCCAGAGGTAAATACTTGAAATTTTCCCCTTTTGCTTTTCTACTGCTCCAGTACTTTCCGGATCCCTTCTCAGTTTCTTCCCCTTTTCTCCCTTTTTTAGGCACTTAGGCATCAGATCACCATCCCTCTTTCAGAATCCCCTGATCTTATCTGCTTAGGCCCCATGGGGAACCCCGATCCAACAGACCTGATCAATCTAGAGACTCACAGAATCCCTTTCAAACAGTCACCCATGGACCTAGATCAGTGGGTAGGTATCTTTAGATCCTGGCAAATGAGACCCCCGGCTGGAGAGAATGGTACCAGAGAATAGCCAGGTCTAGAAGGATTCAGTGGGATGAACAAAAAATCGGCCAGTGCATAGACCTCTCTCTGTCCCAGATGGAGAAAAATGAACCTCTGGTCATAGAAGCTTCTTACTTTTGGTCCGACGCACTCAATGCGTATCTTTTTGGACATGGACCCATGACCCCAACTTTGGCCGATGTCCTACTATTGACCGGCCTCGACATCTCCTCCGCCGATATCCCTTTTAACTATCTGATTAAGCCGTCACATCAGCTAGAGACCAAAGGAATCGGCGGGTGGAAGGGGTACATCAGCAAAAATATGAAGACGGGCATAGTTTCAGAGAGAGAGCATACTGCTTTTCTGATGATGTGGTTGGAAAAGCACTTTTTCTGTGGCAGAGCAGTTGGACCCTCTTCAAACACCCAAGCTTTAGCGGAAGCTTTATCACAAGGATCGGCCATCCCCCTTGGAAAACATCTGCTGGGATCGGCCTATCACCTGATGCATCAAACCGGCACTAAGTTGTCGAAAGGGGAGCCGATTCGGAACCCTGGTGGTCCCTGGTGGTTCATCACCCTCTGGCTCAATTTATATATGAGCAAGGTCTCTCAGCAACGGATAGAGACCAAAACTTTCCCCAATATCGAGTCAGAGGAGAATCCAACCGTCCGACGACGCTGCAGATCCTTTGGAGAGGCGACATCGGCCTTCCCTAGCTGTCAGTTTACTGCTACCCGTACAGCTGAATATTTCAGATGCCTTAGTGAAGAGACTGTCAGCTGGTATCCGTATCAGGTAGTGGAGCCGATTTTTGAACTACCCACCAGCTACGACTTCTCCACTCATACTTTTGACAGGGAGCTTATGGATATCTTGATTAAGCCAGGGATTCTGCCAGCCAATTTCTTCTCTGGAAAGAACTCTCCCACATATGAGTTCTACAATCCATCGGCTGCAGCAAGGCAACTGGGTTTTGGTCAACTGCCGATTCGGGTCTATTTCGCCGGTCAAGCAAAATTCAGAGATGGACTGACCACAAGTCTTGAGTACAATCGGCTGTGCGATCTAGTGCCAGATTCTAGCACTATTGACCTGAACAATTGGTCAGTGGCCCCTTTTGCCACTCAGCAATTTAAATTATGGTGGGCAGAATTGAAGCAATACCTTTTCTGCAAATCTCCATCAACTTATTGCAACATTCTGGACCCAGAAAACATCGACCCAAATGCAGCGGTATGTCTTTTCTCCCAGCCGATTTCAATGCTATCTCTTTCTATACTTTCACCTTGTCATTAACTCGCATTTATCTTCTTAGTCTGAAAGCCAGGTCCCTTCGATGCGGAGCCGAAGCGGCAGGCCGATAGATAATCATCATCCATATACACCATATCCACTCATTGGCTTTCATGCTCGAACCATCAAGGACATCTCCACTGGCCGATCGAAACGAGCGCCGAAAAGGCCAACCTCGAAGATAACAAGCCGTCGAGTGCGAGCCCGCATCGGATCGGCCGACCAGACGGCGGTAGCATCGGCCGAGACTCCCCGCATCGGATCGGCCGACCAGACGGCGGTGGCATCGGCCGAGACTCCCCGCATCGGATCGGCCGACCAGACGGCGGTGGCATCGGCCGAGATTCCGATCCCTTTATCCTTGCCAGCTACCGAGATAGCCGATCCTCAAGTCACCGCCGAAGTCGTGGCAGCTGCGGCATCACTACTAGTAGAAGCTGTTCAGGTGATCTTGCTTATCTCATATATTCTTCAAGTCTTCCACTAACATTAACTCTCTCCTTCTGCCAGGCTGCACAAGCTATTCCACCGCAGTCTCCGCAGCAATCGGCTACGTCCCAAGTGGAAGCCGAAGCTTCAGCAGCTCCTCCCGTCGAGGTAAATGATCTGTTACCTTAATCCCTTGATATTCAGAAGACTTAACCGATCCTGATGCAGGCCGATTTGGGTATGCTAGCTATAACCCCACAACAAACATCGGCCGGAAGATCAAAAGAGGCATGGCAAATTTCTCACACCATCTTATTTCAATTTCCCGTAGCATACTTACAGGATCTGTTTTCCGTGTCTTTTCAGGAAGCTGGTCCAAGCGGAGCACTGATAATTGTTGAATCTTCTTACTCTGACGAGCCAATTGCACCAGCCCCTGAGACAAGGGAGACGCTTCCACCGGCGCAAGCAAGAGAAATTCGTTTTAAGGAGGTAACAAACTTACCATTGGAATCGGCCGATTCCCCTTTACTGCTTGCCAACCCTTCTCTTTATTTCCCACAGGAGCAAGATACCCCGAACAACAGCATTTTCTCCTTTGCTGTCTCTTTGCCTGATGATGAAGAAATCGCTTCATACCCAATTTCGTCGAGCTCCGCCTCCGATGATGTCTGTGCCAAGCTTGAAAGCATGCGTATTCTCCTTCAAGACGACATCGGCCGATTGGTAGAAGACGCTTCCCCGATTCGACGACTTTTCAACGATATCAAGGGTCGACTCCCAGAAGAAACAACAGAAAACTTGGCTCATGCTGCTTATATAGAGCATATGCATATTCCGGTTTCCAGGGCGCTACGCCACATGGCCGATCGCGCCCAGATGGCAAAAACCCGGGAAGAGGCCGATTCATACAAGCACCGGACTCAAGAGGTACACCAAAAGATCAACTTCCTCAAAAGCTGTCGCCCGGACATCATCGGCACGATAGATTGGCTCAAATGGAGAAGAGCAGAGCTGGCCAAGGAGATGGAGCAGATAACCAAAGAGATAGCCGCTGAAGAAAAGAAGCTTCAAGAACTCCCATCCATCATCAGTGAGCTGAAGCAAGAAAGACAGCACTTGGCCCGTGAAACGATAAGGCTTCATCGCCATATGTCAGAAGTTCCAGGATCGGCCGATGATGACCAGAGAGTACTAGACTCGGCCGATCAAATTAGGCGGCAAGCTATTGCGGCCATAGATGCTTTTCTTGGGCTGTAAAGAATACTGTAAACATTTATTGCTCCTCTAATGCTACTGCACCGATTTGCTCCTTCAATGTCACTGCGCCGACTTGATCTTGAACTGTTTCTTTAGCCAGCTTTGCATTTATGTACGCTTTTACTCTGATATGACGTGTCTCACCATCTATCTACCTCTCTTTCCTTTATAAGTAGACCCTTCACCATCTCTAGAGGCACATGCATTACTTATCTTCTCTTTCTCTCTTTACCGTCCCAAACCGAACAGCAAGATGTCTTCTTCGTCCTCTTCATCTTCTTCCTCTGTCAACCAGGTATGAACTCTCCTCTGCCTTTCCCCTAAGCACCTTAATCGCTTTGATGTTGGGTAATCTCTTTACCTCTGTTTAGCCAAAACGTCTCAGCCCTGGTCTAGAATGAGCGATTGAAATCATGCATTCAGATGAACCACTGTCACAAGCAGACAAAGATCTGATAAGAGCTCATGCTGAGGAACTCAGAGATCATGTTCCCGCTGTTGTTCAGGAATATTGGGACCTTATAGATGCTCACTGTTTGGTCTGTAAATGACCATCTTCTGAAAAGAGTCCTCCACTGCCTTGTAAAGTCAAGACTGAAACTGCCATGAAGAGTTTGGAGGAGAAGAAGACCCGCCTCCTGATAGAACTTTGCAATCAAGCTGAGACTGGAGCCACCATAGAGGATCCGAAGGAGACTAGGATCCGCCTTATGATAGAGCTGGGTCGCGTCGAGAGAGAAATCCAGAGTAGGCGCAATCAATAGATGCCTCAGTATTTTTATTCTAAGGGTGACTTGTACCATGTCGGCCATGTACTCTGTCATTTTCATCCAATAGTGAACTAGTCGAAATGAATCCCAATGTTTTTTCCTTCTGGCGATGTCATCACTGCATCAGATATGCAGACGAAAACCGATGGAAAATCGGCAATATTGTCTTGATATATTTTACTGCAAGTTATGCATCTACCCAAATGCTTGGATAGTACCTCTTCAGATATCGTCCGTTTAAAGCTCTTGGGAATTTCTCCCCTTCAATTGTTTCCAGAATATATGCATTTTCAGGGGCACATCGGCCGATTCTATACGGCCCTTCCCAAGTGGGTGACCATTTACCGAATTTGGGATCTTTGGGTCCTATCGGCAGCACCAACTTCCACACCAAATCTCCCTGAGAGAATTGTTTAACTTTGACCTTTTTGTCATACCATTTGGCCACCCTTTTCTTGTTCTCTTCTATACTAATCAGGGCTCTCAACCGTAAACCTGCCGAATCATCAAGTTCATCCTTCATGAGGAAGGAATAGTCATCCGCCGTTAACTGATCTTGAAACGATATACGTCTTGACCCCATCCTTACCTCCCAAGGCAAGACTGCCTCATGACCATAAACCAACTGATAAGGGGATATCTTAGTGGTTCCATGACAAGCCATCCTATAGGCCCATAAAGATTCAGCCAAAGACATGTGCCACTTTTTGGGTTGTTCTTCTATCTTCCTCTTGATTAGCTTGATTATCCCTTTATTGGACGATTCTGCTTGGCCATTGGCCTGAGCATAATATGGAGAAGAATTTAATAATTTAATCCCCATATCGGCGGCAAACTCTCCGAATTCCCCAGAAGTAAACATTGTTCCTTGGTCAGTTGTGATGGTTTGAGGAATACCAAATCGATAGATAATATGGCTTTTAACAAATTCAATCATATCGGCCGATGTCACGTTCCTTAAAGGAACTGCCTCCACCCACTTAGTAAAATAATTTGTAGCTACAAATATGAACTTATGCCCTTTGCTCGATGGAGGATGAATCTGTCCAATGAGATCTATTCCCCAACCTCTAAACGGCCACGGCTTAATTATTAGATTCATAGCCGATGCTGGCGCGTGCTGTACGTTGCCAAACCTCTGACAGTCTTGGCATCCTTTGTAATATTTGAAACAATCCTCAAGAATAGTTGGCCAATAATACCCATTGTTCCGGATCATCCATTTCATTTTGTGAGCCGATTGATGGGCTCCACACACGCCTTCATGGATTTCTCCCATCGGAACCTTCGCCTCTTCTGTTCTCAGGCACTTGAGAAGAACTCCATCAATCGTCCGGTAAAATAAATCATCCTCAAGCAACACATATTTTGTAGCTTGAAAACGTATTCGCCGATCCACCTTTCGGGATGGATCTTTCAAGTAATCGGCGATTTCCTTTCGCCAGTCATCGACCGCGAGCTCTAGCATCATTGCTCCCTGAATCGGTTGATACCCGGAGGCATATTGGGCCAGCCTGTTGGCCTCTTCATTATAATTTCTGGGGATATGCTCAATTATTGCAGACTTGAATTCTTTTAAAAGCTGAAGGCAATCTTCATAATAAATCCTCAAGATATCACCTTGCACTCAGATCGCCCCGTTAATTGATCCACAATGAGCATGGAATCTCCAAAAATTTTGACTGCATCAGCTTTGACTTCCCTTAACAATTGGATGCCCTTTAGGACGGCTCGATATTCCGCCTGATTATTAGTTGCGGAAGCTTCTATCGGCAGAGAAAAATCATTACTTGCCCCCCGAGGCGACACAAGAACAATGCTGATTCCTGATCCGACCCCACGCGAAGAACCATCAAAACACAGAGTCCATGGAACCGGTTCAACAGCGGCAATTTCTGGTCCACAATGCTGAGCCACGAAATCGGCCATTACTTGACCTTTGACAGCTTTGGCCGATTCGTACCTTAAGTCGAATTCTGACAGAGCCAGGATCCATTTTCCAATCCGTCCTTTCAAAATCGGCAATAATAGCATATACTTCACCACATCATCCTTGCATATAACTATGCATTCTGCCGATAACAAATAGTGCCTGAGCTTGGTACACGAGAAGTATAAACACAAGCACAGCCGCTCCACCGGGGAATATCTTGTTTCGGCGTCTAGGAGTCTTCTGCTGACGTAATATACCACTCGTTCTTTTCCTTCGAACTCCTGTACCAACGCCGATCCAATAGCCTGTTCATCAGCCGATAAATATAATTTGAACGGCTTACCAGACTGTGGCGGGACTAACACCGGAGGTGCAACTAAATATTGCTTAATATCTTCCAATGCTTTGCGTTGCTCTTCTCCCCATATAAATTCCTGATCAGGCTTTAATTTCAACAGAGGACTAAAAGCCCGAATGCACCCTGACAGGTTGGATATGAACCTTCTGATAAAATTGACCTTTATTTTGTGGGGCCACAACTTTGTTGATGGCGTCTATGGTCTTCCGGTTGACTTCTATCCCACGCTCATGAACCATGAATCCTAAGAATTGCCCGGCCGATACACCAAATGCACACTTGTTCGGGTTCATCTTCAACCCATGCTTCCTTGTGCACTCCAGTACTTCTTGTAAATCGGCCAGATGTTCTTGGTGACTTTTTGATTTGACCACGAGGTCATCTGTATAAATCTCCACCGATGTACCTATAAGCTTGTGGAAGATATAGTTAATGGCCCGCTGATACGTAGCACCGGCGTTCTTCAACCCAAAAGTCATCACAACCCATTCGAATAAACCAAGATGACCTGGACACCTGAAAGCCGTTTTCGAGATATCTTCTTCGGCCATTAATATCTGATTGTACCCTGCATTCCCATCCATGAAACTTATGACTTTGTGTCCTGCGGCAGCATCTATCAAGATGTCGGCCGTTGACATCGGATATCCATCCATTGGCGTGGCCTGATTTAAGTTCCTGAAATTGATGCACACGCGCAACTTTCCATTCTTTTTATACACGGGCACAATATTAGAAATCCATTCGGCGTAGCGGCACTGCTGAATAAATCCTGCTTCAATTAACTTTGTAATCTCGGCCTTTATATCAGGTAGAATCTTGGGGTTACACCGTCGTGCAGGTTGCTGATATGGCCGATATCCTGATTTTATAGGTAACCGGTGTAGAGCTGGCATCTCATGATACTCCCAAGCAAAGCAATCCTTGAATTCTTTTAATAAACTTATCAGTTTACACTTATACTCAGGATCCAAATTAGCACTAATATACGTCGGCCTTGATTTGCTGCTATCTCCCAAATCTACCATCTCCAATAAATCGGCCGACGTAAATCCATGCCCAAGCTTCCCATCTTCTCGGACGAGCTGATCCATCTATTCTGAATCTTCAAAGCCGACTGCTTGGATCGGCTGTAGACCGAAATCGGACACTTTCGGGAAGTCAGTGTCCCAAGTCCTGCCAGATATACATTTGACGTGCTCGCAGCTCCACTGTTGCGTGTCGGCCGCTGCAACGCTGTAGGCGGAATCGGCGGTGACTATCTCTGTGCTGTCGCCGACCCATTGCACGAGGCATTGATGTATTGTAGATGGGACACAGCAGTTTGCATGTATCCAGTCGCGACCAAGCAGCATGTTGTAGGATCCCTTACTATTAATAACGAAAAAGGTGGTAGGAAGGGTCTTACTGCCGATGGTGAGGTCGACGCAGAGCGCTCCACGAGCGGAAGACAAGTTGCCTTCAAAATCCTTCAGCATCATGTCCGTCTTGGTGAGATCTTCATCGCTCTTGCCTAGGTTGTGGAACATGGCGTACGGCATGATGTTAACCGCGGCACCTCCATCTACTAGCAATCTGGTGACGGGTCGTCCGTTAACATAGCCTTTGAGAAACAGCACTTTAAGATGTTGCCGTTTTTCTTCTTCTGGTTTCTCAAAAGTAGCCGTCATCGGCTCAAATACCAGTTGCGCCATTTGTTCTTCCATCCTTGTCGCTTTGTCTCGATCGTCAGGCGCCATGAATTCCATCGGCAATATGAACACCATGTTGATGTCGACTGCTGATTCTTGATTGTCTGCTTCTTGACCGTTGTTTTTCTTTGGGCGCCACACTCGAGACTTAACATTTCTTTTCTCTGGCACCTGCCTCTGTTCTTCCTCTTGATGCTCCCACTGGCGCAGGCGTTGGATCCTCCATTTCTGGGATCTGGATAGGCCATCGGGACACCACCTGGGGTTCACTGGTTTGGCCGATGATCTGGCGTGTTCCCAATCCGGTTCCCTTCCTAGGGGGTTCTCGTCTGACACCCTGTCATCGGCCATCTCTTCCAGCCGATCGTGTACGCTGATCCTGCCCCCCAGTCCATCCTGTTGGTTGATCCTGCCTTTTGACCGGTGGTATTGGTCAACTCTGCCCCCCAGCCGATCATGCACCGAAATGTGCTGTTCCTCTCATCCGCGCCGATTTCTGCTGATCGGCTCTGATCCTCTGTCCCTAGAGTGTGACCTCGGGCGATCGTTGCAACTCAATCCGTTACACTCCGGACAGTTATCGGCAGACGGCAATCTGATGTCGTTCTCCCAGCAATGGATGAAGAACAGACATTGCCAGTGATCTTCATGCTGGCGTATCATCTCGTCGTGGTATCTTGATTGTTCTTACTGCTGTCGATATCTGCTGAGCAAGAACTGGGAGGTGAAGGGTTTGCGTGGTCGTCCTGGCCCCCGCCTGTTCCTTTTGATCTCTTCCGCCGTAATCTGCCTCCTGGGATCGATGGCGCCGCCCCTTCTTGCCGATTCCGACGTCAGCACCTTGGTTTGACGTGAATTTCCTCCGGTGTCAACCATGTTAGCCGGGAAGGGATGCTAATCTATCTTCATCGGTTTTGTTGATTTAGCCGGGACTTCAAATTTGAACCTCCCCTGCTCGATGGCCGATTGTATCTGCTGTCGGAAGACTTTGCATTCATTTGTATCGTGAGATGTGGTGTTGTGCCACTTGCAGTACTTCATCTTTTTGAGCTGATCGGCCGTAGGGATGGTATGATACTGAGAAAGTTTAATCTGCCCTTCCTGGAGTAATAAGTCGAAAATTTTATCGGCTTTTGATGTGTCAAAGCCGAATGTCTCTGGCTCTTTCTTTCCGAAAGGGCATGATATTGGTTTTCTGCCCTTTACCCACTCTGCCAGGCTGATTTCCTCCTCCCCATCAGATTCAGATCCTTCTAAGTATGCTACCTTCTTCTGGAAATTCCTCCGCTGCTCAAACGGACGGACTTCCTGTCCTGCCAATCGGTGCACGATCTGGCTTAGGATTTCAAACTCCTTTGAAGCATACCTCTCCTTGATTTGTGGCAGGAGGCCTTGGAAAGCGATATCGGCCAACTGTGCATCGGTCAGAGCCAGGCTGTAGCATTTATTCCTAACCTCTCTGAACCTCTGTATATATCCAGTCACTGGTTCATCGCTCCTCTGCCTGAGGCTGGTCAAATCTGAGAGCTTCATCTCATGTACTCCTGCGTAGAAGTACTTGTGGAACTGCTTTTCCAGATCGGCCCACGTAACAATAGAATTTGGTGGCAAAGTGGTGAACCACTGGAAGGCCGATCCGGACAGAGACGATGAAAATAGACGCACCCTCAGAGCATCTTGCGTGGCAGCCTCCCCGCATTGGATGATGAATTGGTTGATGTGCTCTACGGTGGATGTGTCGTCCGTCCCCGAAAATTTGGTGAAATCGGGAACTTTGTAGCAGTGTGGGAACGGCAGCAAGTCATAGGCCGATGGATATGGCGTCTTGTAGGTGTAAGTCTGCACTTTTGGCTTCAATCCAAACTGGTCCTGAATCACTTCTGCTATTCTTGCCATCCAGTCCACCTGCTGCTGATGAACGACTGTTCGCGGTGCCGGCATATGTTGAAGGGCCGGTACGGCTAGGTGATGAGTCGAAGCATGCGGTGAATTTTGCTGAGCAGCTGATAGTTGATGGCGAAGTGAATCCGCCGCTCCGTCGTACGTCATCATTGGCGCCGCGCTCCTGAGTGCTTCTACAACACTTGCCCCCTTGCCGATTTCTGATGAGATTGGCTGATACTGAGGGACCGTCGGCCGGCCGGCCGATTGGTGTGGCGCCTGGATTGGATAGCTCCCGTATCCGATTGTTGGATCGGGAAAAACCGTTGTCGCCGACGTCCCCCAGGGTACTGAGCTTGTGGGCAGCGATTGCACAGAAGCAATCTGGACATGTTGAAGTGGTATCTGTGATGGGAAACATGGTGCACCGCTGTATCTTGGAGACGCTGGAGGCAACGGAGTATTGTACCCATCGCGTTGCGTTAATATCGGCTGAGAAGCCGATTGGGACGCTCCTGGTAAGTTCCTGGCTGGCAGCGTAATTGGTGGGGTATACGCTGGCCCCTGATAGCCTTGAACCGCTCCGCTGGCCAGAGAGCTGATGACGGCGTTGTACACCGTGTTGGTCATCACAGAGGACTGATCAATGAACGCCTGGTAGACGGACTGTTGAATCATATCGGACATCTTGCCCGAGTCCTCAGCAATGGTGATGTGGCGAGGAACTGGGATAGGAGCTTTCTTGACAGTTTCGCCGCTTCTGGTACGACCGAACGACTGCAGATACATCTTCTTTTATTCTTCCAAATGTTTGGCTAATTCTTCCCTCTAGTCGTCCTTGAGATCCGCTTCTGTGACCTCAATGATGTTGCTATCGGAGATTTCTGCGTTCTTCAACATATCAGGTCTTGAATTCATCCCACTGGGCGTGCCAAAAGTGTGTTGGTGCTAAAATCGGCCAGACAGGAATCGGCCGATGGTCTTCAGCGTCGGACACACGACCCGGGAGAATCTGCTTAGCTCCTGTTCGAGTTATCGCCCTGGTACGGTCGCGCGGCGTACTAGTCAATCTGACCTGTTGATTGACAAGGAAATAAGAGTATTAAATTCCAGGCGCTCCGATCGGCTGGAGTTCCGATCTGTCCTGAAGAGCGCGTCAGCGAATCGGTCGATTTGTTGTAAAGATGATCGGCTATGGATTAGCCGATAATCGCGTAATAATTGTAAAGAAGACTGCTGGAGCGATCTAAACAATTATTACGGATGCAACACTTGAAATAGATCTAATCGGCTGTAAGATGATAAATCGAAGAAGAATGATAACGAAGCCGATTACTCTGATCTCAAGCTGGATAACTGGTGATAATACTAGAACAACAGGTAAAACTTGCAATTCTAGTAAATATCGATAGCTGGTGAATAAATCCAAACGAAACCACAGCGATGCGCCCGTAGTTAAAGCTCGGATATTACTCGATAAGCGGAACCTACCAATTGGCTGGAGATCAAGTTGATGCAGCCCTGCCAATCCGTACGAACTCGTGAAAGAAAAAAAGTATTGGCGAAGTCGCCGGCTTGAAAGTAAATTGCTAGAAAAGTAGAAGTGTTGTTGTTGATTGATGTGTTCATCCTTGCAAAGCCCTGATGACTCCTATTTATACCCTAAAAACTAGGACTCCTGGTCGATTACGACTTGTTACAACCTTATTTAAAAACAGGAAAACTACTATATCTATAATATCTTTTAAAAAGGAAACGGACTCCCGCAGAATCTTCCGCCGCCGTCTCCTAATCCAATCAGGACTTTTTTCAATTGCTTCCTGACCGACTTAGCGTCGCTCTGTTGACCAACTTTTGACCGGGACCCTCCGAAGTAGTCCCACCCTGTTGGCGCAAGCTGCATCACCAATCGGCCGATTCCTTACTGTAGCCTTCAGATCTGCCGCATCAGCCAATCTTCTCCTCCTGACGCCGATTCAACACGTGTCAAAATCTGGCATCAACAGCTTTGTATTCTAACCTTAGGATCAAATATTGTAGGCTCAGTTGGAAGGAGATTTTAAACCCCGGGAGGAGCAGATGGAGGCGAGGTGGCAGGTTGAGCGAGAGAGGATGGAGCAAGACTTTCGGCGGCAGGAGGAGGCCGAACGCCTGAGGATGGAGCAGGTGTTTCAATACATGCAAAGTCTAGGCGCGGCGATAGGTCATGCGCCGCCACAATTCAGTCCACCTCCACTTCCAACTCGTGCAGCTAGTACTCCTGTAAGTGACTTGACAACCCTGTACTTTTATTTCTCATAGTCACTTAGCACTTTGAATGATGGATAAATCTGCAATGACTTAGAACTAATGACTTATGATACAACTATAATGACTTAGTTTGAATATTCCTAACTTAAATCTTGTCTAACACATATGTGCAGAATCAATAGGCGACATCGAATGACGGGCCAGTCACTCCAGAGATGTCACCTTAGTGGCGGAATCAGCCGCCTCAGTGGCCGCCTCAGTGGGGGCAGTGGCCGGCTCCGTGGTCGCAGCAGCCACCGCCGCCGCCGGCCCAGTGAGTTCCTTTGTATGGATAGATATATGGTTCCTTTGCATTTGGACTTGTATGGACTTGTATCGACCTGTATGGACTTGTATCGACTTCTATGGACTTGTATCGACTTGTATGGATTTGCGGTTGTGGATGAACAATTTTATTCGTATTTGTGGATTACTTTCATTATATAAACTACCTGTGATGGTTATTGTGATATATAAAATGCATGTAGTGTTTATTGTGATATTTATGTATTTGATTGAGTACCATATAGGTGAAACAAAAAAAATATAAATAATAAGGCCACTTTGCCGTGTGCCTTTGCCATGGCACACGACAAAGAGGCCATAATGTGGCAGCCTGCAAACGGCAAAGATCCACCCTTTGCCGTGTGCCAGATCCACGGCACACAGCAAAGGGGCCGTTAGCGTCGACTGGCCGTTAGGGACGCTTTTTTTGCCGTGTGCTATTCTGGCACACGGCATAGTCTTTTGCCGTGTCCCCGAAAAAGGACCCACGGCAAACACGGCTTTGCCGGCCGCTGTTTGCCATGTGCCCTTTGCCGTGTGTCACACACGGCAAAGCCTTTGCAGGGCACACGGCAAAGAGGGTCAATCCCGTAGTGATTGCAATCACAAAAATAACTTTGAACAAACTAATCTGCCTCTAATGGCTGGTGCAACGTTATTAATCAGAACTAAACTCGCAACGGAGTCCACTTGGATCAGAGAATAATGGAACGGGGATGAGGGTACAGATACATACCCGAATGGCACAGCTGCCGTGGAACGCCGTCGCCTTCAAGTGCTGCAGCCCCCTCCCCATTCAGCCTCCTAGAAGCGCGCCTCCGCGGCCAATGTCAATGGATCAGGACGGTTACGCCGCGATCGACAGAGCAAGGGTGGAGGATGGATCAGGAAGGAGTTGAAACCACGATGGGGAGAGCCGCCGCCGCCGCTCTGTCCGCCTTGACTCGGTGATCTGCGAAAAATGGCTATGGATCAAACAGCGAGGGAGAGATGGAGAGGAAAAATTGCGATGGATGAAACCGCGAGAGAGAGGGAGCTGCACCGCACCTGACGAAACTGGATCGAGGAGAAAGCCGCCGCCGCCGTACGCCGCTGAGAAGAATGGCGAGGCGTGAAAATCGCGAGGAACTGAACTTGAGTCATTCGTTGCAGGACAGCATCTACCTGGGTAGCAAACGTGGGTCTTGGACTAGGCCTCATTAGGGTATGGGTAGGGCCGGGCCCAAACAATATCTAAATGGGAAAAAATGATGCTTTAAAATCCATGCAAATTTCATGGAAGGGACCACTGGAGCAAAACTCACATTTTCTATATGCGAAACTCTGCTAAAGAGGACATATCCAAACCATTAACACTCTAATTGAAATGAAAGCCCGAAGAGTTCTCAGCTTTATCAATTTCTCTAATCTCAACGACAAACTAATAATGAGCACACCTCCAAACACATAATAAAGTAGTCCACAAAAATAATGACAAAAATAAAGTAGTCCACCTGTGATGACCTGTTTCCATATGTAGTTTAAGATTTATGCAGGGGATAGAAACTGAAAGGAAACAAGAAGATGGATATCCGAGATATCCGACAAATCCGTTTTCCATGCGTATGCAATCCCGTTCCATCTCTAGTGAAAATCATCGATATTCATACAGGTGGCTAAACACCTGTGGAAATGGGTTACACCCGCGTGTAAAAGAAAAAGTTTTCCGACTAGTGTTTGCAGTTTCCTTCAAGAGCAGAGTCCGGAGCAGTTGTTCGAAGAGGAATAATATTAGTGGGAACTGGACCAGGGGAACAAAGTTTATGAGAACTAAAGTATCACGAATAAAGCAACGCCGTCCCTCCCCAACACTCGAAACTTTTTCTCATACTTATCTTCAGCACCATACTTTACAAAGAACAGCATCCCTTGACTGCTTCTCCATTACTTTGAGATGAACGTGTTCCCACGATCTCAATCATCGTCGTAGACTTGAAGCTTCACGGGTGTGGTAGCAGCGAGGTAATTTGGATAATGAGCTAGCTATTCTGCAACCGCGGTGCTGCCGGCCTGCTCGGAGAGCCTGAGACTAGCTCACTGGCAGCCTCCTGTTTTTGCTGTATGTTCATCGATAGCCTCATCCCCCCCCCCCCCCCCCCCCCCCCGGGTATTTGGATCGCGTGATTGAAGAGTGGTTTCCTATGGATAGATTGATGATCGACCTGTTTCGAGTACCTAGTTATTGCTTCGGCCGGTTGCGTTCTTTATGTACTAGAGCTTAGCCCAGCTCTGCATTTTCTTTCGTTTTTTTTGCTCATCTCCGCCTCAAGCTAAATTATCTATTGGTTTAATTTGCCAGGAGCGCCGGGTAGGGAGCCTGCGCGGCAAAGATACGATTGTCTGGGATGGTGATGCACGGGCTTCACCACACTTCCTTCTAGCTTTTTTTAAGCTTCTCTCTCTGTTTCTTGGTAAGTGCAGTAAGCACAAATCCAAGCAAATTCTGTTGTGCCGTACTCTGTGATTTTACCCCTCTTTTGACAGAAATCTAAGTACTCTGTGATTTTATCCCTTTTTTGACATCAAATGTTGTGCAGTAATTTGATAGATAAAAAAATATTTTGACAACAAACATGGAGAAAATTTGCATGCATCTTAAATCCTTTCAAATCCAAGTAACCTTTTGACAATTTTTTTATAAAACTTTGGCAGCATTATGACATATCTTGCATAAATATTTAAGCAAACATACATAGCCTTATAGCAAGCACCACTTATCGACATGTCCAGACACACATGCGCAAATTCACACATATGTACAAATTTAGTTCCTCTCCAGCAGCAATTCTGACCTACAGTAGAAGAAAAATATCCGGTATCTGGTGCTAGCAAGATTATCTCTGAAGTGCACATATACATCCATGAGCAAGCAATTTCACATGCACATTTACACTGAGCGTCCAGGCTGTGATCTAGAAATTTTGCTAATTCATCATCTTGGCCAAATTCAGATATTGAATTAGTTCATCATGTGCACATCTCTCTCATGAAAACAACAGAAACCCAGCTAAGCTCGATTTGCTCCAAGGAAGGAAAAACACAAAATAAGTAGGAAATCTTTCATGGACTAATCCAAACCATCATAATCATCCTCAACCAATTTTTGCTTCACAATTTTTTCATATTTAATTTGTTAATTTATGAAGAAGTTGCCAACACTATTCTTTTATGTACCCTTTTTGGTTTCGTCAATAAAATAGAGACATCTTTTTTGTGTAAAAAAAAGAACCTGACACTAATGTACTATACTTTTATTAGTTATACATCAAATTTAAGCTGTTGGTTGCAGGGCTTGGCTTCTTTTCCCAGCACACCAGAAACTCTAAATGGATGGTACACATCACCCTGTGCACCAGGTAGCTGTGCACATCACCAGAAACTCTAAATTCAAGAATGTGGCTGTGGCGGCAATGGGTAAAGGTACCGGAAAGCCGCAGGTACAAAGCGGAGTACCGATTTTTGTGCCACGTGAAGAACGTAATGCAAGACCACGGAACAGTCCTAGCCGCCCTGAAGCTATGGGTTCTCCCGCCGCAGTAGCTGTCGCTGCACCAGGTAAAGAAGGTATGGCAACATATTTCAGGGTATTGTGCAATCCAGATAATTAATAAGTAATATAAATGCATGTGACTAACTAATAGAGTATATATATATAATATTTCTTAAATACATGAGTAACAGCCTGGGTCCCTCGTATTGGCGACTCGCCTGATCCCAGCGGCAGGCGGATTTTCGTGCCACATCCACGTCAACAACAACATGATACCAGACCTGCAGGCATCGATCCAGGTTGCCCCGCTATCCCTTCTCCATTTGCAGATCAGAACCCATCTACTCCAGCGACGTCTCATGATGCTCCTTGGACAGTCAGTCCCAGAGAGGCCAGTCCAAGTGGGCCCGCTTTTGAAGATCCACCTGCGTACCTCGGCGGCCCAGATCAGAGGCCGACGCCGGCGACACCAGCGACCAGTGCTGCCGGCGGCAGCAGCAACGGCACCACGACGGACAGCGAGGAGGAGGATCAACTACCTGTAGCGGCAGCAAAAGGAGAGGGAGAGGCCAACGCGACCGCAGGTCGGAGCCCGCCGGCGGCTGCTCGAGCAACGGGTGACGCTGCCAGTAACGGTAGCGACGCACCAGCAGCCCTCGAGAATCTGCCATCTGTAGCGGCAAGACAGTCCATCCCCAACACTCCTGCAATGGATGCAAGGCCTAGCCCTGCGGCCGCACGACCAAAGCCTCGCACATCAGTAGCAAGCGATAATGATCAGCGCAAGGAAACGACTTTCTGCGAGCGCCTGCTTTCTTGCTTTGGCCTTTGCTCCTAACGTGGGACCTGAAACCCTGAAGAAGCCTGCAGAGTTTTGGGATCAGGATCTTACTTATGATCTTAATATTGTACCTGTTTTACCGAAATGCATGCGCGCGCGCGTGTCAAATGTTTTGTAGCCGTTGACATTTGCTGGGTTTTGTTAGATAGATTATTCCTTGGATTGAACACGATGCCACGATGGATTGTATTTTTCCTAAATGCTATTATCGATCTGTATCTGAAGAAGAAAAAACTAGTTTTCCGCTATACTGTAATTTTAGAGACAACAAAGCATTTGTTTTTCTCGAACACGCAAAAGAGTTGCGTATCTTTATATTAAGAGAGAAAACAAGTCTAATTACAAACCCATCACCTTACCTGGACTAGAGTAAGGGATGTAAGTTTTTTGGGAGAACCTATTACATGCAAAATAAACAAGGACCTGATGACCACCACTAGACCTCCTCTAGCCAGGCTGGATTTCGGCTTATTTCGGCTACTTTCGGCTTATTCCCTCTCACAGAATACTATTGAACCAGCCGAAATCCAGCCTGCCGAACTGAGCATTTCCAGAGAATCCGAGCTCCAAGAATTACTAGTGAATCAAATCCCTTTCGTAGTTGCTTCTGTAATTTCTTCCACCAATCTGCAAATGAGCTAAACGTGCGTCCAGGTGTCAGACGGGATAGGTTCAGTGGCTGTAGAACACTGAACCAGAACTGTCGTGCAAACACACAAGTAGTGAGCAAGTGTTGGACTGTCTCCTCTTCTTGATAACATAGCGGGCAACGGTCGGGATGAGGGAGTCCTCTTTTCTGCAGGCGATCGGCAGTCCAACACCAGTTACGAATAGCCAGCCAAAGGTTTTGCATTTGCTGGGGGCCCAAGATTTCCAGAGCCACTTCCAAGGTTCAAAACCGATGGAGCCTGCAAAAAAAAGCTATGTATGCTGATCTAGTAGAGAATGTTCCTGAGGCTTCAAACTTCCATTGATGTATGTCCTCTGTGCTGTTTACTGAAAAATCAACTAGTTCATCGCAAGTGCTCCTCTTATATCCCACACCTAGGTCAGCTCATGCATAGTCTCACTGACAGTTCTTGATTTCCTCATTCTCAGTAGCACGCTCTTGAAAACGTTAGGTGCCAGATCCTCAATACTGCAACCATGTAGCCAACGATCAGTCTAGAATAAAGTGTTCCTCCCATTACCAACCGTGGTCACTACTGATAAAGCAAACATAACAGCGGTGTTGGAGTGTACTTGTATTTCCAGACCAGCCCATGGACGGTCTGGCTTAGTTTTCTCGATCCAGAGCCAAAGCATTTGCAGAGCATAAGCAGTAGTGCTCCAACAAATTCTAGCAAATCAGTCATGAGAAGCATACCCACTCTATTTTCTTGTTGTTGTGTATGTGAATACTGTCTCTTGTAGAAAAATATGAGGAACTTGGGTTGCCTAATCTCGGCATACCCTGGCTTGTTTATATATGGGCACCAAGGCTCTCGTAGGATTACAACTCGGTTATCTCTAGGACTTGGTTACTAGGAGATTGATTTAGGTACAAACAAACTACCGAGTCCATAACCTGTAATACACACCAATCCTACTCGTACATGATTACACAAGTTCTTCTAACAACCTCCCTCAATCTAAACTTGTCTTTGTTTGCAAGTTAAGATTGCGTCTGAACTCTTCAAACTTCCTAGCTGCCAGCGACTTTGTGAAACCATCTGCGACTTGATCTTCGGAAGCAATAAACCGAATTTGAAGCTCCTTGTTTGCTACTCTCTCTCTCTCTCTAACAAAATGAAAATCAATTTAAATATGTTTTGCTCGAGAGTGAAAAATCGGATTTGCAGAAAGATAAGTTGCACCTAGATTATCACACCATAAACAAGGTGTTTGTTCCAACTTCACTCCAAGTTTGGCAAACAATGACTGCACCCACATTGTCTCTCCCGTTGCATTAGCTAAAGATTTGTATTCCGCTTCTGTGCTAGATCTTGAAATAGTGGCTTGTTTTCGTGCACTCCAGAATATAATATTTGCACCAAAGAAAACAGCAAAGCCTCCTATAGACCTCCGATCATCAATACTTCCATCCCAATCAACATCTAAGAAAGCACTCACCAACATAGATGTTGACTTCTGAATTTTAAGACCAAGATCAGTTGAAGACTGAACATACCTCAATATTCTTTTAACTGCAGTCCAGTGAATGTTTGTAGGTGCATGTAAGTACTGACAAACTTTATTCACCCAAAACGCCAAATCAGGCCGAGTGAGTGTGAGATATTGGAGAGCTCCTACAACACTTCGATACTTAGTGTTGTCTTCCATGCTCAACGGTTCTCCCTCAAATCTTGAAGAACCAGGGTTAGAAGCACATTTGGCCAAGAAAAACACATTTGGTAGAATGAAACGCAAGTTTCGGCTATTAAAGGGTCTCAAGTTTGGCCAACATGCACACCCAAAAATGCGAAGGGAAGAATAGTTGGGCTTTGCCTCAAGAAGACGCTCCATAGGGGTTTCAAAGTTTATGACCTTGCTAGGGAGGAGATTTATAAGATATGTGACTGTGAGGAAAGTCTCATCCCAAAATTTGAGAGGCATAGAGGCATTTGCAAGAAGACCCAAACCTACTTCAACAATGTGACGATGTTTGCATTTGGCTGATCCGTTTTGTTGATGTGCATGAGGACAGGAAACATGATGAGCAATTCCTATTTGTTGAAAGAAAGAGTTTAATTTTTCATACTCTCCACCCCAATCGGTTTGCATTGTGAGAATCTTTCTGTTAAACTTTCTTTCAACAAGTTTTTGGAAATTTTTGGAAAACAAGGAAGACATCCGATTTCTTCTTTAAGAGATAAATCCATGTGAACTTGCTATAGTCATCTATGAAGTTGACATAGTAGGTATGTCTACCAACCAACATAGGTGTTGGTCCCAACATCTGAGAAGATCAGTTCAAGGGGAGCACTTGAAACACTATCGGATTTGGAATAGGGAAGTTGATGACTTTTGACTTTTTGACAAGAATCACAGATAGACTCTATCTCTTTATTACCGATACAAGGAAGATTATTAGTTCTAAGAACTTGTTTAACAATAGGAAAAGCAGGATGTCCTAAGCGACTATGCCATCTAGAGGTCGAAGGTTTGTTGACTCTAAGCAGTTGCTTGGGAGAGATTGACCATGGAGGATGCGATGCTAACGGATATAGGCCTCCTTGACATCTACCTTGATGGAGGGTTTGCTTCGTTGCCCGATCCTTAATGCAAAAGAAATTTGGGTGAAATTCGAGATAAGCATTATTGTCAGAAGCAAGATGATGAACTGAAATAAGACTTTTACTTGCGGTGGGCACATGAAGAATGTTTTTAAGGTGAAGGTTTTTAGGCTGGGTATGTAAGTGTTGGCGCTAAAATCGGCCGGATAGAAATCGGCCGACGGTCTTCAGCGTCGGACACACGACCCGGGAGAATCTGCTTAGCTCCTGTTCGGGTTATCGCGCTGGTGCGATTCGCGCGGCGTGCCAGTCAATCTGACCTGTTGATTGACAAGGAAATAGAGTATTAAATTCCAGGCACGTCGATCGGCTGGGATTCCGATCTGTCCTGAGGAGCGCGTCGGCGGCGAATCAGCCGATTTGCTGTAGAGATGATCGGCTATGGGTCAGCCGATAATCGTGTAGTAATGGTAAAGAAAACTGCCGGAGTGATCTAAACAATTACTACAGAAGCAACACTTGAAATAGATCTAATCGGCTGTAAGATGATAAATCGAAGAAGAACCGGTGATAATACTAGAACAACAGGTAAAACTTGCAATTCTAGTAAGTATCGATAACTGGTGAATAAATCCAAACGAAACCACAGCGATGCGCCCGTAGTTAAAACTTGGATATTACTCGGCAAGCGGAACCTACCAATTGGCCGGAGATCAAGTTGATGCAGCCCTGCCAATCCGTACGAACTCGTGAAAGAAGAAAAGTATTGGCGAAGTCGCCGACTTGAAAGTAAATTGCTGGAAAAGTAGAAATATTATTGTTGGTTGATGTCTTGATCCTTTTCAGACCCTGATGACTCCTATTTATACCCTAAAGCTAGGACTCCTGGTCGATCACGACTTGTTACAACCTTATTTAAACTACTATATCTATAAGAACTTTAAAAGGAAACGGACTCCCGCAGAATCTTGCGCCGCCGTTCCCTAATCCAATCAGGATTTCCTTCAATTGCTCCTCGACCGACTTAGCGTGCCCCCTTTGACCAACTTTTGACCAGGACCCTCTGAAATAGTCCCATCCTGTTGGCGTAGGCTGTATCACCAATCAGCTGATTTCCAACTGTTACCTCAATCGGCTGATTCATTTCTGTAGCCTTCAGATCTGCCGCATCGGCCAATCTTCTCCTCCTGACGCCGATTCAACACGTGTCAAAATCTGGCGTCAACACATGCCCCCCAGTTTCGGAGTAAAATATAATTTCGAAACTCTTTCTTTAATCCTTTCCTCCGAAACGGGCGCAGTAAAATCTCCTTCCGTTCCGCGGCACAATGATTGCAATTTCCTCGAACCGAGCGCGCGAAACGACCGCTCCTCTGGAACTCGTGTAGACGGCGCGGTAAAAATACCATCTTCGCCCTCGCTTCCCTGATTTTTTTTCTTAAGTACTGGCTTTCTCCGCCTATCCTTTCCCACGAACCTAGCATTCTCTTCCATCGCACTACTGTTCGTCTTCCTCCAAGCTCTCTCGATCTCCAAGCGTTTCCCCCTTTCCGGCGATCTCATCCGCGGCCTGCTCCAACCCTCCAATGGCGTCACCATCGGCGACCGCTCCATCTACAAAGGCTCCATCGGCTACTCCTTTGGCGGCGGCGGCCCAATCGGCGGCTTCTCCAGCGGTCTCATCGGCGACAATGATCTCCATTCCAGAGGTAAATGCTCGAAATTTTCTCCCTTTCTCCTTTTTACTGCTTCAGTATTTTCCGGACCTTCTCTCAGTTTCTTCCCCTTTCCCCTTTTTTAGGCACTTAGGCACCGAATCACTATTCCTCTCTCAGAATCCCCTGACCTCATCTGTTTGGGCCCTATGGGGAACCCCAATCCAACGGACCTGATCAGCTTAGAAACCCATACGATCCCTTTTAAGCAATCATCTATGGATCTAGATCATTGGGTAGGCACTTTCAGATCCTGGCCAAATGAAACACCTGGGTGGAGAGAATGGTACCAGAGGGTAGCCGGATCTTGGAAGGTTCAGTGGGAAGAACTGAAAATCGGCCAGTGCATAGACTTATCTTTGTCTCAGATGGAAAGAAACGAACCTCTGGTCATGGCAGCCTCTTATTTTTGGTCCGATGCACTTAACGCGTTCCTTTTCGGACACGGACCCATGACCCCGACCTTGGCCGATGTTCTGCTGCTGACCGGCCTCGATGTATCCTCCGCCGATACCCCTTTCAATTATCTGTTCAAGCCATCTCATCGGCTGGAGACCAAAGGAATCGGCGGGTGGAAAGGATACATTAGTAAAAATATGAAGACCGGGACAGTCTCGCAGAGGGAGCATACTGCCTTCTTGATGATGTGGCTGGAGAAGCATTTCTTCTGTGGCAGAGCAGTCGGCCCCTCTTCAAACACTCAAGCTTTGGCAGAGGCTCTATCACAAGGATCGGCCATCCCCCTTGGAAAACATTTGCTGGGATCGGCGTACCATCTGATGCACCAAATCGGCATCAAACTGTCGAAGGGGGAGCCGATCGGGAACCCTGGTGGTCCTTGGTGGTTCATCACCCTCTAGCTCAATTTACACATGATCAAGGTCTCTCAGCAACGGATAGAGACAAAGACTTTTCCCAATATCGAGTCAGAGGAGAATCCATCAGTCCGTCGCCGTTGCAGATCTTTTGGAGAAGCGGTATCGGCCTTCCCCGGCTGCCAATTCACTGCTACCCGTACAGCTGAATACTTCAAATGTTTTTACAATGGCCTTAGTGAAGAGATGATCAGCTGGCACCCATATCAGGCAGTAGAGCCGATTTTTGAATTGCCCATATGCTACGATTTCTCCACTCATACCTTTGACAGAGAGTTAATGGACGTCTTGATCAAGCCGGGGATTCTGCCGGCCAATTTCTTCTCAGGAAAGGATTCACCCACCTACGAGTTCTACAATCCATCGGCTGCGGCAAGGCAACTGGGTTTTGGCCAACTGCCAATTCGGGTCTACTTCGCCGGTCAGGCAAAATTCAGAGATGGACTGACCTCAAGTCTTGATTACAGCCGGCTGTGCGATCTGATACCCGATTCCAGTACCATTGACCTGAACAGTTGGTCAGTTGCCTCTTTCGCCACCCAGCAGTTCAAATTATGGTGGGCAGAATGGAAGCAGCACCTTTTCTGTAAATCTCCATCGTCTTACTGCAACATTCTGGACCCAGAGAACATTGATCCAAATGCAACGGTATGTTCTTTTTCCTCAGCCGATTCCAATGTTATTTCTTTCGACATTATCATCTTGTTGTTAACTCATGTTCATCTCTTCAGTCTGAAAGCCATGTTCCTCCGATGCGAAGCCGAAGCGGCCGGCCGATTGATAGTCATCACCAATACACGCCGTATCCACTTATCGGCTTCCATGCTCCAACTATCAGAGATATCTCCACTGGCCGATCAAAGCGAGCACCGAAAAGGCCAACATCAAAGATAACCAGCCGTCGGGTGCGAGCCCGCATTGGATCGGCCGATCAGACGGCAATAGCATCGGCTGAAGTCCCCCGCATCGGATCGGCCAGCCAGATGGCAGTGGTATCGGCCGAGACTTCCCGCATCGGATCGGCCGACCATGTAGTGGTGACACCAGCCGAGACTCCAGGTCCTTTACCTTTGCCGGTCGTCGAGATGGCTGATCCCCAAGTCACTGCTGAAGTCGGGGCTGCTGCATCATCACTATTAGTAGAAGCTGTTCAGGTAATCTTATTTATCTTATATATTCTCCAAATCTTCTACTGACATCAATTCTATTCCTCTGCCAGGCTGCACAAGTTATCCCACCGCAGTCTCCGCAACAATCGGCCACGTCTCAAGTGGGAACCAAGACTCCAGCAGCTCCTGCCGCCGAGGTAAACGATCCCTTACCTTGAATTCTTAATACTCAGAAAACTTAACCAATTTTGATGCAGGCCGATTTGGGTATGCCGATTACAACTCCACAACAGGCATCGGCCAGGAGACCCACAGAGGCATGGCAAATTTCTGTTACCATCTTATTTCAATTTCCCATAGCATTTTCACGGGAATCTTCCTTCATGTCTTTTTCAGGAAGCTGGTCCAAGCGGAGCGCTAATAACCATCGAATCTTCTTCTTCCGACGAACCAAATGCACCAGTCCCTGAGACAAGGGAAACACTTCCACCGGCGCAGGCAAGAGAAATTCGCTTCAAAGAGGTAACAGTCTTACCATTAGAATCGGCCGATTTCCTTTCACCGCTTGCTTACCCTTTACTTTATTTCCTTACAGGAGCAAGATACCCCCAACAACAGCATCTTCTCTTTTGCTGTCTCCTTGGCCGATGACGAAGAAATCGCTTCACACCCAATTCCACCGAGCTCCACTTCCGACGATGTCCGCTCCAAGCTCGAAAGCATTCGCACTCTCCTTCAAGATGACATCGGCCGATTGGTAGAAGATGCATCGCCGATTCGACGACTTTTCAACAAGATCAAAGGTCGAATCCCGGATGAAGTATCAGAAAATTTAGGGTATGCTGCCTATATAGAGGGCGTGCAGATTCCGGTTTCCAGGGCGCTGCGTCGTATGGCCGATCGTGCTCAGATGGCCAAAACTCAGGAGGAGGTCGATTCATACAAGCACCGGACTCAGGAAGTACACCACAGGATCAACTTCCTTGAAAATTGTCGTCCGGACATCGTCGGCGCAATAGATCGGCTGAAACGGAGGAGGGCAAAACTGGCCAAGGAGATGGAACAGATAACCAAAGAGATAGCCGCTGAAGAGAAGAAGCTCCAAGAACTCCAATCCATCATCAGCGAGCTGAAGCAAGAAAGGCAGCATCTGGCCCGTGAAACAATAAGGCTCCGTCGCCGTGTGTCAGAAGTACCAGGATCGGTCGATGATTATCAGAGAGGACTAGATTCGGCCGATCAAATTAGACGACGAGCTATTGTAGCCACAGATACTTTCCTTGGGTTGTAAAGAATATGTTAAACATTATTGCTCCTTCAATGTCACTGCGCCGATTTGATTCTGAACTGCTCCTTCAGTCTGCTTTGCATTTATGTATGTATTTACTCCGATAGGACGTGTCTCACCATCCATCTACCTTCTCTTCATTTATAAGCAGACGTTCACCATCTCCAGAGGCACACGCATTACTTATCTTCTCTCCTTCTTTTACTGTCCCAAATTGAACGGCAAGATGTCTTCTTCGTCCTTCTCATCTTCTCCCTCTGTCAACCAGGTATGAACTCCCCCTCTGCCTTTCTCTTAAGCATCTCAATCGCTCCGATACTGGGTAACTCCTTTTATCTCTGTCTAGCCGAAATGTCTCAGCCCCGGTCTAGAACGAGCGATAGAAATCATGCATTCAGAAGAGCCACTACCACAGGCAGACAGAAATCTGATAAGAGCTCATGCTGAGGAACTCAGAGATCATGTCCCTGCCGCTGTCCAGGAATACTCGGACCTTATAGATGCTCATTTTTTGGTCCGCAAGCGACCATCTTCTGAAAAAAGTTCTTCACTTCCTTGTAAAGCCAAAACTGAAGTCGCCATGGAAGATCTGGAAGAGGAGAAGACTCGCCTGCTGAAAGAACTCTGCAACCAAGCTGAAACTGGAGCCACTGCAGAGGACCCGAAAGAGAAAAGGCTCACCCTTATGATAAAACTGGGTCGCATCGAGAGAGAAATCCAGCGTAGACGTAATCAGTAGACACACCTGTATTTTTATTCTAAGGGCAACTTGTACCATGTCGGCCATGTAATCTGTAATTTCCATTCAATAATGAATCCCAGTGTTTCCTTCACCAGATGTGTAGACAGAAACCGATGAGAAATCGGCCATGTTATCTTGATATATTTTGTTGCGAGCTATGCATCTACCCAAATGCTCGGACAGTACCTCTTCAAATATCGCCCGTTTAAAGCTCTTGGGAATTCCTCCCCTTCGACTGTTTCCAGAATATATGCATTCCCAGGGGCACATCAGCCGATTCTATACGGCCCTTCCCAAGTGGGTGACCATTTACCGAATTTGGGATCTTTAGATCCTATCAGCAGCACCAACTTCCACACCAAATCTCCTTGAGAGAACTGTTTAACTTTGACTTTTTTTTCATACCATCTGGCCACCCTTTTCTTGTTTTCTTCTATACTAATCAGGGCTCTCAACCGTAAACCTGCCGAATCGTCAAGTTCATCTTTCATGAGAAAGGAATAGTCATCGGCCGTTAACTGATCTTGTAACGATATACGTCTTGACCCTGTCCTTATCTCCCATGGCAAGACCGCCTCATGACCATAAACCAACTGATAAGGGGATATTTTAGTGGCTCCATGACAAGCCATCCTGTATGCCCATAAAGATTCAGCCAAAGACATATGCCACTTCTTGGGTTGCTCTTCTATCTTTCTCTTGATTAGCTTGATTATCCCTTTGTTAGACGACTCTGCTTGGCCATTGGCTTGAGCATAGTATGGAGAAGAGTTCAATAATTTAATCCCCATATCGGCGGCGAACTCTCCGAATTCTCCAGAAGTGAACATTGTCCCTTGATCAGTTGTGATGGTTTGAGGAATACCAAATCGATATATAATATGGCTTTTAACAAATTCAATCATATCGGCCGATGTCACGTTCCTCAAAGGAACTGCCTCCACCCACTTAGTAAAATAATCTGTAGTCACCAATATGAACTTATGCCCTTTGCTTGATGGAGGGTGAATCTGTCCGATGAGATCTATTTCCCAACCTCTGAACGGCCACGGCTTAATTATTGGATTCATAGCCGATGCTGGCGCGCGCTGCACATTGCCAAACCTCTGACAGTCTTGGCATCCTTTGTAGTACTTGAAACAATCCTCAAGGATGGTCGGCCAGTAATATCCATTGTTCCGGATCATCCATTTCATTTTGTGAGCCGATTGATGAGCTCCACACACACCTTCATGGATTTCTCCCATCAGAACCTTTGCCTCTTCTGTTCCCAGGCATTTGAGAAGAACTCTATCAATTGTTCGATAAAATAAATCATACTCAAGCAACACATATTTTGTAGCCTGAAAACGTGTTCGTCGATCCACCTTTTGGGATGGATTTCTCAAGTAACCGGCGATCTCCTTTCGCCAGTCATCGGCCGCGAGCTCTAGCGTCATCGCTCCCTGAATCAGCCGATACCCAGAAGCATGTTGGGCCAGTTTGTTGCCTCTTCATTATAATTCCTGGGGATATGCTCAATTATTGCAGATTTGAATTCTTTTAAAAGTTGAAGACAATCAGCTCTAACTTCCCTTAATAATTGGATGCCTTTCAGAACAGCTCGTATTCCGTCTGGTTATTAGTTGCAGAGGCTTCTATCGGCAGAGAGAAATTATAACTTGCCCCCCGAGGCGACACAAGAACAATGCCGATTCCTGATCCGACCCCACACGAAGAACCATCAAAATATAGAGTCCATGGAACTGGTTCAACGGTGGCGATTTCTGGTCCACAATGCTAAACTACGAAATCGGCCATCACTTGACCTTTGACGGCTTTGGCCGATTCATACCTTAAGTCGAATTCTGACAAAGCCAGGATCCATTTTCCAATCCGCCCTTTCAAAATCGGCAATGATAGCATATACTTCACCACATCATCCTTGCACACGACTATGCATTCTACCGATAGCAAATAGTGCCTGAGCTTGGTACATGAAAAGTACAAGCACAAGCATAGTCGCTCCACCGAGGAATATCTTGTTTCGGCGTCTAAAAGTCTTCTGCTAACATAGTATACCACTCGTTCTTTCCCCTCAAACTCCTGTACCAACGCCGATCCAATAGCCTATTCATCAGCCGATAAATATAACTTGAACGGCTTACCAGGCTGTGGTGGAACCAATACCGGAGGTGAAACCAAATACTGCTTGATATTCTCCAGTGCCTTGCGCTGTCCTTCTCCCCATATGAATTCCTGGTCGGGCTTTAATTTCAACAGAGGGGTAAAAGCCTGAATACGTCCTGACAGGTTGGATATGAATCTTCTGATGAAATTGACCTTGCCGATGAGGGACTGTAGTTCAGTTTTATTTCGTGGGGCCACCACTTTGTTGATGGCGTCTATGGTCTTGCGGTTGACTTCTATCCTGCGCTCATGGATCATAAATCCTAAGAATTGCCCGGCCCATACACCAAATGCACACTTGTTTGGGTTCATCTTCAACCCATGTTTCCTTGTGCACTCCAGTACTTCCTGTAAATCGGCCAGATGATCTTGGTGACCTTTTGACTTGACCACGACGTCATCTATATAAATTTCCACCGATGAACCAATGAGCTTGTGGAAGATGTAGTTCATGGCCCGTTGATATGTAGCGCCGGCGTTCTTCAACCCGAAAGTCATAACCACCCATTCAAATAAACCAAGATGACCTGGGCACCTGAAAGCCGTTTTCGAGATATCTTCTTCGGCCATTAATATCTGATTGTACCCTGCATTCTCATCCATGAAACTTATGACTTTATGGCCTGCGGCAGCATCCACCAAGATATCGGCCGTCGGCATCGGATATCCATCCATCGGCGTAGCCTGATTTAAGTTCCTGAAATCGATGCACACACACGTAATTTTCCATTCTTTTTGTATACAGGCACAATATTAGAAATCCATTCGGCGTAGCGGCACTGCCGAATAAATCCTGCTTCAATCAACTTTGTAATCTCGGCCTTTATATCAGGTAGAATCTTGGGGTTACACCGTCGCGCAGGTTCCTGATATGGCCGATATCCTGATTTTATAGGTAACCGGTGTTCAACAATAGACCGGTCTAGTCCTGGCATCTCATGATATTCCCAAGCAAAGCAATCCTTGAACTCTTTTAACAAACTTGTCAACTTACATTTGTACTCAGGATCCAAATTGGCACTAATGTACGTCGGCCTCGATTTGCTGCTATCTCCCAAATCTACCATTTCCAATAAATCGGCCGACGTAAACCCATGCCCAAGCTTCCCATCTTCCCGGACGAGCTGATCCATTTATTCTGAATCTTCAGAGCCGACTGCTTGGATCGGCTGTAGACCGAAATCGGACACTTTCAGGAAGTCAGTGTCCCAAGTCCTGCCAGATATACACTTGACGTGCTCGCAGCTCCACTGTTGCGTGTCGGCCGCTGCAACGCTGTAGACGGAATCGGCAGCGACTATCTCTGTACTGTCGCCGACCCATTGCACAAGGCATTGATGCGTTGTAGATGGGACACAGCAGTTTGCATCTATCCAGTCGCGACCAAGCAGCATATTGTAGGACCCCTTGCCATTAATAACGAAAAAAGTGGTAGGGAGGGTCTTACTGCCGATGGTGAGGTCGACGCAGAGCGCTCCGCGGGCGGGTGACATGTTGCCTTCGAAATCCTTCAGCATCATGTCCGTCTTGGTGAGGTCTTCATCGCCCTTGCCCAGCTTGCGGAACATGGCATAGGGCATGATGTTAACTGCAGCGCCTCCATCTACCAGTAATCTGGTGATGGGTCTTCCGTTGACATAGCCTTTGAGAAACAGCGCTTTGAGATGCTGCCGTTTTTCTTCTTCTGGTTTCTCAAACGTAGCCGTCATCGGCTCTAACACCAGTTGTGCCATTTGTTCCTCTTCTGTTCTTGTTATTTTATCCCGATCGTTGGGTGCCATGAACTCCATCGGCAGTATGAACACCATATCGATCTCGGCCGCCGATTCTTGGCTGTTTGCTTCCTGATCATTCTTCTTTGGGCGCCAAATTCGAGACCTCACATTCCTTCTCTTCCAGCCGATCGTGCGCGCTGATCCTGCCCCCCAGTCCATTCCGCTGGCCGATCTTGCTTTTTGACCGGTAGTACTGGTCAACTCTGCCCCCCAGCCGATCATGCACCGAAACGCGCTGTTCCTCGCGCCGATTTCTGCTGATCGGCTCTGATCCTCTGTCCCTAGAGTGTGGCCTCGGGCGATCGTTGCGGCTTAATCCGTTACACTCCGGACAGTTATCGGCAGACGGCAATCTGATGTCGTTCTCCCAGCACTGGGTGAAGAACGGACATTGCCAGTGATCTTCATGCCGGCGTATCATCTCTTCCTGGTATCTTGCTTGTTCTTGCTGCTGCCGATACTTACTGAGTAAGAAATGGGAGGTGACGGGCTTGCATGGTCGTTCTGGCCCCCGCCTGTTCCTTCTGATTTCTTCCGTCGTGATCTGCCTCCTGGGATCAACGACGCCGCCTCTTCTCGCCGATTCTGGCGTCAGCACCTTGGTTTGACTTGAGTCTCCTCCAGCGTTAACCATGTTGGCCGGGAAGGGATGCTGATCTATCTTCATCGGTTTTGCCAATTTAGCTGGAGTTTCAAATTTAAGCCGCCCCTGCCTGATGGCCGATTGTATCTGCTGACGGAAGACTTTACATTCATTTGTATCATGAGAAGTAGCGTTGTGCCACTTGCAGTATTTCAACTTCTTAAGTTGATCGGCCGTAGGGATGGTGTGATGCTGAGACAGCTTAATCTGTCCTTCCTGAAGCAATAGATCAAAAATTTTATCGGCCTTTGACGTGTCAAAGCCGAATGTCTCTGGCTCCTTCTTGCCAAAAGGGCATGATATCGGTTTTTTCCCTTTGACCCATTCTGCCAGGCCGATTTCCTCTTCCGCATCGGATTCAGATCCTTCCAAGTATGCCACCTTCTTTTGGAAGTTCCTCCGCTGTTCAAACGGTCGGACCTCTTGTCCTGACAATCGGTGGACGATTTGGCTCAGGCTTTCAAACTCTTGGGCAGCATATCTTTCTTTGATTTGTGGCAAGAGGCCTTGGAAAGCGATATCGGCCAACTGTGCATCGGTCAGAGCCAGACTGTAGCATTTGTTCCTGATTTCCCTGAACCTCTGTATATATCCCTTCACTGGTTCATCGCTCCTCTGCCTGAGGCTGGTCAAATCCGAGAGCTTCATCTCGTGTACTCCTGCGTAGAAGTACTTGTGGAATTGTTTCTCCAGATCGGCCCAAGTAACAATAGAATTTGGCGGTAAGGTGGTGAACCACTGGAAGGCTGATCCGGACAGAGATGATGAAAATAAACGCACCCTCACAGCATCTTGCGTGGCAGCCTCCCCGCACTGGATGATGAATCGGTTGATGTGCTCCACAGTGGATGTATCGTCCGTCCCTGAAAACTTGGTGAAATCAGGAACTTTGTAGCGGTGTGGGAACGGTAGCAAGTCATAGGCCGATGGATACGGCGTCTTGTAGGTGTAAGTTTGCACTTTTGGCTTCAATCCAAACTGATCCTGGATCACTTCTGCTATTCTTGCTGTCCAGTCCTCCTGTTGCTGATGAACAGCTGTTCGCGGTGCAGGCATGTGCTGAAGAGCCGGCCCGACTGGGTGATGAATCGACGAACTCTGCTGAGCGGCCGATAGTTGATGGCGAAGCGAGTCCGCACCCCCATCATATGTCATCGTTGGCGCCGTGCCTCTGAATGCTTCTACAGTGCTTGCCCCCCTGCCGATTTCTGATGAGATCGGCTGATACTGGGGAACCGTCGGCCGGGCGGCCGATTGGTGTGGCACCTGGATTGAATGACTTCCATACCCGTTCGCTGGCTCGGGAAAATACGTTGTCGCTGATGTTCCCCAAGGTGCTGAGCTTGTGGGCAGCGATTGCACAGAAGCAATCTGAACGGGTTGAAGCGGTGTCTGTGATGGGAGACATGGTGCACCGCTGTATCTTGGAGACGCCGGGGGCAATGGAGAGATGTACCCCTCGCGTTGCATCAATATCGGCTGAGGAGCCGATTGGGACGTGTATGGTAAGCTTCTGGCTGGCAGAGTGGTCGGCGGGCATATGCTGGTCCCTGATAGCCTTGGACTGCTCCGCTGGCCAGAGAGCTGACGACGGCATTATACACCGTGTTAGTCATCACTGAAGATTGGTCGATGAATGCCTGATAAACGGACTGTTGGATCATCTCTGACATCTTGCCCGAGTCCTCAGCAATGGTGATGTGGCGGGGAGCTGCAATGGTGATGTGGCGGGGAGCTAAAATAGGAGTCTTCTTGACGGCCTCCCCGCTTCTGGTATGACTGAATGACTGGAGGTACATCTTCTTGTAATCTTTTAGATGTTTGGCCAATTCTTCCCTCTGGTCGTCCTTGAGATCCGCTTCTGTGACCTCAATGATATTGCTGTCGGAGATTTCTGCGTTCTTTGACATATCAGATCTTGGATTGTCCCACCAGGCGTGCCAAAAGTGTGTTGGCGCTAAAATCGGCTGGATAGGAATCGCCCGACGGTCTTCAGCGTCGGACACACGACCCGGGAGAATCTGCTTAGCTCCTGTTCGGGTTATCGCCCTGGTGCGGTTCGCGCGGCGTGCCAGTCAATCTGACCTGTTGATTGACAAGGAAATAGAGTATTAAATTCCATGCGCATCGATCGGCTGGGATTCCGATCTGTCCTGAGGAGCGCGTCGGCGGTGAATCAGCCGATTTGCTGTAGAGATGATCGGCTATGGGTCAGCCGATAATCGTGTAGTAATGGTAAAGAAAACTGCCGGAGCGATCTAAACAATTACTACAGAAGCAACACTTGAAATAGATCTAATCGGCTGTAAGATGATAAATTGAAGAAGAACAATGACGAAGCTGATTACTCTGATCTCAAGCTGGATAACCGGTGATAATACTAGAACAACAGGTAAAACTTGCAATTCTAGTAAGTATCGATAACTGGTGAATAAATCCAAACGAAACCACAGCGATGCGCCCGTAGTTAAAGTTCGGATATTACTCGGCAAGCGGAACCTACCAATTGGCCGGAGATCAAGTTGATGCAGCCCTGCCAATCCGTACGAACTCGTGAAAGAAGAAAAGTATTGCAAATGCTCATACATGTGCCACCAACATTGTGAACTTGATCTCTTCCATTGTACTTTTCACGGGCGAAGAGCTTTTCAAGATCTCTAGTAATTGTGACACCCCGACCCAGGGCTTAATAGGATTAATAGAATACTCATAGAAACAAGTTGCAACTTCTTTTTCAGAAGCCCAATTTCAAATAACTCCAAAGTTAAGCGTGCTTGGCTTGGAGCAATTTAGGGATGGGTGACCGATCGGGAAATTCTTCCTGGGTGCGCACGAGTGAGGACAAATTGTGCAGAAATTCTTCCTGGGTGCGCACGAGTGAGGACAAAGTGTGCAGAAAAGACTTGTGTTGGTCTGTGAGGGCAGTCTAGGAAGCGGCTAGATGTAAGCGGGCCCGGCCTCGGGGAGGCGGGACGTCTACAGAATGGTATCAGAGCCGACTCTCGCGGTTTCACGGGCACGTACGAGCATAGAGCGCGGGCATGAGCACGGGCGCGTGCGGGTCAGGTGCGCAGGCATGTGGGCGGGCGCGTGACGGGTCAGTGCACGGGCATCAGGGATGCGCCGTTGGCACTGGACGCACGGACGTGGCACATGGGCCGTTGGCACTGTGGACGTACGGACGTGGCCAAGAGGGAACGTTCCTGGCTTGGGGTTGACCGACGAGGACGTCGGTCTCTTAAGGGGTGAGGATGTGACACCCCGACCCAGGGCTTAATAAGATTAATAGAATACTCATACAAACAAGTTGCAACTTGTTTTTTGGAAGCCCAATTTCAAAGAACTCCAAAGTTAAGCGTGCTTGGCTTGGAGCAATTTAGGGATGGGTGACCGATCGGGAAATTCTTGCTGGGTGCGCACGAGTAAGGACAAAGTGTGCAGAAAAGACTTGTGTTGGTCTGTGAGGGCAGTCTATGTCTTAGGTCCTTGGAAGCGGCCAGATGTAAGCGGGCCCGGCCTCGGGGAGGCGGGACGTCTACAGAAATGGTATCAGAGCAGCTGTGGCAGAACCGCCTGAACTAATCCGGCTCAAGTGTATTAACCATCACCATTAGGGCAATCTCGGTTAACCTTACACTTCAAACGGAGTAATCCATTGGTCTGTCGGGTAACCTCCCGATACAACCACGGTAATAGAGTTGTGATGTTAAGTTGTGGTGATAGTTAACTGACATTATTTCCTTCACGATAAAGTTGCAGTTCATAAGACATAAGTTTTGCTGTGAATTTATTTACTTTAACATTTCCTAGGCAATCGTTAATAGAGTTTATCTTAATCTATTTAACTTCATTAAAGAAGAAGGGGTTGTGTTATATTGAAAACTTAGTTTTTTTTTTAAACACAAACATGAGTTGAACACAATTACTAATCTAGTTAGCTTCTGGTAATAAAATTTTTATACAAAGTATATTATGCAGAGATAAGATCACTGTAAAAATTTCAGACATTTTTGTGTAGCATGTTAAATATGAAAAATGTAATACACGGCCACTGCTAGAATCTAGTTATTTTTATACAGAACAAACCGTGCAAGTATTGATGCTAAAAATTTTATAGGGTGTTGCTATAACCATATTTGTGTTACTGTAAATTTTTCAGATTTTATTGTACATGATATAGAGCATAATAAATGGGACAAGCTACACTTATGTTATTAAAGATTAGTTTCTACAGGATGTTATACAGGGTTTCTATGTATAAAACTTTTTGTACAACTTGAGCTACTCTAATGTGTTTCATAGTAAAAAGATGAACATTTTCTGAGCGCTTTACTAATTATTTTGAATTAGTGAATTTTCCTACCACAAATTCATATGAACAGGTTACATATAGTAAAAATGTTTCTAAATTTTTCTATGGCCTCTAGGTACTACTACAACAACACAGAAAAAGGTTCATGACATTAAACATCACAGAACAGCAGGAAAAATTAGTTCTATCACTTTATGGCATAAAACAAGGTTGGACAAAAGGTGTATCTAGAGATGGCTTTTGGTCCTGATCATTTTACACAGTCTTAAACATCAAGCAACTAACTCACGGCCCAAAATTTAGGGTCAGCATTGATCTACAACAGTGGGTACAAAAGAAGTCCATTAAAACTTCCATTTAATGTAGAGCAAAATATATTGAGAATATGAGAAACTTTACGTAACAAAAGTTGTAGAGTTTATCCTAAAGGTTCCAGAACAGTTGAGTTTGCATTTTTCTGAATTTTCTACGATTTTATACGAATTTTACAAGTTCACTGATTTTGTTAAAACTTTCTTTACAGAGGGGTCCCTGAAAACTAGCAGAAAACCACCTAGGAAGATTTGGGCGATTGCAATGTGGTCCCTGGTCGCGATTCACGGCGGGGAACATCAAATCCGACCGAAATCCGGCGGGCTTGGTCGCCGGCGGCGAGGGCAAGGTGGGGGAGGAGCAAGAGGAGGTTGGGGGCTACCTTTGGGTGGTCACGGTTGGGGCGGAGGCGGTCTGAGCAGGGCTGCCCGCGGCTACCAGGGGGCGGCGACGGGTGGAGCTCGGCTCCGGCGAGCTGGGCGGCGGGGCTCGGGCTGGGAAGCTTCGTGCGGAGGTAGGAGAGCGATTTTGGGGCCTAGCTCGGGTCAAGGAGGGGCGGAGGAGGGGGTTCCACGACGGCGGCGTGGGGCGGCCCGGTTCTGCTCTGCTCTGTTCTGGCGGGGAAGAAGAAGGAACAGGGAGAGGAGGGAGGGACGCTGTGCCGGGCTTTATAGCCAGTGGAGCTCGTGGGGGCGAGCTTGGCACGGCCGGGACGCTGGGTGGAGGGGGCGGCAAGGCTGGGGCGCCATTGGATGGCAGGGCGGCGGCTAGCGACTGGGCAGCAATGGTGGCGCACCGGGGCGCGACGTCGCGTGCGGACGACGTGGGCGGGCGATTGGCGAGCTGGGGCGGCACGACGGGGGCACGCCGTTGGTTGCCTGGGCGGCGGCCAGCGACTGGGCAGCTGTAGCGGCCGGAGATTGGGCGAGCGGGCGGTGCAGCAGAGGAGGGGCGAAGGGCCTAAACGCGAGAATTTGAAAATTTTCAGGGGGCTGGTTGCAAACAGGGTGTTTTCTCCACTTTCTAATTTGAATTTCAAAAACTTTTGAACATGAAAGTTGTTCAGAATAAAAAGTTCTACAAGTTTGGTTTCAGGCAACATCTCATTTGGCTTATGGTTTGAAAGTCAATTTAATAATTCGAAGGTATTCATATGTGCCCAATTTAAATTTGAATTTCAACTTAACTTGTTCTAATTCTTTTCACCCTTTTATTAGTTGGTTAAGCATAGGGTTAGGCTAATGACATTGCTTTAGAAATATAATTTATCAGGGTCGTTACAGTAATGTGATCAGATGCTCCACTATCTACATACCAGTTTGTGTCAACACCATAGGCAGCAGATGCAGATCTCGTCGTCTTGTCATTCTCTTGTTCATCATCATCATACCTATACTAGCACTCCTTTGCGGTGTGGTTAGGTTTTCCGCAGATTTGGCAGCGAGGCTTGCCGAATGAGCCTTGACTTTGTTGAGTGAAGGAATTTCCGTGACCACCATTGTTGCGATTTCCACCATCACGGCCACCACGACCACGGCCACAATTTCCACCGCGACCACAGTTCCCTTCGTGGCCACGACAAGCTATATTTGCAGACGACTGAAACTGACCTCCTCCTGAATACTGATCTTGATACATCTGAAGGCGCATGTCATAGGACATAAGTTGAGAATACAGCTCACTAAGGGAGATGTGATCTGCTCTACTGAGGATAGAGGACACGATTGCATTGTAATCGTAGTTGAGCCCGGTGAGGATAGTTGTTACCATCTCTTCATCTTCAATGGCCTTGTCTGCTGCTGCTAGTTCGTCTGCTCTCATCTTGGCGTAGTAGACAGTAATATTCATGCTGCCTTTCTTCAAGTTGGACAACTGCATGTGGAGATTGGTGACGCGTGCACGAGATTGTGCCGCGTACATACCTTCCAGTGATGACCACACCTCTGCGGCGGTGGTCAATGTGGCTACCTGTGCTAACACTTCTTTGGAAAGAGAGTTGAGCAGGTAGCCTAGAACAAGTTGATCTTGCACAAGCCACTTGTCATGATCTGGATTGTCGATGATCGAAGTGGTCTTGTCAGCAAGGGTGACCTCCTTTGTTTCTGCTGGCGCCTTGGAGGAGCCGTTGAGGATGGTCATCAACTTGGCACCCCTGATGGCGGGGAGAATCTGAGCTTTCCATAGAACGAAGTTGTCTCGAGTTAGCTTCTCTGAGATAGGCGTGCCGAGACTTGCCGGCCTGTTGGATGAAGTCAAAGCCATCAATTAAGCTTGAGGAGTCCACGTATCTAGGGAAGAGAGGGCTATGATTACCATGTAGAAAAATATGAGGAACTTGGGTTGCACAATCTCGGCATATCCTGGCTTGTTTATATATGGGTACCAAGGCTCCATGAGGATTACATCGTAGGATTACAACTCGGTTATCTCTAGGACTCGGTTACTAGGAGATTGATTCAAATACAAACAAACTACCGAGTCCATATATAACCTGTAATACACACTAATCCTACTCATACATGATTACACAAGTTCTTCTAACATCTCTATCTTTTTAACCTTGATGTCTGTGGGATTTGGGCGGAACAACGTGATGTGCTTTTACGAAAATCTTGTAAACTTGGGCAGATTGGCCATAAAAACCTTGTTGTTTTCAAGGGGAACATAGTCATCGTATGAAACTTGGTCCCATGCATCCGAGGGATGGAGGACACTGACACATGGTCTGCCCAACCGTGGAACTCACGAAATTCAATATGAAACAACAAAGAAGCTAACTTCATGCCAAGTGTCGCCACGTACGAATTGAATATAACCCTCGAATGCAGGAGACATGTTAAGTTGTGTCAGAAAATATTACGTGTGTACTCCCTCCATCCCACCAAAAGTGCAATCCTGCGTTTGAAAAAAAATCCCACAACAAGCCCAATTCTAGAAATTGGATCCCAAGTACCTGCCTAATTAAGTGGTTAGACTTATTTGCATGCCAAAACTAACCACATATGGCAAATAAATAAGGGCATGCGAGTCTTTTCACGCCACCACTAATCTATCTAAAAAACTAAAATTATACTCTTCATAGGACGGAGGGAGTACACTGGTCTGTTCTTGCTGTTAGTCAACTATATGTTAAAAAAATATGACATTTTGCTGCTACAAGGCTAGGCTGGTGGTCGATCTGTGCCTCATTTTGGTGTGCTACACCCTGCATTCAGTCTTTTTACTAGATATTCTCCTATTCCGCATGCTAGAAAAGATTAATTTAATAGGGGCAGTGTGTTTCACACAAAATCACATTTTTGTAGTTCCATAGAACTAAATCAAGGAGTAGAGTGCGCTGCACAGAAAATCGGCATTTCGTGGTAAATTTAAAACATCTAAAATTTAAAACGATGTATAATTTGAAATGGAGGGGGTAAGAATTTTTTTCAACTGATGCATAATAGGTGGGGACTCTCGAAGAATAACTCAAAAAAAAAACTTTCATTTCCTGCGAGATTTAGACTGCGGAGTAGTTGTATGGAGAGGAATAATAATACTGGTGGGAACAAAGTTTATAAAAAACCAAAGTATCACGAATAAAGGCAATAATGTCCCTCCCCACACTCAAAACTTTTTCTCATACTTATCTTCGGCATCGTACCTTACAAAGAAGTCTTCCTTGACTTCTTTTCTATTAGTTTGAGATGACTTTGTTTCCACGGTTCCTGTGGTGGTGTGGTTGGTTATGTGAATACCATTTCAATCATCGTCGTCGTCGTAGACGTAGACGACTTAGCTTCACGGGTCTTGAACAGCGGCTAGCTTATTAAGCGATTTGGACAATAAGCTGTGGTGGCGATAGATGCTTCACTACTAGCGGCCTCGCTCCTTTTTGCTGTACGTACGTTTTCGATAGCGTTCTCTTTGCCAGTATTTGGATTGTGTGATTGAAGAGTGGTCTCCTATGGATAGATTGAGACGGGTATTCATGGTTGAGATGGGTATTATATATATTGATGATTGGTCTGCTGTGTCCATATACGTACCTAGCTAGCGCTTCGGCTGCTTGCCTTCTTTATCGTTCGTTTTTGCTTCGGTTCATCTCCGCAAGCTAAGTTATCCAATTCTAGGCGGTCGCAGGAATCGGTAGGCTGCGGCAAAGACTGTTATACTTATACCGATCGATTATCTGGGATGGGGATGCATCACAGGCTTCACCGCGCTTCTCATCGTTGATCTTGTGAGATATTACTTATCCCTCTCTTTGATTCGATCATGATTTCTGTTCTGCCTCCATAGAAACAGTTGCGGTCCTGCCTTTAACTTAGTTGGCACATGTAATGCTATCTCTATTAGCATCATTCGTCTTCTACTTCCATCCTAAATTATTAGTCATTTTGAATTTTCTTGAATTTTGCTATGCATTTAAACATAACATATATCTAGATGCATAATAAAATCATAACAAAAACTATACATCTACAAAAGCCAAAACGACTAATAATTTGGGATGGAGGGAGTACTTTTCTTTTAGCTTTTTTACCCATCTTCCTTTTTCTTGGCACTCCCTCTGTCTTGAAATAAAACACTGATTACCTTCAGTTTTAGAAATTGTGGAGACACTGGTTAGCTTCATTTTTAGATTTTGGGAAAAATTGAAAACAAGAATTTTGTATCCATAGAAAAATCTAATAAATAAGGTATTACAAGCATAATAATACCAATGTGTAGCTTCATCATTTAGGCCACATGTTTCGAAAAAACTAAAAAACAAGAATTTATATCCATAGAAAAATCTAGAAAATAAGGTATTACAAGCTTAATAACACCGTGATTGTAGCTTTATTATTTTAGGAAAAGCTAAATCTCACTTGAGCGTTTGAGGGGTCCAACGCATAAATTTTGATATCTGTGTGAAGATTTTTGCTCCATTATGGTAAGCGCACATGGTAAAAAAACTCAAGTGTTTTGTTGCCCCCAAAACACGTTTTTTATATGTTGATTATTACTAATTCAATTTGAAATTACAGTTAATTTATGCATAGTTACATTCATCTTTTAGGTGAGATTTTTTAGTAAAGTTGATCTAGTAAAATTAGGGTGCTAGAGCTTCCCATAACACCCACTTTTTTGGTTAGCAAAATGTTAAATGTTATTTCACTAATAGATCTTAAAGTTGGATGGTTAAAGCTCTCAAGTGTTGGACACTTAGGTGCGGTATAAATGTTCTTCTTTTAGATCTTTAGTACTACACATAGACCATTGTGCGGTACATTGCGTATTCCACCCACTCCCTATTTACAAGAACCTACAACATATTATGCATGCACCTTGTGTTGAATGTGCACTCCATCTAGTCATCTCGCATATTGTTCTCCATTGATAGAAAACATACAACATACTGTGCACTCTTTGTGGGGGCAGAGGTAGTATCTAATTGCTTCCTGCTTCCCACTTCTCACACTGTTATAGTAATATATAATATAGTTAACAATCATGTGCGAGGTATTGTTATCATTATTTAATATAGTTAACAATCATGTGCGAGATTATTTTATTTCTATATTATGTCTCTTGTCTCTAGTTTTTTTTTGTGTGGCAGGCAAGTTATTATTTGTAATAATTTGTGAAATTGAACTTGTGTGTTTACATTATTAGCATTATACTTGGAACAGTGCCCATGCAATAAAATCACTCCACTACTTTTTATTTGCCCAGGACACCATCAGAAACTGTAAATGGATGTTGCGCATCAACTTGTGCACGGACAACGGCGCAGGAATGTGGCTGTGGCGGCATCAGGCAAAGGTGGTGCCGGGGACTGGCATGTACCTAGCGAAATGCCGCCGATTTATGTGCCACGTGAAGACAGCCGGCGGTCTGCTTCTCCAGCTGCAGATGATGGCAGCAGCAGCAGCGCCAGAACAGTAGACGATCCCATAGAGGCCACTCCAACTCGGCCCGCTGCTGCAGCTGTTGGCAGCAGAAACGACGCCACAAGGGGCAGCGAGGAGGAATATCAGCTACAGGCTGCAGCGAAAGGAGCAAAAGGAAAGGGAGAGGCCAACGCGAGTCGCCCTGGTCAGAGCCCGGCGCCGGCTGCTGGCACCACCAACAGCAGCAGTGGCGGTGCCCCGGCAGCCCTGCAGGAGGACCCGCGGCCATCCGTTGAAGCAGGAAGAGCGGCCAGCACAGGCCAGCCCGCTCCAACGGCCTCTGCGACGGTCTCGGAATCAGGCCAGAATGAGGCTACTTTCTGCGACCGCCTGCGTTCTTGCTTCGGCCTTTGCTCTTGAGGTGGGAGCTCGATCTTCCAACGCTGGAGCCAGCCTGCAAGACACAAATGTTCTATGCCTTTGTCCGTTCTACCAAAACGCACACACGTCAAATGTTTTGTGGCCGTTGACATCTGCTGAAAGACGTATCGGGACGAATTGGGTTTTGTTAGATTGACAGACTACTACTTGGAATTGGACACGATGGTTTGTGTTCCTATAAATGCTCGTATCCACATTGTAGGAGGAATAGATTGGTGTAATTGTTGGATTGTATTGCATTGACTTGGGGGGCAAGGCAGCCCCTCCGGATACATATGGCAGTCTACGATACGTATATCTACAACTACCAAATATACTCTAACATTCCCCGCAGTCACAGCGGGAGCACCGCAGACGGTGAGACTGGAGAAGAAGCCGAAGGCAGAAACCGTCGGATTGACATCCCCCCGCAGTTGTAGCGTCGATGCGGTGCAGATGCTGTGACTGGAGATAAACCGACGAGTAACTCATGCAGATGATAGCCCTTTGTGCCGATATCGAGAGAGCCGAGCTGAGGGTGAGTAGCCATGGGCGATGATGTCGTGCATAGAGTAGCCGTGGTCGACATAGCTGATGAGGTTGCCGAGGACGAGGGAGCCGCACATGAAGCCGCGGGCGCACGAGAAGGTGGTGGCACGACAGAGAGGATGCCAAGGACGAAGACGACGATGCGTCGAGGCGATCGAAGAGTGGGGTGATGCCGAAGTCAACGCAGTCACGCCATCGGGCGATACATCCCCGAGTTTGCCAGACCCGTGAACGCATCGGGGACGATGGCACGCACTGGTGTTGCCAATACCGGACGTGCGAGGGAGAGTGCACCACCAGGATGCCGTTGTCTGAGGGACCAGCAGAGAAGGCCTCCACGTGGTCGCAGGCGCAAAAGACGGCGGGGTAGAAGGCGCCGATGCAACCCGCAATTGCTGGAGTAGACGAAGGGGTAGATCAGACGGTGACGCTGGTGACGAGGCGGTGCTGGACGAAGCAAGGAGGTAAACCCGGACGATCTGAGGCAAGGCTCGATGATCCGGATGACGCGGCGGCAACGCTCGAAGGAAACGGCGAAGAACTCAAACAACTGATGAAGACCATGCACGCGATGTGCACACTGACGTAGTCGAAGACGAGGTCGATGACGTAGTCGACGACAGTGAAGGGGCGATGGCGGAGGAGACCATGGGAGGCGGCGCTGCCGCCCGAAGAGGCGATGCAGCCGCTACCCTCATGTCGGTGGAGGTGCACGCAGACTCAGGACACCCATCCCACCTCCGCACAGGCCGCGACCGCACACTGATCGGCTGATCAGACCGAGGGTGCACGTGTAGGATGGCGGACGACGATGCCGCGCAGGTCGGAGTGATGGCGGAGATCGTGTAGCGGATGGGCCTGGCGGCGCTGCGGGAGGTGCCCCTGCACGCATCGTACGCCAACCTGAGCCACACGATTGTCGGAGAAGAATACCGGTGACGATGTCGAAGAAGCGTGCAAAGTCGACGGGCGGTGGGCGACACAATCTCGATCAGTGATCGAGCAAAAAGCAGAGAAATTACCAAAAATGATACAACAGCAACAAATCTTCGTGTAGACCTTCGGGGTGCGCGTAGCACCAGCCCCTCGATCTCTTATCTCTTCCGTCTCCCACCCGTGATTGGGTCAAGTGGTCAACACAGAGAGAGGCAGAGGCAATGGGAGAGATGGCCGGCGGACGGCGATAGGAGTCGACGGGCCCCAGTGAGCTGTGGCGGCTCCCCACGGGATGACCACGGATGCCGAGGTAGGCGGCTCCTCGCGGGAGAGGCCGCGAGTGGCTGCAGACACCGGAAGGTGGCGGCGCGGCAAAGGGGACGGGGTGGAGCGGAGGTGCCGCCATCGATTCACCGGCGACGAGGTGGGGACGCCACGCAGAATCTCTGCTGCCACCACGGCAGCACAGGGTGAATGCGGGCGCCGCCGGTAGACCGCAGCTGCCACCACGGCAGCGCGGGTCGGGTCCTCGGCGACGGAATCCATGGCGGATGGCGAGGTACGTCGACGATCTGCTGCTGCTTGACGCGAGACGGGCGGCGGATTAACTCGATCCGCCGCGGGGGAGGACGCTGCCCCCGGCTGAGGTCATGGGGGACCTCCCCGGGGGCGCGCTAGGAGTCCGTCAAGGGGGCGCGCTGGCTGCACGCCGTGGAGGACAACAGGCGGCGACGCGAGAAGAGGGGCACCGGCGGCGCTAGGGTTAGGGTAGCGGAAATTTTCCTAGGATCTCAAACTCTAATCTCGTGATACCATGTAGGAGGAATAGATTGGTGTAATTGTTGGATTGTATTGCATTGAGGCCTCGGCCGGTATATATGAGAGTACAAGACTTGGGGGGCAAGGCAGCCCCACCGGATACATATGGCAGTCTACGATACGTATATCTACAACTACCAAATATATTTTCTGAAATAAGAAGAAAAAAAAGACTAGTTGTTCGCATGTATTTTCTGAAAGAAGAAGAAAAAAAAGACTAGTTGTTCACTGTACTGTAATTTTGGAGGCAGCAGACTAGCAGAGCAGGTGTTACGCCAGGAGCCCAGGACAGTAGTGCTCCCCATCACATTCTAGCTAGCCAATCAGACATGAGACGCATACTTGCTCTAGCTTCTTCTGGCTATATGTCTATGAGTACTGACTTTTTTACGAGAACCTTTTAAACTTGGGCAGATTGGCCATAAACCTTGTGGTTTTCAGAACTACATTTGATTCTTTTTGTTTTTGTTTTGCAAGACAGGGTCGATATACCACTGCACATAAGTTTCGCCATCATTTTTATGTATTGTTTTCAGGCTATGGTTTACAGATTTCGCTCGATAAATTACAGCATAAAGGCTCCAATTAAGTTTATGACAAAATCAATGCACAGATCATTTCGAGGATGGAAGAGTTCTGCTGACGAGAAGGAAAGAAACAAGCAGCTTTGCGCACTTCGATCCTTGATCCGTGTGTGCACGAAAACAAGAGAGAGCATCGAGCACAAAGATCAGGTTGCATTTGATAATGCTAGGCAGCTAACGGGTTTAAAATGTCATAGGTTGCATTACCAGCAAAGGCGTCCGTAACGCTAAAGCAAAACTTGCAATGCATAATAACATGAAGACCACCGCAAGTGGAGACAGTCCTTGAAGACCGTACACTGCACATATCCCTTGTGATGACTTCAGACCCATCAGAGCCACAGAAAACAAAGCTCAAATTCATTAAGATGTTTGAGCATTAGAAGATCGGGAGGCCAGCTGGGACGGCTGGACTCGGAGCACATAGAACATAACAATCAGTCCAGGGTAATGCCTCTGACCCTCTGTGGGCACTGTATATCACAGAAAGCTTCACATAGTTCACAGCATCCACAGAACCAACAGAAAAAAGAAAGGACATCTGATTATGCATGACGTTTAGCCCAAATTCACCAATTTATACACCTTCAGTTCCAATATCTGACGACTCCCAAGTCACTGGGTCTAGACGAATTTAGTCTTCCCACCCCTCTCGTGCTTCTTCACCTGTTATTAATCACATAAATGTCAAGCTTTCATGGAGGAATTGCAACAGTGATAAATATGAATTGTATCATGTTTGCTGGTACATGATGCAAGTGCTTACTTACCACTTTGAATTCTGACTGCAGATTGCCTAACTCGACTGGGCATTCTCCCTTCTCATCATACTCAGAAAATTCACCTTCTGAGCAGTCAATGTCAAAAGGAGTCCCATGCACCTTAAAAAATAAAGATATGAGAGACTATTAGCACAACGGGCATCACAGCAACTCAACTATCATGGCAGTGACGTATAGGGAAAAATACTAGCAATAAACCAAATTCCACAAACCATCAATAAATAAAGTTGGTAGTGAATGAATAGGTGGTTTCAAATCAAGTTCCCAATTTGCTAAAAATTGTAAATTTCCAAATTCGGAACAGCAATTTTAAAATAACAAACCATAGATTTGTTGCTGTGAAAGAAACCAAAGATGTATTCATTTCTTCTTGGGGAGCGAAGATAGTCATCTAATGTATGAACTTATGAGGCATTTGATCACAGGAATCACCTCCTCCATCTAGCATGGAATGGATCATGGGGTCATTCAATGAACTTTGATAGCATGAAACCATTCCTCATTATTAAGCTAGCCGTGTGCTTGTGAGGGCATGGTAGTGACAGATAAGTTAGATAACCCATTCCATTCCCCAAACCAAAACACAATGTGAGGAGTGACAAGGTGATAGATCACTCCATTCCTCAAACAAAACACCCCAATAAGGAATCAGTGTATCAACTTAATGGATAATATATTTGCAGCTCAGATGCCATACAAGCAGAAATGAAAAACACATGGACAACCCTGCGCCATTGAAAAAAATACAAACCAGATATCCTTCTATGCTTAAGTAATGCTCAATGTGAAAAGGAATAACTCCAATACAGAGAGATATGGGCGATGTGACCATGTATTCTTAAGTAATGTGCAATGTGAAAACAAATAGTTGTACCTCCAGATATGTTATATATGGAAAACACAATCATGAATTTAACAAGTTCACAGAAGTGAAAAAACAAGATGAGATTACATAGAATAGAATACCAGACAGAGCTCATTTCTAGAATATGAATCACCTTGACAAGATTAATTGTTCATTACTGATTAAAATATTGGTTTTGTATATTGAAGAAATTGTCAATACTCATGGTGAAAGATCTAAAAAATACTTACAGATTCAGCCTTCCAGCCAGCACCAAAGGAAAACTCAACAGGTTCATAGCCTCTGCAGTCAAAGACCATCAAACAAGTCTTTTCTCCTTTCTGGCTCTGTTCAGTAGTTAGTGGTGTTCCCTGCCCAGGAATCATCACAATTGTTCCATCTCTCCCACAGAGCTTGCACTGAGAGAAAAGTCATAAAAAAAATCACACACTGCGCATGATTTATTGGAACTTAAAAAATAAAACATAAAAAGCAGATTTACTATACACTGAAACAAGTTTTTGCTCCTTTACGCCTTTCCTAGAAACCTCAGGGAGAAAATTTAGATGAAGAACCTTTACTTGGGACCAAATTGGTTATTGTGCAGAAAAGCCATTCAGCAACATTAGGTATTGTTGTCATTAAATATACCATGAACCATATTACTGATAAAAAAAAATGATGCTAATTTGCCCCCCCCCCCCCCCCCCCCCCCGCCTCATCTAAGAAGGCATAGAAACCATAATCATAAATCTAAGTTCAGACCACACCACGATAAGATATAACTATGATTTATAGGCTGTGTTCACACTAGTACACAAATGGCCTTTAGTCCCGGTTGGGAAACCCCCTTTAGTCCCGGTTTCCCAACCGGGACTACCAATCCGGGACCAAAGGTCCCCAGCCTTTAGTCAAGCATCAGGCAACCGGGACTAAAGGGTCTAAAAGCTAAAAATATTTGCGCCGCGTGGGACTTGAACCCGAGACCTCTTTGCTTCACAAGTAGCTCTCTTGCCACCCCACCTACAAAGCACATGTGACTCTAGTTGGAATATTTTCCTTTCAAACTAACCCGTGGAAGACCCTTTAGTCCTAGTTGGTGGCTCTAACCAGGACTAAAGGGTCACCCTACCCTTTAGTCCCGGTTGGTGTTACCACCCGGGACTAAATGTTCAGGACTATTTAGTCCCGGTTGGAGCCACCAACTGGGACTAAAGCTCCCCGCCGCCCCCTCACCATTTGACCCGGGACTAATGCCTTCATTAGTCCTGGGCCCAACCCATCCGGGACTAAAGAGGGTGGATCTATTTGATGTTCTGTACTAGTGTCAGTTAGGCTACAGAAAACTATGGATGAGGACCATATTACAGAAACACAACCGTAGCTAAAAATAACTGCGTCAAATGTGAAGACAGATGTCAACACAGGTGATTACTTGCTTTCCAATCGTGAACAGTGGCCAAGCCACCTTGTGTCTTATGGCTCACAGGTGCACCTAGAATATTTGCATCTTAACTTTTGAGTGTAGAATATTTAAGAAAAGATATTAAGAACCTCAGGGGAAAAAATTATATTATCAAAAAAACCACTAAGGAAAAATTATCACTCTCTCAACGATCACAAGTTGACAAATCATAAGTATCTAATTTCTTCCCAATCAAAAAACATATATTTGCAAGGGCCTAACATAGTTTGCACAATAGCGAGAATCATGGAGAAGGCAACAGTCTTTGCACAATAGCAAGAATCCTGGATAAGGCAAATTACACATATATGACCGTCCTCTGCCCAATCCAATTCCCATTTTAATCATGACAATGAAAGTTATCACAGAATCCATACCAGATAACATAAAAAGAAGGAAACCTCAATGAGCCACAGCAATCTAGCCATCAATTTTTCCTTCCTTAAACCATGCTAGTTCATCAAACAAGCATAATAACAAGCCAGTCGATATCATCAAACAGCATAATAGCGAGCCAGTCGATATCAACTCCCATCAGTAACATTAACAAGCACACCGCCTCTCATCAATAGTTACGACAGGAAAAATCTACTTGCACATAACTTAGAAGGCTTAACCAAGTTAACAGAACAACTAGATTTATTAAAACAACAAATAGTTGCGGTTACCATTGTACACGCATGAATGTAACTATCTGCTGCCCAATCTAATGCCCCTTTTACCCAAGGAAATAAAAATCCTTCGCCAAATCCACAGTAAACAAGGGCAAATGGATGTATGCACAAAGGAGTCATATCTACCAGAGTCTATCACCTTATAGACATACTAACAGGCCCAATTGATGCCTTCTTCCATACTAACAAGCAATTTTCACAGGCAAGTGCCATCGATCATACCAACATTACTGTACAAAGGAAGCCGAATCCATTGGGCCAGAGGACTAGAGGAGGAAGGTGATGTTTGCGGGGGTACCTTCTGGACGAGGTGGGCGGTTCCGTGTCCTTTAGGCAGGTCGACTTGCTCGCTGAGGGTGACGTAGGTGGCCTTGGCGGTGACCTCCCCGCAGTTCTCGCACTTGAGCTGCGATCAACCACACAGAAGCGAGAGAGCAAAATCCCATCAGTGCCGCTCGGATCGAGAGGCGGGGTAACGGATCCGATCAAGCCAAGGGAGGAGTATGAGGGAGGGGGACACTGACCTTGAGGTGGTAGGGGAAGTTGGGGTCGTCGCAGCCGCGGCTGGGTTGCAGGTTGGTGAGGCCGTCCAGCTCCGCGCCCACCAACAGCGTGTAGTACACCATCTCCGCCGCCTCCTTCCCCCTAGGGTTAGGGCTCCCGCTCGGGTCTGGTCCGCCGCCTCCGCCGACGGAGACGGAGACGAAGAGGAGGAAAGGGAAGGGGGTTTTGCTTGGCTACGCCTGCGGGCTCGCTCGGTTGAGGAATGGAGCCGGACGAAACAGAACGGGAATATTGTGAAGTCGCGATTTGGACAATAATGACACTGGAGAGTTCGGGCGTGGACTGCAGGATATCGGAGGGTAACTTGGTCATTGCGCACTGTCCAAGTAGCGAGTGGGGTTCGCGAATCAGATTCGACGGAGTTTGGGCTCCAAATTCCACTTTAGAGACACGAGCTCGACACGACTTTGAACAGAGTTTTGATGATTGTTTTAACCAAAAACAAAAGAGGATATCGAAGCCAGGAAAAGACCCTAAGCGTCGATACGGGAGACACTCATCTTGGAGCTCCTTTAGCAGGGTTCCAAAATTGGCTCCAGCCGGAGCCCTAGCAAAGGGTGCAAAATGCAGTAGCTCCAGGCTAGAAGTCGCACATGAAACCTCTAACAAGTTCCTGCATGAGAGACACGGGCGGTCCACCACCAGGGCCACCAGATCCGGCCACGGGAGCCCCGGATCCGGCCTCACTGGTGTTGTCGCCGTCTGCCCTGAGACAGCTCCCTCTCCCACTGCGGCGAGGAGACGAAAGGGAGTCGTCTCGGGCCAGGCGGCGCCGGCGCCGGCGAGGCTGGATCCGGGGCTCCCGCGACCGGATCTGGTGGTCCTGGTGGTGGATCTCCCGCGGCGGCTCTTCACGTGCTGCCCCATGAAGTGTGGGTGCGGCCGCCGGGTGCGAGGCTGACCAAGTGGTGGTGCTACGTGCTGGTGGCATGGTGCGTAGAGGTGGCGGTGACGGTGTCGCCGTGGAAGCGGTGTTGTGGCTGTAGTGCAGGAATGTCGCGCCCGTGCGCATGCAGCGTTGGGTTGGGATGCTCCAGGCGAAAGCCCTTGCTGGCATCTTTGCCGATGGGATAACAGTGGCGTCCTTGGACGTCGTTTTCCCGTTGGGGGCATCATTTTAGAGCTACAACTCTGGTGGACGGATTCTCTAAGTGAAAACCCTAACCGGATCCCGGACGAGCGATGGTGCCGCTTGTTGACGTCAGATTTTGACACGTGTTAAATCGGCGTCGGGAAGAGAAGGTTGGCCGATGCGGCAGATCTAAGGGCTACAATAAGGAATCGGCCGATTGAGGTAACAGTTGGAAATCGGCCGATTGGTGATACAGCTTGCGCCAACAGGATGGGACTATTTCGGAGAGTTCTGGTCAAAAGTTGGTCAACAGGGCAACGCTAAGTCGGTCAAGGAGCAATTGAAAAGAGTCCTGATTGGATTAGGGGACGGCGGCGGAAGATTCTGCGGGAGTCCGTTTCCTTTAAAAGTTATTATAGATATAGTAGTTTTCCCGTTTTTTAAATAAGGTTGTAACAAGTCGTAATCGACCAGGAGTCGTCAGGGTCTTGCAAATATAAAACATCAATCAACAACAATACTTCTACTTTTTCAGCAATTTACTTTCAAGTCGGTGACTTCGCCAATACTTTTCTTCTTTCACGAGTTCGTACGGATTGGCAGGGCTGCATCAACTTGATCTCCGGCCAATTGGTAGGTTCCGCTTAACGAGTAATATCCGAGCTTTAACTACGGGTGCATCGCTGTGGTTTCGTTTGGATTATTCACCAGTTATCGATATTTACTAGAATTGCAAGTTTTACCTGTTATTCTAGTATTATCACCAGTTATCCAGCTTGAGATCAGAGTAATCGGCTTCGTCATCGTTCTTCTTCGATTTATCATCTCACAGCCGATTAGATCTATTTCAAGTGTTGCCTCTGTAGTAATTGTTTAGATCGCTCCAGCAGTTTTCTTTACAATTATTACACGATTATCGGCTGATCCATAGCTGATCATCTCTACAGCAAATCGGCCGATTCGCCGCCGACGCGCTCCTCAGGACAGATCGGAATTCCAGCCGATCGGAGCGCCTGGAATTTAATACTTTATTTCCTTATCAATCAACAGGTCAGATTGACTGGCACGCTGCGCGAACCGTACCAGTGCGATAACCCGAACAGGAGCTAAGCAGATTCTCCCGGGTCGTGTGTCCGACGCTGAAGACCATCGGCCGATTCCTGTCTGACCGATTTTAGCGCCAACACCGCTTTTGGCATCGTGCCCTCCTTGGAGGCGTTCATCTCTCGAGACCCAGCTTGGTTTGTGGCATTGCCGATCCATTGTCCACGGTAGCTTCAGCCGGTGTCGACAATTCTGCCACGTGGCAAGCTGGAAGGGTGTTGCCGCGCCCACGCGGAGGCGATCGTTGTCTTGGTGGTGGCCAGGGGTTGATGCATGGTTGCCGGTTGGCTGCTTGCAGTGGACCGCGGTGGCTGGCGTTGCTTGGCAACTGTTGACGGTCATTAAGTGCAAAATCCGACCGTCAACTATACTCACAAACAAAGGAAAACTATACCTCTTACTCACATAATTGTATCACTAACCTAGTTCCATAGATGTATTGTCTATCTAATCCTTGCAGGAATACAAGTCTCGAATAAGGAAAAACACGAAGGATACGCAGCAAAACATACACAGAAGATCATCTACTGCAACCCACTTACAAGAGGGACCCACATGTCAGAGCAAACGGGCGCGCCAAGGAAGCAAACACAAGGAAACTTCACAAGGGCCCACAGGGTAGTGTACCAGAGAAGGCTGAGCCGGGGGAGGCTCACCTGGGGGTCGGCCGACCCCCAGGGTCGGCCTTGGGCCGGCATCCTGTCCGGGTGCCCTTTGGCGGGGCGTAGCTCCTAAGCAACCTCAGCCCAGATGATAAGGTTTCCATATTTTAGGATGGCGGGAATCGACCCTTGGAGCTATAGAAGGGGCCCCTCACCCCCTCATTCCAGACACAACACACTTGAGCCTCTCTCCCTCTCTCACACTTGAGACTTGTACTCCTTAGGGTAGTGGAGCTAGGCTAGTATTTCTCTCTTAGCGAAGCAAGTCGTCCTCAGGGCCGGAGAGCAGTCCATGGCCTTGGTAATGGCTTTGTATTCGAATAGTCGGTACTCTATTCTTAATGCAAAACTGAGCCTTGGTTGTTTTGCTATCTTAGTAGTATATCATGCTTTGCATTGTTATGCTGCCTTGCTAGTTAATCATATCATGGCTTGGTGCTACACTAGTTATGTTTTATATATGATTAGGCCAGATGATCTGGGTAAGGATATCGGTTCGTCGTGCCTTAGGGCTTGCCATAGCGTTTTACTCGTCCATCCGAAGGGTGGGAGACCCGGGGGCGCTAGGGTAGTGGCCTCATACACAAGCGTGGTGCTCGGGTACGCGAGATCTTTCGAATATGACCGTGCTCCACAGTGTGACTGGGGTAGACGGCAGGTGGTGACAACCCTGTCCGTCTGCTACGAAGCTGCTTCGTAGTTAGTGTACTCCCCGACGTTCGGGTATGGTGTAGGACTTCTGAAAGATGTAACGGCCCGGATGTTCTCCAGGACGGGACATTCTCCCTGGTATCCCTAATTTCCCGGCACCTGTAGTCCTAACCATGTGTATGTTGCATAACCCTTGCTTGCCTGAATAGATACTATTAGGACTCTGTTGTATGCCTATACTCCCACTAACCCGTAGGTTTATTAATTTATTCTTTATCTGAGTTTGGCAAGGTTGTGTGTGTCGCATTACCCTCACTCATATCTTGATCATAACTTACCCCTGTATTATTATAGTCTATATCTTATTCATGCCATCTCGATTATGTACCAAGTAAACTCTTTAACATCATGCCCTCCTTTGGTCAAATATAAATAACGATACTCGAATACTCTCCGGGTGAAATGCTACAACGGTATATCCGTGCCCTTGCGGATTCATTCTGTAATCGTTAGGACATACCAAACGGCATTTCTGGCGTTATTGCCGGGGACTAACAATCCTGGTGAAGACATTAAGAAATGTCAACAAGCATTTCTAGCGCCGTTGCCGGGGAGTGGCATTGATTAAAAGATTTACTAATACATGATCATGATGTCATGTCTAAGCTCTATAGGTGTAGCTTATACAGGCTAATGTTGCTTTGGTTTTCTCCTGCTTGGATGAAAACAGGGTAGTGTATGACTGGTTTCTCCTTGCCGGCAAACTTCGTTGAAAATCCCGAGAAGCTCGTGAGAAGGGTCCGACCTCGCGTCGTCCCTCCTCAGATCTCGCAGTCAACAAGCGAACCAGTTTTCTTCAAGCACCATCAACAACAACCGAACCCATGGCTGAGAAGACTCTCCGCGACTTTTCCGTCCCCTCCGCCGCCAATGTGGCAACTGGACCCAATGTTGATGTTGGGGACGTGAATTTTGAGCTGAAGTCCAGCCTCATCAACATGGTGCAGGCTAGCCCATTTTGTGGCAAGCCTAACGAGGATGCCAACGCCCACCTCCAGAGTTTTCTGGAGCTTTGCAAGACCGTAACCATACGAGGCGTTGCGGCTGACGCCATCAGGCTCCGCCTGTTTCCCTTCTCACTTCTAGGGAAGGCGAAACATTGGTTCTATCAAAACTAAGAAGCAGTCAGCACGTGGGACAAATGTTCCGCGGCGTTCCTCGCCAAATTCTTCCCGCTGGGCAAAACAAATGCCATGCGCGGGAAAATCTCAAGTTTCCAGCAGACAGGGATGGAATCCATCCCAGAAACTTGGGAGAGACTCCAAGAGTACATACTCGCCTGTCCTCATCATGGGATGGACGAGTGGCTCGTGCTCCAAAGCTTCTACAATGGGCTAACGACAACATCAAGAGCCGACCTTGACGCTGGTGCTGGAGGAGCCTTTCTGGACCTCACAATAGCCAAGGCTACGGCCTTGATAGAAAAGATGGTCTTCAACCAGGGTTGAAACGAGGAGCGTTCCCAACCCCGAACCAAAGGCAGAATGCATACCGTCAAAGAGACGGATATGCTCGCCGCAAAGATGGACCTCCTATTGAAGCGCCTAGACGAATGGGCGCAATACAAAGAGCGTATGAACAACTACGCTCAAGCCGTAGACTCGCACTCTATGTGCGAAGTCTGTGGCAATGTTGGACACTTGGGGTACGACTGCCCCGAGTCCTGTGAAGATGCTGCCTACATCAACAACAACAACAACACCAGCAGCGGATACCGTCCACAAGGAGGCCAAGGGTGGGGCCAAGCACGCCCACCATAGAGGTAATAACTACAACTCAAATTACAATTCGAATTTCAATTCGAACCAACCCTCCATCAAGGATCTCGTTCTTGGCCAAGCAAAAATTAATGAAAATATAACTAAAAAGCTTGCTGCCAACGATAAAATTATTGAGAGCATAAATATAAAAGTTGAAACTCTTTCTTCTGCTCTTAAAAATCAGTTAAGCTTCAATAAAATAATCGAATCTCAGTTAGCCCAAATAGTTGATGTTGTTCCTATTGTTGATGATGGGAAGATTCTGGGGCAACCCGAGGCTCCCCTTGAAAATGTTAGCATGGTGTCCACCGGATGGGGGATCTCATTCTGGAGGGCACCACGCACTAACCGTGCAGGGAAAATCACTCGACCCAGGATGAACGCGTGGGGAGGGCTGACAACAAAACTACACGGAGATCTAGGGGTGCCCATGATCAGCTGTTCCATTTACGATCGTTTCTACAAACAGGCCCTCTGCGACCTTGGGGCAAGCATAAATATTATGCCCAAGGTAACCTTCGAACAACTACAGTATCCTGCTCTTTCCCCAACCCGTATGCGTGTACAGCTTGCAGATTCTACGATTCGACATCCCGAAGGGATAGTTGAAAACATGCTCGTACGGGTCAGGAACTCCTTCGTCCTAGCCGGACTTCGTTGTCCTCAACATGGAAGGCGATCTGGGCATAGAACTTATTCTTGGAACGACCCTTCCCGAGGGACGCTAAAGCGAAGATCGATGTATGGACTGGAGAAATCTAGTTCCGCATCAGAAGCGACAATATATTCTTCAAATTTTTATATAGGAAAGAGCAGCGATTCGCAATCCACCAAGGGTACGATGGAAGTGGTATCTGGGGAGAACTACTTCCCGAAACTCCGCCGCCAGCACAGCCAAGAGGGAAGAAACCTAAGAAGGCATGGCGGAAGGTGGAAAGCTCGTCTCCGTCTACTTCTCCGAGACAAGGTGACAAGTGGTAAGTGACGACGGAGAAAAGTCTTGCCCGTCGAACTTTAAATGACGAGCCCTTGCCAAAAGGTAAAATGGTATTAATCTCATATTTGATTTCCAAAATTTTGCCTTTTCACTTTATTTGAATTCTTCCCACTGCATATTTGAATTCCTCAAATTTTTCTTGCATGCTGGAATTTTTTCTAGCCTTTTCTTTCTCTTTACAAAAACCCAAAAATATTTCTAGGCATCAAACTCTCTTGAAAAATAATTTGAATATCTTTTTCGAGCAAGTTTGGATCCAACACCCAGGCATTTAAAGTTTATGACTGTTGAGGAGCCTGTGGGCCCTAGCTGTCAGCCAGCAGGCCCACTGGGACCGTTGTAGGCTATCAGCCAGCTCCAATGGTCACTAGCCGTTATGGCCTACTCCTCCCCGACGTGTTCCCTGCTTGTGCACTTTAAATAGAGGTCGAGGGGTGGGTGTTGAGCTCACATAGTCAACTCTCACTCACTCACTCCCTCTCATACTCTTGCAAACTTTGCTCTCAGTTTTCATTCAATTTTGTGCTCAAGTCCAAGTGCAAGAATCCTCTCTCTCTCATTTCCTTGCTGCAAGAAAGCCCACATACTTGGAGGAACAACTACGTGTTGGCGCTAAAATCGGCCGGATAGGAATCGGCCGATGGGTCTTCAGCGTCGGACACACGACCCGGGAGAATCTGCTTAGCTCCTGTTCGGGTTATCGCCCTGGTGCGGTTCGCGCGGCGTGCCAGTCAATCTGACCTGTTGATTGACAAGGAAATAGAGTATTAAATTCCAGGCGCGTCGATCGGCTGGATTTCCGATCTGTCCTGAGGAGCGCGTCGGCGGTAAATTGGCCGATTTGCTGTAGAGATGATCGGCTATGAGTCAGCCGATGATCGTATGGTAATTGTAAAAACTGCTGGAGCAATCTAAACAATTACTATAGAGGCAACACTTGAAACAGATCTAATCGGCTATATGGCGATGAATCGAAGGAGAACGATGACGAAGCCGATTACCCTGATCTCAAGCTGGATAACTGGTGATAATACTAGAATAACAGGTAGAACTTGCAATTCTAGTAAATATCGATAACTTGTGAATAAATCCAAACGAAACCACAGCGATGCGCCCGTAGTTAAAGCTCGGATATTACTCGATAATCGGAACCTACCAATTGGCCGGAGATCAGGTTGATGCAGCCCTGCCAATCCGTACGAACTCGTAAAAGAAGAAAATATTGGCGAAGTCGCCGACTTGAAAGGTAAAGTACTGGTAAAAAGTAGAAGTATTTTGTTGATTGATGTTGGTTTTTTTTTTGCAAAACCCTAGCGACTCCTATTTATACCCTGAAACTAGGACTCCTGGTCGATTACGACTTGTTACAACCTTATTTAAAACAGGAAAACTACTATATCTATAATAACTTTAAAAAGGAAACGGACTCCCGCAGAATCTTCCGCCGCCGCTTCCTAATCCAATCAGGACCTCTTCAATTGCTTTCCGGCCGACTTAGCATGCCGCGTTGACCAGCTTTTGACTAGGATCTTCTGGAATAATCCTATCCTGTTGGCATAGGCGGCGCCGCCAATCGGCCGATTTTCAACTGTTACCCCGATCGGCCGATTCCTTACTGTAGCTCTCAGATCTTCTACATCGGCCAACCTTCTTCTCCTGACGCCGATTCAATACGTGTCAAAATCTGGCGTCAACACATGCCCCCCAGTTTCGGAGTAAAATATAATTTTTTCTTCGAAACTCTTTCTTTAATCCTTCTCTCTAAGCTTCCCCATTGCGACAGGAGTAAACCTCGGAATCAGTTGTGTTACCTTTCCCTCTGCATCTGATCTTTTTCTAGAATCAGGTTTATGACATGGAATCCGGTAACAGGATTTGGCGTGTAGATTCAGACTTTGACCGTCTTCCCCGGCAGCTTTACATTTACTGATGCCTTTACTCCGACGGTACACGTCTTGCCAACCCTCTGTCTCTTCCTTTCTATAAATACGATTCTTCGTATTATTTCCAAAAATGTTCATCTGGCTTGTCTTCTTTTCCTTCTGAAACCCACCACTCGCCATCTTTGGTCAAGCATTAAAATGTCTTCTCGATCCTCCTCTTCCGTTAATCAGGTATCAATTTCCTCTCCATCCCTTCCTGAGATACCTTACTTTGTTCCAACATATTTGTCTATTCCTTCTTTCAGCCGAACCGTCTCAGCCCCGGTTTGGAAAGAGCGATCGAAATCATGTATTCAGGCAAACCATTATCGCAAGCTGATATAGATCTGATAAAAGCTCATTCTGAAGAACTCAAAGATCATGTTCCTGCCAATGTCCGATCAATCTTGGACCATATGGATCTCGTCTGCTTTGAACAAATGCCATCCTCTGACGAGAGTTCTTCATCTTCTCACCCTCTTGCTGAAGCTAAGACCGAAGCCACCATGAAAGATTTGGAAGAGGAGAAGGCCCGCCTGCTGAAAGAACTCTGCGACCAAGCTGAAGCTGGAGTAACTGCAAAGGACTTGAAAGATGAAAGGCTCTCCCTCATGATAAGATTAGGTCGCGTCGAAAGAGAAATCCAACGCAGGCGTAACCAGTAGTGTTTTTATTCTAAGGGCGACTTACACCATGTCGGCCATGTAATCTTGATATATCTTGCTGTAAGTTATGCATCTACCCAAATGCTTGGATAGTACCTTTTCAAATGTCGTCCATTCAGAGCTCTTGGGAATTCCTCCCCTTCTATCGTTTCCAGAATGTATGCATTTCCGGGAGCACATCGGCCGATTCTATACGGCCCTTCCCAAGTGGGTGACCACTTACCGAATTTGGGATCCTTAGATCTTATCGGCAGCACCAGCTTCCATACCAGATCTCCCTGAGAGAACTGTTTGACTTTGACCTTCTTGTCATACCATCTGGCCACCCTTTTCTTGTTCTCCTCTATGCTGATTAGAGCTCTTAACCGCAAACCCGCCGAATCGTCAAGTTCATCTTTCATGAGAAAGGAATAATCATCTGCCGTTAACTGATCCTGTAGCGATATGCGTCTTGACCTTGTCCTTATCTCCCATGGTAAGACTGCTTCATGGCCATAAACCAAATGATAAGGGGATATTTTAGTGGCCCCATGACAAGCCATCCTGTACGCCCATAAAGATTCAGCCAAAGACATATGCCACTTCTTGGGTTGTTCTTCTATCTTCCTCTTAATTAGCTTGATTATCCCCTTGTTAGATGACTCCGCTTGGCCATTGGCTTGAGCATAGTATGGCGAGGAATTTAATAATTTAATCCCCATATCGGCGGCGAACTCTCCGAATTCTCCAGAAGTGAACATTGTCCCTTGATCAGTTGTGATGGTTTGAGGAATACCAAATCGATATATAATATGGCTTTTAACAAACTCAATCATATCGGCTGATGTCACGTTCTTCAGAGGAACATCCTCCACCCATTTGGTAAAATAATCTGTAGCCACCAATATGAACTTATGCCCTTTGCTAGATGGAGGATGAATCTGTCCGATGAGATCTATTCCCCAACCTCTGAACGGCCACGGCTTAATTATTGGATTCATAGCCGACGTTGGTGCGCGCTGAAAACGTGTAGCCAGAAAACGTGTTCGCCGATCCACCTTTTGGGATGGATTTTTCAAATAATCGGCGATCTCCTTCCGCCAGTCATCGGCCGCGAGTTCTAGCGTCATCGCTCCCTGAATCGGCCGATACCCAGAAGCATGTTGAGCCAGTCTGTTGGCTTCTTCATTATAATCCCTGGGGATGTGCTCAATTGTTGCAGATTTGAAGCCTCTCAACAGTTGAAGACAATCTTCATAATAAATCCTCAAGATGTCGTCCTTGCATTCGGATCGTCCTGTTAACTGATCCACAATGAGCATGGAGTCCCCAAAGATCTCGACTGCATCCGCCCTGACTTCCCTTAACAATTGGATGCCTTTCAGAACAGCTCGATACTCCGCCTGGTTGTTGGTTGCAGAAGCTTCTATCGGCAGAGAGAAACCATAAGTTGCCCCCCGAGGCGACACAAGAACGATGCCGATTCCTGATCCGACCCCACACGAAGAACCATCAAAATATAGAGTCCATGGAACTGGTTCGACGGTGGCAATTTCTGGTCCACAATGCTGTACTACGAAATCGGCCATCACTTGACCTTTAACGGCTTTGGCCGACTCGTACCTTAGATCGAATTCTGACAAAGCCAGGATCCATTTTCCAATCCGCCCCTTCAAAATCGGCAATGATAGCATATACTTCACCACATCATCCTTGCATACGACTATGCATTCTGCCGATAGCAAATAGTGCCTGAGTTTAGTACATGAAAAGTACAAGCACAAGCATAATCGCTCCACCGAAGAATATCTTGTTTCGGCGTCTAAAAGTCTTCTGCTGATGTAGTACACCACTCGTTCTTTCCCCTCAAACTCCTGTACCAACGCCGATCCAATAGCCTGCTCATCAGCCGATAAATATAACTTGAACGGCTTACCAGGCTGTGGCGGGGCTAACACCGGAGGTGAGACCAGATACTGCTTGATACTCTCTAGTGCCTTGCGTTGCTCTTCTCCCCATGTGAACTCTTGGTCAGGCTTTAATTTCAACAAAGGAGTAAAAGCCTGAATACGTCCCGATAGATTGGATATGAATCTTCTGATGAAATTGACCTTGCCGATGAGGGACTGTAGTTCAGTTTTATTCTGTGGGGCCACTACTTTATTGATGGCGTCTATAGTCTTGCAGCTGACTTCTATCCCACGCTCGTGGACCATAAATCCCAAGAATTGTCCGGCCGATACACCAAACGCACACTTGTTTGGGTTCATCTTCAGCCCATGCTTCCTTGTGCACTCCAGCACTTCTTGTAAATCGGCCAGATGATCCTGGTGACCTTTTGACTTGACCACGACGTCATCTATATAAATTTCCACTGATGAACCAATGAGTTTGTGGAAGATGTAGTTCATGGCCCGTTGATATGTAGCGCAGGCGTTTTTCAAACCAAAAGTCATAACTACCCATTCAAATAAACCAAGATGGCCTGGGCACCTAAAAGCCGTTTTCGAAATATCTTCTTCGGCCATTAATATCTGATTGTACCCGGCATTCCCATCCATGAAACTTATGACTTTGTGGCCTGCGGCAGCATCCACCAAGATATCGGCCATTAGCATCGGATAACCATCCATTGGCGTCGCCTGATTTAAATTCCTGAAATCGATGCACACACGCAACTTTCCATTCTTCTTGTATACAGGCACAATGTTAGAAATCCATTCGGCGTAGCGGCACTGCCGAATAAATCCTGCCTCAATCAACTTTGTAATCTCGGCCTTTATGTCAGGTAGAATTTTGGGGTTACACCGTCGTGCAGGTTGCTGATACGGCCGATATCCTGATTTTATAGGTAACCGGTGTTCAACAATAGACCGGTCTAGTCCTGGCATCTCGTGATATTCCCAAGCAAAGCAATCCCTGAACTCTTTCAATAATTTTATCAATTTGCATTTGTACTCAGGATCCAAATTGGCACTAACGTACGTCGGCCTCGATTTGCTGCTATCTCCCAAATCTACCATCTCTAACAAATCGGCCGACGTGAACCCGTGTCCTAGCTTCCCATCTCCTCGGATGAGCTGATCCATTTATTCTGAATCTTCGGAGCCGACTGCTTGGATCGGCTGTAGACCGAAATCGGACACTCTCAGGAAGTCAGTGTCCCAAGTCCTGCCAGATATACACTTGACGTGCTCGCAGCTCCACTGTTGTTTGTCGGCCGCTGCAACGCTGTAAATGGAATCGGCAGCTACCACCTCTGTACTGTCGCCGACCCATTGCACAAGGCATTGATGCATAGTAGATGGGACACAGCAATTTGCATGTATCCAGTCGCGACCGAGCAGCATATTATAGGACCCCTTGCCATTAATGACGAAGAAAGTAGTGGGGAGTGTCTTACTGCCGATGGTGAGGTCGACGCAGAATGCCCCGCGGGCAGGCGACACGTTGCCTTCAAAGTCCTTCAGCAACATGTCCATCCTGGTGAGGTCATCCTCGCCCTTGCCCAGCTTGCGGAACATGGCATACGGCATGATGTTGACTGCCGCGCCTCCATCTACCAGTAGTCTCGTGACGGGTCTTCCGTTGACATAGCCCTTGAGAAACAGCGCTTTGAGGTGCTGTCGTTTTTCTTCCTCTGGCTTCTCAAACATAGCCGTCATCGGCTCTAACACCAGTTGTGCCATTTGCTCTTCCTCTGTATTTGTCACTTTGTCCCAATCGCTTGGCGCCATGAACTCCATCGGCAGTATGAAAACCATATTGATTTCGGCCGCCGATTCTTGGCTGTTTGCTTCCTGATCATTTTTCTTTGGGCGCCAAATTCGAGATTTCACATTCCTTCTTTCTGGCACGTGTCTTTGTTCTTCTTCTCGATGTTCCTACTGGCGTAGGCGTTGGATCCTTCGCTTCTAGGATCTGGATAAGCCGTCAGGACACCACCTGGGATTTACTGGTTTGGCCGATGATCTGGCGTGTTCCCACTTTGGTTCTTTCCCTAGGGGATCTTCGTCTGATACCCTATCATAGGCCACCTCTTCCAGCCGATCGTGCGCGCTGATCCTGCCCCCCAGTCCATCTTGCTGGCCGATCTTGGTTTTTGACCTGCCGTACTGGTCAACTCTGCCCCCCAGCCGATCATGCACCGAAACGCGCCGTTCTTCGCGCCGATTTCTGTTGATCGGCTCTGATCCTCTGTCCCTAGAGTGTGGCTTCGGGCGATCGCTGCGGTTTGATCCATTGCACTCCGGACAGTTATCGGCAGAGGGCAGTCTGATATCGTTCTCCCAGCAGTGGATGAAGAAGGGACACTGCCAGTGATCTTCATGCCGGCGTATCATCTCTTCTTGGTGTTGTGCTTGTTCTTGCTGCCGCCGATATTTACTGAGTAGAAATCGGGAGGTGACAGGCCTGTGTGGCCGTTCTGGTCCTCGCCTATTCCTTCTGATTTCTTCCGTCGTGATCTTCCTCTTGGGATTGACGACGCCACCTCTTCTCGCCGATTCTGATGTCAGCACCTTGGTTTGACTTGACTCTTCTCCAGCGTTGACCGTGTTGGCCGGGAAGGGATGCTGATCTATCTTCATCGGCATTGCCGATTTGGATGGAGTCTCAAATTTGAGCCGCCCTTGTTCAATGGCCGATTGTATCTGCTGACGAAAGACTTTACATTCGTTGGTGTCATGAGAAGTAGCGTTGTGCCACTTGCAGTACTTCATCTTCTTCAGCTAATCGGCCGTAGGGATGGTGTGATGTTGCGACAGCTTGATCTGTCCCTCCTGAAGCAGTAGATCAAAAATTTTATCGGCTTTTGACGTGTCAAAGCCGAATGTCTCTGGCTCCTTCTTGCCAAAGGGGCAGGATATTGGTTTTTTCCCTTTTACCCATTCCGCCAGGCCGATTTCCTCCTCTGCGTCAGATTCAGATCCCTCCAAATACGCCACCTTCTTCTGAAAGCTTCTCCGCTGTTCAAACGGTCGGATCTCTTGCCCTGACAATCGGTGGACGATTTGACTTAGGCTCTCAAACTCTTGGGCGGCATATCTTTCTCTGATTTGCGGTAAGAGGCCCTGGAAAGCGATATCGGCCAACTGTGCATCGGTCAGGGCCAGGCTGTAGCACTTGTTTTTGATCTCTCTGAATCTCTGTATATACCCTGTCACCGGCCCATTGTTCCTCTGCCTGAGGCTGGTTAGATCCGAAAGCTTCATCTCGTGTATTCCCGCATAGAAATACTTGTGGAATTGTTTCTCCAGATCGGCCCACGTGACGATAGAATTTGGCGGTAAAGTGGTGAACCACTGGAAGGCCGATCCGGATAGAGATGATGAAAATAACCGTACCCTCAGAGCGTCTTGCGTGGCAGCTTCACCGCACTGGATGATAAATCTGTTGATGTGCTCCACAGTGGATGTGTCATCCGTCCCTGAGAACTTGGTGAAATCAGGAACCTTGTAGCGGTGTGGGAACGGTAACGAGTCATAGGCCGATGGATACGGCGTCTTGTAAGTATAAGTTTGAACTTTCGGCTTCAGCCCAAACTGATCTTGAATTACTTCTGCTATTCTTGCCGTCCAATCCACCTGCTGCTGATGAATAGTTGTTCGCGGTACGGGCACGTGTTGAAGGGCTGGTTCAGCCAGGTGATGAATCGGCGAAGTTTGCTGAACGACCGATAACTGCTGGCGAAACGCGTCCGCACCCCCTTCGTACGTTGCTGCTGGCGCCGCGGCTCTGAATGCCTCCACAGTGCTTGACCCCCTGCTTACTTCTGGTAAAATCGGCTGGTACTGGGAGACCGTCGGCCGGGCGGCCGATTGGTACGGCACCTGAAACGGATAAGTGCCATGCCCGTTCGCTGGCTCGGGAAAATGCGTCGTGGCTGATGCCCCCCTGCCGATTTCTGGTAAAATCGGCTGGTACTGGGAGACCGTTGGCCGGGCTGCCGATTGGTACGGCACCTGGAACGGGTAAGTGCGATGCCCGTCCGCTGGCTCGGGGAAATACGTCGTGGCTGATGCCCCCCAAGGCACTGAGCTTGTAGGCAGTGTTTGCACCGAAGCCATCTGGACGGGTTGAAGCGGCGCTCGCGACGGGAGACATGGTGCACCGCTATATCTTGGAGACGCCGGAAGTGGTGGAGAGCTGTACCCCTCGCGCTGCGTCAACATCGGTTGAGAAGCCGATTGGGATGTGTAGGGTAAGCTTCTGGCCGGCAGGGTAGTTGGAGGGGCATATGCCGGTCCCTGATAACCTTGAACGGCTCCGCTGGCCAGAGAGTTGACGACGGCGTTGTACACCGTGTTGCTCATCACCGAGGATTGGTCAATGAACGCTTGATATACGGACTGCTGAATCATCTCTGACATCTTGCCCGAGTCTTCAGCAATGGTGATGTGGCGAGGTGCTGGAATAGGGGCCTTCCTAACTGCTTCCCCGCTTCTGGTACGACTGAACGACTGGAGGTATATCTTCTTGTAATCTTCTAGATGTTTGGCCAATTCCTCCCTCTGGTCGTCCTTGAGATCAGCTTCTGTGACCCCAATGATGTTGCTGTCAGAGATTTCTGCGTTGTTTGACATATCAGGTCCTGGATGGTCCCACCAGGCGTGCCAAAAGTGTGTTGGCGCTAAAATCGGCCGGATAGGAATCGGCCGATGGGTCTTCAGCGTCGGACACACGACCCGGGACAATCTGCTTAGCTCCTGTTCGGGTTATCGCCCTGGTGCGGTTCGCGCGGCGTGCCAGTCAATCTGACCTGTTGATTGACAAGGAAATAGAGTATTAAATTCCAGGCGCGTCGATCGGCTGGATTTCCGATCTGTCCTGAGGAGCGCGTCGGCGGTAAATTGGCCGATTTGCTGTAGAGATGATCAGCTATGAGTCAGCCGATGATCGTATGGTAATTGTAAAAACTGCTGGAGCAATCTAAACAATTACTATAGAGGCAACACTTGAAACAGATCTAATCGGCTATATGGCGATGAATCGAAGGAGAACGATGACGAAGCCGATTACCCTAATCTCAAGCTGGATAACTGGTGATAATACTAGAATAACAGGTAGAACTTGCAATTCTAGTAAATATCGATAAATTGTGAATAAATCCAAATGAAACCACAGCGATGCGCCCGTAGTTAAAGCTCGGATATTACTCGATAATCGGAACCTACCAATTGGCCGGAGATCAGGTTGATGCAGCCCTGCCAATCCGTACGAACTCGTAAAAGAAGAAAATATTGGCGAAGTCGCCGACTTGAAAGGTAAAGTACTGGTAAAAAGTAGAAGTATTTTGTTGATTGATGTTGGTTTTTTTTTTGCAAAACCCTAGCGACTCCTATTTATACCCTGAAACTAGGACTCCTGGTCGATTACGACTTGTTACAACCTTATTTAAAACAGGAAAACTACTATATCTATAATAACTTTAAAAAGGAAACAGACTCCCGCAGAATCTTCCGCCGCCGCTTCCTAATCCAATCAGGACCTCTTCAATTGCTTTCCGGCCGACTTAGCATGCCGCGTTGACCAGCTTTTGACTAGGATCTTCTGGAATAATCCTATCCTGTTGGCATAGGCAGCGCCGCCAATCGGCCGATTTTCAACTGTTACCCCGATCGGCCGATTCCTTACTGTAGCTCTCAGATCTTCTACATCGGCCAACCTTCTTCTCCTGACGCCGATTCAATACGTGTCAAAATCTGGCGTCAACACTACGGGTAAGAATTTTTGTTTCATTTCACTAACGTAACCCGATTCGAGTTGTTCTTTGTGTTCTTGTTCAAACATGAAGGGTGGCTCAAGCTCCCACCACACTCCCGAACCTACGCCGAGCCCGAGCGTGATGGACTACGAAGAAGAACAAGAAGTGCAAGCCGAACCGCAAGCCGAGGACATGGAGATGGACGCCGATGACGCACCCTACCTCGACTTGCGAGACGATAGCGAACGTCAAGCCTACGCCATCCTCAAGAACCGAAGCTTCGGCCACACCAAAGCTTTCGACTCAGACCTCCTCGCCAAAACAGGTATGGACGTAGACTTTGCTAATGTTTGGCATACGATTGGATGGTATGGTTTTGCACCCATTGAGGAGAACGGTTCTCGTCTCCTCACCATCCAATTTCTTTGCACTCTTCGAGAAATGGATGACGGTGTTTCGTTTCGACTCTTTGGGCATGATTATTATATCACTTGGAAGGATTTAAGTCACCACCTCGGTTTTAACAAACGCTTGTCGGTTTCTCTTGAAAAAGCTTGCCGCGGTTTTAATCGTCCTAATTTTTTGGGTTTGGTTTCAGGTCAAGTTGTCCATGGCAAGTTTGCACCTCGGTGCAATGACATTCAAAATTCAACTCTTCGGTTGATGCACAAATGGTTAGCCATCACTCTCTTTCCAAGAGATGATGTTCGAATCGTGCGCAATCATGAGTTGATGATATTATATGCCATGGTCAACAAGATCAAAGTCTCCCCAGTAAAGGCAATGATTTTGCAATGGCTTTCGAATTTCAAGATGACGGGTCCTATTGAGTGTACTTCTTTGATTACACGCATCGCTTCGAGTCTCAGGGTCTTAGATGAGAATGCCATTCCCTTCATTGAGGATCCCCGTACTCTTATCGATGAAGCTTATTTGATTTATGGGCAGACACTCAAGAAAGGCCCGAATGGCTCTTTGATTTTCTTCTCCTTGGGCTATGCAAATGAAATCCCATTGCCAAACGTAGGGTATCATTTGTATAACTGTCAGTCACTGACCGCCCCTCTCATCCTAGAAGAGGCGTCACGTAGATACAGTGTTTCTGGTTTGCCTGGCAAGATGACACGAAACAGGTCAAGAAGAGGAACCGAACCAGCACCACCACCACAACAACCTCAATCTTGGTATCACCATGAAGCGGGTGGTTCATCCTGGCACAGCGCAAGCACTGATGAGTGGGCACGGCAGGCTCCAAGCCGCTGGTCCACCAGCTCCAGCTCCAGCGGAGTCCCGAATCTTGCACGACGAACGGCCTCTAGCCGTGACTTCGGCTGCATCACCCAGCAGTTAGGCGAGCTGCGGGTTCAGGTCAACAACATCGAGGATACGCTGCACCAACACAATTAGGCCAACCAATCAAGGCAGCAGTACACCGGCGATAGGATCAACGCCATGGAGCAGAGACAGCTGCAGCAGCAGGAGTGGAGGGCCTACTACCGTTGGACAGGGTACAACCCCGACCAACAGTAGTGAGCCTGAAGCTAGCTTGGGGGAGGACCCCATAAGAGGTATCTTGTATCTTAAATTTCTTTATCGCTTTCAAAATCTTATGCATGAAATGAAAAAAAATCTGCAAAACTAAAAATAAAATAAAAATTTGCAAAACCCAAAAAGACCAAAAATATTTACTTATGTGTAATAAGCATGATGTAGTTTTCCTTGTTGAAATGATGAATAGTCGCTCTGTTAATTTACTTCTTTTTGCCTAGTTACAAGTCTTTTCTGCACACTTTGTCCTCACTCGTGCACACCCGAGAAGAATTTCCCGGTCGGTCACCCACACGCTTAACCTCAAAATTCTTCAGGGATTGGCTTTCGGAAAAGAAGTTGCAACTTGTTGGTATGAGTATCCTATTAATAGGTCCTTGTCGGTGAACCCAACCCAGGAACGTCCCCTCTTGGACACGTCCGTACGTCCACATTGCCAACAGCTCATGTGTCACGTCCGTGCGTCCAGTGCCAACGGCACATCCCTGATGCCCGCGCATTGACCCGCCACGCGCCCGCCCACATGCCTGTGCCCCTGACCCGCACGCATCCGTGCTCATGCCCGCGCATTATGCTCGTAAATGCCCGTGAAACCGTGAGAGTCAGCTCTGATACCATTCTGTAACGTCCCGCCTCCCCGAAGCCGGGCCCGCTTACATCTGGCCGCTTCCTAGGACATATATTGCCCTCACAGACCAACACAAGTCTTTTCTGCGCACTTTGTCCTCACTCGGGCACATCCGGAAAGATTTTCTTGGTCAGTCACCCATCCTGAAATTGCTTCAGGCGGCCAAGCACGCTTAATCTCAGAGTTCTTTAGGAATTGGCTTTCAGAAAAGAAGTTGGAACTTGTTAGTATGAGTATCATATTAATCCTATTAAGCCTTGAGCTGGGATGTCATAGGGACTATGTCGGAGGATGGTGCTTGTGGCAACGTCATCGTGGTACGACTAGGCTTGTAGCGGGCCGCAGCAGGTTGCTCATCTTGGCTGGTGTGGTACAAAGTCGGAAGATGGCGCAAGCGACTTCCTTGACTTGCTGCTATGGTGGCGGTGGATGGGTGCGAGGGTGAAGCAACGAGGCGAAGTCGACCTGCGGTGACGGCTTGGCTGTTTGATACATATCTTAGGGAACGGGGCATCTTTACTCACCACCCTGACGGCGACATTAGAAACGGATCCGGGGAGTGGATACTGTGGCGGGCGTGATGAGGCCCCAGTGCGCGGTTTTTTCTTCGAGGCGACGAGAGAGATGTGGAGTCCAATGGCGGATGCGGCGAGGCCCCCGCCTGTTGTGTTGTCGTGGTGGTGGCCACGAGGCAGCCCGCGAGAGGTCCGGTTCCGGTGATTTTCACGCCGTCGGGTGGAGTGTGATGTTTCAACGGCATCATGACGAAGGGTCCTGCATGGTGGTTGCTTTATTGGTGCGGTGCGGTGGTGTCTTCCTCCTTTGATTCCTATTGACGCAAGGGCACGCCGGAGATTTAGACGAATACAGTGTGGATTGTGGGTGGGTGTTGTGGTAGTGTGGATTGTGGGTGGGTGTTGTGGTACTGCTTCGCTTTGCTGCCGTTATCGAGTGGAGTGTTGCGACTACATTGATATTCCAATCCAATCGGTTATTTATGTAGTAGAATTCGAGTGGAATTGCATGACCATGTTAATGTCCCAATCCAAGTATCCCAACCCCTCCCTCCATTCTAAATTATTAATTATTTTAATTTTTCTAGATTTATATTTTATTTTTTTAGATTTATAAACTTTACTATGCATCTAATAGTACCAAATAGTAAATCACACTAATTCGCATCCATTTAGTAGCTGGAGTAAGAAATACAGTAAATGCTTGTCTGAACCTGCTGTAGCCGCACGTATCTCAGCTATCGAAGTTACAGGCACACTCAGCAGAAAGAAGATTACAATCATTTTATAGTAGGATCTTCCCGAAGGAAAACAAAAGGATCACTTCATAGAACAGTAAGAACACCCAGATCTTAACCCCAATCATTTGCAAACGAATCCTAATCAGCAGATACTTGTCTGAACTTGCATACAAGTTGTCTGAAATCTGCGCCAAGATCGCAGTTCCAAGTTCCAAGTTCCAAGTTCCAACTACCCACAAATCGGAAGAGGTTCCTCCACAAATCTTACCGCGAATGGTTTGCACTCCAGTCACAATTACAACACAACAGCAAAACTAGAAGTAAGAGATGAATGGTCCGCCAAACCCAAACCAGATCCGAAGTTCGCACAAATTTTGTACGGTGCTGCATCAACTCAGAAGCCAAATAAGCCCGCCCTTCTCTTCTGTTCGGATCAGTTGGGGCGGTCGGCGCGGAGGGAGCGGAGGCGGTCGACCCACTGGTCCTCGGGGACGCTGCCCGCCCACGCCGGCGGCGCGCCGGGGAACTCCACCCCGCGCATCGCGTCCACGATCCGCGCCGCGGCGCCCTCGGGCAGCGGAGCGCGGCGACGGCGCTCGTCCTCCGAGAACGCCCGCGCCGCCGCCTCCCCGCCGTCACGTCACCCTCCTCCCGCTCTTCTTCCTCTTCGGCCGCCTCCTCGTCCTCGTCGGAGGCGAGATCCAGGGCGGAGATGCCGTTGCCGGCCTCGTCGAGGCGGTAGTGGAGCATGGCGGCGTCCGGGTCGGTGTCCGATTCGGAGTCTGAGGCGGCGCCGGCGATTGGGCTGTAGTTGGCTTCCGGCTCCGCATCGGAGTCCGAGGCGGAGGAGTGGTCGGGGATGGAGGCGGAGGCTGGGAGGTGGCCGTTGCCAGGGATCGACATGGTGGCCACCGGGCGACGAGGAGAAAAGTCCAGCCTAGTGCACGGGAAATTTTTTGTCTGGAAGAATTTGGAAGCCAGGCCCCGTTGTATCTGTGTTACTGTGTAGCGACAAGCAAGCCTTGGGCCTTCTTGGATCGAGTATACTTTGTCGAATGTGTAATTACCAGTTCAAAGGCTAAATTCAAGTCTAATACACGCTCATACGGAATTACTCCTTTCGTTACAAATTATTGATCATTTTAACTTTTTCTAATGCACCATTTTTACTATCTACCTGTACATAGTGCCTATCGCATAACAAAATCTATGTATATAGAAAAGTTGAAACGACCTATAATTTGAAACGGAAGAAGTACTTGAAAAAAATGCATAAAAAGAAATATTTCAAAATTTAATTGTAAACCTGCCAAAGCTCTATAGCCACTAGCATTGAGTACAAGGGAAAAAATGAAGATGAAGATGAGAAACCTATCCATCTTCCAAATGATGTATTACACTATTACTCCACCTGTTTCTTTTAAAAAAACCACTTTAGAAAACATCAGATATATTAGCAAAAAAAATGAAATGATCGCCTATTACTTACCTTATCGTGCTAAAAATTAGCAGATGCATGCACAATGATAATAATTATGGGATACATTTTGAATCACAGAATCACAAAAGGAAGTATATGTTTTTACCACCTTCTAATAAATTTGTGAATTCCATTTTTCTGCCACAATCTTCATGATGTTATTGCTACCCTCTTTCTAGTTCCTTTCTCTTGCGATTTCTTGAATTCCAAAGCTATATTGGGGTATTTTAGTTTGTCTTTTTGGCTCCATTTTGAGACGATGTTCTTTTTGGTGGATCTAAGTGTTAGGACACGTGTGAGAACTCTATGACTATCCTTTTAATTTATATTTCACATAACTACCCCAGATCTAAGAGTTCTCTAAAAGTTCCCCCTTTTCCCTTTGACCTTCCTGATATCCATAAAATTGAAACTTTATTATGTCGGGCTTGATGATAACACAGAAGCAATGCAGGTTTAATGCAGTGGCGACTGGTTGCCGTAATGCCGTGTAGACCAAAGAAGTTTTTATAGGACTATAGACCAAAGAAGTAGTAGTGCAAAGTGTGGATTAATGGCACTGAGCGATCGCAGAGATGCATTAACTATCTAGAAATTTTAGTTGTTATCGCTCGTGCGAGTTTCACAATGGCAAGGGTTCGGAGACCGTCCTTCCGATTGCACGCCTGCAAGAAATGCTAGTGAGATCTAGTAGCACAACTCCACAGCATACGATCGTCTGAAAAGAAGAATGTAATTGGGGGCACTAGGAAGACACGTCATGGTTTTCCAAAAATGACGAAAACTCAATTTATTACATGATTGGGAACTTGCAACACGGGGCCTATAACACGAAGGATAGCTGTCGTAGAGCTACTATTTTGCTGCCGAAGTATATGGTTTCATGCTGAAGCATACTGCCGAAGTATATGGTTTCATGCTGCCAAAGTATATAGTTACACCTCCGTTTGGATTATGGATAATAGCTAGGATGGCCTTCCCGTAGAGGTAAAGCGATGACTCTTTTTAGGTTGAAAGAAGTAGGGTTGAAGTAGGGTTCAACTCTTATCATTGATGCGCCAGTACACAACGTTCCAGGTCACTAGTGTAGTGGCCACGAAGAACTCCACCCACAGCTGCCAACACTATAGCTAGAAAACCGGCATCATAACCGGCTCAGTAGCACCGCCAGATTATAGAGATCTGGGCGTTGAATTTCACAAATTATGAACCGGTGCTGAAGTTCACCACCGATCTCCTTTTGCCATATAAGGCCAATCCCAATGGGAGTATTGTAGCAGTGTCATGAGCATTAAATTTGCTGACATGACAGGAGAGAGAAGAGGGGGAGAGTCATGGGATGAGAGAGGAGTGTCATGATAATAACACTCCTCTGGCACAGTTCTTAAGATCTTAGTCTTAGTAACTGTGTGATAACACTCTCCACTGAGACTGGCCTAACTAGATGACGTTCTTCATTGTTGACCTGGTTGTCGGCGTGCAGGGTGGCATGGAAGCTGCTCCACCAGCTTGCGTGGCAGCCTGGACAACCTGCTGCTGGATAACGTGAGGCTCCTTGGGAGTTCAATTCGTGGTGACCTTTAGGTTAGCAAAACTCTAGAAACTCTAAGGCCCATTCACAAGGGTTGTTCCTATTATAAATAAATATTGTATCCAAACTATTAGGATACTTTTGATGAATCAGATATAATCTCTTTGTTCAGCTCTGTGCTAACAAATTCAGAGTGTTTTTTTACCCCTTTGCTCTTGTGATTTCCCTGGATTGTAGAAGCAGCCACTTCATCAGCACCCAATCCGTGCTCCTGCTACTTTGAGTGCAGACTGCGTTGGTTGGTTCATTGCGAGGGTGATTGGGTGAATCCTTGATTTAGGCTGCCGTATAGACACGGTGGTTGGCTCTAGTGCGTATCGTGAGGTTGCACTAGTCATCCGGTTGCTTGTGGCTAGTTATCTTCTGAGATTTCAGCTAATTATCTTGCTTGAGATCCTACGTCATGAAGATCGGGACTGAATCTCATCACACCCGCATCCAACAACACTTAGCAAACCAAGGCCCCATGCCTACATTGGTAAATGATACTCTTGTACCACGCGCGAAGCTCCGACCCTCCGGATCGACAGATATTGCACTAGAGCAAACATGAAGAATACTGGAACGAGTATAAACATGCAAGTTATATGGTACAAGTATGAACTATAAAAGGAACATATAACTAGTAGGGTAGTTTATTATGAACCACGCATTAGCGAACATAAAGAAGTAAGTCGGTTTGGTAGGTTTGTGGGCCCTTCGATCCATGTGAGTGCTATGGGACAACATTTGATTGGTTGGAGTTATGTTTCCTTATTTTGTTGAGTGTGTCTCCTTCTGTATTGCTCTAATCGCTGCATGCAAATGAAATCAGGGGACATGTGGAAAGATATTTGAAACGAATCGGGTTTTCGTAAAGAGAACCCGACTCTATATATCGTTATGATAGTCCCTGGATCAGCAGCTATCACATACAAAACTCATTTCAATTACATATCAAACTCATACAACGCGATAAATCATTGCATCAGTTTATTTATTACATAATCCAGAGGATTGTAGTATGAGTTTTTCGATACAAGCCCCTTGGCCCCGAAGCACGGGCCATCCTTAATTCATCCTTCATTGTCATGGTTGCTCTTCGGCTCGAATCCTGCATCTACCAACTATCCCCAAAGAGTGGGATAGGTTCACGTCACCATCAGTATGCAAGCTTTAAGTGGAATGCAAGTGGTATAAAGCGTAGCCAAAAGATAAGGTTGGGGTTTTTCCTATGCAAGCAGCAAGCAAGTTTATGGTCATCCAAACACCTCAACACGGGCCATCCTAGCATCCCAGGCTCTCGGCTCACTCACACCTTCCATAACCACCAAGTCGGTACGAGAACTCCCTCTCCTCACACCTCAGCTGCCCTAGGCAAAAAAACAACACTAGAGGGAGGTAGAAAACAAGTAACACTAATCTATGAAAGTGAGGCCGGATCAAGAGTTGTACATGACTGAGTACGCGACTATACGTATAGTTTTCACCCTGCAGGGGTTGTGCACCTGGACCCACTCGGATCGATGCCAGCTAGGGATCAGCCAACTGGACGACGAAACAATGGTCTACTGTCACAAAACTAGCAGCTACGGCCACCATCCTGCTTTTCCGGGTTTGGGATGCGTCCTCCCGCGAGAGGTCGCCCCGGGACTATGAAGCCTTCTACACCGTGATCTTCATGATTCTGCTATTTCGGGGACGTGAGGTCATCAGCTCCTCCCCTTACACTGATATGGTATCCTCCTACAGGCTTGGTGCCACGCGTAATGGATAAGTGGTGTGCATGTTTCACATAGTTCCTTCTCTAGGTCCACTAACTTGGCCTTAAGTGCCGAGGCGAGTATCTTCTTCACGAGGCGTATCCGCTGCAATGGTCCGCCAACGACACCCATTACAGGTATGGCCCTCCAACTCCTCAAGTATCACAAGTATCCCAAAGGAAATGTGCCCGCCACAGGCACTCCGTAGGATGTGCCTGACGCACATCCCAAGGCCCTGATCTGAGGATCAGGTTAATTCACTCGCCTCCACTAGAAGTCCTAATCACCAACTTCTAAGAAGTGTTTCTCCACTCATGCCAAGACTATATCACCATATCCCACACATACACATATAATGGTAGTCAAAGCAATTCGTATAACCAGTCAAGGTAAACATAGGAGTACAAGGAGTCTAGGCATAAAAAAGGCTATACAGGTTCATCTCATTGTAACATATCATCAAGCAGTAGCATATCTAGCAAGCAATGCCTAATAGGTATTCAGATCGTAGATAGGTGTGAACCAGGCTGCTCTTCGTAGTCTTCCAAGGTCTTCTAGTCAACTGGGAAGTCTTCCTAGGTCTTCTGGTTGTCCGCGATGTCCTCCGGGGTCTTCTGGTCGTCTGGGACATCGATCAGCTCCTCTTCACAGGGCCTAATCATAAATACATATAAATGCAGCGGTCAAAGTGCAGAAATGCACAAAACTACTTAAGTAAGATCCAAATCATAACAAAACCGGCTCTAACGGGTAGACCATGATTTTAGAAGAATTATGAAACTTGTTTCATACTTTTCGGAGGTCCGATTAATTTATTAAGAATTTTCTAAAGTTAAATCATTTTCTGGAATTAATAAATGATTATCAAAAAGGAAAACATGGTGACACGTTGCAGCACCAGAGCCCACGTGGCGTGCTGACGTCACCATGATGTCAACATGACGACATCGTCAGGGGGCAGTTCTGCTGACATCAGCAGTGGGCCCTACTAACGTCAGTGTTGACCGGTCAACGCTGACTGGGTCAACGGTCAGTCAAAGGTGGGGGGTCCGCTGGTCAGTGGCCCCATGTGTCATCCACACAGAGCGGCTGCTAGGTGGGACCCACACGTCAGACCAGGAAACAAAAGAGAAAGGGTTCCAACGCTACTGGGCCGAAATAGAGCACGACGGCTCAGTCCAGCCCAACAGGCTCGGCTTGGCACACAGGCTAGCTAAAGGCTTGGCTCGGGTACGGATCGGGCCGTAGCAGGCCGACGCGGCTAGGGTCGGCTCGGAGGCTTGACAGGCTGGGTCGGAAGGCCGGCTCGGGTCGATGGCTTAACTGGCCGGGGCAAAACTTGGCACATTTTCCCTCTCTCTCTCTCTCTCTCTCAGGGTTGGCCCGGGTGTCAGGTGGGCCCGCTCGTCCCTAACGAGTGGGGCCGGGTGTCAGTGGCATACCCGGATCAGGTGTGGCTGGACCAATCCGGTGTGGCCTGGGTCTTGTGCTGGCGTGTGTGTGTGGGGCGACGGTGGCGTGACGTTGCGGCGGCGGCAGGTGGTGACCGCACATGGCGAGGCCCACGACGAGGCCGTGGCAGGGCGGCGGTGAGGCTAAGCTACGCAGGCACCTGGCACGCCAGGGCTGTGGTGAGGGCGAGGCGACAGCGACGGCGCGGAGCAGGGCTAGGGCAGCGAGGCTCGGCGAGCTCGGTTCTTGCACGGGAAGGGAAAGGGTGACAGGACAGGGACGGCGAGGCAGGGCGGTGCATGTGCTCGCGGTTTGTTGGTGTTCCAGGGCCGCGACAACGGTGAGGTCCACAGGGCAGAGTGGCGGTGGGACAAAGGGCGCGAGCGGTGTTGCAGCACGACGGCGAGGATTTGGCGAAGTCAAGGTCGGGCCTTTCAGCCTTGGCAGCGGGTGGAGAACGCACGCGCGGCTCCCTAGCGATCCAGGATCGTGTTGCAGAGGCTTGGCACACGGGCACTCGGCGATCCGAGGCTGCGACGGTGTAGGGTTGGCGACATCGAGCTGCAACGCAATGGCGGCGAAGGGCTCCTGCACAAAATTAGGGACAGGGGGTCCAAGGTCCTTCTACCGAGGGCTCATCTATGGCAGCGTGCTCGTCGGCAACACAAGGGTGCTGGAAGGGCTGAGCGACGGCGACCTATCGGTGGCTCGTGGACGAAGGAGGACGCCGCAGAGACGAGGCGTGGCTGTGGCGAGGCGAAGCAGAGCAGGAAGCGTGGCAATGGCGATGTCGGTGTTCGAGCTTAGGCTCGACGGAGTCCTCCCGCGGCGGCGGTGTCCTGCTCTTCTGATGTGGTAGCGGCGCTGGCTTCTCCTCTTCCTCTCCTTTGCTTCTCCTCCTCTTCTTCTTCTCTTGATTTGTGGCGGCGATGAAGGGAAAAAAATCCCCCGAGGCTTCTAGGGTTTTTTGGCAGCGGCGCGGGGCTTTTGTTGGCGCAGTGCTAAGGCTTGCGGTGGGCCCGAACGCCGAGGGCGTCGATGGGATGGGCGCTACACAGGGACACGCGGCGGGCATCGCACGGTGCGATGCGAGGGGTGCTAGGGTTTTCGGGGGAGCGCGAGCGGCTGCAGGCGTGGAGCGGGGCAGGCGGCGTCGGCGTGGGAAGAGCGGAGCGGAGTGGTTTGAGGTGGAAGGGAAAGCTGACATGCGAGGCCCGCATGTCAGTGACCCTAGGCCCCGCATGTCAATGACCCTGGGCGAGCGGGCCAGCAGGCTGGGTGGTCAGCTGGTGTTGGGCTGGGGTGTAAGGTTGGGTTAGGGTGTTAGGGTTTGGGCTGGTTCCGGGTAGGGTAGGATCTCGTGCTGGGTTAGGGTTAGGTCCAGGTTAGTAGGGAAGGGTTTAGTGGGGTCCACATAGGGTAGTCCGCTTTTGAATTTAAATTTTGTTGGCGCTAAAATCGGCCGGATAGGAATTGGCCGATGGTCTTCAGCGTCAGACACACGACCAGGGAGAATCTGCTTAGCACCTGTTCGGGTTATCGCCCTGGTGCGGTTCGCGCGGCGTGCTAGTCAATCTGACCTGTTGATTGACAAGGAAATAGAGTATTAAATTCTAGGCGCGTCGATCGGCTGGGATTCCGATCTGTCCTGAGGAGCGCGTCGGAAACGAATCGGCCGATTTGCTGTAAAGATGATCGGCTATGGATCAGCCGATAATTGTGTAGTAATCGTAAAGAAAAACTGCTGGAGCGATCTGGACGATTACTGCAAGGGCAACACTTGAAATAGATCTAATCAGCTGTATGATGATAAATCGAAGAAGAACAATGACGAAGCCGATTACTCTGATTTCAAGCTGGATAACTGGTGATAATACTAGAATAACAGGTAAAACTTGCACTTCTAGTAAATATCGATAACTGGTGAATAAATCCAAACGAAACTACAGCGATGCGCCCGTAGTTAAAGCTCGGATATTACTCGGTAAGCGGAACCTACCAATTGGCCGGAGATCAAGCTGATGCAGCCCTGCCAATCCGTACGAACTCGTGAAAGAAGAAAATATTGGCGAAGTCGCCGACTTGAAAGTAAATTGCTGGAATAGTAGAAGTATTGTTGTTGATTGATGTGTTGATCTTTTTTCAAGACCCTGACGACTCCTATTTATACCCTAAAGCTAGGACTCCTGGTCGATCACGACTTGTTACAACCTTATTTAAATTACTATATCTATACGAACTTTAAAAAGGAAACGGACTCCCGCAGAATCTTCCGCCGCCGCTCCCTAATCCAATCAGAATTTCCTTCAATTGCTCCCCGACCGACTTAGTGTGCCCCCTTTGACCAACTTTTGACCAGGATCCTCTGAAATAATCCCATCCTGTTGGCGTAGGCCGTGTCACCAATCGGCCGATTTCCAACTGTTACCTCCATCGGCCGATTCCTTTCTGTAGCCTTCAGATCTGCCGCATCGGCCAATCTTGTCCTCCTGACGCTGATTCAACACGTGTCAAAATCTGGCGTCAACACATGCCCCCCAGTTTCGGAGTAAAATATAACTTTTTCTTCGAAACTCTTTCTTTAATCCTTTCCTCCGAAACTGGCGCAGTAAAAATCTCCCTCCGTTCCGCGGTGCAATGATTGCAATTTCCTCGAACCGAGCGCGCGAAACGACCGTTCCTCTGGAACTCATGCATACGGCGCGGTAAAAATACCATCTTTGCCCTCGCTTCCCTGATTTTCTTAAATACTGGCTTTCTCCGCCTATCCTTCCCCACGAATCTAGCATTCTTTTCCATCGCACCACTGTTCGTCTTCCTCCAAGCTCTTCCGATCTCCAAGCGCTTCCCCCTTTCCGGCGATTTCATCCGCGGCCTGCTCCGACCCCCAATGGCGTCTCCATCGGCAACCACTCCATCTACAGAGGCTCCATCGGCTACTCCTTCGGCGGCAGCGGCCCAATCGGCGGCTTCCCCAACGGTGTCATCGGCGACGATGGCCTCCATCCCAGAGGTAAATGCTCGAATTTTTTTTTCTTTTCGCCTTTTTACTGCTTCAGTATTTTTCGGACTCTCTCTCAATTTCTTCCCTTTTCCCCTTTTTTAGGCACTTAGGCACCGAATCACTATTCCTCTCTCAGAATCTCCTGACCTCATCTGTTTGGGTCCTATGGGGAGCCCTGATCCAACGGATTTGATCAGTTTAGAAACCCATAGGATCCCTTTTAAGCAGTCATCTATGGATTTAGATCATTGGGTAGGCACTTTCAGATCCTGGCCAAATGAAACACCCGGATGGAGAGAATGGTACCAGAGGGTAGCCGGATCTTGGAAGGTTCAGTGGGAAGAACTCAAAATCGGCCAGTGCATAGACTTATCCCTGTCTCAGATGGAAAGGAACGAACCTCTGGTTATGGCAGCCTCTTATTTTTGGTCCGATGCACTTAACGCATTCCTTTTCGAACACGGACCCATGACCCCGACCTTGGCCGATATTCTGCTGCTGACCGACCTCGATGTTTCCTCCGCCGATACCCCCTTCAATTATCTATTCAAGCCATCTCATCGGCTGGAGACCAAAGGAATCGGCGGGTGGAAAGGATACATCAGTAAAAACATGAAGACCGGGACAGTCTCGCAGAGGGAGCATACTGCCTTCTTGATGATGTGGCTGGAGAAACATTTCTTCTGTGGCAGAGCAGTCGGCCCCTCTTCAAACACTCAAGCTTTGGCAGAGGCTCTTTCACAAGGATCGGCCATCCCTCTTGGAAAACATTTGCTGGGATCGGCATACCATCTGATGCACCAAATCGGCGTCAAGCTGTCGAAGGGGGAGCCGATAGGGAACCCAGGTGGTCCTTGGTGGTTCATTACCCTCTGGCTCAATCTACACATGAGCAAGGTTTCTCAGCAGCGGATAGAGACAAAGACCTTTCCCAATATCGAGTTAGAGGAGAATCCATCGGTCCGTCGCCGCTGCAGATCTTTTGGAGAAGCGGTATCGGCCTTTCCCGGCTGCCAATTCACTGCCACCCGCACAGCTGAATACTTCAGATGCTTCTACAATGGCCTTAGTGAAGAGATGATCAGCTGGCACCCATATCAGGCAGTAGAGCCGATTTTCGAATTGCCCATATGTTACGATTTCTCCACTCATACCTTTGACAGAGAGTTAATGGACGTCTTGATCAAGCCGGGGATCCTGCCGGCCAACTTCTTCTCAGGAAAGGACTCACCTACCTACGAGTTCTACAGTCCATCGGCAGCGGCAAGGCAACTGGGTTTTGGCCAACTGCCGATTCGGGTCTATTTCGCCGGCCAGGCAAAATTCAGAGATGGACTAACCTCAAGTCTTGATTACAGCCGGCTGTGCGATCTAGTACCCGACTCCAGTACCATTGACTTGAATGGTTGGTCAGTTGCCTCCTTCGCCACCCAGCAGTTTAAATTATGGTGGGCAGAATGGAAGCAACACCTTTTCTGTAAATCTCCATCGTCTTACTGCAACATTCTGGACCCAGAGAACATTGATCCAAATGCAGCGGTATGTCCTTTTTCCTTAGCCGATTCCAATGTTATATTATCATCTTGTTGTTAACTCATGTTCATCTCTTCAGTCTGAAAGCCATGTTCCCCCGATGCGGAGCCGAAGTGGCCGGCCGATCGATAGCCATCACCAATACACGCTGTATCCACTTATTGGCTTTCATGCTCCAACTGTCAGAGATATCTCCACCGGCCGATCAAGGCGAGCACCAAAAAGGCCAACATCAAAGATAACCAGCCGTCGGGTGCGAGCTCGCATTGGATCGGCCGATCAGACGGCAATAACATCGGCTGAAGTCCCCCGCATCGGATCGGCCAGCCAGATGGCAGTGGTATCGCCCGGGACTTCCCGCGTCGGATCGGCCGACAAAGTAGAGGTGACACCCGCCGAGACTCCAGGTCCTTTACCCCTGCCGGTGGTCGAGATAGCCGATCCCCAAGTCACCGCTGAAGTCGGGGCTGCTGCAGCATCACTATTAGAAGCTGTTCACGTAATCTTATTTATCTCATATATTCTCCAAATCTTCTACTGACATCAATTCTATTCCTCTGCCAGGCTGCACAAGTTATCCCACCGCAGTCCCCACAACTATCGGCCACGTCTCAAGTGGGAACCGAGATTCCAGCAGCTCCTGCCGCCGAGGTAAACGATCTCTTACCTTGAACCCTTAATATTCAGAAAACTTAACCAATTTTGATGTAGGCCGATTTGGGTATGTCGATTATAACTCCACAACAGGCATCGGCCGGGAGACCCACAGAGGCATGGCAAATTTCTATTACTATCTTATTCCAATTTCCCATAGCATTTTCAAGGGAATCTTCTTTTATATCTTTCTCAGGAAGCGGGTCCAAGCGGAGCGCTAATAACCATCGAATCTTCTTCTTCCGACGAACCAAGTGCACCAGTCCCTGAAACAAGGGAAACACTTCCACCGGCGCAGGCAAGAGAGATTCGCTTCAAAGAGGTAACAGTCTTACCATTAGAATCGGCCGATTTCCTTTCACCGCTTGCTTACGCTTTACTTTATTTCCTTACAGGAGCAAGATACCCCCAACAATAGCATCTTTTCTTTTGCTGTCTCCTTGGCCGATGACGAAGAAATCGCTTCACACCCAATTCCATCGAGCTCTACCTCCGACGATGTCCGCTCCAAGCTCGAAAGCATTCGTACTCTCCTCCAAGATGACATCGGCCGATTGGTGGAAGATGCGTCGCCGATTCGACGACTTTTCAACGAGGTCAAAGATCGCATCCCGGATGAAGTATCGGAAAATTTGGGGTATGCTGCCTATATATAGGGCATGCAGATTCCGGTTTCCAGGGCGCTGCGACGTATGGCCGATCGTGCTCAGATGGCCAAAACTCAGGAGGAGGTCGACTCGTACAAGGAACGGACTCAGGAAGTACACCACAGGATCAAGTTCCTTGAGAATTGTCGTCCGGACATCGTCAGCGCAATAGATCGGCTGAAACGGAGGAGAGCAGAACTGACCAAGGAGATGGAATAGATAACCAAAGAGATAGCCGCTGAAGAGAAGAAGCTCCAAGAACTCCCATCCATCATCAGCGAGCTGAAGCAAGAAAGACAACATCTGGCCCGTGAAACAATAAGGCTCCGTCGCCGCGTGTCAGAAGTACCAGGATCGGCCGATGATGATCAGAGAGTAGTAGACTCGGCCGATCACATTAGATGACGAGCGATTGTAGCCATAGATGCTTTCCTTGGGTTGTAAAAAATATGTTAAACATTATTGCTCCTTTAATGTTACTGCGCCGATTCGGATTTGAACTGCTCCTTCAGTCTGTTTTGCATTTATGTATGTATTACTCCGATAGGACGTGTCTCACCATCCATCTACCTCCTCTTCATTTATAAGCAGACCGTTCACCATCTCTAGAGGCACACGCATTACTTATCTCCTCTCTGTCCAAATCGAACGGCAAGATGTCTTCTTCGTCCTCCTCATCTTCTTCCTCTGTCAACCAGGTATGAACTCCCCCTCTGCCTCTCCCTTAAGCATCTCAATCGCTCCGAAACTGGGTAACTCCTTTTATCTCTGTTTAGCCGAAATGTCTCAGCCCCGGTCTAGAACGAGCGATAGAAATCATGCATTCAGAAGAGCCATTATCACAGGCAGACAAAAATCTGATAAGAACTCATGCTGAGGAACTCAGAGATCATGTCCCTGCCGCTGTCCAGAAATAGTCGGACCTCATAAATGCTCATCTTTTGGTCCGGAAGCGACCATCTTTCGAAAAAAGTTCTTCACTTCCTTGTAAAGCCAAAACTGAAGTCGCCATGGAAGATCTAGAAGAGGAGAAGACCCGCCTGCTGAAAGAACTCTGCAACCAAGCTGAAACTGGAGCCACTGCAGAGGACCCGAAAGAGAAAAGGCTCACCCTTATGATAAAACTGGGTCGCATCGAGAGAGAAATCCAGCGTAGGCGTAATCAGTAGACACACCAGTATTTTTATTCTAAGGGCGACTTGTACCATGTCGGCCATGTAATCTATAATTTCCATTCAATAATGAAACCCAATGTTTCCTTCACCAGATGTGTAGACAGAAACCGATGAGAAATCGGCCATGTTATCTTGACATATTTTGCTGCAAGTTATGTATCTACCCAAATGCTTGGATAGTACCTCTTCAGATATCGCCCGTTTAAAGCTCTTGGGAATTCTTCCCCTTCGATTGTCTCCAGAATATATGCATTCCCAGGGGCACATCGGCCGATTCTATACGGCCCTTCCCAAGTGGGTGACCATTTACCGAATTTGGGATCCTTAGATCCTATCGGCAGCACCAACTTCCATACCAAATCTCCCTGAGAAAACTGTTTAACTTTGACCTTTTTGTCATACCATCTGGCCACCCTTTTCTTGTTTTCTTCTATACTAATCGGCCGTTAACTGATCTTGTAACGATATGCGTCTTGACCCTGTCCTTATCTCCCATGGTAAGACCGCCTCATGACCATAAACCAACTGATAAGGGGATATTTTAGTGGCTCCATGACAAGCCATTCTGTATGCCCATAAAGATTCAGCCAAAGACATATGCCACTTCTTGGGTTGCTCTTCTATCTTCCTCTTGATTAGCTTGATTATCCCTTTGTTAGACGACTCCGCTTGGCCATTGGCTTGAGCATAGTATGGAGAAGAATTCAATATTTTAATCCCCATATCGGCGGCGAACTCTCCGAATTCTCCAGAAGTGAACATTGTCCCTTGATCAGTTGTGATGGTTTGAGGAATACCAAATCGATATATAATATGGCTTTTAACAAATTCAATCATATCGGCCGATGTCACGTTTCTCAAAGGGACTGCCTCCACCCACTTAGTAAAATAATCTGTAGCCACCAATATGAACTTATGCCCTTTGCTTGATGGAGGATGAATCTGTCCGATGAGATCTATTCCCCAACCTCTGAACGGCCACGGCTTAATTATTGGATTCATAGCCGATGCTGGCGCGCGCTGCACATTGCCAAACCTCTGACATCCTTTGTAGTACTTGAAACAATCCTCAAGGATGGTCGGCCAGTAATATCCATTGTTCCGGATCATCCATTTCATTTTGTGAGCCGATTGATGAGCTCCACACACGCCTTCATGGATTTCTCCCATCAGAACCTTTGCCTCTTCTGTTCCCAGGCATTTGAGAAGAACTCCATCAATCGTCCGATAAAATAAATCATCCTCAAGCAACACATATTTTGTAGCCTGAAAACGTGTTCGCCGATCCATCTTTTGGGATGGATTTCTCAAGTAATCGGCGATCTCCTTTCGCCAGTCATCGGCCGCGAGCTCTAGCGTCATCGCTCCATGAATCGGCCGATACCCAGAAGCATGTTGGGCCAGTCTGTTGGCTTCTTCATTATAATTTCTGGGGATGTGTTCAATTATTGCAGACTTGAACTCTTTTAAAAGTTGAAGACAATCCTCATAATAAATCCTCAAGATATCATCCTTGCACTCAGATCGTCCCGTCAACTGATCCACAATGAGCACGGAATCCCCAAAAATTTCGACTGCATCAACTCTGACTTCCCTTAATAATTGGATGCCTTTCAGAACAGCTCGATATTCCGCCTGGTTATTAGTTGCAGAGGCTTCTATCGGCAGAGAGAAATCATAACTTGCCCCCCGAGGCGACACAAGAACAATGCCGATTCCTGATCCGGCCCCACACGAAGAACCATCAAAATATAGAGTCCATGGAACTGGTTCAACGGTGGCGATTTCTGGTCCACAATGCTGAACTACGAAATCGGCCATCACTTGACCTTTGACGGCTTTGGCCGATTCGTACCTTAAATCGAATTCTGACAAAGCCAGGATCCATTTTCCAATCCGCCCTTTCAAAATCGGCAATGATAGCATATATTTCACCACATCATCCTTGCACACGACTATGCATTCTGCCGATAGTAAATAGTGCCTGAGCTTGGTACATGAAAAGTACAAGCACAAGCATAGTCGCTTCACCGAGGAATATCTTGTTTCGGCGTCTAAAAGTCTTCTGCTGACGTAGTACACCACTCGTTCTTTCCCCTCAAACTCCTGTACCAATGCCGATCCAATAGCCTGTTCATCAGCCGATAAATATAATTTGAACGGCTTACCAGGCTGTGGTGGAACTAATACCGGAGGTGAAACCAGATACTGCTTGATATTCTCCAGTGCCTTGCGCTGTCCTTCTCCCCATACGAATTCCTGGTCGGGCTTTAATTTCAACAGAGGGGTAAAGGCCTGAATACGCCCTGACAGGTTGGATATGAATCTTCTGATGAAATTGACCTTGCCGATGAGAGACTGTAGTTCAGTTTTATTTTGTGGGGCCACTACTTTGTTGATGGCGTCTATGGTCTTGCGGTTGACTTCTATCCCGCACTCATGGACCATAAATCCTAAGAATTGCCCGGCCGATACACCAAATGCACACTTGTTTGGGTTCATCTTCAACCCATGTTTCCTTGTGCACTCCAGTACTTCCTGTAAATCGGCCAGATGATCTTGGCGACCTTTTGACTTGACCACGACGTCATCTATATAAATTTCCACCGATGAACGAATGAGCTTGTGGAAGATGTAGTTCATGGCCCGTTGATATGTAGCACCGGCGTTCTTCAACCCGAAAGTCATAACCACCCATTCAAACAAACCAAGATGACCTGGGCACCTGAAAGCCGTTTTCGAAATATCTTCCTCGGCCATTAATATCTGATTGTACCCGGCATTCCCATCCATGAAACTTATGACTTTGTGGCCTGCGGCGGCATCCACCAAGATATCGGCCGTCGGCATCGGATATCCATCCATCGGCGTAGCCTGATTTAAGTTCCTGAAATCGATGCACACACGTAATTTTCCATTCTTTTTGTATACAGGCACAATGTTAGAAATCCATTCGGCGTAGCGGCACTGCCGAATAAATCCTGCTTCAATCAACTTTGTAATCTCGGCCTTTATATCAGGTTGAATCTTGGGGTTACACCGTCGTGCAGGTTGCTGATATGGCCGATATCCTGATTTTATAGGTAACCGGTGTTCAACAATAGACCGGTCTAGTCCTGGCATCTCATGATATTCCCAGGCAAAGCAATCCTTGAACTCTTTTAATAAACTTATCAATTTACATTTGTACTCAGGATCCAAATTTGCACTAATGTACGTCGGCCTTGATTTGCTGTTATCTCCCAAATCTACCATCTCTAATAAATCGGCCGACGTAAACCCATGCCCAAGCTTCCCATCTTCTCGGGCGAGCTGATTCATTTTATTCTGAATCTTCAGAGCCGACTGCTTGGATCAGCTGTAAACCGAAATTGGACACTTTCAGGAAGTCAGTGTCCCAAGTCCTGCCAGATATACACTTGACGTGCTCGCAGCTCCACTGTTGCGTGTCGGCCGCTGCAACGCTGTAGACGGAATCGGCAGTGACTATCTCTGTGCTGTCGCCGACCCATTGCACAAGGCATTGATGCATTGTAGATGGGACACAACAGTTTGCGTGTATCCAATCGCGACCAAGCAACATATTGTAGGACCCCTTGCCATTAATAACGAAAAAAGAGGTAGGGAGGGTCTTACTGCCGATGGTGAGGTCGACGCAGAGCGCTCCGCGAGCGGGTGACACGTTGCCTTTGAAATCCTTCAGCATCATGTCTGTCTTGGTGAGGTCTTCATCGCCCTTGCCCAGCTTGCGGAACATGGCATATGGCATGATGTTAACTGCAGCGCCTCCATCTACCAGTAATCTGGTGACGGGTCTTCCGTTGACATAGCCTTTGAGAAACAGCGCTTTGAGATGCTGCCGTTTTTTTTCTTCTGGTTTCTCAAACGTAGCCGTCATCGGCTCTAATACCAGTTGTGCCATTTGTTCTTCTTCTGTTCTTGTTACTTTATCCCGATCGTTGGGCGCCATGAACTCCATCGGCAGTATGAACACCATATCAATTTCGGCTGCCGATTCTTGGTTGCTTGTTTCTTGATCGTTTTTCATTGGGCGCCAAACTCGAGATTTAACATTCCTTCTCTCTGGCACCTGTCTCTGTTCTTCTTCTTGATGCTCCCACTGGCGTAGGCGTTGGATCCTTCGCTTTTGGGATCTGGATAGGCCATCGGGACCCCACCTGGGATTTGCTGGTTTGGCCGATGATCCTGCGTGTTCCCAATCTGGTTCCCTTCCTAGGGGATCCTCGTCTGATACCCTGTCATCGGCCATTTCTTCCAGCCGATCATGTGCGCTGATCCTGCCCCCCAGTCCATCCTGCTGGCCGATCTTGCTTTTTGACCGGTGGTGCTGGTCAACTCTGCCCCCTAGCCGATCATGTACCGAAACGCGCTGTTCCTCGCGCCGATTTCTGCTGATCGGCTCTGATCCTCTGTCCCTAGAGTGTAGCCTCGGTCGATTGTTGCAGTTCAATCCGTTACACTCCGGACAGTTATCGGCAGACGGCAATCTGATGTCGTTCTCCCAGCAGTGGATGAAGAATGGACATTGCCAGTGATCTTCATGCCGGCGTATCGTCTCTTCCTGGTATCTTGCTTGTTCTTGCTGCTGCCAATACTTGCTGAGTAAGAATTGGGAGGTGACGGGCTTGCGTGGTCGTTCTGGCCCTGCCTGTTCCTTCTGATTTCTTCAGTCGTGATCTGCCTCTTGGGATCGACGGCGCCGCCTCTTCTCGCCTATTCTGACATCAGCACCTTGGTTTGACTTGAGTCTCCTCCAGCGTTAACCATGTTGGCCGGGAAGGGATGCTGATCTATCTTCATCGGCTTTGCCGATTTAGTTGGAGTTTCAAATTTAAGCCGCCCCTGCTCGATGGCCGATTGTATCTGCTGGCGGAAGACTTTACATTCATTTGTATCATGAGAAGTAGCGTTGTGCCACTTGCAGTATTTCATCTTCTTAAGTTGATCGGCCGTAGGGATGGTGTGATGTTGAGATAGCTTGATCTGTCCTTCCTGAAGCAATAGATCAACAATTTTATCGGCCTTTGACGTGTCAAAACCGATTGTTTCCGGCTCTTTCTTCCCAAAAGGGCATGATATCGGTTTTTTTCCTTTGACCCATTCTGCCAGGCCGATTTCCTCTCCCGCATCGGATTCAGATCCTTCCAAGTATGCCACCTTCTTTTGGAAGTTCCTCCACTGTTCAAACGATCGGACCTCTTGTCCTGACAATCGGTGGATGATTTGACTCAGGCTTTCAAACTCTTGGGGCATATCTTTCTTTGATTTGCGGCAAGAGGCCTTGGAAAGCGATATCGGCCAACTGTGCATCGGTCAGAGCCAGACTGTAGTATTTGTTCCTGATTTCTCTGAACCTCTGTATATACCCCATCACTGGTTTATCGCTCCTCTGCCTGAGACTGGTCAAATCCGAGAGCTTCATTTCGTGTACTCCTGCATAGAAGTACTTGTGGAATTGTTTCTCCAGATCAGCCCATGTAACGATGGAATTTGGCGGCAAGGTGGTGAACCACTGGAAGGCCGATCCGGACAGAGATGATGAAAATAAACGCACCCTCAGGGCATCTTGCGTGGCAGCTTCCCCGCATTGGATGATGAATCGGTTGATATGCTCCACAGTGGATGTATCGTCCGTCCCTGAGAACTTGGTGAAATCGGGAACCTTGTAGCGGTGTGGGAACGGCAGCAAGTCATAGGCCGATGGATATGGCGTCTTGTAGGTATAAGTTTGAACTTTTGGCTTCAATCCAAACTGATCTTGGATTACTTCTGCTATTCTTGCCGTCCAGTCCACCTGCTGCTGATGGACAGCTGTTCGCGGCGCGGGCATGTGCTGAAGGGCTGGCACGGCCGTGTGATGAATCGGCGAATTTTGCTGAGCGGCCGATAGTTGATGGCGAAACAAGTCCGCATCGTATGTCATCGCTGGCGCCGTGCCTCTGAATGCTTCGACAGTGTTTGCCCCCCTGCCGATTTCTAATAAGATCGGCTGATGCTGGGGAACCGTCGGCCGGGCGGCCGATTGGTATGGCACCTGGGTTGAATAACTTCCATACCCGTTTGCTGGCTCGGGAAAATACGTTGTCGCTGATGTCCCCCAAGGCGCTGAGCTTATAGGCAGTGACTGCACAGAAGCAATCTGAACGGGTTGAAGCGGTGTCTGTGATGGGAGACATGGTGCACCGCTGTATCTTGGAGACGCCGGGGGCAATGGATGGTTGTACCCCTCGCGTTGCGTCAATATCGGCTGAGGAGCCGATTGGGACGTGTATGGTAGGCTTCTGGCTGGCAGAGTGGTCGGAGGGGCATATGCCGGTCCCTGATAGCCTTGGACTGCTCCGCTAGCCAGAGAGTTGACGACGGCGTTATACACCATGTTGGTCATTACTGAGGATTGGTCGATGAACGCCCGATATACGGACTGTTGAATCATCTCTGACATCTTGCCCGAGTCCTCAACAATGGTGATGTGGCGAGGTGCTAGAATAGGAGTCTTCTTGACTGCCTCCCCGCTTCTGGTACGACTGAACGACTGGAGGTACATCTTCTTGTAATCTTCTAGATGTTTGGCCAATTCTTCCCTCTGGTCGTCCTTGAGATCTGCTTCTGTGACCTCAATGATGTTGCTGTCGGAGATTTCTGCGTTTTTCGACATATCAGATCTTGGATGGTCCCACCGGGCGTGCCAAAAGTGTGTTGGCGCTAAAATCGGCCGGATAGGAATCGGCCGATGGTCTTCAGCGTCGGACACACGACCCGGGAGAATCTGCTTAGCTCCTGTTCGGGTTATCGCCCTGGTGTTGTTCGCGCGGCGTGCCAGTCAATCTGACCTGTTGATTGACAAGGAAATAGAGTATTAAATTCTAGGCGTGTCGATCGGCTGGGATTCCGATCTGTCCTGAGGAGCGCGTCGGCAACGAATCGGCCGATTTGCTGTAAAGATGATCGGCTATGGATCAGCCGATAATTGTGTAGTAATCGTAAAGAAAAACTGCTGGAGCGATCTTGACGATTACTGCAAGGGCAACACTTGAAATAGATCTAATCGGCTGTATGATGATAAATCGAAGAAGAACAATGACGAAGCCGATTACTCTGATTTCAAGCTGGATAACTGGTGATAATACTAGAATAACAGGTAAAACTTGCAATTCTAGTAAATATCGATAACTGGTGAATAAATCCAAAGGAAACTACAGTGATGCGCCCATAGTTAAAGCTCGGATATTACTCGGTAAGCGGAACCTACCAATTGGCCGGAGATCAAGCTGATGCAGCCCTGCCAATCCGTACGAACTCGTGAAAGAAGAAAATATTGGCGAAGTCGCCGACTTGAAAGTAAATTGCTGGAAAAGTAGAAGTATTGTTGTTGACTGATGTGTTGATCTTTTTTCAAGACCCTGACGACTCCTATTTATACCCTAAAGCTAGGACTCCTGGTCGATCACGACTTGTTACAACCTTATTTAAATTAGTATATCTATACGAACTTTAAAAAGGAAACGGACTCCCGCAGAATCTTCCGCCGCCGCTCCCTAATCCAATCAGAATTTCCTTCAATTGCTCCCAGACCGACTTAGCGTGCCCCCTTTGACCAACTTTTGACCAGGATCCTCTGAAATAATCCCATCCTGTTGGCGTAGGCCGTGTCACCAATCGGCCGATTCCTTTCTGTAGCCTTCAGATCTGCCGCATCGGCCAATCTTCTCCTCATGACGCCGATTCAACACGTGTCAAAATCTGGCGTCAAAAAATTTGAAGGGCACACTTCAAATTTAAATTTTACACAATTTCAAACAAATAAAATTAAATCCAAATCGAATTCGATTAAACAAGGTAGATTCAATTAAATCCAAACAACTCCAAATATAAACACACTAGCAATATTTTCCTTAATTCCATTCAAAATTTTAATTTCTAGGAAACTTAGAAGGGTAGAATTCTCACTTAAGTGGCTCTAACTACAGCATTACCACAATTTTTTTGAAATTCACATTTTTCAACTTATAACATTTCAGAAAAAATCCGGCTTGTTACAATATTATTCTAAACTAATATGCGTGTAAGAAAGGTTAGTTCTGTTTTATTTTCTTGATAAATTATTGACGGACGAAATTGGTACTTAATGACCGTCAATAATAATCTAGTAGATAGTATTTCTTACATACTACTTACTTGCTCCATGGTTTATGTATAGCAAGGAAATTAACTTTCCTTAGTAGATAGTGATGATAGCTGTTGACGCCAGATTTTCACACGTATTGAATCGGCGTCAGGGGAAGAAGATTGGCCGATGCAGGAGATCTGAGAGCTACAGTAAGGAATCGGCCGATCGGGGTAACAGTCGAAAATCGGCCGATTGGTGGCACAGCCCACACCGATAGGATAGGATTATTCCAGAAGATCCTGGTCAAAAGCTGGTCAACGAGGTATGCTAAGACGGCCGAAAAGCAATTAAAGAAGTTCCGAAAAGCGGCGGAAGATTCTGCGGGAGTCCCTTTCCTTTTTAAAGTTATTATAGATATAGTAGTTTTCCTGTTTTAAATAAGGTTGTAACAAGTCGTAATCGACCAGGAGTCTTAGTTTCAGGGTATAAATAGGAGTCGCTAGGGCTTTGCAGAAGACAACCAACATCAATCAACAAAATACTTCTACTTTTTACCAGTACTTTACTTTTCGAGTCGGCGACTTCGCCAATATCTTTTTCTTTCACGAGTTCGTACGGATTGGCAGGGCTGCATCAACCTGATCTCCGGCCAATTGGTAGGTTCCGCTTATCGAGTAATATCCGAGCTTTAACTACGGGCGCATCGCTGTGGTTTCGTTTGGATTTATTCACAAGTTATAGATCTTTACTAGAATTGCAAGTTTTACCTGTTATTCTAGTATTATCACCAGTTATCCAGCTTGACATCAGAGTAATCGGCTTCGTCATTGTTCTCCTTCGATTCATCGCCATACAGCCGATTAGATCTGTTTCAAGTGTTGCTTCTATAGTAATTGTTTAGATTGCTCCAGCAGTTCTCTTTACAATTACTATACGATCATCGGCTGACTCATAGCCAGTCATCTCTACAGCAAATCGGCCGATTTACCGCGGACGCGCTCCCCAGGACAGATCGGAAATCCAGCCGATCGACGCGCCTGGAATTTAATACTCTATTTCCTTGTCAATCAACAGGTCAGATTGACTGGCACGCCGCGCGAACCGCACCAGGGCGATAACCCGAACAGGAGCTAAGAAGATTCTCCCGGGTCGTGTGTCCGACGCTGAAGACCCATCGGCCGATTCCTATCCGGCCGATTTTAGCGCCAACACACTTTTGGCACGCCCAGTGGGACAATCCAAGACCTGATATGTCGAACAACGCAGAAATCTCTGACAGCAACATCATTGGGGTCACAGAAGCTGATCTCAAGGACGACCAGAGGGAGGAATTGGCCAAACATCTAGAAGATTACAAGAAGATATACCTCCAGTCGTTCAGTCGTACCAGAAGCGGGGAAGCAGTTTGGAAGGCTCCTATTCCAGCACCTCGCCACATCACCATTGCTGAAGACTCGGGCAAGATGTCAGAGATGATTCAAAAGTCCGTGTACAACGCCGTCGTCAACTCTCTGGCCAGCGGAGCCGTTCAAGGTTATCAGGGACCGGCATATGCCCCTCGAACTACCCTGCCGGCCAGAAGCTTACCCTACACATCCCAATCGGCTTCTCAGCCGATATTGACGCAGCGCGAAGGATACAACTCTCCACCACTTCCGGCATCTCCAAGATACAGCGGTGCACCATGTCTCCCATCGCGAGCGCCGCTTCAACCCGTTCAAATGGCTTCTGTGCAAACACCGCCTACAAGCTCAGTGCCTTGGGGGGCATCAGCCATGACGTATTTACCCGAGCCAGCGAACGGGCATCACACTTACCCGTTCCAGGCGCCGTACCAATCGGCCGCCCGGCCAACGGTCTCCCAGTACCAGCCGATTTTACCAGAAATCGGCAGGGGGGCATCAGCCATGACGCATTTTCCCGAGCCAGCGAACGGGCGTGGCACTTATCCATTCCAGGTGCCGTACCAATCGGCCGCCCGGCCGGTGATCTCTCAGTACCAGCCGATTTTACCAGAAATCGGCGGGGGGGGGGGGGGGGGGGGGGGCAAGCACTGTGGAGGCATTCAGAGGCGCGGCGCTAGCAGCAACGTACGAAGGGGGTGCGGACGCGTTTCGCCAGCAGTTATCGGCCGTTCAGCAAACTTCGCCGACTCATCACCTGGCCGAACCAGCCCTTCAACACGTGCCCGCGCCGCGAACAACTGTTCATCAGCAGCAGGTGGATTGGACGGCAAGAATAGCAGAAGTAATTCAAGATTAGTTTGGGCTGAAGCCGAAAGTTCAAACTTATACTTACAAGACGCCGTATCCATCGGCCTATGACTCGTTGCCGTTCCCACACCGCTACAAGGTTCCTGATTCCACTAAGTTCTCAGGGACGGATGACACATCCACTGTGGAACACATCAACAGATTCATCATCCAGTGCGGTGAAGCTGCCACACAAGACGCTCTGAGGGTACGGTTATTTTCATCATCTCTATCCGGATCGGCCTTCCAGTGGTTCACCACTTTACCGCCAAATTCTATCGTCACATGGGCCGATCTGGAGAAATAATTCCACAAGTACTTCTATGCGGGAGTACACGAGATGAAGCTTTCGGATCTAACCAGCCTCAGGCAGAGGAGCGATGAGCCGGTGACAGGGTATATACAGAGGTTCAGAGAAATCAAGAATAAGTGCTACAGTCTGGCTCTGACCGATGCACAGTTGGCCGATATCGCTTTCCAGGGCCTCTTACCGCAAATCAGAGAGAGATATGCCACCCAAGAGTTTGAGAGCCTGAGTCAAATCGTCCACCGATTGTCAGGGCAGGAGGTCCGACCGCTTGAACAGCGGAGGAGCTTTCAGAAGAAGGTGGCGTACTTGGAGGGATCTGAATCTGACGCGGAGGAAGAAATCGGCCTGGCGGAATGGGTAAAAGGGAAAAAACCAATATCCTGCCCCTTTGGCAAGAAGGAGCCAGAGACATTCGGCTTTGACACGTCCAAGGCCGATAAAATTTTTGATCTACTGCTTCAGGAGGGACAGATTAAGCTGTCGCAGCATCACACCATCCCTACGGCCGATCAGCTGAAGAAGATGAAATACTGCAAGTGGCACAACGCTACTTCTCATGACACCAATGAATGTAAAGTCTTCCGTCAGCAGATACAATCGGCCATTGAACAGGGGCGGCTCAGATTCGAGACTCCAACCAAATCGGCAATGTCGATGAAGATAGACCAACACCCCTTCCCGGCCAACACAGTCAACGCTGGAGAAGAATCAAGGCAAACCAGGGTGCTGACGTCAGAATCGGCGAGAAAAGACGGCGTTGTCGATCCCCGGAGGCAGATCACGACGGAAGAAATCGGAAGGAACAGGCGAGGACCAGAACGACCACACAGGCCTGTCACCTCCCGATTTCTACTAAAGTAAATATCGGCGTCGGCAAGAACAAGCACAACACCAAGAAGAGATGATACGCCGGCGTGAAGATCACTGGCAGTGTCCCTTCTTCATCCACTGCTGGCAGAACGATATCAGACTACCCTCTGCCGATAAATGTCCGGAGTGCAACGGATCAAACCGCAACGGTCGCCCGAAGCCACACTCTAAGGACAGAGGATCAGAGCCGATCAACAGAAATCGGCGCGAAGAACGGCGCGTTTCGGTGCATGATCGGCTGGGGGGCAGAGTTGACCAGTACGGCAGGTCAAAAACCAAGATCGGCCAGCAAGATCGGCTGGGGGGCAGAGTTGACCAGTGCAACAGGTCAGAGGGCAAGATCGGCCAGCAAGATGGACTGGGGGGCAGGATCAGCACGCACGATCGGCTGGAAGAGATGGCCGATGACAGGGTGTCAGACGAAGATCTCCTAGGAAGGGAACCAGATTGGAAACATGCTAAATCATCGGCCAAACCAGCGAACCCCAGGTGGTGTCCCGATGGCCTATCCAGATCCCAAAAGCGGAGAATCCAACGCCTACGCCAGTTAGAACATCAAGAAGGAGAACAAAGACATGTGCCAGAAAGAAGGAATGTGAAATCTCGAATTTGGCGCCCAAAGAAAAATGATCAGGAAGCAAACAGCCAAGAATCGGCGGCCGAAATCGATATGGTTTTCATACTGCCGATGGAGTTCATGGCGCCAAGCGATCGGGACAAAGTGACAAATACAGAGGAAGAGCAAATGGCACAACTGGTATTAGAGCCGATGACGGCTATATTTGAGAAACCAGAAGAAGAAAAACGGCAGTATCTCAGAGCGCTGTTTCTCAAGGGCTATGTCAACGGGAGACCCGTCACCAGATTGTTGGTAGATGGAGGAGCGGCGGTTAACATCATGCCGTATGCTATGTTCCGCAAGCTGGGCAAGGGCGATGACGACCTCACCAAGACGGACATGATGCTGAAAGATTTCGAGGGCAACGTGTCGCCTGCCCGCGGGGCACTCTGCGTCGACCTCACCATCGGCAGTAAGACCCTTCCTACCACTTTCTTCGTCATTAATGGCAAAGGGTCCTATAATATGCTGCTCGGTCGCGACTGGATACATGCAAACTGCTGTGTCCCATCTACTATGCATCAATGCCTTGTGCAATGGATCGGCGACAGTACAGAGATAGTCGCAGCCGATTCTGTCTACAGTGTTTCAGCGGCCGATACGCAACAGTGGAGCTGCGAGCACGTCAAGTGTATATCTGGCAGGATTTGGGACACTGACTTCCTGAGAGTGTCCGATTTCGGTCTACAGCCGATCCAAGCAGTCGGCTCCGAAGATTCAGAATAAATGGATCAGCTCATCCGAGAAGATGGGAAGCTGGGGCACGGGTTCACGTCGGCCGATCTGTTAGAGATGGTGGATTTGATAGATAGCAGCAAACCGAGGCCGACGTACGTTAGTGCCAATTTGGATTCTGAGTACAAATGCAAATTGATAAAATTATTGAAAGAGTTCAGGGATTGCTTCGCTTGGGAATACCACGAGATGCCAGGACTAGACCGGTCTATTGTTGAACACCGGTTACCTATAAAATCAGGATATCGGCCGTATCAGCAACCTGCACGGCGGTGTAATCCCAAGATTCTACCTGATATAAAGGCTGAGATCACAAAGTTGATTGAGGCAGGATTTATTCGGCAGTGCCGTTACGCCGAATGGATTTCTAACATTGTGCCTGTATACAAGAAGAATGGAAAATTGCGTGTGTGCATCGATTTCAGGAACTTAAATCAGGCTACGCCAATGGATGGTTATCCGATGCCAACGGCCGATATCTTGGTGGATGCCGCCGCAGGCCACAAAGTCATAAGTTTCATGGATGGGAATGCCGGATACAATCAGATATTAATGGCCGAAGAAGATATTTCGAAAACGGCTTTTAGGTGCCCAGGCCATCTTGGTTTATTTGAATGGGTGGTCATGACTTTTGGCTTGAAAAACGCCGGCGCTACATATCAACGGGCCATGAACTACATCTTCCACAAACTCATTGGTTCATCAGTGGAAATTTATATAGATGACGTCGTGGTCAAGTCAAAAGGTCACCAGGATCATCTGGCCGATTTACAGGAAGTGCTGGAGTGCACAAGGAAGCATGGGCTGAAGATGAACCCAAACAAGTGTGCGTTTGGTGTATCGGCCGGACAATTCTTGGGATTTATGGTCCATGAGCGTGGGATAGAAGTCAGCTGCAAGACTATAGACGCCATCAATAAAGTAGTGGCCCCACAAAATAAAACTGAACTGCAGTCCCTCATCGGCAAGGTCAATTTCATCAGAAGGTTCATATCCAATTTATCGGGACGTATTCAGGCTTTTACTCCTCTGTTGAAATTAAAGCCCGACCAAGAGTTCACATGGGGAGAAGGACAACGCAAGGCACTGGAGGATATCAAGCAGTATCTGGTTTCACCTCCGGTGTTAGCCCCGCCACAGCCTGGTAAGCCGTTCAAGTTATATTTATCGGCTGACGAGCAGGCTATTGGATCGGCGTTGGTACAGGAGTTTGAAGGGAAAGAACGAGTGGTGTACTACGTCAGCAGAAGACTTTTAGACGCCGAAACAAGATATTCTTCGGTGGAGCGATTATGCTTGTGCTTGTACTTTTCATGTACTAAGCTCAGGCACTATTTGCTATCGGCAGAATGCATAGTCGTATGCAAGGATGATGTGGTGAAGTATATGCTATCATTGCCGATTTTGAAGGGGCGGATTGGAAAATGGATCCTGGCTTTGTCAGAATTCGATCTAAGGTACGAATCGGCCAAACCCGTCAAAGGTCAAGTGATGGCCGATTTCGTAGTTCAGCATTGTGGACCAGAAATTGCCACCGTTGAACCGGTTCCATGGACTTTATATTTTGATGGTTCTTCGTGTGGGGTCGGATCAGGAATCGGCATCGTTCTTGTGTCGCCTCGGGGGGCAACTTATGATTTCTCTCTGCCGATAGAAGCTTCTGCAACCAACAACCAGGCGGAGTATCGAGCTGTTCTGAAAGGCATCCAATTGTTAAGGGAAGTCAGGGCGGATGCAGTCGAGATCTTTGGGGACTCCATGCTCATTGTGGATCAGTTAACAGGACGATCCGAATGCAAGGACGACATCTTGAGGATTTATTATGAAGATTGTCTTCAACTTTTGAGAGGCTTCAAATCTGCAACAATTGAGCACATCCCCAGAGATTATAATGAAGAAGCCAACAGACTGGCTCAACATGCTTCTGGGTATCGGCCGATTCAGGGAGCGATGACGCTAGAACTCGCGGCCGATGACTGGCGGAAGGGGATCGCCGATTATTTGAAAAATCCATCCCAAAAGGTGGATCGGCGAACACGTTTTCAGGCTACAAAGTATGTGTTGCTTGAGGATGACTTATTTTTTCGGACGATTGATGGAGTTCTTCTCAAATGCCTGGGAACAGAAGACGCAAAGGTCCTAATGGGAGAAATCCATGAAGGCGTGTGTGGAGCTCATCAATCGGCCCATAAAATGAAGTGGATGATCATGAACAATGGATATTACTGGCCGACCATCCTGGAAGATTGTTTCAAGTATTACAAAGGATGCCAAGACTGTCAGAGGTTTGGCGATGTGCAGCGCGCACCAGCATCGGCTATGAATCCGATAATTAAGCCGTGGCCGTTCAGAGGTTGGGGAATAGATCTCATCGGACAGATTCATCCTCCGTCTAGCAAAGGGCATAAGTTCATATTGGTGGCTACAGATTACTTTACCAAATGGGTGGAGGCAGTTCCTTTGAGGAACGTGACATCAGCCGATATGATTGAGTTTGTTAAAAGCCATATTATATATCGATTCGGTATTCCTCAAACCATCACAACTGATCAAGGGACAATGTTCACTTCTGGAGAATTCGAAGAGTTCGCCGCTGATATGGGGATTAAATTATTAAATTCCTCTCCATACTATGCTCAAGCCAATGGCCAAGCGGAGTCATCTAACAAGGGGATAATCAAGCTAATTAAGAGGAAGATAGAAGAACAACCCAAGAAGTGGCATATGTCTTTGGCTGAATCTTTATGGGCGTACAGGATGGCTTGTCATGGGGCCACTAAAATATCCCCTTATCATTTGGTTTATGGCCATGAAGCAGTCTTACCATGGGAGATAAGAACAGGCTCAAGACGCATATCGCTACAGGATCAGTTAACGGCCGATGATTATTCCTTTCTCATGAAAGATGAACTTGACGATTTGGCGGGTTTGCGGTTAAGAGCTCTAATCAGCATAGAGGAGAACAAGAAAAGGGTGGCCAGATGGTATGACAAGAAGGTCAAAGTCAAACAGTTCTCTCAGGGAGATCTGATATGGAAGCTGGTGCTGCCGATAGGATCTAAGGATCCCAAATTCGGTAAGTGGTCACCCACTTGGGAAGGGCCGTATAGAATCGGCCGATGTGCTCCCGGAAATGCATACATTCTGGAGACGATAGAAGGGGAGGAATTCCCAAGAGCTCTGAATGGACGATATTTGAAAAGGTACTATCAAAGCATTTGGGTAGATGCATAACTTACAGCAAGATATATCAAGATTACATGGCCGACATGGTGTAAGTCGCCCTTAGAATAAAAACACTACTGGTTACGCCTGCGTTGGATTTCTCTTTCGACGCGGCCTAATCTTATCATGAGGGAGAGCCTTTCATCTTTCAAGTCCTTTGCAGTGACTCCAGCTTCAGCTTGGTCGCAGAGTTCTTTCAGCAGGCGGGCCTTCTCCTCTTCCAAATCTTTCATGGTGGCTTCAGTCTTAGCTTCAGCAAGTCGGTGTGAAGATGAGGAACTCTCGTCAGAGGATGGCATTTGTTCAAAGCAGACGAGATCCATATGGTCCAAGATTGATCGGACACTGGCAGGAACATGATCTTTGAGTTCTTCAGAGTGAACTTTTATCAGATCTATATCAGCTTGCGACAAAGGCTTGCCTGAATGCATGATTTCGATCGCTCTTTCCAAAACAGGGCTGAGACGGTTCGGCTGAAAGAAGGAATAGGCAAATATGTTGGAACAAAGTGAGATGTCTCAGGAAGGGATGGAGAGGAAATTGATACCTGATTAACGGAAGAGGAGGATCGAGAAGACATTTTAATGCTTGACCAAAGACGGCGAGCGGCGGGTTTCAGAGGGAAAAGAAGACAAGCCAGATGAACATTTTTGGAAATAATACGAAGAATCGTATTTATAGAAAGGAAGAGACAGAGGGTTGGCAAGACGTGTACCGTCGGAGTAAAGACATCAGTAAATGTAAAGCTGCCAGGGGAGACGGTCAAAGTCTGAATCTACACGCCAACATAAATCCTGTTACCGGATTCCATGTCATAGAGCTGATTCTAGAAAAAGATCAGATGGAGAGGGAAAGGTAACATAACTGATTCCGAGGTTTACTCCTGTCGCAATGGGGAAGCTTAGAGAGAAGGATTAAAGAAAAAGTTTCGAAGAAAAAGTTATATTTTACTCCAAAACTGGGGGGCATGTGTTGACGCCAGATTTTCACACGTATTGAATCGGCGTCAGGGGAAGAAGATTGGCCGATGCAGGAGATCTGAGAGCTACAGTAAGGAATCGGCCGATCGGGGTAACAGTCGAAAATCGGCCGATTGGTGGCACAGCCCACACCGATAGGATAGGATTATTCCAGAAGATCCTGGTCAAAAGCTGGTCAACGAGGTATGCTAAGACGGCCGAAAAGCAATTAAAGAAGTTCTGACTGGATTAGGAAGCGGCGGCGGAAGATTCTGCGGGAGTCCGTTTCCTTTTTAAAGTTATTATAGATATAGTAGTTTTCCTGTTTTAAATAAGGTTGTAACAAGTCGTAATCGACCAGGAGTCTTAGTTTCAGGGTATAAATAGGAGTCGCTAGGGCTTTGCAGAAGACAACCAACATCAATCAACAAAATACTTCTATTTTTTACCAGTACTTTACTTTTCAAGTCGGCGACTTCGCCAATATCTTTTTCTTTCACGAGTTCGTACGGATTGGCAGGGCTGCATCAACCTGATCTCTGGCCAATTGGTAGGTTCCGCTTATCGAGTAATATCCGAGCTTTAACTACGGGCGCATCGCTGTGGTTTCGTTTGGATTTATTTACAAGTTATCGATATTTACTAGAATTGCAAGTTTTACCTGTTATTCTAGTATTATCACCAGTTATCCAGCTTGAGATCAGGGTAATCGGCTTCGTCATCGTTCTCCTTCGATTCATCGCCATACAGTCGATTAGATCTGTTTCAAGTGTTGCTTCTATAGTAATTGTTTAGATTGCTCCAGCAGTTCTCTTTACAATTACTATACGATCATCGGCTGACTCATAGCCGATCATCTCTACAGCAAATCGGCCGATTTACCGCCGACGCGCTCCTCAGGACAGATCGGAAATCCAGCCGATCGACGCGCCTGGAATTTAATACTCTATTTCCTTGTCAATCAACAGGTTAGATTGACTGGCACGCCGCGCGAACCGCACCAGGGCGATAACCCGAACAGGAGCTAAGCAGATTCTCCCGGGTCGTGTGTTCGACGCTGAAGACCCATCGGCCGATTCCTATCCGGCCGATTTTAGCGCCAACAATAGCCAGGCTGGCTGCTTATCTTTAAAGCTAGTTATTTGGATTTTGAAGATAAATTAAATATGCTCACAAAAAATGTATTTCCATCCTGTTTTGTACTTGTTACCAAGTTGTTGAGTGAACCGCATATATTACGCTGCAACATGATCTTTATTCGAGTGGGGGACACGCTATATATATGAAACAATCGGGAATACGAGGATGTTCCTAAAAGGATAGCAGATACCGAGGAGTTAGACAAATGGAAGAAATAATTAATGTGAAGATTTTCAATTAAAGAGAGTGCGTCTCTCATGATCTTTTATTCCAGGATGAGTCACCACATTTGTTTTCATCCATAATGATACACAAGAAAGAGATTCAGAGTCATTAGGGAGCAGGCGGCAACGTAAAGCAGCACATTTTCTTGCATTCCTCCCATGTCGGATAACAACTACCCAATTGTACATCTGAACAGCAGTTGCAAACAGCTTCAAATATTAGTCCCTTTTTGCAGGTCATTTTTGGGCACACTTTGAGCTTGTTGCTATTCATCTGATCAATAGTTTTAGCTGCATGCAGGAAAGGTTATTCTGTTAAGCTCATATTCAATATTGTACCGGCCGGGAAACATAGGTTGCCCCAAGAATAGGCTTTAAGCGAACATATTATTTAAATATTAATAACCTTATAAAAATACCTTGATTAATCAATATCTACAATGTTGTTGTGTGCACTTACAGTGTGAAGGAATGAAACATCCAAGCATCATTAGGAAAAGCATAACAAACTTGCTTCTCTTCATTGTATGTTTCACAATATCTACAATACTTGTTCAGCGGTTGCATGTATATTATAACAAAAATATCTATGTTTAGCAAGAAGTAATGAGAACGCAAGGCTGGCAGCTTATATTCCTCAAGTGTATTGACATAGTAGTATGGAAGCAGAATTGATGATCTAAATTTTAGTGGCAAGTGATTACTTTCAAGTTATAGTGTCTTATCTTCTATAATAGTAAAAGTAATCTTCAACTCAATATGGTAACAAGAATAATCTATATTTATGACAAATATTTTGTACTTATACTTAAGGCTTGCTTCACAAATCAACACTACTGCAATAAGTGACTACCGAAGGTTCAAAAGATTTATTTTTTGTAAGGAATTACAAACCGAGAGTGTAAATATCATCGGTTATGAGCATAAATCTGACGATACAAATAATGTCTCTAATCATGAGCTGCCGTCTGCTGCTAATAACCTGCTCGGGATAGACAAACGCTTAGGTTTTTGGGAAGCACGCTTATGTGCGATTGCAAGCATCTAGGCCGATAGCTTCTTGGTGTGTTGAAATAAAGAGCAGCCTCTTCTATTTATAGCTTCACATCTTCAGCTCTAGCTGGTAACTCAGCGCGAATCAAGCATAACCGCCGGCTGGAGGCGAAGCGGTGGTTCGGCCGAACCCTCTAACCAGTGGGATTTTTGCATGGGGTATGCCAGACCAAAATATTTATATGCGAACCGGTAAAATTCATTTAATAATTTTATAAAATTTTATAAAAATTACCCAATAATTCGGTACACAACTATTAAATGCATAATAAGTCTTAAATTACAATCTAGATACTTTAAACAGCTCACTAATAGTTGGAATATAAACGACACAAGCTTAAATAACAAATAGGATTACAACACCATTTTTCAGGGCTACGCTTTCTAATGGCCATGAAAGTCTTGACTACATCATCTTCATCCACATCTTCCAAGATGTCTCTCTCAATGAACGTGACAAGGCAATCATCCAAGAGACTATCACTCATTTTATTTCTCCGCTTTGTTTTGACAAAATCCATACTAGAAAATGCCCTCTCAACACTTGCCGTCGCCACCGGTAGAAGCAATACCATTTTGAGAAGCAAGTAAACCAAATCACAAACATTGTGCCTATTTGTTTCAATTAACTTAACTGAGAGGTCAACAAGGTTTTCTAGACCGTTGAATCTATCATCATGTCTGATAACATCAATAGTTCAATATAAGTATCAAGTTGCAATTCTAGCTTAAGCAGATCAGAGCCCAAAATGTCCTTGGGGTAGAACTCAGCAAGTCGGTATACCTTTTGTGCATCAAATGATGCAAATGAATTGGAAGGGTTGAGAGCAGACATACAAGAAAGCAACTCCATATTAACCTCATCAAACCGACTATCAAGCTCTTGACTGATTTTATCAATGAACCCAATGTATACCTCTCTTCTGAAGTGATCATCATTTGTTTGATTTTGAACAAACTGTCATGATCTTCCAAAAGGCACATAATTACCCTCCATAGCAGGAACTTGGACACCATATTTGTTGCAAAACAACGTGAGCTTTTGAAGGAATTGATTCCATCCTTGAGACCTCAAGTGTTGCATTTTGTTTTTTCCACACCAACAAGTTGGATTGCATGAATAATAACTTGATATATTCTTCGCAAACACTCAGATAATTCATTTGTGTATCCAAGAACAACAAACATTAAGTGTAAACTGAACATAAAATCAAAGGACTCAAATGCTCCAACCATAAAATGAATTTTTATCCAATCAGCCTTATGTGTTGTATCCTCTCCAAGAGTGATGAGTACATCATGGATTACTGGATACATAGAAATTATGTTGCACACGGTTCTATAATGAGAGCTCCACCGAGTCTCACCAGGCCTAGCCAATCCCATCTCTTGGTTTAGTCCCCTCCTAGTTTTGAGTTCACCACATTCAAGTGCTTTCATTATACTCTCAAGTCTAGCACGTCGAAGCATCCCATGGCGCTTATAAGAAATTCCAACAATATTCAGCAAGAGGGATACTTGTTCCAAGAACCAAACACAATCAGTATTGTCCTTAGCAACGGCAACAAGAACTAGCGTTGTAGTCAATGTGCAAAGAAATGGACATAATAAGCAGAAGGTGACTCTTGCATAATCAAGGTTTTCAGCCCTTTAATATCCCCTTTCATGTTGTTAGCCCTGTCATATCCCTAATCTCGAATGCTAGTTAGAGTCAAGCCTTGACTAACAAGTACAGACTCAATTGCTTCCTTAAGTGATAATGAGGTAGTATCATCTACATGAACTACTCCAACAAAGTGCTCACGTGGCCTTCCCTGTTTATCAACAAAATGCAAGCAAAGGACTACTTGTTCTTTATGCGATACGTCACTTGACTCATCAGCTAAGATAGCAAAGCGATCTTGACCAATCTCTTAATTATTTTTTCTTGTCTCTATAGCAAAACATGAAATAATTTGCTGCTGGATCTCTGGGCTAGCCAATGAGCAATTACCTGGAGCATTGTTCAGCACAAACTTGTTCACTTCTTCACTATTTGCTGCAAGAAATTTCAACAATTCTATGAAGTTCCCTCGGTTGCTAGACTCTTGACTTTCATCATGTCCATGGAATGCCAACCGTTGATGCAAAAGAAACTTGATACATCTTAGTGAATAAGTCAATCTAATTTTATAAAGCTTCTTTTCCTCATCACTCCACTTCTCAATTTTATCATCAGTAGCTGCAGCAAGAGTTCGATAGCCAATGTACTTTTCATGAGCCTCTTTGTGTGCTTAAGAGCGACAACGTTTCAAAAGTGACTTGTCTCCTACATTCCAATTTCTCCAACCATCTACAATATTTAAATTTATCCGACCCTTTGCCCTTGTATTTCTTTCCTTTGAACAAGTAGCAGAAAAAGCAAAACACAGAATCCGTCTTGATGCTAGATTCATCCCTATCATATTAGGCAAACCATATACATGTGAAACTACGATCTCTATTACCAATTTTTCATTTTGAAAACTCATGTGCATAAGGTTGGAATGCCCCTCTAAGAATATATAATATTATAACTGCATCTTGATCATTAGGAGGATAACTTGCAATAGGCAACCTTTCACCTAGATCATGTGGAAGGTGATCGACATCAAAACCTGATGGTGGCGGTGGTGATGGTGATGGCGGTGGCGGTGGAGGTGGAGATGGCAACACATCTTCAACTGGTTCTAAACATGGAGTAGGTGGAGTAGGAGTAGGACCAGCAACTTCTTCGATTACTCTCTCTTCCTATTGCTCTTGCTCTTTATTTTGCTCTTCCACCACAGACAATGAAGCTGAAGCACGTTTCTTTGCAGCATGCTTCTGGAACATAGAAGCAATGTCTCCATCCCTCTTCATAGTTCACAAATCCCACAACCAAATCGCATAATGCATAAGTAATCCTACTGCATACATCTACAAGCTACATCAATTGAACTAAATCATAGTAAAATCTACCAACAACTAGCTAACAAATTGGATGGCATAAAAAAAATTAGGGTTAGGGATTTGGGAAAAACTTTCTAAGAATAAAACTAAGAGGAGAGAATGGAGGGGGGAATAAACTCTCACTAGCTGCTGGTGCTTCTGAATAGAGCAGGCTGGCAGCCGCCGGCCGCGGTGACTGGCTGGGAGGCGGCCAGGCAGGAGGCGCACCGCCCAGCGCCCAGGCACCCAAGGGGAGCGGGAGGCACCTTGCGCCAGGGCCCTGATGGCCAGGAGGAGCGGGAGGCATCGGAGATGGCGTGCGGCAAGCGATCGGTGCCTGGGAGAAGGGGCAGAGTACCGCCGGCTGTCGGGATGCCTGCTTGTGGGCTAGGCCTAGGGTATGCCTGGCCATACCAGCCCATTAGCTCCGCCTATGCCTCTAACTGCCATCGGTCACTGCCTTTGGCAGGGTGCTGGTGATTGGGACCTTACGTCAGGTGTTCGTGCCCCGCACTGTCTTAAATCGGTTGTGTTGATTCGTGGACCCATTGATCCATGTGAGGCTTATGTTGCAACTTCTGATTGGTTGGATGTGTTTCCTTGTCTTCTTGAGAGTGTTTTCTTGTTCTAAATTGCTCTATCGCTGCATGCAAATGAAATCCTGGGATATGTGGAAAATATTATTCTAAACTAATATGCATTAAGAAATTCTAGGTCTCCTTTATATTCTAAAAAATTAACGGGCGAAATTGGTACTTAACGGCCACCAACAAATCCCCGAAGCTTGACTTTTGCTCGTCCCGAGCAAAGAAGAGTCTTAGGTTATTGATCAGGAGTTGCTGCGATTGTGCTTACTCCTCCATTGTGCCATGCCTTCCAAGAAAATATTCTTCCTTGAATTAAATAAGCTGACACTGGTGTTGACAGTCATTAAGTGCAAAATCCAACCATCAACTATAGTCACAATCAAAGGAAAACTATACCTCTTACTCGCATAATTATATCACTAACCTAGTTCCACAGATATATTGGCTACCTTACCATTTCAGGGATACAAGTCTGAAATAAGAAGAAAACACGAAGGATACGCAACAAAGTATGCACAGAAGATCATCCGTTGCATCACACTTACAAGAGGGACCCACCTGACAGACCGAACGGGCGCGCCAAGGAAGCAAACATGCAGAATATCCACATAGGCCCACATGTCAGCGTGCCAGAGGAAGATACACCTGGGAGGCACTACCTGGGGTCGGCCAACCCAGGCCTGCTTCCCATCCAGGTGCATCTTGGGAGGAGTCGCCGCCAAGTATCCTCAGCCCAGATGATAAGGTTTCCATGTAGAAGGATGGCGGGAACCGCCCTTGGAAGCTATAAAAGGGGCTGCTCACCCTCTCATTCCACACACACATCAAACTTGAGCCTCTCTCCCTCTCTCACACTTGAGGCTTGTACTCCTTAGGGTAGTGGAGCTAGGCTAACACTTCTTTCTTAGCGAAGCCAGTCGTCCTCAAGGCTGGAGAGCAGTCCTCGGCTTTGTTAATGGCTTTGTATTCGAATAGTCAGTACTCTATTCTTAATGCAGAGCTAAGCTTTGTTTGTTTATCTATCTTGGTAGTATATCATGCCTTGTCTTGTTATGCTGCCTTGCTAGCTAATCATATCATGGCTTGGTACTTCATTAGTTATGCTTTATATATGATTAGGCCAGATAATCTGGGTAAGAATATCGGTTCGTTGCGCTTTCAGGCATGCCTTAGCGTCTTACTTGTCCATCCGAAGGGTGGGAGACACGGGAGCGCTAGGGTAGTGACCTCATACACGAGCGTGGTGCTCGGGTATGCGGGATCCTTCGAATATGACCATGCTCCATGGTGTGACTGGGGTAGACGGCAGGTGGTGACAGCCCTGTCCGTCCACTATGAAACTATTTCGTGGTTAGTGTACTCCCCGACGTTCGGGTACGGTGTAGGAGTTCTGAAAGATGTAACGGCCCGGATGTTCTCTGGGGCGGGACATTCTCCCTGGTATCCCTAATTTCCTGGCACCTGCAGTCCTAATCATATGTATGATGCATAGCCCTTGCTTGCCTAAATAGATACTATTAGGACCTTGTTGTATGCCTATGCTCCCACTAACCCGTAGGTTTATTCGTTTATTCTTTATCTGAGATTGGCTAGGTTGTGTGTGTCACATTACCCTTATTCATATCTTTATCATCACTTACCCCTTTATATGTTATAGTCTATAGATTATTCATGTCATCATCGGTTATGTACCAAGTAAATCTCTTAACACATCATGCTCTCCTTTGGGAAAATATAAATAACGATACCCGAATACTCTCCGGGTGAAATGTTACAATGGTATATCCGTGCGCTAGCGGATTCATTCTGTAATCATTAAGACATACCACCACGACATTTCCTGGTGCCGCTGCTAGGGATGGGACTAACACCCTCGTTCCTAGTGGTGACGCTAAGAAATGCCAACAACCGTTTCTAGCGCCGTTGCCGGGGATGGGACTAACACCCCCATTTCTAGTGGTGGCACTAAGGAATGCCAACAAGCATTTCAGACACCGTTGCCGGGGAGTGGCATTGATGTTTAAAATATTTACTAATACATGATCATGATGCTGTGTTTGAGCTATAGCTATAGCTTATATAGGCTAATGTTGCTTTTGTTTTCTCTTGATTAGATGAAAACAGGGTAGTGTATGACTGGTTTCTCCTTGCCGACAAACTTCGTTGAAAATCCTGAGAAGCTCGTGAGAAGGGTCCGACCTCGCATCGTCCCTCCTCAGATCTCGCTGTCGACAAGCGAACCAACTTTCCAAGCACCATCAGCAATCACCGAACCCATGGCTGAGAAGACCCTCCGCGACTTTTCCGTCCCCTCCACCGCCAATGCGGCGATTGGACCCAACGTTGATGTTGGGGATGTGAATTTTGAGCTCAAATTCAGCCTAATTAACATGGTGCAGGCTAGCCCTTTCTGCAGCAAGCCTAACGAGGACGCCAATGCCCACCTCCAGAGTTTTCTGGAGCTCTGCAAGACCGTAACCAGGCGTTGCGGCTGACACCATCAGGCTCCGTTTGTTCCCCTTCTCCCTTCTGGGAAAGGCGAAACAGTGGTTTTACCAAAATAAAGAAGCCGTCAGCACGTGGGACAAATGTTCCACATCGTTCCTCGCAAAGTTCTTCCCACCTGGCAAAACAAATGCCCTGCACGGGAAGATATCAAGTTTCCAGCAGACGGGGATGGAATCCATCCCAGAAGCTTGGGAGAGACTCCAAGAGTACATACTCTCCTATCCTCATCATGGGATGGACGAGTGGCTCGTACTCCAAAGCTTCTACAACGGGCTAACAACAACATCCAGAGCCCACCTAGATGCTGCTGCCGGAGGAGCCTTCCTTGACCTCACGATAACCAAGGCTATGGCCTTGATAGAAAAGATGGTCTCCAACCAGGGTTGGAACGAGGAACGTTCTCAACCCCGAACCAAGGGCGGAATGGACACCGTCAAGGAGACGGATATGCTCGCCGCAAAGATGGACCTCCTACTGAAGCACATAGATGAACAGGCGCAATACAAAGAGCATATGAACAACTATGCTCAAGCCGTAGACTCGCATCCTACGTACGAGGTCTGCGGCAATGGTGGACACTCGGGGAATGACTGCCTTGAGACCCGTGAAGACGCTGCCTTCATCAACAACAACAGCAATGGGTACCGTCCATAGGGAGGCCAAGGGTGGGGCCAATCACGTCCACCATACCAAGGAGGAGGTAACAATTATAACTCAAATTACAATTCGAATTTCAATTCGAACCAACCCTCCATCAAAGATATTGTTCTTGGGCAAGTTAAAATTAATGAAACCAAAACTCTTGAGAACATAAACTTAAAAATTGAAACTCTTTTTTCTGCTCTTAAAAATCAACTGAGTTTTAATAAGATGATGGAATCACAACTTGCTCAAATTGTTGCCGGTGTTCCTGCGGTTGATTCTGGGAAGATCGCGGGGCAACCCAAGGCTCCCGTTGAAAATGTAAGCATGGTGTCCACCGGATGGGGCAACTGATTCCGGCGGGCACCAAGAATTAACCATGCAGGAAGGTCCACACGTCACAGAATGAACGCGTAGGGAGGTCTTACAGCAAAACTACATGGAGATCCAGAAGTGCCCATGATTAGCTGTTCCATTTTCGATCGCTTCTACAACCGGGGCCTCTGCGACCTTGGGGCAAGCATAAACATTATGCCCAAGGTGATTTTCGAGCAATTACAATATCCTGCTCTTTCCCAAACATATATGCTCGTGCAGCTTGCAGACTCCACGTTTCGACATCCCAAAGGGATAGTCGAGTACATGCTCATATGGGTCAAGAATTCCTTCGTCCTAGCCGACTTCGTTGTCCTCGACATGGAGGGCATTCTGGGCATAGAGCTTATTCTTGGATGACCCTCCTGAGCGACGTTAGGGAAAAGATCGATGTCTGTACTGGAGAAATCCAATTCCGCATCGGGAGCGACAATATATTTTTCAAATTTTTATACAGGAAAGAGCAGCAATTCGCAATTCACCAAGGATACGAAAGGACTGGTATCTGGGGAGAACCACTTCCCGAACCCGAAACTCCACCGCCAGCACAACCAAGAGGGAAGAAACCCAAGAAGGCATGTCGGAAGATGGAAAGCTCGTTCTCGTCTACTTCTTCGAGACGAGACGACAAGTGGTAAGTAAAAATACTGGGGAAAAGTCTTGCCCGCCGGACTCTAAACGACGAGCCATTGCCAAAAGGTAAAATGGTATTATCCCATATTTGATTTTTCCAAAATTGGCTTTTTCACTTTATTTTGAATTTTCCCACTGCATATTTGATTTTCAAAATTTTTCTGCATGCTGGAATTTTTCTAGTCCTTTCTTTCTTTTTTACAAAAACCCAAAAATATTTCTAAGCATCAAAATCCTTTGAAAAATCATTTTGAACATCTTTCCGAGGCAAATTCTGGTCGAGCACCCCACAACAATCTTTCATATAGCCATTGGAAAACACACGAAAAAGAGCAGCATAAGTGGGGCTAATGTGGGGACCCAGGAGCAATGGCTCCTGGGCCTACCACCTCCAACAGTCACTAGCCGTTGCATGCTGCCCATTGGCTGCATGCTCCCGGCGAATGCTCTATAAATAGAGCCCAAGGGGGTGTCTTTCACTAACACTTCACTTCTTCACTCCCTCTCATTCTCTCAAACATTTGCTCTCGAAGTTTTATTTGATTTGTGCTCAAGTTCAAGTGCAAGAACTCTCTCTCATTTCTTTGCTGCAAGAAAGCCCACATACTTGGAGGAACAACTTCGGGTACGTGCTCTGTTGACGCTCGCTACGGACCACTTTTCGACCGTCAAAACCTGCATAAAAGCAACATTTATCCAAAGATCAACACTAGAATAGGGCTTTATCTAATGAATTCCACGAGTGCTGGTCAATTTCTGTATGCAGGTAATTACAAGGTGAAATTGCAGGAAATGAGCGACTAAGATTCAAGGCGTAATTCTAGAATGCGCAAACTAGCAAGGCAAGAGTAAAAGAGGCCCAACAAAATAGGAAACTAGCTTCAACCAGGGCCCACTCACCTGCAACAGCCCCTAGGGCCCACTTGCAAACCACGTGGCAAAAGGAGGAGCTGGATCAGGCCGAGCCTAGTTCGGCCAACCTACCTAGGTCGGCCAACCCAGGGAGAAGGCCACCGACCTACTCCTTCGACGTGGCACCTCCTGATTGGTTCCTTAGGTTAGTTTGGGCAAGCCTCAGTGCATTGCACGGCAGAAGCACCTCTCACACACCCCTATAAATATAAGAGGGGGTGCTTCTAAAGAGGACACACCTGCACATCCCTCTCAACTCCCTCTTGTAATTTCTCTCGTGTACATGAGCTCTAGGCTCATCTCTAGAGGTGATTAGAGTTAGGGAGATAGTGGGGAGGAGTTTGGGGAAGTGCCGGGTTTGTCGGCACTCTTCTCCAACTTGTACCTCGACGGATGCTTGCCAATCAAAGTAAGTGTTCATACATTCTTATGTGCTTAGTTAAGTTATAGTTCTAGCTCTTTAGTTGCTTAGCTGGATCAGTAGTTCACTAGTTTATAGTGGGTGCTCTAGTCTAAGGCCATAGGCTAGAGCAGTAATGATAGTGTAGACGTGGTGTCTAGACTAGACTTACCAATTGGTTGGGGTATATCCCATGGTTAGATGGGGTAGGTAGCAGGTGGTGACAACCCTGTCTATCCAGCGGAACCCTCCCCATTTGGGTATATCTCAGTGCCGCAGTACCGGAGCCCACCAGTTTTATTCTAGGGGAAGCTAGTAGCCCGAAGCAAGCAGCTAGGACAATTGTATCTTATCTCTAAAATCCAGCCTTAGGAAACCTCAGCGGGTGTGGTGTCCTTGGACGAACCTGGACCATAGAGAAAGTACACACGTTCCTCAGTGGATACGTGTTGACGCCAGATTTTGACACGTGTTAAATCGGCGTCAGGGAAGGAGGAGATTGGCCAATGCGGCAGACTTAAAGGCTACGATTGGGAATCGGCCGATTGACGCTACAGTAAGGAATCGGCCGATTGGTACTGTAGTGTTTCGGGCGATTGGCGAATGGAGTTGGTGGGGGTCGGCCGATTAAAAGGCTGGAACGTTTGGGCCAATATGGGCTTGCGCCAACAAATAGGGGATGGAGCCAATGGAATCCCAAGAGGTGATGTTGAGTCAAGATGACAGAGGATCCCAGTCAAAGATGACCTGACGTTGGTCAAAGAGCGACGCCGACTCGGTCGAGGAGCAATGGAAGGAGTTCGAATTGGACTAGGAGATGGCAGCAGAAGATCCCGCGGGAGCCTGTTTCCTTTAGGAGAGTCTTATAGATATAGTAGTTTTTATTTAAATCAAGTTTGTAACGGATCGTAATAGATCAGGAATCTTTCTTAGGGTATAAATAGAAGCAGTCAGAGTTTTGTAGAAAGAGACACATGAATCAATACAAACAATCTACTTTTTCATCGTACTTTACTTTCAAGTCGGCGACTTTGCCAATATATCTTTTTCATTCACGAGTTCGTAAGGGTTGGCAGGGCTGCATCGACACCATCTCCGGCCAATTGGTAGGTTCCATTTATCGAATAATATCTAAGCTTTAACTTCGAGCGCATCGCCGTTGTTTCGTTTAGATTTATTCACCAGTTATCGATATTTACTAGAATTATAGGTTTTACCTATTGTTCTAGTTTTATCACCAGTTATCCAGCTTGAGATCGAACTGTCGGCTTTATCATTATCTTTTCTTGTTTATCATCATATAGCCGATTAGATCTATTTTGAGTGTTGCATTTGTGGCGATTGTTTAAGTTGCTCCATCAGTTTCTTGGCAATCGTTACGTGATTATGGGCTGATCTATAGCCGGTCATCTTCATAGCAAATCAGCCAATTCGCTGATACGCTCTTCGGGACGGATCGGAACCTTAGCCGATCGAGACCCCCGGAATTTAATACGTCTCTTTCCTTGTCAATCAACAGGTCAGATTGACTGGCACGCCGCATGAACCGCACCAGGGCGATCACCCGAACAGGAGCTAAGCAGATTCTCCCGGGTCGTGTGTCCGACGCTGAAGGTCATCGGCCGATTTGCAGCCGATTTTTAGCGCCAACAATACGATACCCTTGTTATACTCCTGGGTGAAAGCTACGACGGTATCCGTGCGCTTGCGGATTTATTTTCATGACGCTAGGAAACGTCAACAACTTTCTGGCGCCGTTGCCGGGGAACGGTTGCTATTTTCTCTTCGAACCTAGTTCGCCCTCGTATCTTTTCCTTTTACTTTCATTTTATCTCTATTCCCGCTATCCATGGAGCAGCTATCCTTGTTTCATCTCTCCGCACCCAAGAGTTAATTTTGTGAACCAGCTTCTTCATCTAATCCAATTCTTTCACCTGGTTATGAAATTCCCTCTGGATTCATAAGCAAAGTTCAGGAAAGTACCTTCATAGCAGGAAAGTATCTTCATCTAATCTATTTTGAGTGTTGCATCTGTGGCGATTGTTTAAGTTGCTCCAGCAGTTTCTTGGCAATCGTTACGTGATTATCGGCTGATCTATAGCCGGTCATCTTCATAGCAAATCGGCCAATTCGCTGATACGCTCTTCGGGACGGATCGGAACCTTAGCCGATCGAGACCCCCGGAATTTAATACGTCTCTTTACTTGTCAATCAACAGGTCAGATTGACTGGCTCACCACACGAACCGCACCAGGGCGATCACCTGAACAGGAGCTAAGCAGATTCTCCCGGGTCGGGTGTGCGACGCTGAAGGTCATCAGCCGATTTCCAGCTGATTTTTAGCGCCAACACACTTTTAGCACTCCCGGTCGGGCCACCTCAATATCCAACATGTCTAAGACCACCGAAATCTCCGAGAACAACGTCATCGAGGTTACAGAGGCAGATCTCAAGGACGACCAGAAATAAGAATTGGCAAGACACCTAGAAGACTACAAGAAGGTATACCTGCAATCTTTCAGTCGTACCAGAAGCGGGGAGACCATCAAGAAAGCTCCTCTTCCAACCCCCCGCCAGATCACCATCGCTGAGGACTCGGGCAAGATGTCCGATATGATTCAACAATCCGTTTATCAGGCCTTCATCGACCAATCCTCAGTGATGACCAACACGGTATACAATGCCATCATTAGTTCAGTGGTCAGCGGAGTAGCTCAGGGATATCAGGGGTCAGCATACACCCCACCTATTGCAGCTCCAGCCAGAAGCTTACCAGGCATATCTCACTCGGCTCCTCAGCCAATATCAACACAACATGGAAGATATAACACTCCGTTGCCTTCAATGCCTCCAGGATATAACGGTGCGCCATGCTTTCGATCACAAGCGCCACCTCAGCCTGCCCAGATTTCTTCCGTGCAATCACTGCCCTCAAACACAGTACCTTGGGAGGCACCAGCAACGACGGCTGTTCTGAACCAATCAACCGGTCATGGGGGCTCTCCAATCCAGGCACCGTTCCATTCAGCTATCCGGCCGACGGCCCCCCAATATCAACCGGCCACGTCAGAAATCGGCAGGGGGCAGATACTGCGGAAACACTCAGAAGCGCGGCGCCGATAATGCTATATGATGGGACGGCAGATTCGCTATGCCACCAGCTGTCAACTGCTCAGCCGGCCACGCTGCCGCAAAATCCGCCACACGCTTTGATCCATCACCCGGCCGTCCCACCGCCGATCCATCAACATGTGCCGATCCCCCAACCAGTTGTTCATCAGCAACAAGTGGATTGGACAGCAAGGATAGCGGAGGTGATTCAAGACCAATTCGGGTTGAAGCCGAAGGTACAAACCTATACGTACAAAACGCCATACCCACCTGCCTACGATCTATTGCCGTTTCCCCATCGGTACAAAGTTCCTGACTTCACCAAGTTTTCGGGGCTTGATGACACCTCAACTGTGGAGCACGTAAATAGATTCATCATCCAGTGTGGGGAGGCCGCCACACAAGATGCTCTGCGGGTGCGTCTGTTCTCGTCGTCTCTATCTGGATCAGCTTTCCAGTGGTTCACTACACTACCACCCAATTCCATCATTACTTGGGCTGATCTGGAGAAGCAATTCCACAAGTACTTCTACACGGGGGTCCATGAGATGAAGCTTTCAGATCTGACCAGCCTTAGGCAAAGAAGCGATGAGCCAGTAACTAATTACGTACAGAGGTTCAGAGAGATCAGAAACAAATGCTACACCCTAGCCCTAACCGACGCTCAGCTGGCCGATATCGCCTTCCAAGGTCTACTGCCACACATCAAGGAAAGGTACGCCTCACAGGAGTTCGAAAGTTTAAGTGAGATCGTTCACCGATTGGCCGGTCAAGAAGTATGTCCGTTTAATGAGCAGAGGAATTTTCAGAAAAAGGTGGCGTATTTAGAGGGATATGAATCTGAAGAGGAAGCGGAAATCGGCCTAGCAGAATGGGTCAAAGGGAAGAAGACGATATCATGCCCTTTCGGGAAGAAAGAACCAGAAGCGTTCGGATTTGACACATCAAAGGCCGACCAAATCTTCGACTTACTTCTGCAAGAGGGGCAGATCAAGCTCTCACCTTACCACACCATTCCGTTGGCCGAACAGCTCAAAAAGATGAAATATTGCAAGTGGCACAATGCGACGTCTCACGACACAAATGAGTGCAAAATCTTCCATCAGCAGATACAGTCGGCCATTGAGCAAGGCAGACTCAAATTCGAAGTCCCGGCGAAGCCAGCAAAGCCGATGAAAATTGATCAGCATCCTTTCCCTGCTAACATGGTTGACACAGGAAAAAACTCGCTTCAAACCAAGGTGCTGACGTCGGAATCGGCTAAAAGAAGCGGCGCCGTGGACCCCAGAAGGCAGGCTATGAAGGACGATGTCAAAGGGAAAAGACGGGTTGAAGACGAGGGCGAAGGATCCGAGCGATCATATAGACCCGTCTCCTACTATTTCTTGCTCAACAAATATCAGCGACAGCAGGAAAGATCGAGATACTGCGAAGAGATGATACGCCGACACGAAGATCATTGGCGATGCCCGTTCTTCATCCATTGCTGAGAAAATAACCTCAGATTACCTTCAGCTGATAATTGCCCTGAGTGCAGCGGACCATATCGCAACGATCGCCCGCTCAAGAGGTCGCGCTCCAGAGACAGTGGATCAGAGCCGATCAGCAGAAACTGGCGCTGTTGACGCCAGATTTTGACACGTCTTGAATCGGCGTCAGGAGAAGAAGATTGGCCGATGCGGCAGATCTGGGAACTACAGTAAGGAATCGGCCGATCGGGGTAACAGTTGAAAATCGGCCGATTGGTGGCGCCGCCTATGCCAACAGGATAGGATTATTCCAGAAGATCCTAGTCAAAAGCTGGTCAACACGGCATGCCAAGTCGGCCGGAAAGCGATTAAAGAGGTCCTGATTGGATTAGAAAACGGCGGCGGAAGATTCTGCGGGAGTCTGTTTCCTTTTTAAAGTTATTATAGATATAGTAGTTTTCCTGTTTTAAATAAGGTTGTAACAAGTCGTAATCGACCAGGAGTCCTAGTTTCAGGGTATAAATAGGAGTCGCTAGGGTTTTGCAAAAGACAACCAACATCAATCAACAAAATACTTCTACTTTTTACCAGTACTTTACTTTTCAAGTCGGCGACTTCGCCAATATCTTTTTCTTTCACGAGTTCGTACGGATTGGCAGGGCTGCATCAACCTGATCTCTGGCCAATTGGTAGGTTCCGCTTATCGAGTAATATCCGAGCTTTAACTACAGGCGCATCGCTGTGGTTTCGTTTGGATTTATTCACAAGTTATCGATATTTACTAGAATTGCAAGTTTTGCCTGTTATTCTAGTATTATCACCAGTTATCCAGCTTGAGATCAGGGTAATCGGCTTCGTCATTGTTCTCCTTCGATTCATCGCCATATAGCCGATTAGATCTGTCTCAAGTGTTGCTTCTATAGTAATTGTTTAGATTGCTCCAGCAGTTCTCTTTACAATTACTATACGATCATCGGCTGACTCATAGCCGATCATCTCTACAGCAAATCGGCCGATTTGCCGCTGACGCGCTCCTCAGGACAGATCGGAAATCCAGCCGATCGACGCGCCTGGAATTTAATACTCTATTTCCTTGTCAATCAACAGGTCAGATTGACTGGCACGCCGCGTGAACCGCACCAGGGCGATAACCCGAACAGGAGCTAAGCAGATTCTCCCGGGTCGTGTGTCCGACGCTGAAGACCCATCGGCCGATTCCTACCCGGCCGATTTTAGCGCCAACACACTTTTGGCACGCCCGGTGGGACCATCCAAAACCTGATATGTCGAACAACGCAGAAATCTCAGATAGCAACATCATTGGGGTCACAGAAGCTGATCTCAAGGACGACCAGAGGGAGGAATTGGCCAAACATCTAGAAGATTACAAGAAGATGTACCTCCAATCGTTCAGTCGTACCAGAAGCGGGGAAGCAGTTAAGAAAGCTCCTATTCCAGCACCTCGCCACATCACCATTTCTGAAGACTCGGGCAAGATGTCAGAGATGATTCAGCAGTCCGTGTATCAAGCATTCATTGACCAATCCTCGGTGATGAGCAACACGGTGTACAACGCCGTCGTCAACTCTCTGGCCAGCGGAACCCCTCAAGGTTATCAGGGACCAGCATATGCCCCTCCAACTACCTTGCCGGCCAGAAGCTTACCGTACACATCCCAATCGGCTTCTCAGCCGATATTGACGCAGCGCGAAGGATACAGCTCTCCACCACTTCCGGCGTCTCTAAGATACAGCGGTGCACCATGTCTCCCATCGCGAGCACCGCTTCAACCCGTTCAAATGGCTTCTGTGCAAACACTGCCTACAAGCTCAGTGCCTTGGGGGGCATCAGCCACGACGTATTTCCCCGAGCCAGCGAACGGGCATGGCACTTATCCGTTCCAGGTGCCGTACCAATCGGCCGCCCGGCCGGTGATCTCTCAGTACCAGCCGATTTTACCAGAAATCGGCAGGGGGGCAAGCACTGTGGAGGCATTCAGAGGCACGGTGCCAGCAACGACATACGAAGGGGGTGCGGACGCGTTTCGCCAGCAGTTATCGGCCGCTCAGCAAACTTCGCCGATTCATCACCTGGCCGAACCAGCCCTTCAACACGTGCCCGCGCCGCGAACAACTGTTCATCAGCAGCAGGTGGATTGGACGGCAAGAATAGCAGAAGTAATTCAAGATCAGTTTGGGCTGAAGCCGAAAGTTCAAACTTATACTTACAAGACGCCGTATCCATCGGCCTATGACTCGTTGCCGTTCCCACACCGCTACAAGGTTCCTGATTTCACCAAGTTCTCAGGGACGGATGACACATCCACTGTGGAACACATCAACAGATTCATCATCCAGTGCGGTGAAGCTGCCACGCAAGACGCTCTGAGGGTACGGTTATTTTCATCATCTCTATCCGGATCGGCCTTCCAGTGGTTCACCACTTTACCGCCAAATTCTATCGTCACGTGGGCCGATCTGGAGAAACAATTCCACAAGTACTTCTATGCGGGAGTACACGAGATGAAGCTTTCGGATCTAACCAGCCTCAGGCAGAGGAACGATGAGCCGGTGACAGGGTATATACAGAGATTCAGAGAGATCAAAAACAAGTGCTACAGCCTGGCCCTGACCGATGCCAGTTGGCCGATATCGCTTTCCAGGGCCTCTTACCGCAAATCAGAGAAAGATATGCCGCCCAAGAGTTTGAGAGCCTGAGTCAAATCGTCCACCGATTGTCAGGGCAAGAGATCCGACCGTTTGAACAGCGGAGGAGCTTTCAGAAGAAGGTGGCGTATTTGGAGGGATCTGAATCCGACGTAGAGGAAGAAATCGGCCTGGCGGAATGGGTAAAAGGGAAAAAACCAATATCCTGCCCCTTTGGCAAGAAGGAGCCAGAGACATTCGGCTTTGATACATCCAAGGCCGATAAAATTTTTGATCTACTGCTTCAGGAGGGACAGATCAAGCTGTCGCAACATCACACCATCCCTACGGCCGATCAGCTGAAGAAGATGAAGTACTGCAAGTGGCACAACGCTACTTCTCATGACACCAATGAATGTAAAGTCTTCCGTCAGCAGATACAATCGGCCATTGAATAGGGGCGGCTCAGATTCGAGACTCCAACCAAATCGGCAATGCCGATGAAGATAGACCAGCACCCCTTCCCGGCCAACACAGTCAACGCTAGAGAAGAATCAAGTCAAACCAGGGTGCTGACGTCAGAATCGGCGAGAAAAGACGGCGTTGTCGATCCCCGGAGGCAGATCACGACGGAAGAAATCGGAAAGAACAGGCGAGGACCAGAACGACCACACAGGCCTGTCACCTCCCGATTTCTACTAAGTAAATATCGGCGTCGGCAAGAACAAGCACAACACCGAGAAGAGATGATACGCCGGCGTGAAGATCACTGGCAGTGTCCCTTCTTCATCCACTGCTGGGAGAACGATATCAGACTGCCCTCTGCCGATAACTGTCCGGAGTGCAACGGATCAAACCGCAACGGTCGCCCGAAGCCACACTCTAGGGACAGAGGATCAGAGCCGATCAACAGAAATCGGCGTGAAGAACGGCGCGTTTCGGTGCATGATCGGCTGGGGGGCAGAGTTGACCAGTACGGCAGGTCAAAAACCAAGATCGGCCAGCAAGATCGGCTGGGGGGCAGAGTTGACCAGTGCAACAGGTCAGAGGGCAAGATCGGCCAGCAAGATGGACTGGGGGGCAGGATAAGCACGCACGATCGGCTGGAAGAGATGGCCGATGACAAGGTGTCAGACGAAGATCTCCTAGGAAGGGAACCAGATTGGAAACACGCTAAACCATCGGCCAAACCAGCGAACCCCAGGTGGTGTCCCGATGGCCTATCCAGATCCCAAAAGCGAAGGATCCAACGCCTACGCCAGTTTGAGCATCGAGAAGAAGAACAAAGACATGTGCCAGAAAGAAGGAATGTGAAATCTCAAATTTGGCGCCCAAAGAAAAATGATCAGGAAGCAAACAGCCAAGAATCGGCGGCCGAAATCGATATGGTTTTCATACTGCCGATGGAGTTCATGGCGCCAAGCGATCGGGACAAAGTGACAAATACAGAGGAAGAGCAAATGGCACAACTGGTATTAGAGCCGATGACGGCTATGTTTGAGAAGCCAGAGGAAGAAAAACGACAGCACCTCAAAGCGTTGTTTCTCAAGGGCTATGTCAACGGAAGACCCGTCACCAGACTACTAGTAGATGGAGGCGCGGCAGTCAACATCATGCCGTATGCCATGTTCCGCAAGCTGGGCAAGGGCGATGACGACCTCACCAAGACGGACATGATGCTAAAGGATTTCGAAGGCAACGTGTCGCCTGCCCGCGGGGCATTCTGCGTCGACCTCACCATCGGCAGTAAGACCCTCCCCACTACTTTCTTCGTCATTAATGGCAAAGGGTCCTATAATATGCTGCTCGGTCGCGACTGGATACATGCAAACTGCTGTGTCCCATCTACCATGCATCAATGCCTTGTGCAATGGGTCGGCGACAGTACAGAGATAGTAGCTGCTGATTCTGTTTACAGCGTTGCAGCGGCCGACACACAACAGTGGAGCTGCGAACACGTCAAATGTATATCTGGCAGGACTTGGGACACTGACTTCCTGAAAGTGTCCGATTTCGGTCTACAGCCGATCCAAGCAGTCGGCTCTGAGGATTCAGCTCGTTCGAAAGAATGAGAAGCTGAGGCATGGGTTCACGTCGGCCAATTCATTAGAGATGGGAGATTTAAGAGATAGCATCAGATCAAGGCCGACGTACGTTGGTACCGACGGGGATTCTGAGCACAAAAAGAAAATGTGTCGAGTTAACATGACCGATTTCTCATCGGTTTTCTGGCTACACATCCGGTGAAAGAGATATTGGGATTCATTGTTAGGTGGAAAGTACAGATTACATGAAGCAGTTCAAAATCAAATCGGCGCGGTGGCATTAAGGAACAACAATGTCTAACATATTGTTTACAGCCCAAGAAAAGTATCTATGGCTACAATCGCTCGTCGTCTGATTTGATCGGCCGATTCTAATATCCTCTGATCACTTTCGGCCGATCCTGACACTTCTAACATGCGGCGACGGAGTCTTATTGCTTCACGGGCCAGATGTTGTCTTTTTTGCTTCAGCTCGCTGATCATGGTTGGGAGTTCTTGGAGCTTTTTCTCTTCAGCGGCTATCTCTTTGGTTATCTGTTCCATCTCCTTGGGTAGTTCTGCTCTCCTCCGTTTCAGCCGATCTATTGTGCCAACAATGTCCGGACGGCAGTTCTCGAGGAAGTTGATTTTGTGATGTACTTCCTGGGCTTGGTGTTTGTACGAGTCAACCTCCTCCTGAGTTTTGGCCATCTGAGCGTGATCGGCTATACGTCGCAGCGCCCGCGAGACCGGAATCCGCATGCCCTCTATATAGGCAGCGTACCCCAAGTCTTCCGACACTTCTTCCAGAATGTGATCTACGACCTCATTAAAAAGTTGTCGGATCAGCGATGCATCTTTCACCAGTCAGCCGATGTCACCTTGGAGGAGAGTACGGATGCTCTCGAGCTTAGAGAAGACATCGTCGGAGGCAGAACTCGGTGGAACCACATGTGAGGCAGTTTCTTCTTCGTCGGCCAAGGAGACAGCAAAAGAAAAGATACTATTGTTAGGAGAATCCTGCTCCTGTAAAGGAACGAAGCAAAGGGTAAGCAGGTAGTGAGAGGAAATCGGCCAATTCTGGTGGTAAGATTGTTACCTCTTTGAAACGAATCTCTCTTGCCTGCGCCGGTGGAAGTATTTCCCTTATTTCAGGGATTGGTGCACTGGGTTCACCAGAAGAAGAAGATTCGATCATTATTGGTGCTCCGCTTGGGCCAGCTTCCTGAGAAAGATATAAATGCTCGTGAAGGTACTATGGAAAATAAGATAAGATGGTAATGGGAATTTGACATGCCTCTGCGGGTTCTCCAGCCGATTCCAGCTGTGGAGTTACAATCGGCGTACCCAAGTCAACCTGCATCAGAATTGGTTAAGTTTCCTGAATATTGAGGATGCAGAGTAAGAGATCATTTACCTCGGCAACAGGAGCTGCTATAGTTTCAGTCCCTACTTGAGACGTGGCCGACAGTCGTGGAGATTGTGGTGGGACAACTCGTGCCGCCTGGTAGAGGGATGAAATTGATGTCAGCAGAAGGTTTTTGGGGAATACATGAGATAAACAAAGTTACCTGGACAGCTTCTACTAAGAGCGATGCTGCAGCAGCCCCGGCTTCGACGGCGACTTGGGATCGGCCGTCTCGACCACTGTTGGAGGTGAAGGGTTTGGGGTCTCGGCGCGCATCACTCCCATCTGATCAGCCGATCCAACACGGGGAGTCTCGGCCGATGCTGCTACCATCCGGCTAGCCGATCCGATACGAGAGATTTCAGCCGATGCTATTGTTGTCTGACCGGCCGATTCAATGCGAGCCCGCATCCGACGGCTGGATATCTTTGGTGTTGGTCTCTTGGGCGCTCGTTTTGATCGGCCGGTGGAGATATCTCTGATAGATGGAGCATGGAAGCCGATGAGTGGCTGCACTGTGTATTGATGATGGCTATCAATCGGCCGGCCGCTTCGGCTCCGTGTTGGGGGAGCATGGCTTACAGACTGAAGAGGTAAACATAAGTTAACAGCAAGATGATAGTGCAACATTGAAGTCGGCTGAAAAGGAAAGGACATACCGCAGCATTTGGGTCGATGTTCTCTGGGTCCAGAATGTTGCAGTAAATTGATGAGGATTTACAGAAAAGATGCTGCTTCCATTCTGCCCACCATAATTTGTACTGTTGGGTGGCGAAAGGGGCAACTGACCAGCCGTTCAAGTCAATGGTGCTGGAGTCAGGTACTAAATCGCACAATCGGCTGTAGTCGAGACTAGAGGTTAATCCGTCTCTGAATTTTGCTTGGCCGGCGAAATAGACTCGGATCGGCAATAGGCCGAAACCTAGTTGCCTTGCTGCAGCTGACGGGCAGTAGAACTCATAAGTGGGTGAGTCCTTCCCCGAGAAGAAGTTAGCCGGCAGAATTCCCAGCTTAATCAGGACATCCATCAACTCTCTGTCAAATGTGTGGGTGGAGAAGTCGAAGCATATAGGCAATTCAAAAATCGGCTCCGCGGTTTGATATGGATACCAGGTGATCATCTCCTCGCTAAGTCCATTATAGAAGCATCTGAAATATTCGGCTACCCGGGTAGCGGTGAACTGGCAGCCAGGAAAGGCCGATGTCGCCTCTCCGACAGATCTGCAGCGGCGACGGACCGATGGGTTCTCCTCTGACTCAATATTGGGAAAGGTCTTTGTCTCTATCCTCTGCTGAGAGACCTTGCTCATGTGTAGATTGAGCCAGAGGGTGATGAACCACCAAGGACCACCTGGATTCCCTATCGGCTCTCCTTTCGACAGCTTGATGCCGATGTGATGCATCATATGATATGCCGATCCCAGCAAATGTTTGCCGAGGGGAACGGCCGATCCTTGTGTGAGAGATTCTGCCAAAGCTTGAGTGTTGGAAGAGGGGCCGACCGCTCTGCCACAGAAGAGATGTTTCTCCAGCCACATCATCAGGAAGGCGGTGTGCTCTCTCTGTGAGACTATCCCTGTCTTCATGTTCTTACATATGTATCCTTTCCACCCGCCGATTCCTTTGGTATCTAGCCTATGAGATGGCTTGAACAGGTAGTTGAAAGGGGTATCGGCGGAGGAAACATCTAGGCCGGTCAGCAGCAAGACATCGGCCAAGGTCGGGGTCATGGGTCCGTGTCCAAAAAGAAATGCGTTGAGCGCATCGGACCAGAAGTAAGAGGCTGCCATAACCAAAGGTTCGTTCTTTTCCATCTGAGCCAGGGACAAATCTATGCACTGGCCGATTTTAAGTTCTTCCCATTGGACTTTCCAAGACCCGGCTACCCTTTGGTACCACTCTCTCCACCCGGGTGTTTCGTTCGGCCAGGATCTGAATGCGCCTACCCAGTGATCAAAATCCATAGGTGACTGCTTGAAGGGGATTCTGTGAGTTTCTAAGCTAATTAGATTCGTTGGATCAGGACTCCCCATAGGGCCTAGGCAGATGAGGTCAGGAGACTCTGAGAGGGGAATGGTGATCCTGTGCCTAAGGGCCTAAAAAAAGAAAGGGAAAAAGGGAAGAAACTAAGAAAGGGACCGGAAAATACTGAAGCAGCAAGGCGAAAAGGAAAAGATTTTTCGGACATTTACCTCTGGGATGGAAGCCATCATCGCTGATGACGCTGCTGGAGAAGCCACCGATTGGGCCGCCGCCACCAAAGGAGCAGCCGATGGAGCCTCTGTAGATGGGGTGGTCGCTGACGGAGACGCCATTGGGGTCGGAGCAAGCTACGGACGAGGTCGCCGGAGAAGGGGAAGCGCTTGGAAATCGAAAGAACTTGGGGGAAGATGAACAATAATGCGGCAGAAAGGATGTTGGATTCGCGGAGGAGAAAAGGTGGAGAAAATCAGTACTTAAGATAAGGGGGTAAGGGCAAAGATGGTATTCTTACCGCACCGTCTACACGAGTTCCAGGGGAGCGGTCGTTTCGCGTGCTCGGATCGAGGAAATTGCAATCATTGTGCCGCGCAACGGAAGGAGACTTTTACTGCACCCGTTTCGGGTAAAAGGATTAAAGAGGGAGTTTCGAAGAAAAGTTATATTTTACTCCGAAACTGGGGGGCATGTGTTGACGCCAGATTTTGACACGTCTTGAATCGGCGTCTGGAGAAGAAGATTGGCCGATGCGGCAGATCTGGGAACTACAGTAAGGAATCAGCCGATCGGGGTAACAGTTGAAAATCGGCCGATTGGTGGCGCCGCCTATGCCAACAGGATAGGATTATTCCAGAAGATCCTAGTCAAAAGCTGGTCAACACGGCATGCCAAGTCGGCCGGAAAGCAATTAAAGAGGTCCTGATTGGATTAGGAAACGGCGGCGGAAGATTCTGCGGGAGTCCGTTTCCTTTTTAAAGTTATTATAGATATAGTAGTTTTCCTGTTTTAAATAAGGTTGTAACAAGTCGTAATCGACCAGGAGTCCTAGTTTCAGGGTATAAATAGGAGTCGCTAGGGTTTTGCAAAAGACAACCAACATCAATCAACAAAATACTTCTACTTTTTACCAGTACTTTACTTTTCAAGTCGGCGACTTCGCCAATATCTTTTTCTTTCACGAGTTCGTACGGATTGGCAGGGCTGCATCAACCTGATCTCCGGCCAATTGGTAGGTTCCGCTTATCGAGTAATATCCGAGCTTTAACTACCGGCGCATCGCTGTGGTTTCGTTTGGATTTATTCACAAGTTATCGATATTTACTAGAATTGCAAGTTTTGCCTGTTATTCTAGTATTATCACCAGTTATCCAGCTTGAGATCAGGGTAATCGGCTTCGTCATTGTTCTCCTTCGATTCATCGCCATATAGCCGATTAGATCTGTCTCAAGTGTTGCTTCTATAGTAATTGTTTAGATTGCTCCAGCAGTTCTCTTTACAATTACTATACGATCATCGGCTGACTCATAGCCGATCATCTCTATAGCAAATCGGCCGATTTGCCGCCGACGCGCTCCTCAGGACAGATCGGAAATCCAGCCGATCGACGCGCCTGGAATTTAATACTCTATTTCCTTGTCAATCAACAGGTCAGATTGACTGGCACGCCGTGCGAACCGCACCAGGGCGATAACCCGAATAGGAGCTAAGCAGATTCTCCCGGGTCGTGTGTCCGACGCTGAAGACCCATCGGCCGATTCCTACCCGGCCGATTTTAGCGCCAACAGGCGCGAACAAGAGGGTCGGCGCCTTTCAGTGCATGATCGGCTGGGGGGCAGAGTTGACCGGTATGATCGGCCAAGGGGCAGGCTCGAACAGTATGCTCGGCTAGGAGGCAGGATCGACCAGGACAAGCGTCTGGGGGGCAGAACCAGCGCACACAATCGGCTAGAAGAAATGGCCGACGCTAGGGTGCAGATGAGAACCCCCTAGGAAGGGAATCAGACTGGGAGTGTGCCAAACCGCCGGCCAAACCGGTGAACCCCAGGTGGTGCCCTGATGGACTGTCCAAATCCCAAAAACGAAGGATCCAACGTTTGCGCCAATGGGAGCAACAAGAGGAAGAGCAGAGGCAGATGGTGGGTGAGAAAGACGACAGGTCTAGAGTCTGGCGCCCCAAAAGAAACAACAATAAGGAAAGTGACAATCAAGAATCGGCAGCGGACATCAGTATGGTGTTCATCTTGCCGATGGAGTTCATGGCGCCCGCCGATCGAGACGACATGACAAGGATGGAGGAGCAGATGGCGCAATTGGTTTTGGAGCCAATGACAGCCACTTTTGAGAAACTGGAAGACAAAAAATGACAACATCTCAAGGCTCTGTTCCTCAAAGGACACGTTAACGGACGACCTGTCACCAGGCTACTAGTAGACGGAGGCGCTGCAGTCAATATCATGCCATATGCCATGTTCCGGAAGTTGGGCAAAAGCGACGAAGATCTGACCAAGACGGACATGATGCTCAAAGACTTTGAAGGCAACGTATCTCCCACCCGCGGAGCGCTCTGCGTCGACCTCACCATCGGCAGTAAGACCCTTCCCACTACCTTCTTTATTATTAATGGCAAGGGGGTCCTACAACATGTTGCTCAGTCACGATTGGATACACGCGAATTGCTGCATCCCGTCTACAATGCACCAATGCCTCATACAGTGGGTCGGCGACAATACCGAGATAGTCACCGCCGATTCTGCCTACAGTGTTGCGGCGGCCGATACGCAACAGTGGAGCTGTGAACACGTCAAGTGTATATCTGGTAGGACTTGGGACATTGATTTCCTGAAAGTGTCCGATTTTGGCCTACAGCCGATCCGAGCTGTCGGCTCTGAAGATTCAGATTAGATGGATCAGTTCGTCCTAGAAGATGGGAAGCTTGGGCACGGATTTACGTCGGCCAATTCATTGAAAATGGTGGATTTAGGAGATGGTAGTAAGCCAAGGCCGACGTATATTAGTGCTAGCTTGGATCCCGACTACAAGTCTAGATTGACAAGTTTATTAAAAGAATTTAAAGATTGTTTTTCTTGGGAATACCATGAGATGCCTGGTTTAGACCGCTCATTGTCGAACACCGGTTGCCTGTAAAACCAGGATATCGGCCGTATCAGCAGCCTGCACGACTATGCAACCCCTAAAATTCTACCTAATATAAAGGCCGAGATTACAAGATTGATTGAAGCAAGATTTATTCGGCAGTGCTGTTACGCCGAATGGATTTCTAATATTGTACCCGTATACAAGAAAAATGGAAAGTTGCGCGTATGCATCGACTTCAGGAACCTAAATCAGGCTACACCGATGGACGGGTATCCAATGCCGACAGCAGACATTTTGATAGATGTTGCCGCAGGACATAAAGTCATCAGTTTCATGGACGGTAAGGCTGGGTACAATCAAATATTAATGGCCGAAGAAGATATTTCGAAAACGGCATTCAGGTGTCCGGGCCACCTTGGTTTATTCGAGTGGGTGGTAATGACCTTTGGATTAAAGAACGCCGGCGCTACATACCAACGGGCCATGAATTATATCTTTCACAAGCTTATTGGTGTATCGGTAGAAATCTACATCGACGATGTTGTGATCAAGTCAAAAGGTCATCAGGAACATCTGGCCGATTTACAAGAGGTGTTGGAGTCCACAAGGAAACATGGATTGAAAATGAACCCGAACAAGTGTGCATTCGGTGTGTCGGCCGGGCAATTCTTAGGATTCATGGTCCATGAGCGCGGGATAGAAGTCAACCGGAAGACCATAGCTGCCATCAATAAGGTTGTGGCCCCGCAGAATAAAACTGAGCTGCAGTCCCTAATCGGCAAGGTCAACTTTATCAGAAGATTCATATCCAACTTGTCCGGACGTATTCAAGCTTTCACTCCTTTATTGAAATTGAAGCCCGATCAGGAATTCATGTGGGGTGAAGAACAACGCAAAGCATTAGAAGACATCAAGCAATATCCAATTTTTCCACCTGTATTAGTCCCGCCACAGGCTGACAAGCCGTTCAAACTATACTTATCGGCCGACGAGCAGGCTATCGGATCGGCGCTGGCACAGGAGTTTGAAGGAAAAGAATGGGTAATATATTATGTCAGCAGAAGACTCCTGGACGCCGAAATGAGATATTCCCCGATGGAATGGCTGTGCCTGTGTCTATATTTCTCGTGTACCAAGCTCAGGCACTATTTGTTATCGACAGAGTGCATAGTCGTATGCAAGGATGATGTGGTGAAATACATGCTACCACTGCCAATTTTGAAAGGACGGATTGGAAAGTGGATCCTAGCTCTGTCAGAGTTTGACCTAAGGTACGAATCGGCCAAAGCTGTCAAGGGTCAAGTCATGGCCAATTTCGTGGCTAAGCATTGTGGACCGGAAATCGCTGTCGTTGAACCAGTTCCATGGACTCTATACTTCGATGGTTCCTCGTGTGGGGTCGGATCAGGAATTGGCATCGTTCTCATATCGCCTCGGGGGGCAAGTTATGATTTCTCTCCGCCGATAGAGGCATCAGCGACCAACAACGAGGCGGAATATCGAGCCGTCCTAAAAGGTATCCAATTGTTAAGAGAAATCAAAGCCGACGCGGTGGAAATTTTTGGAGATTCCATGCTCATTGTGGATCAATTAACAGGGAGATCTGAATGCAAAGATGATATCTTAAGGATTTATTACGAAGATTACCTCCAACTGTTAAAAGAATTCAAATCTGCGGTTATTGAGCAGATTCCCAGAAATTACAATGAAGAGGCCAATAGGCTTGCCCAACACGCGTCCGGGTATCGGCCGATTCAAGGCGCCATGACTCTGGAACTCGCGGCCGACGATTGGCGAAAGGAGATTGCCGATTACTTGAAAGATCAGTCCAAGAAAGTGGATCGGCGAGTGCGTTTTCAAGGCACGAAATATGTTATGCTCGAAGACGATTTGTTTTACCAGACGATTGATGGGGTTCTACTCAAATGCCTGGGAACGGAAGAAGCAAAGGTCCTTATGGGAGAAATCCACGAGGGCGTATGCGGAGCTCATCAATCGGCTCACAAGATGAAGTGGATGATCAGAAACAACGGGTATTATTGGTCGATGATTCTTGAAGATTGTTTTAAATATTATAAATGTTGTCAAGACTGTCAGAAGTTTGGCAATGTGCAGCGCGCACCAGCCTCGGCTATGAATCCGATAATCAAACCATGGCCGTTTAGAGGTTGGGGGATAGACCTCATCGGACAGATTTACCCTCCATCAAGCAAAGGGCACAAGTTTATATTAGTAGCCACTGATTATTTTACCAAATGGGTGGAGGCAGTTCCGTTAAAGACTGTAACATCAGTCGCTATGATCGATTTCATGAGGGACCATATTGTTTATCAGTTCGGCGTCCCTCAAACCATCACAACTGATCAAGGAACGATGTTCACCTCAGGGGAGTTCGAAGAATTCACCGCCGATATGGGGATTAAATTGTTGAATTCTTCTCTGTATTATGCTCAAGCCAACGGCCAGGCCGAATCGTCCAATAAAGGGATAATCAAGTTGATCAAGAGGAAGATAGAGGAACAACCCAAAAAGTGGCACCTGTCTTTAACCGAATCTCTATGGGCTTACAGGATGGCCTGTCATGAGGCCACTAAGATATCTCCTTATAAGTTGGTATATGGTCACGAAGCAGTATTGCCTTGGGAATTAAGGATGGGGTCAAGGCGCACATCGCTTCAAGATCAGTTGACGGCCGATAACTATTCCCTCCTCATGAAGGGAGAGCTCGACGATTTGGCGGGTCAGCAATTAAGGGCCCTGATCAGCATTGAAGAAAACAATAAAAGGGTGGCCAGGTGGTATGACAAGAAGGCCAAGGTCAAACAATTCTCCCAAGGAGATTTGGTATGGAAGTTGGTGCTACCGATAGGATCTAAGGATCCCAAATTCGGTAAATGGTCGCCCACTTGGGAAGGGCCGTATAAAATCCGCCGATGTGCTCCGGGAAATGCATATATACTAGAAACTATCGAAGGGGAAGAATTCATAAGAGCCTTAAACGGAAGATATCTGAAGAGGTACTATCCTAGTATATGGGTGGGTGCATAACTTACGATAGGGTGCATCAAGACAACGTGGCCAACTTCTATTGGCTCATGTCTATATAGCCGATGCAAAGATGACATCGCCTTGAGGACGAAACATTCGATTAGTCTGACCGATTTATTATTCGGTAAGAATAGCAGGCTACATGGCCGACACGGTACAAGTCGCCCTTACAACAAAAGTACCAACATATTTATTGACCATACACTTCACCCGAGGAGGGCATTAATAGCTGCAATCGCTCGTTGCCTAACTTGATCGACCGAGTCTAAGGTTTTTTGGTCGTCATCAGCCGATCTGGCGACTTCTGGCATACGACGATAGATTTTTATTGCTTCATGGGCCAGGTTCTGCCTTTCCTGCTTCAGCTCGGCGATGACAGATGGGAGGTCTTGGAGTCTTTTTTCTTCAGCAGCTATGGCCTTGGTCACCTGCTCCATTTCCTTGGCTAGCTCTGCCCTTCGCTGTTTAAGGCGGTCTATGGCACCGACGATATCTGGACGAGAGTTTTCAAGGAAGTTGATTCGTCAATGCACCTCTTGAGCTCGATGTTTGTAGGAGTCTTCCTCCTCACGGGCTTTCGCTAGTTTGGCGCGATCGGCCATATGGCGCAAGGCCCTGAACACTGGAGTCTGCATTGACTCTATGTATGCGGCAGGTTCCAGAGCCTCTGTCGCTTCCTCTGGAATTCGGCCTCTAATTTTTCTAAGAAGTTGCCGAATCGGGGAGGCGTCTTCCACTAATCGGCCGATGTCTTCTTGGAGGAGGGTCCATATACTCTCGAGCTTGGCACGGACGTCATCAGGGATTGAGCTCAGTGTGACTTGGCACGAAGCAACTTCTTCATCGTCAGAAAGTGCAACCGCAAAAGAAAAAAGACTGTTGTTGGGAGTGTCCTGCTCCTGCGAAAGAATAAAAAATATATACGGATTAGCCAACGGTAAGGGGAAATCGGCTGATTTGGGTGACAAGTTCCTTACCTCTTTGAAGTGAATTTGTTCTGCTTGCGCCGGCGGGAATGCCACCCTCATCTCGGGAACTGGCGTGATTGGCTCATCGGAAGAAGAAGATTCAACGACTATCAGTGCCCTGCTCGGGCCAGCCCCCTGGAAAGGTATGGGAAGCGGATTTTATAAGTATAATGCAAATGATTAAGTCTGATGATATATAATGACTGCCGTACCTCTGTGAGTCGTCCGGCAGATGGTTGTTGGAAAGGTAAATTCGATGCACCCAAGGTAGCCTGCATAAAAAATCGGTTAGTTTTTGGTTAAGTATCAAAAAAGAGTTAAGAGACTCTCTACCTCGGTGGGAGGAATTGCTGGCGTTCCGGTTTCCGCTTGGGATGTAGCCGATTGCTGCGGAGACTGCACTGGGGCGATTTGCGCAGCCTGACAGAAAGAAGAAGTTAATATCGATAGAATACCTAGAAGTATGTGAGGTATGCGGAATTACTTGAATAGCTTCTACTAGCAATGATGCAGCAACCGCTCCAACTTCTGTAGCAGCCTGGGGATTGACTTCCTCAATAATCGGCAGAGTCGGCACAGCTAAAGGTTCAGCCGATGCCGCCGTCGATTGATCAGCCGGTTCTATACGGGCACGCACTCGGCGGCTCATCTTCTTTAAAGAGGGTTTCTTCGGCGTTTGTTTCGATCGGCCGGTGGTGATGTCTTCGATGGTTGGGGCATGGTAGCCGATGAGTGGGAATGTTGTGTATGGGCAGCTATTCTCTATCGGCCTACCACTTCGGCTTCGTGTCAGAGGAAGTCGACTTTCGGACTGAAAAGTGAAATAAGAGTTAGCGGCAAATTTGTAGCATAAAAAGGAATAACATCGAAATCGGCCGAGAAAAGGGCAGTACCGCTGCGTTTGGGTCGATGTTGTCAGGATCCAGATCATTGCAATATGTTGAAGGGGATGCACAAAAGATATGTTACTTCCATTCTGCCCACCATAACTTGAATTGTTGAATAGCAAGAGGAGGCACTATCCAATTGCTTAGATCAATGGTACTGGAGTCCAGCACTAAATTGCACAGCTGATTGTAGTCAAGGCCCTTAGTGAGCTCATCTCGGAATTTTGCGCGGCCGGCAAAATAAACTTGAATCGGCAGCTGACTAAGGCCGAACTGCCGTGCTGCAACTGATGGGTTGTAAAATTCATAAGTTGGGGAGTCTTTCCCAGAGAAGAAGTTCACCGGTAAGATCCCTGGTTTGATCAAGGCGTCCATGAGATCATTATCAAAGGAGTTGGACGTCGAATCATAGTAGAAGGGAAGCTCAAAAAAGTGGCTCTGTTCTCTGGTACGGGTACCAACTGGTGGTTTCTTCATGAAAGCCGTTGTAAAAACATCTGAAATACTCGGCTGTCTGGGTGGCGGTGAACTGGAAACCAGGGAAAGCTGATGCCGCTTCGCCGAAAGAGGTGCACCGTCATCGTACTGTGGGATTCTCCTCTGACTCAATGTTGGGAATGTCTTGGTCTCTATCTGCTGCCGGGAGATTTTGCTCATGTACAAGTTGAGCCAGAGGGTGATAAACCACCAGGGGCCACCAGGGTTACCAATCGGCTCTCCTTTTGATAGTTTGATGCTGATCTGTTGCATCATGTGGTAGGCCGATCCTAGCAGATGCTTCCCAAGAGGGATGGTGGATCCTCTTGACAGGGCTTCGGCCAGAGCTTGTGTGTTTGAAGAAGGGCCAACCGCTCTACCGCAGAAGAGGTGCTTCTCTAGCCACATCATCAAGAATGCTAAATGTTCTCTCTCCAAAATCGTCCCGGTCCTCATGTTTCTGTTGATATACCCTTTCCACCCGCCGATTCCTTTCATCTCTAGCTGATGGGTCGGCTTGATCATATAATCAAAGGGTGTATTGGGGGAGGAGATGTCGAGGCCAGTCAGCATCAGGACATCGGCCAAAGTTGGGGTCATGGGTCCGTGCCCAAAGAGAAACGCATTGAGCGCGTCAGACCAGAAATAGGAGGCTGCTATTACCAGGGGTTCATTCTTCTCCATCTAGGACAAAGAGAGATTGATGCACTGGCCGATTTTTAATTCATCCCATTGAACTCTCTTGGAGTTGGCCATTCTTTGGTACCACTCTTTCCAGCCGGGAGTTTCATTCGGCCAAGATCTAAAAGTGCCTGACCACTGACCCAAATCCATAGGTGATTGCTTGAAAGGGATTCTATGGGTTTCTAAGTTAATCAGATAAGTCGGGTCTGGATTTCCCATAGGGCCTAAGCAGATGAGACCAGGAGCTTCAGAAAGGGGAATAGTGATTTGGTGTCTAACTGCCTAAAAAAGGTAAAAAGGGAGGAACTAAGAATAGATCTTAAGGATGCATGGGCGGTAAAAAGTAAAAGGGGAAAGTTTCGGATGTTTACCTCCGGGATGAAGCTCATCGTCGCCGATGGAATCACTGATGGAACCGCCGTCGCCGATGGAGTTGCTGGCGGAGCCTCCGAGGTTGGCGGAGTTGTTGATGGTGCCGCCATTGAAGGAATGAAGTGGAATGTAGACGAAAGAAGGATCGCCGGAGATTGCGGTTGGAAGCCAAAAGGGCGCTGGGAGGAGATACGAAGTGATTCGCCGTGGAGGAAATTACTAAGCTCGTGGAGAAGAAGCGGCGGAGAACGCCAGTATTTAAGGACGGTCCAAGAGAGAAGAGGAAAAAGGTGGGATTTTTACCGCGCCGTCTACACGAATTCCGAGGGAACAGTTGTCTCATGCGCCCAGTTCGAAAAGATTGCAATCATCATGTAGAAGACCACGAAACAGAAGGAGATTTTTGCCGCGGAGGAGAGATTAAAAAAGAATTTCAAAGTAAAAGTCATGTTTTACTCCGAAACTGGGGGGCATGTGTTGACGCCAGATTTTGACACGTGTTAAATCGGCGTCAGGGAAGGAGGAGATTGGCCGATGCGGCAGACTTAAAGGCTACGATTGGGAATCGGCCGATTGACGCTACAGTAAGGAATCGGCCGATTGGTGCTGTAGTGTTTCGGGCGATTGGCGAATGGAGTTGGTGAGGGTCGGCCGATTAAAAGGCTGGAACATTTGGGCCAATATGGGCTTGCGCCAACAGATAGGGGATGGAGCCACTGGAATCCCAAGAGGGGATGTTGAGTCAAGATGACAGAGGATCCCAGTCAAAGGTGACCTGATGTTGGTCGAAGAGCGACGCCGACTCGGTCGAGGAGCAATGGAAGGAGTTCGAATTGGACTAGGAGATGGCAGCAGAAGATCCTGCAGGAGCCTGTTTCCTTTAGGAGAGTCTTATAGATATAGTAGTTTTTATTTAAATCAAGTTTGTAACGGATCGTAGTAGATCAAGAGTCTTCGTCCTAGGGTATAAATAGAAACGGTCAGAGTTTTGTAGAAAGAGACACATCAATCAATACAAACAATCTACTTTTTCATCGTACTTTACTTTCAAGTCGGCGACTTCGCCAATATATCTTTTTCTTTCACGAGTTCGTACGGGTTGGCAGGGCTGCATCGACACGATCTTCGGCCAATTGGTAGGTTTCGTTTATCGAATAATATCTAAGCTTTAACTTCGGGCGCATCACCGTTTCGTTTAGATTTATTCACCAGTTATCGATATTTACTAGAATTATAGGTTTTACCTATTGTTCTAGTTTTATCACCAGTTATCCAGCTTGAGATCGAACTGTCAGCTTTATCATTATCTTTTCTTGTTTATCATCATATAGCCGATTAGATCTATTTTGAGTGTTGCATCTGTGGCGATTGTTTAAGTTGCTCCAGCAGTTTCTTGGCAATCGTTACGTGATTATCGGCTGATCTATAGCCGGTCATCTTCATAGCAAATCAGCCAATTCGCTGATACGCTCTTCGGGACGGATCGGAACCTTAGCCGATCGAGACCCCCGGAATTTAATATGTCTCTTTCCTTGTCAATCAACAGGTAAGATTGACTGGCACGCCGCGCGAACCGCACCAGGGCGATCACCCGAACAGGAGCTAAGCAGATTCTCCCGGGTCGTGTGGCCGACGCTGAAGGTCATCGGCCGATTTCCAGCCGATTTTTAGCGCCAACAATACGATACCCTTGGAATACTCCTGGGTGAAAGCTATGACGGTATCCGTGCGCTTGCAGATTTATTTTCGTGATGCTAGAAAATGTCAACAACTTTCTGGCGCCGTTGTCGGGGAACGGTTGCTATTTTCTCTTCGAACCTAGTTCGCCCTCGTATCTTTTCGTTTTACTTTCATTCTATCTCTATTCCCGCTATCCATGGAGCAGCTATCCTTGTTTCATGTCTCCGCACCCAAGAGTTAATTTTGTGAACCAGCTTCTTCATCTAATCCAATTCTTTCACCTGGTTATGAAATTCCCTCTGGATTCATAAGCAAAGTTCAGGAAAGTACCTTCTCGGGATGGGGGGATGAAAATCCCTACCATCATCTGCGTGAATTCGAGCTAGTGTGTTCGTGTCTAAAACTCTCAGGCATGACACATGAAACTCTGAAGTGGAAGTTGTTTCCCTTTTCTCTCGTAGGAGAGGCGAAGCAATGGTACACATTTAACGTAAGATTTGCAAATGGGGATTGGAAGAAGTTGCGATATCACTTTTTTCTCAGATAATTTCCGATCACTTGTACCTACGCCTTACGAGCAGAGATTCTGACTTTCTGTCAGAATGAAGGGGAATCCCTTGGTGCAGCTTGGGCCAGATTGTCCCTTCTAGCTCAATCCGGTCCCGACTTGTCTTTACCTGATCATTTGTTACTTCAATATTTGTACGCGAGACTGAACAAGAATGATGCACAGTACCTCGATAACACGGCCGAAGGTTCGTTCTTGTACAAGACCTCGGTCGAAGGAAGAGAAATCCTCAATAAATTCTTAGAGAGAACTTTCTTCGTCTCTTTCCGGCAACCACCTCACGTAGAATGAGAGGTACCACAAGAGGAAAACGTGGTAGCCGAATCCAAGCCCGTAGAACTTCAACCTTTAGATTCGACTCCCGTATCGCTTCCTAAATTAGAATCCTAAAAACCTGAGGTAGAGGATCCTCTATCCTCGGAATTTGAGCATGGATTAGAGGAGGATCTCTTTGAAGATCTTGGCAACACCTTGAAGTATCTATGCCAGAAGCGACCACCTATCCCGGTCACTCCTTTAGAACCATACGAGAAGAAATACCTTCTAGAAACCATTGAGGAGTTGACAGCCATAATGAGCAGTGAATGGTCAAGAGAAGTGGAATTATCCTCATCTTCGATTCAGATTAGTCATCCTTCATCTGTCATTCGCTGCCGCATCAAGGACCAAGAGGTGAACGCTCTTTACAACCCCGCTGTGGGAGCCAACGTAATGTCAAATAGCTTTGCGTCCGCCCACCTAGGTGGCATACCTTTAGCTCCAATAGGCAGAATCCTCAGAAGTTATTCAAGTTCTTCTGTGATGAGTCACGGGGTACTACAGTAGGTGTCAGTACGACACAATGATGTTAAGGTAAATCTAGATTTCCACGTGTTCGAAGCTCTTAACTTCGACATTCTCATCGGTCATCCAATCGAAAAGCTTCTCACGGATGTGCCGAATTCGGGAGCCCTTAACATCAAATTGGGGAAGGAAACCCTCGCTGTTCCTATCATTCGATAAGTAAACTCGATGGTAGAGGTTTCCCCCATAGTAGAGCCAATTAAGGAGGTGCTGGACACAAACCCTCTAGATTCATCAGAAATGGCTCTCGAACAAGAAGCCAAAGAGTTCATCCAAGAAGAGGAAGATTCTGATGAAGTCTTAGAGTTTACAGAATTCGAGGTTCCAGCTCAACCTCCAGTTGAGCTTAAGCCACTACCTTCTGGCCTTCGATACGCTTTCCTAAGCAGCGATGTAGAAGCTCCCGTGATCATCAGTGACAAACTCTTAGAAGAGGAGACATCAAAGCTCATCGCTATCTTAGAGAAGCATCGAGTTGTCCTTGGCTACGCCATCCAAGACCTTAAGGGCATTAGCCCTACTCTTTGCACTCATCGCATTCCCATAGATCCTGCTATGGCACCCTCCAGGGAGCCTCAACGCAGGTTGAACAATGAGATGCGTGAAGTGGTGAGGAAGGAGGTCCTGAAACTCCTACACGTCGGAATCATCTATCCAGTCCCGTATATTGAGTGGGTGAGCCTAGTACATGTAGTGCCTAAGAAAGGAGGTATGACGGTCGTGGAGAATAACAAGAATGAGCTGATTCCACAATGGACCGTCACGGGATGGAGAATGTGCATTGACTACAGGAAGCTCAACAAGGCTAGAAAGAAGGATCACTTCCCGCTTCCCTTCATCGACGAGATGCTCGAAAGGTTAGCAAAGCATTCCTACTTCAATTTCCTTGATGGCTATTCTGGTTTTCATCAAATCCCAATCCATCCTGATGACCAATTCAAGACTACGTTCACATGCCCCTATGGAACCTACGCGTACCGGCGAATGCCATTCGGGTTGTGTAATGCGCCCACTTCATTCCAAAGGTACATGATGTCCATCTTCTCGGACATGATCGAAGAAATTATGGAAGTCTTCATGGATGACTTCTCGGTTTACGGTAAGACCTTCGATCATTGCCTTAGAAATTTGGATAGGGTCTTGCAGAGATGCCAAGAGAAGGACCTGGTGCTGAATTGGGAAAAGTGCCACTTCATGGTCCGTGAGGGCATCGTTCTCGGACACCTCATCTCCGAGAGAGGAATCGAGGTGGACAAGGCAAAAATCAAAGTCATTGAATGACTTCCACCTCCCACCAATGTGAAAGGAATCCAAAGCTTCTTTGGTCATGTAGGGTTCTACCGGTGCTTCATAGCTAATTTCTCCCATAGTGCTAGACCCCTCACAAACCTGCTAGCCAAGGACGCCCCTTTCCAATTCGATGGTGAGTGCCTAATAGCCTTTCACACACTCAAAAAGGCACTCATCTCAGCTCCAATCATTCAACCCCTGGATTGGAAGCTTCCCTTTGAGATCATGTGTGATGCTAGCAACTATGCGGTGGGGGCCGTACTTGGGCAAACTAAGGACAAGAAGCATCACGCGATTGCCTATGCAAGCAAGACACTAACAGGAGCTCAGCTTAACTATGCCACAATTGAAAAGGAGCTCATGGCAGTTGTCTTTGCTATAGATAAGTTCAGATCTTACTTAGTGGGTGCAAAGGTTATTGTATACACTGACCATGCAGCTCTAATGTACCTTCTCACTAAGAAAGATGCGAAACCAAGGCTTATAAGGTGGATCCTTCTACTCTAGGAGTTTGATTTAGAAATAAAAGATAAAAGGGGAGTAGAAAACTTGGTTGCAGATCATTTATCGCGTATGAATATCACTAACACGTAGGAACTGCCGATAAATGATTTCCTCCGGGACGACATGCTACTCAAGGTAACGACTTCAGACCCCTGGTATGCAAATATTGTCAATTTTATGGTTTCAAGGTATGTACCACCTGGGAAGAACAAGAAGAAGCTAGTATTTGAGAGCAGACGACATCTATGGGATGAGCCATACCTCTACAGAGTCTGTGCTCATGGATTACTCCGAAGATGTGTCCCCACAACAGAAGGGATCAAGATTATTGAGAAACGCCATGCAGCACCATATGGAGGGCACTATGGTGTGTTTCGCACTCAAGCGAAAATATGGCAAAGTGTTTTCTATTGGCCAACCATGTATGAAGACACCATGGATTTCATTCGAAGGTGTCCCAGTTGCCAGAAACACGGAGGAATCTCAGCTCGCGATGCCATGCCTCTCACATATAACCTTCAAGTGGAGCTTTTTGATGTATGGGGCATTGACTATATGGGGCCCTTCCCAAAGTCTCATGGCTGTGAGTATATTTTGGTCGCTGTGGATTATGTCTCCAAATGGGTAGAAGCAATGCCATGCAAGGCTGCCGATGTAAAGCACGCCCGGAAAATGTTTCAAGAGGTAATCTTTCCAAGATTCGGGACACCCCGGATGGTGATTAGTGACGGAGGATCGCATTTCATCGATGCGGCTTTCCGAAGCTTTCTCAAGGAACTCGGGACGATGCATAACATCGCAACCCTGTATCACCGTCAGACAAGTGGTCGGCAGAAACATCGAATAAGCAAATCAAGAATATTCTACAGAAGACTATCAATGAGATGGGTAAACAATGGAAGCCTAAGCTAGCGCATGCGTTATGGGCATATCGCACGACTTACAAGACTCCCATTGGTATGTCACCCTACCCACTTGTCTATGGGAAGACGTGTCATCTACCCGTCGAGCTGGAGCATAGAGCACATCGGGCTATCCAAAGATGGAACATGGACTTGGATCTAGCAGGAGAGCACAGGAAGAGGCAGACATCAGAATTGGAGGAGTGGAGAGACAAAGCCTATCACAGTGCTGCGCTATACAAAGAAAGAACCAAAAGATGGCACGATAAGGGCTAAAGCCGAAAGTCTTCATGCCCGGAGATAAGGTATTACTTTTCAATTCCAGGGTAAAACTCTTCGGCCACGGGAAGTTAAGAAGCAAATGGATGGGACCTTACCTCGTCATCGACACATCAACGCATGGAGCCATAACAATCCAAGATGATGAAGGTAACATCCACACGTAAATGTCCATCGTCTAAAATTATTTTTAGATCATGATACAGCTATAGATGAAGATATAGACGTGATTGAACTCGTTCAACGTGACTATATACTTGATTAGAGGCTCTATAGGCCATATCCTAAGATAAGCCACTTGTATAAACTTCCTAGACTCTCCTCACTGCTGTCCAGAGAAGAGAGGAGGCCAGCTGGGCCAAGCCCAGGTCAGCCGACCTACCAAGGTCGACCGAACCAGGGTGGCAGCCCCAGCAGGCCATCTTCGGCAGGTCAGGCCATCCTCGCATTCTAGCCTGACATCTGGTTGCCTCGGGTGTTTTCGACGGCAGAAAATAAGGTTTCTTCCCCTTTCCTTCTCCTTTGAAAACCCTTCCTCCTCCTCTCCACCTCTTTCCATCTACCTCCACCTTTCCACCTCCAAAACCCATCTGCACCACTTAGAACCTCCCATGGCTGGCAAGGAAATCATCGCGTTTGTCAACTCCGATGCCACTGACCACCCAATGGTAACCCCGACACCGGCAAATAGTCCGAACTCTCCAATCATGATCGAGCCGGAGGTCGGAGAAGTTCACGCACTTACGATGGCACCCCTGGCAATGGCACCTGCCATGGTGCGCAACGGGGGGCCGAGGAGCTGGATCGGGCTGAGCCTGCACGTGGCACCTCCTGATTGGTTCCTTAGGTCGGTTTGGGCAAGCGTCAGCGCATTGCACGGCAGAAGCACCTCTCACACACCCCTATAAATATAAGGGGGGTGCTTTTAAAGAGGACACACCTTCACATCCCTCTCAACTCCCTCTTGGAGTTTCTCTTGTGTACATGAGCTCTAGGCTCATCTCTAGAGGTGATTAGAGTTAGGGAGAGAGGGGGGGAGGAGTTTGGGGAAGTTCCAGGTTTGTCGGCACTCTTCTCCAACTTGTACCTCGATGGATGCTTGTCAATCAAAGTAAGTGTTCGTACTTTCTTATGTGCTTAGTTTCTTAGTTAAGTTATAGTTCTAGCTCTTTAGTTGCTTAGCTGGATGAGTAGTTCACTAGTTTATAGTGGGTGCTCTAGTCTAAGGCCATAGGCTAGAGTACTAACGATAGTGTAGACGTGGTGTTTAGACTATACTTACCTGTTGGTTGTGGTATATCCCATGGTTAGATGAGGTAGGTAGCAGGTGGTGACAGCCCTATCTATCCAGCGGAACCCGCCCCGTTCGGGTATATCCCAATGCCGCAGTACTGGAGCCCACCAGTTTTATTCTGGGGGAAGCCAGTAGCCCGAACCAAGCAGCTAGGATAGTCCTATCTTATCTCTGAAATCCAGCCTTAGGAAACCTCTCTACCCTCACCTCTAGCGGGTGTGGTGTCCTTGGATGAACCTGAACCATAGAGAAAGTACACACATTTCTCAGTGGATACGATACCCTTGGAATACTCCTGGGTGAAAGCTACAACGGTATCCGTGCGCTTGTAGATTTATTTTTGTGACGCTAGGAAACATCAACATGCTCCGATTTCGATTTCATTAACGTAACCCGATTCGAGTTGTTCTCATTGTTCTTGTTCAAGCATGAAGGGCAATGGATGAAAGGTTTCTGGTGCATTGAAGAAGATGATGGGAGGAAGCTCATCCCATTCTCGGAGTGGCTCAAGCTCCCATCACACTCCCGAACCTTCACCAAGCCTGAGCATGATGGCCTATGAGGAAGAAGAACAAGAACAACAACAAAAAGCGCAAGCCGAACCGCAAGCCGAGGACATGGAGATGGACGATGATGAGGCACCCTACCTTGACTTGCGAGATGACCGCGAACGACAAGCCTACGCCATCCTCAAGAATCGAAGCTTTGGCCACACCAAAGCCTTCGATCCAGACCTCCTCGTCAAAACATGTATGGATGGGACCGTTTTGTGCCCGTTGATGGAAATGGTTCTCGTCTCCTCACCATCCAATTTCTTTGCACTCTTCAAGAGGTGGATGATGGTGTTTCATTTTGACTTTTTGGGCATGATTATTACATCACTTGGAAAGATTTAAGTCACCACCTTGGTTTTAACAAACGCTTGCCAGTTTCTCTCAAAAAAGCTTGCCGTGGTTTTAATCATCACGATTTTTGGGGTTTGATTTCGGGTCAAGCTGTCCACGGCAAGTTTGCACCTCGGTGCAATGATATTCAAAATCAGACTCTTCGTTTGATGTACAAATGGTTAGCCATCACTCTCTTTCCAAGAGATGATGTTCGAACCATGCGCAATCATGAGTTGATGATACTATACGCCATGGTCAACAAGATGAAAGTCTCCCCCGTAAAGGCTATGATTTCGCAATGGCTTTTGAACTTCAAGATGACGGGTCCTATTGAGTGTACTTCTTTGGTTACATGCATCACTTCGAGTCTCGGGGTCTTAGATGGGAGTATGGGGACCCTCAATGTCATTCCTTTCATTGAGGGTTCCGATACTCTTATCAATGAAGCTTATTTGATTTATGGGCACACACTCAAGAAAGGCCCGAATGACTCTATGATATTTTCTTCTCCTTGGGCGATGCAAATGAAATCCCGTTGCCAAACGCGGGGTATCATTTGTATAACTGCCAGTCACTAATCACCCCTCTCATCCCAGAAGAGGCGGCACACAGACATAGCGTTTCTGGTTTGCTTGGCAGGATGACGCGAAAAAGGGCAAGAAGAGGAACTAAGCCAGCACCACCACCTCAGCAGCCCCAGCCTTCATATCACCATGAGGCAGGTGGTTTGGCCTGGCACAATGCAAGCACCAACGAGTGGGTGCGAGTGGGCGTGGCAGGCTGCAAGCCGCCGATCCACCAGCTCCAGCTCCAGCAGGATCCCGAACCTTCCACGACGAATGGCCTCCAACCACGACTTCGGTTCCATCACCCAGCAACTAGGCGAGCTGCAGGTTCAGGCCAACAACATCGAGGATACGCTGCACCAACACATTGAAACCAACCAAGCATGGCAGCGGTAATAGAATCCACGCCATGGAGCAAAGGCAGCTGCAGCAGGAGGAGTGGAGGGCTTACTACCGCTGGAGAGGGTTTAGCCCCGACCAACAGCAGTGAGCCTGAAACTAGCTTGGGGGAGGACCCCCACGAGAGGTATCTTGTATCTTAAATTTCTTTATCGCTCTAAAAACCTTTTGCATGAAACAAAATAAAAATCTGCAAAATTAAAAACAAATAAAAATTTGCAAAACCCAAAAAGACCAAAAATATTTACTTGCTTCTTTATGTGTAGTAAGCATGGTGTAGTTTTCCTTGTTGAGATGATGAATAATTGCTCTGTTAATTTCCTTCATATGCCTAGTTACAACTTAGTGCTCTTCCAAAGTTTTGAGTTTGTTGGCTAAATGTTCAAACCTTAAGCTTCAAACATGTGGGTAGCAAAAAGTATGATCCAAATCTAAGTTGTTGAGAGCTATGATATAGTTGAATAGAGTTGCTATGATCTTCTCCTAAGTGATGCTTGATTTTCGGAGAATTTTTCTTTGAAAATACAAAAACAAACAAAGTTCCTCAATGATATGAACTTTCTATCCAAAGCCATATGTTGATCCAATTGAAAACCTCCTACATATGCAACTTGTTATCTCATTGAGCTTTATCAAATTGTTGTGATCCTTAGTGAGATACATTTCATACTCCCATGATCAAGATCACGTACACACTTCACCACACGCTACGCTTCTACACAAGAAGTGAGCAAGCATGTCATCCATCTATCCATAAATAAAAAAGAGAAGAGAAGAGATAGCCCATGTTCGAAAGAAGAAAAGAAATGGAGAGATGGTTCATAAAAAGGAGTTCATCCACCATCCACCAAAAATATCCACACACTTGCACATCTTGATCAAGGTTTATGACTTGTCTCTCCTTTGGATCCGGTTTTTGACGTTGCAATACATGAGAAACAAGTGTGCCTTCAAATCCTCCATTCATACAACTCCACAAATTTTGACCTTTAGAGATAGGTTGAGGAAGAAAGGCAAAATAAAAAGCCTTCGTAAGGAATCATACACAAAAGAGCGATCCAAGAGATCATTTGAGGAACTTTGAAATTTCTTTTGAAAAACTTTATAAAAACCTCTGGATCGATGGTTGAGAAAAGGAGTAAGAAACATTAATGCTCTATGAAACATTAATGCTCTATCTCAACCGCCAAAGATAAGGTGAAGCTATAAGCCCCACAGGAGTAAGGTAAGAGGTAAGAACAAAGGCCAACTTATTCAAAATCATGGTAAGAACAAATGCAACATTGAAGCAACTCCTGATCAACAACATATAGCCTTGTTTTGCTTGGGACGAGCAAAAGGCTAGCTCGGGCATACCTTCTTTGGGTATGTGTCACACCCGTTTCTAGAAAGAACCAGATGCATCTCATGTGCATGCCAAGATAAAGATCACACACACATGATAGACGAAACAAGTGTAATATATCAAAGACAATGTTTGAAAAGTAAACAAGATATAGTAATTAACATTATTACACTCCGAACACAAATGTCTTTAAATGTTTCACCGATATACCCTACACGAAATCTACAACAACTTTGCCTTCCACAGGCGATGACTGGTGAACGCAAGCCTAGAACTCCTCGAAGTCGTCGAAGTTCTCCTCCTAAAAAATCTCTTCTGAACAGCAGTTGGGCAAGGGTGAGTACTCTTATGGTTGGTACTTAGCAAGTGGGGGAAGATATGCAAGGCCATCAAGGATAGGCTAAGGTTTACACCAGTTAGCACTTTTAGTTGGTCAAGTTTTATTAGCAAGCCCCTATGAACTAGATGTAAGTTTATACCAACCCACTTAAGTAAAAGCATAAAGGTACCAACAACATAAACATAAACCAAGAACCACTAGTTAATTAATCCTCAAGTTCCATTATCATGTGAGGGTCCAAGCCGCTCTTAACCATGAGCACGGCTATTATAACAGTTTTACACTCTGCAGAGGTTGTATACTTTACCCACAAAATGTCTTCCCCTGAGTCGCCCGGCTTTGCAAGGCCCTTAAACACTTCCGAGGTGAGTGGCGAGGGGTACACTACGAAGCCTTTAAAAGACATATCGAGAGCTAGACAACCCGCTAGAGTTTCGGTAGCAGTGTGGTCCATAAACCACCCTAATGGTCAGCTCCTTAGCAAAGGCCGCTACCCCAAGAGGACCGGGCTATGACCCCTACACCGACCCCCTCCTTGCCCTTTCGGTAAGGCCACCAGCTAACTACACATCTAATTAATTGGCTAAGGTCAGAGCCATGTGACTTTGTGGTTGCGGTTCACTTGGGTGGTTCTCCATGTTCCCATTAAACAAAGTTATTCTTGCATTAACGAGGTATAATTAAACAAAGGCTTTGGGTAAAAGACTAGGTATGTCCTTAGCATAGGTGTCCCATCAAGTTTATACAAAGCAACAATAAAATAAAGTGAATTATCATGCTATTGTTGGGATAAAATAGAACATGCAGGGGAGGGAAGTCCACTTGCATTCCTCAAAAAGCTGCTAGTTCTCTTCCTCGTAAGCTTGCTCTTGGTCTTGCTCGAATGTCACGTCATCTACACGATCACACAAACGAGCATGCACAAACAAATAAGAAACGGTACAATAAATAGTACAACAGAGAGTAAAAAGATGATAAAGTTGTAGTTCATGATGCAAGGATCGCGTGAGCGCAAGAATTGTTGAAATCAGAGTTGAAACGACCAAGATATGGCTAAAACAGTGATCCAGGGACCTATCTGCGAGAGTTTTGAACTTCCAGGGGTTAGATCAGAAGAAACCAGAGGGCCCTAGGTGCAAAACGGCGGGTTCTAATTCTAGAAAGATCAGGAGCCTAAATAGAAAAAGAAAGGACCTACTTCTAATTATTTCTCTACTGCACTTGACAGCGGGTTGATTACTAGAAAACCTAGGGGCTTTTCCTTAAGAGTGCCGAAGGCGGCTAGGGTTTGGCTTGATCCGACGGCGGCGGCTATACAAGTCGGCTCGGGTGCGGCTTAGCGGCTCGGGCTCGGCTCAGATATGATCTGGGCCCTTGGATCTAGATCGGGCGGTAGGGGGTGCTCGGGGCGGCTTGGTTCGGCTTAGAGTGGGGCAAGGACGGCTCGGTGGGCGGCGCTGGACGCCGGCGGCGAGCGGGGGCGGCGGCGGGCCGCCCGAGTTCACCGAATTCGGTGCTCCGGGGCTCGGTTCGGGCCGGGGTTAGGCCAGGGAGGGAGAGGGCGACACCGTGAAGGCAGTGGGGCCCACGGGACGGCCGTGCGGCGGCCGGTGACTGGCAGGCCATGGCGGCAGGCGGAGCAAGAGCTCCGGCGAGGCATTGTGGGGTTAGAGAGCGAGAGGGAGGGGGAAAATGGGGCAGCGCGGTGCTCACCACCTCGTGACACTCCAGCGAGGGTTGTGGGCATCGGAGAAGCGGCGAATTGGCAGGTCGATGGAGGGGGGCGTTTCGGGGCGACGGCGTTCCTCCGGTGAGCGATTGCCGGCGAGGTGCGACGGCGCAGTGGCGGAGAAGAGGCCGGCGACGATGCTTGGTCCAAGGCGGTGTGACAACCCTGGTAATTACATTTCCAAAATCAATGTCATTAGCCTAACTCTATGATTAAACCAACTAATGAAAGGGTGGAAAGAATTAAAACGAGTTCAGTTGGAATTCAAATTTAATTTGAGCACATTTGGTTACTTTTGAACTTTTAAATTTAACTTTCAAACCATAAGCCAAATGAGATTTTGCCTGAAACCAAAGTTGTAGAACTTTTTATTTTGAACAACTTTCGTGTTCAAAAGTTTTCGAAATTCAAATCAGAAAGAGGAGAAAACGCCCTATTTGCACCCAGCCCCCTGAAGTTTTCCAAATTCTTGAATCCAGGTCCCTCGTTTTCCCCCCTCCTCTGCCGCACCGCGCACGCTCGCCCGCCCGCCGCACGCCAGGTGGCCGGCGTCGCCTGACCGGCGCGAGGCGCCAGGCCAGTGGCCGCCGCACCACCCCGCCACGGCCGGCTTTGCCCCGCCCCGACGCCGCGCGGCCAGTCAGAGCCCGCGCGTGCTGCCGCGCCCAGCCCGCCGCCCGGCCGCCCAGTCTCCGCGCTCCGCCGTGCCGCCCCGGCCCCCGCGCCCCGCCAGTCGTCGCGCCCGCCCTCCGCCCGAGCCGCTGCCGCTGCTGCTCCACCACTCCGCGCCCCGCGCTATCTCCTCGCGCCCACGCCAAAATCTCGGCCGCCCAGTCGCCCGCGCCCGCTCGCCGCACGCCGCGCCGGCGTTCTGCCGCCGCCCGCCGCAGCCAGTGCACGCCGTTGCCGTGCCCCGCCCCGCGCGTCGCCCAGGCACCTCCACACCCCCTCCTGCCCCTATAAAAGCCCCGCCCCGACCGCCCGCGCGAGCCCCCGGCCACCAGAACGCCTCGCCGTCGCCATCGCCGCCGCCGAGCGCCGCCCGCCCGCGGACAGCCCTCCGCCGCCGCCCACTGCCCAAACTGAGCCCCCAGCCACCACTACATCACCACACCGAAGCTCGCCGACCCGCCCAACGCCACCCACAGCAACCGGAGCGCCGCCGCCCGCGCTGCCGTCGCCGCCGCCGCCCCTGCTCGCCGTGGACAGCACGACCCCGACCCCCTCCGTCCAAGCCGAGCCCCTGAGTAGCTTCCCCACGCGCCACTGAAGCTCACCGACCGGACCACGCCGCCCCAAGCCCGCCGGAGCACCGCCGTCGACGCGAGCCGCGCCGCCGCCGCCTCTGCTCCAACGCCGGCGAGCCCTTCCCGGCCGTCCCCCACCCGAACAACAGCCCCACAAGGTAGGCCTCGCACCCCTGAACCTTCCCCGACCCTCGCCCCTCGCCGCCGGCGAGCCCCCTCGCCGGAATTTCGGCCGGCTGCCGCACCCGAGCCGCCCGAGGACCCAATTGCAAGAATTCAAATCTTTAGAAGGGTCTGAGCGTAAGATTCAAGGACCTAGTTGTAAAAGAAAGTTTCAAACCTAGATTCAAATTCAGTGAATTTGTAAAATTCGTATAAAATCGTAGAAAATTCAGAGAAATGCAAACTCAACTGTTCTGGAATCCTAAGAACAAACTCTACGACTTTTGTTACAAAAGTTTTCTCAGAATCTCAAAATATTTTGCTCTACTTTAAATAGAAGCTTTAATGGACTTATTTTGTACCCACTGTTCTAGAACAATGCTGACCCTAAATTTTGGGCAGTGAATTAGTTGCTTGATGATTAGGACTGTGTAAAAAGATCAGGCCCAAATTCCATCTCTAGCTTTACTGTTTGTTAAACTTAGTTTTATTTCATGTGTAAGTAGAATGTTTTATCCCTGCAGTTAGGTGGTGAGTCACCCATTGAAACTTTTTCTATGCTAATGTATTGGTACCTAGAAGCCAGAGAAAAATTTGGAGAATTTTTATCTCACAGTAACCCACTTATTTGATTTATGTACTAATAACATACATTAAATCAAGAAAATAGTATCTTAGCTTGGAAAATTCTCAAATTTTTACTGGGAGATACACTATGGTAGAGGTTTCTGTGTAAAAAGTTTCATGGACAAGAACCCTGTGTAGGGTCCTGTAAAAATGAATCTTTGAATAGCCTAGGTGTAGAATGTCATATTTTCTATGCTCTGGATACTGCATGATAAATCCTACAAAAATTACAGTAGCTTCTGCATGCTTAAGTGAGAGCTCTGTAAAAATCTTAGACTCATTTGTTGCACCAATTGTTCTGTAAAAAAAGAACAATTATCTAACAGCAACAATGAAATATATTTTGCAGAATTAATCTGTTACATAAAATTGGCTGAAAATTTTACAGTAAGCACATCTTTCCTTGTTGTGCCTAAATCCAAAATTTCATGACCAGAAACTATCCATTGTAATAATTACTCTTAAATCGTATCGAGTACCATTTCCACGACTTAAACTTGTGCACTCATGTAGAATCGACGACTCTCGCCGACGGAACTTACGAGTTGGTGCCCGCGTCCGAGAGTGAGCAGCGTGAAGCTCAAGCAAATCTAACTGAAGCTTTTGAAGACCCGAGCCCAAGTTCGGAAAATCCCCAAGCGAACTGCGAAGGCAAGCCCCGGAGCATAACCCATTCTTTCCGAAATTATGCAACTCATTACTCTTTGCTTGTGCATTAAGTTTATAGGAGTTGGATGAAAACTTAGTTGCATGATGTCAGGAACCCTTGCTTGAAAACTAGACATAAGGTTCGATAGAATGCTGTGCTAATAGGACTCCGGTAAAAGTCGAGTGATTTCCTGTCACTCACGAGAAAATAGGAGTTGAATGACTACTACATGCTGCAATCATAAGGACACGGACGGGTTACGTAACGATGGTTACGATTGAGGCCCGTCTGTCTAGTGAAAAATGCTAAGGCCGCAGGGTGTGGTAGTGATGGTTAAGTCTTTGAACGTACTAAACACATGCCGAGATTATGGGAATCGGTAAGCTTAAGTACCTGATCGGCCCGGCAAGGGGACGGCATCCTACCCTTTGAACTTCGGTCCCATGTGCATATGGCGAGTGCAGAGAGTGGTCACGACCCGGCGCCGAACCGTGGCGTGGAGCTCTTGTACTCTCGGAGGGTAGCCCCGATCCACGACCCGGAAAGAAAGGGGAAAAGTTGCACGTGTGACTCTAGGGAGTAACCACGTGACGTGTGTTTGGGTTTCCCTTGCAAGGTTAAGAAATTCGATTCGAATCGTCCGTTTCTCACGGCTATTGAGACTGCTTAACCATTTTTACCCACAAAGTAAGAAGAGGAACAATGATGATGAATGAACTGGTTGGATGGAAAGTTTAATGCTTCACCATGTATGCTTTAGATAGCTGCTTATCTAGACTGGCTAACGAAACTAGAATCTTGAGCTAAAAAGTTGAAAGTAAGGACCCACTTGTAGTTGCTTTTCGGCAAAACAAACCCCTGAGCCAAAAAGCCTGGCATGTCTAGAGTCGGTGGAGTAGATTCCACTACTCGGGTAAGTCTTGCTGAGTATTAGTATACTCAGCCTTGCTTGTGACTCGTTTTCAGGTGAGAACTTCGAAGACATGATTGCTAGCTTGACTTGGCCCTGCACTCTTCCCCCTGGTTGGTCGGTGGAATGGGATGCGCCCCCGTCCAACGGAGATAAGGCCGAGTGATGTCTCGTACGGGCTCCATGGAGACATCCTGTATCGTCGAGTAGTTTCCGTTGTTTATTTTTCCGCTGCAACTTAACTCTGAAGAACTTACTTATGTCAATTGGAGTATTTAGTTTCTAAGCTCAGAACTTGGCCTGTAATATTTACTTATGTTAATGTCGTAATATTTGCTGGAATGTGGTATTCTCTGGGCTCATCGTCGCGTGAGCATTTGTATGTATGGCGCTCGATCCGATTACCGTGGTTGTATCGGGAGGTTATACCCGACAGACCAGTGGATTACTCCGCCTGAAGTGTAAGGTTAACCGGGAGTGCCTTAAGGGTGATGGTTAATACACTTGAGCCGGATTAATTCTGGTGGTTCTGCCACAGCTGGTATCAGAGCCGTAGCTGGCGCCACAGCTGGCAACAGCTGGCGCCGGAGCCAAAATACATACGCCAGAGAATGCGACAAGCCTTAAAAACTCATTTTACGAAAACTTGACTAGAAGGATGTGTTGCGAAAGGCGTTGGTACGTTAAGGATGGTGCCTAGTTCGTAAAGCCCTAAGGGATTATGGGAAAGTTAGTAGGTGGCTATCTAACTTCTATATATATTATCAACTGACTTCCAGCACATTACCTTCTGTCAAAACTTACTTTCATGCACAACCGACCTTAAATTCTGTAACGACGCACTCGTCGCTAAGGTAAGAAGGTAAGGATCCTCAGCCAACTGAGGGAGCTTGGCCTTCCTGTCGGTGATGCGAACCGAACGCTGCCCTCAAGCAGTGGCTTACTTGAGGTGCTGCCAATATGCCAACTGATAGTTGAACATATTGGGAGTAGAAGGTTTGGCGCAGGGTATGGCGATCGCTGTTCATACCCCCGTCTCATGACGGTACCCCCGTGAATACGCTATCTCGATAGCGTATGTTAACGTCGTCTGTACGGCGGAAATTGTACAGATATCGTTTCTATAAGTAAACGGTAATGAATACGGACGCTTTCATGAGTGCTGGCATGAAAGGTTCATGAAATATATATATGCTTTGTCAATCTTCTGCAGGTACACTAACCGCGATTACGATAAGTTAAGGGACGAGTAGAAAGACTCGACTAGCTATTATAGGAGAGCCGTATTGTGTAAGCCACCGAAACTATCTTCGTAAGACCAAAGCTATTTGGCAGTTATTTTATTTTGTGAGGACGAATAGGACGTGCATGCATCATGACTATATGTATCTGAAATCAAAAATGCGTTGTATGAGAGTGGTAAGGTTCTTGCGTATCTAAGCGTGGTTTGCATAAGGACTATCTAGCGAATCTGTCACAAATCTGCCATGACCAAAAAGAGCGATTTATTGACCCAAGAAAATGACCTTTTCTGGAAAAGTTCATGTTGAAATAATTGTTCCAAATTTCGTGTTCTATCTTCTGTTCAAAAATGAAAAATTCTGAACTTATGGATAGTGAGAAATAACAGAAACATTGGAATGTCAGAATTCTGTCCAGAATAAGCCCTTCTGCCTCTTAAATTTTTAGGCCCCCTTCCCGCAGTTTTCTGCAAAAGAGCACAACACAAAACTTGTTCCAAATTTACCCAGGAAGCTGCTGTTAAAATTTGGTAAATTTTGGCTGGGTAGATTTTCCCTGGTGTACGAAACTCTAGCCCTCTGTTCACTGAAAATTCTGGGTAGACAGTAAGGTAAAACCTGAAAAGAAAGACCATTTTAGAGACCTAATTAGCTCTGGAGTTGACTAGAAAAGTTGTTCACAAATACCCTAGGAGTGATCTGGTGAAATTTGGGAAATTTTGGATGAGAACTGTGGGAGTTATGGTTATTTTTGCACACTATACAGAATCTGTCCTTGTACTGTTCACAGTTTTTCGATATCTCACTCCATTTGATCTTTTGTTCAGATGGCCGAGCCTGTTGATATGATGGTGGATGAGGATGGACGCGTACACTCGCAGTGTCTCCACTGGGAGGGCTTTCCCTCTATTTTGTGGGATGTTCTGCGTACCGCGGGCTATCTAATTCCCCCACGTTACGCCGGACGGGAGTTTGCAGAAAATGGAGTTACCCAGTGCCGTGTCAACGTGACTATCTTTCCGCACCCGCTACACCCGGAGTGGCCCGCCTTGGAGCTTGAGGCTGTTGGTCGCCGTTTGGCCGATACTTGGGAGCTTGCAGCCATGAGGGCGCTCACCACGTTTTGTGCGCAGCGTCCCGAGGTTGTCACACTCACTCCCATTGGATTGTTTCCTGCTGCCCAGGACAACGACCCCTTTTGGCTCAACAGGGTGCAGCACGCACAGTACTTGGTAGACTTTCATGCCCAGGAGACTATCCATACCTCCGTGCGGTGCATGAGTGCACTCTACCGGCTTCAGACTCTCCAGAGTCAGGCACTTGAGCAGCTCACTGATCTTGCTCAGGCCTACCACATGATGGCAGATACCAGGGATGAGCAGATAAAGGAGCTCAGTCAGGATCTTGAGGACAGAGATGCTCAGATTGGCCAACTTGAGGGCCAAATCCAGGAGCAGGACACTCTCATGGGTGAGAGAGATGCCACAATAGCACAGTTGGAGGAGCAGCTCCATGATCTGAGCCTTGAGTTGGAGGATGCTAATGAGCACATTCAGTGGCATCATGATCAGAATGACCATCCCCATGAGGACGACATGGAGGAGGATGAGGAGGAGCCACAGGAGATTGATGGTATCTCAGGTATGGATTTCGAGGGTGAGGTACCACAGGCACCTCAGATGGGAGCTCACTCTGCTGCTCACAGCGAGTCGTCCGTCAACGACTTGGATGATTTCTAGAGGACGACCTAGGAGGACTTTTGCACATACTCCTCGATAGGGTAGCCTAACTTTTGGCAAGTGTTGTAATAGGCTAACTAGGAGTTGAGTAACTCTTTTGTGTTGGATACACCTGAACCATGTGGATACCCTCAGCATGTAAGGAACGGCGATAAACTTGGATGATTTCGTTGTAATTGGGTAAACGACGGAATCCACAATCGCTGAGACTTGTCGGAATTTTTATCCATGTCTCCTTGCATTTCTTGGCTGAGTGTTGAATACCAGACTTGTGCCAAATTTTGTGATCTAGGTTATCACAAAAATTCAGCATCATTGGACCTCGCTAGCTTAAGATGTAGGCGAAACCGTACCGATCAATCTGCTGAAAAACAGCCAAAACAGTAAGGCAAAGGACAAACTTTTCGACCACCTTAGCCATAGTTCTAGCACCGAAGTTAAATACCAAAGTGGTGCATTCCTAAATTCTCTGACTACTGCAAAAGTTTGAAATGTTTTGGATGGACCCACGGCAGGCTATGATTTTTCTCGTAGCAAACAGAGATTTTGTCCATACGTCTAGCTGTGACTTCGGAAGTCTATGACTACACCAATTAATTATGAATCAAGGAAGTAATATGGATCGCGTTGCTAATGGTAACCTTTCACGTTTCAGATGGTTGGATCAACACGTGGCAACCCCGAGGGTTTTGGTGCCGGTGGCAGCCGCTCGCGACAATCGCCACCACCCCCGCCCAGTTTGGTGGAAGTGATGGCCGCTCAAACCGAGCTGCTGCGTCAGATCGTGCAAGGACAGCACCAGCAGAGGGGTGGGCACAATGCTCACCAACCCCAAGCTGCAGGATACACGGATTTCCTAGGGACCCAGCCTCCATTGTTCCATAAGACAGAGGAACCCCTGGACGCAGATGCATGGATTCGCACCATAGAATCCAAGTTCACACTACTTGTGGCCCCATGCTCAGAAGCCAACAAAGCTCGTTTTGCCGCGCAACAGCTTCGCGGTACCGCTCGACTGTTGTGGGACCACTATTTTGCGATGCTCCCGGCTGATCATGTGGTCGACTGGGATGAATTCAAGACCGCGTTCCGGGCACATCATATCCCCGAGGGTCTCATGGAGAGGAAGTTGAACGAGTTCCTGGCACTCACCCAGGGCACCCGCACCGTGCTGCAGTACGCCCAGGCGTTCAACAACTTGTGTCAGTATGCGGGCTATCACGCTGATACGGATGCCAAGAAGCGTGATCGTTTCCGCCGAGGTCTGAATACCAAGCTCAAGGAACGTCTGAACCTAGCCAGGGCTGACACCTACAACGAGTTGGTCATTATGGCCATTACCCAGGAAGACTGTATCATGGCACACCGGGCAGAGAAGAAGAGAAAGGCACCCGCGGGACCATCAAGTGCCCAACCACCAAGGTATCGCATCGTGCAAAATACCGCACCCACAGCTCCACCAAGGGCCCCGCAGCCAGGAAGATGGATTGCCAGACCCCCACAGCAGCCAGGCACGGTACGACCCCCGATGCCTTCACAGAATGGTCCGAGGCCCATTCTTCAACAGTCTCTTCGACCTAGCCCCGCGAATCGCTGTTTCAAATGCGGAAGTTCCAGCCACTTCGCACGAGAATGCCCTCAGCCTGGACAGCCCAACCAAGGTCAAGGATCCAACCCGAACACCAAGAACAGGGGCAAGAGACAGACCCTGCAAGTCAAGCAAGGACGGATTAACTTCACCACGCTTGCAGAGCTTCCTGAAGGAGCCCCAGTGATGTCGGGTACATTCTCTATCCATAACAAGCCTGCAGTTATATTATTTGATTCTGGTGCATCGCATAGTTTCATAAGTGCAAAATTCGGTGCAAAAGTAGGCTTGGATGTTTGTCACACCAAAGGGTCATATATGATATCAACACCGGGTGGTAAAATTGCTTCAAACCAAATGATCAGACAACTACCAGTCAAATTGGGTAGTAAAACCATTGACACGGACCTTGTCCTTTTACCCCTTGACGGCATGGACATTATTTTGGGAATGAACTGGATGGCTATGCATGGAGTCACACTGGACCTTTCTTCCCGAGCCGTGGAGATAAATTCACCTAGTCACGGAGCCACTACCCTTTATCTACCGTTCCTAGATTGTACGAATTCCTGTGCTTATCAGATGGAAGGACTTAAGCTAGATGATATTCCTGTGGTGAACGAGTATGCCGATGTTTTCCCGGATGACTTACCCGGAATGCCACCGGATAGGGACATTGAGTTCGTTATTGAACTACAACCAGGCACTGCACCTATATCCAAAAGACCATATAGGATGCCCCCTAAAGAATTGGCCGAGCTGAAAATTCAACTCCAAGAACTACTGGACAAAGGTTTCATTCGCCCTAGCGCGTCACCTTGGGGATGTCCAGCCCTATTCGTAAAGAAGAAGGATGATAGTTTGAGATTATGTGTGGACTACCGACCTCTCAATGCGGTAACTGTTAAAAATAAATACCCCCTTCCTCGCATCGATGTACTCTTCGATCAATTAGCTGGAGCCAGAGTCTTCTCAAAGATTGATCTTCGTTCGGGATATCATCAGATCAAGATTCGCCCGTGCGATATTCCTAAGACTGCCTTTTCCACACGCTATGGACTATATGAATTCTTGGTCATGTCCTTTGGACTCACCAATGCCCCTGCCTACTTCATGTATCTCATGAATTCGGTATTCATGCCCGAACTTGACAAATTCGTCGTAGTGTTCATTGACGACATCCTTATCTATTCTAAGGATGAGGACGAGCATGCCAAGCACCTTCGCATTGTTCTTCAGCGACTCAGAGACCATCAGCTTTATGCTAAGTTTTCTAAGTGTGAATTCTGGTTGGATACTGTAAAGTTCTTAGGTCACACGATCTCCAGCGAAGGCATAGCTGTTGACCCCAGCAAGGTACAAGAGGTGATGGATTGGAAACCCCCTACCTCTGTTCATCAGATACGCAGTTTTCTCGGCTTAGCCGGTTACTACCGTCGCTTCATCCCGGATTTCTCTCGAATTGCTAAGCCCATGACGGAACTATTGAAGAAGGAAGTAAAGTTTGTATGGAATGAGAAGTGTGAAGAAGCCTTCCACGCTCTCAGAGAGCATCTGACTACTGCACCTGTGTTAGCTCAACCCGATAATACCAAGCCATTCGATGTGTATTGTGACGCATCAGGTACTGGTCTAGGATGTGTGCTTATGCAAGAGAATCGAGTGATTGCATATGCCTCACGAGCCCTTCGGCCCCACGAACAGAATTATCCCACGCATGACCTTGAGCTCGCAGCCGTCATTCATGCTCTGAAGATATGGAGGCACTATCTCATGGGTACACAGTGCAATATCTACATGGATCATAAGAGTCTCAAGTATATCTTCACACAAGCCGATCTGAATATGAGACAACGGAGATGGCTAGAACTAATCAAGGATTATGACCTTGAAGTGCACTATCACCACGGCAAGGCTAACGTAGTCGCTGATGCACTAAGCCGCAAGTCCCATTGCCATTGCTTATCCATGGAGTTCTACCATGAGACATTACGTGCAGACATGAGGAAGCTTAATATGGAAATGGTTTCCCAAGGCACTCTAGATCACATCTCAGTTGAGCCCACTCTTCACGACCAAATCGTCATGGCACAACTACATGATGAAGGAATCAGGATCATCAAACAAAAACTCTCTCTAGGCGAGGAGAAGTATAAGTGTTTCCGCCAGGACCATAAGGGAGTTCTATGGTTCGAAGGTCGTATAGTCGTTCCGAAGAATCGTGAACTCCGCAAGAAAATTCTCGATGAGGCACACCTTTCCAAATTCTCTATCCACCCGGGCAGTAGCAAAATGTATCAAGACCTAAGGCAAAACTTCTGGTGGACTAGAATGAAAAGAGAAATTGCTACGTATGTCTCGGAATGTGACACGTGCCAGAGAGTAAAACCTAGCCACTTAAAGGTAGCCGGTACACTTCAACCGTTACCTATACCATCATGGAAATGGGAAGACATAAGTATGGACTTCATCGTTGGACTACCAAACACTTCCCAGAGACATGATTCCATATGGGTTATCGTGGATAGACTCACAAAGACGGCACATTTTCTTCCGGTACACACCACCTATTCTACCAAGAAATATGCCGAAATTTACCTCGATCGTATTGTTTGCCTGCATGGAATACCTAAGACAATTATCTCCGATCGTGGTCCCCAGTTTGTAGCACGCTTTTGGGAACAACTGCAAACGTCTCTTGGCACAAAGCTGATTCGCAGCTCAGCATACCACCCTCAGACCGATGGACAAACGGAAAGAGTAAACCAAATTCTTGAGGACATGCTGAGAGCTTGTGTCATTCATTATGACAAGAATTGGGACAAATGCCTACCCCTGGCAGAGTTCTCGTACAACAACAGCTATCAAACGAGTTTGAAAATGGCACCATTTGAGGCCCTGTACGGGCGAAGGTGTCGAACTCCTTTGAGCTGGTCGCAAACCGGAGAACGTAACATAATTGGACCCGACCTGGTAATCGAGGCAGAGGAGAAAGCAAAAGTAATACAAGCAAATCTTAAAGCCGCACAAGCCCGACAAAAGAGCTATTCTGACAAAAGGAGAAAGCCCCTAAAGTTCGAAGTTGGCGATCATGTCTATCTTCGAGTTTCACCAACCAAGGGAGTGCGAAGATTTGGAATCAAAGGCAAACTAGCTCCCCGTTATATTGGTCCCTACGAAATCATTGAGAGCTGCGGACCCGTAGCCTACAAATTACGACTACCCCCTCAGCTCACGGCCACCCATGATGTCTTCCACGTATCTCAACTCAAGAAGTGTATTCGAGTCCCTACCGAGATTGTGGAACAACAAGAAATATCGTTGGAACCCGACCTCTCGTATGTCGAACACCCAGTTAAGATCCTGGATCAAAAAGAAAGAGAGACCAGGAGGAAAGTGATTAGAATGTATAAAATACAATGGAATCGCCACACGGAAGAAGAAGCCACCTGGGAAACGGAGAGCTACCTGAACCAACATTTCCCTGGGTTTCTTGTCTCAACCACTGGTATGTGCACCCACGCCCACACTAAGAATTACCGAATCTCGGGGCGAGATTCTCGTTAAGGGGGGAAGGCTGTGACAACCCTGGTAATTACATTTCCAAAATCAATGTCATTAGCCTAACTCTATGATTAAACCAACTAATGAAAGGGTGGAAAGAATTAAAACGAGTTCAGTTGGAATTCAAATTTAATTTGAGCACATTTGGTTACTTTTGAAATTTTAAATTTAACTTTCAAACCATAAGCCAAATGAGATTTTGCCTGAAACCAAAGTTGTAGAACTTTTTATTTTGAACAACTTTCGTGTTCAAAAGTTTTTGAAATTCAAATCAGAAAGAGGAGAAAACGCCCTGTTTGCACCCAGCCCCCTGAAGTTTTCCAAATTCTTGCATCCAAGTCCCTCGTTTTCCCCCCTCCTCTGCCGCACCGCGCGCGCTCGCCCGCCCGCCGCGCGCCAGGTGGCTGGCGTCGCCTGACCGGCGCGAGGCGCCCGGCCAGTGGCCGCCGCACCACCCCGCCACGGCCGGCTCTGCCCCGCCCCGACGCCGCGCGGCCAGTCAAAGCCCGCGCGTGCTGCCGCGCCCAGCCCGCCGCCCGGCCGCCCAGTCTCCGCGCTCCGCCGTGCCGCCCCGGCCCCCGCGCCCCGCCAGTCGCCGCGCCCGCCCTCCGCCCGAGCCGCTGCCGCTGCTGCTCCACCACTCCGCGCCCCGCGCTATCTCCTCGCGCCCACGCCAAAATCTCGGCCGCCCAGTCGCCCGCGCCCGCTCGCCGCACGCCGCGCCGGCGTTCTGCCGCCGCCCGCCGCAGCCAGTGCACGCCGTTGCCGTGCCCCGCCCCGCGCGTCGCCCAGGCACCTCCACACCCCCTCCTGCCCCTATAAAAGCCCCGCCCCGACCGCCCGCGCGAGCCCCCGGCCACCAGAACGCCTCGCCGTCGCCATCGCCGCCGCCGAGCGCCGCCCGCCCGCGGACAGCCCTCCGCCGCCGCCCACTGCCCAAACTGAGCCCCCAGCCACCACTACATCACCACACCGAAGCTCGCCGACCCGCCCAACGCCACCCAGAGCCATCGGAGCGCCGCCGCCCGCGCTGCCGTCGCCGCCGCCGCCCCTGCTCGCCGTGGACAGCACGACCCCGACCCCCTCCGTCCAAGCCGAGCCCCTGAGTAGCTTCCCCACGCGCCACTGAAGCTCACCGACCGGACCACGCCACCCCAAGCCCGCCGGAGCACCGCCGTCGACGCGAGCCGCGCCGCCGCCGCCTCTGCTCCAACGCCGGCGAGCCCTTCCCGGCCGTCCCCCACCCGAACAACAGCCCCACAAGGTAGGCCTCGCACCCCTGAACCTTCCCCGACCCTCGCCCCTCGCCGCCGGCGAGCCCCCTCGCCGGAATTTCGGCCGGCTGCCGCACCCGAGCCGCCCGAGGACCCAATTGCAAGAATTCAAATCTTTAGAAGGGTCTGAGCGTAAGATTCAAGGACCTAGTTGTAAAAGAAAGTTTCAAACCTAGATTCAAATTCAGTGAATTTGTAAAATTCGTATAAAATCGTAGAAAATTCAGAGAAATGCAAACTCAACTGTTCTGGAATCCTAAGAACAAACTCTACGACTTTTGTTACAAAAGTTTTCTCAGAATCTCAAAATATTTTGCTCTACTTTAAATAGAAGCTTTAATGGACTTATTTTGTACCCACTGTTCTAGAACAATGCTGACCCTAAATTTTGGGCAGTGAATTAGTTGCTTGATGATTAGGACTGTGTAAAAAGATCAGGCCCAAATTCCATCTCTAGCTTTACTGTTTGTTAAACTTAGTTTTATTTCATGTGTAAGTAGAATGTTTTATCCCTGCAGTTAGGTGGTGAGTCACCCATTGAAACTTTTTCTATGCTAATTTATTGGTACCTAGAAGCCAGAGAAAAATTTGGAGAATTTTTATCTCACAGTAACCCACTTATTTGATTTATGTACTAATAACATACATTAAATCAAGAAAATAGTATCTTAGCTTGGAAAATTCTCAAATTTTCACTGGGAGATACACTATGGTAGAGGTTTCTGTGTAAAAAGTTTCATGGACAAGAACCCTGTGTAGAGTCCTGTAAAAATGAATCTTTGAATAGCCTAGGTGTAGAATGTCATATTTTCTATGCTCTGGATACTGCATGATAAATCCTACAAAAATTACAGTAGCTTCTGCATGCTTAAGTGAGAGCTCTGTAAAAATCTTAGACTCATTTGTTGCACCAATTGTTCTGTACAAAAAGAACAATTATCTAACAGCAACAATGAAATATATTTTGCAGAATTAATCTGTTACATAAAATTGGCTGAAAATTTTACAGTAAGCACATCATTCCTTGTTGTGCCTAAATCCAAAATTTCATGACCAGAAACTATCCATTGTAATAATTACTCTTAAATCGTATCGAGTACCATTTCCACGACTTAAACTTGTGCACTCATGTAGAATCGACGACTCTCGCCGACGGAACTTACGAGTTGGTGCCCGCGTCCGAGAGTGAGCAGCGTGAAGCTCAAGCAAATCTAACTGAAGCTTTTGAAGACCCGAGCCCAAGTTCGGAAAATCCCCAAGCGAACTGCGAAGGCAAGCCCCGGAGCATAACCCATTCTTTCCGAAATTATGCAACTCATTACTCTTTGCTTGTGCATTAAGTTTATAGGAGTTGGATGAAAACTTAGTTGCATGATGTCAGGAACCCTTGCTTGAAAACTAGACATAAGGTTCGATAGAATGCTGTGCTAATAGGACTCCGGTAAAAGTCGAGTGATTTCCTGTCACTCACGAGAAAATAGGAGTTGAATGACTACTACACGCTGCAATCATAAGGACACGGACGGGTTACGTAACGATGGTTACGATTGAGGCCCGTTTGTCTAGTGAAAAATGCTAAGGCCGCAGGGTGTGGTAGTGATGGTTAAGTCTTTGAACGTACTAAACACATGCCGAGATTATGGGAATCGGTAAGCTTAAGTACCTGATCGGCCCGGCAAGGGGACGACATCCTACCCTTTGAACTTCGGTCCCATGTGCATATGGCGAGTGCAGAGAGTGGTCACGACCCGGCGCCGAACCGTGGCGTGGAGCTCTTGTACTCTCGGAGGGTAGCCCCGATCCACGACCCGGAAAGAAAGGGGAAAAGTTGCACGTGTGACTCTAGGGAGTAACCACGTGACGTGTGTTTGGGTTTCCCTTGCAAGGTTAAGAAATTCGATTCGAATCGTCCGTTTCTCACGGCTATTGAGACTGCTTAACCATTTTTACCCACAGAGTAAGAAGAGGAACAATGATGATGAATGAACTGGTTGGATGGAAAGTTTAATGCTTCACCATGTATGCTTTAGATAGCTGCTTATCTAGACTGGCTAACGAAACTAGAATCTTGAGCTAAAAAGTTGAAAGTAAGGACCCACTTGTAGTTGCTTTTCGGCAAAACAAACCCCTGAGCCAAAAAGCCTGGCATGTCTAGAGTCGGTGGAGTAGATTCCACTACTCGGGTAAGTCTTGCTGAGTATTAGTATACTCAGCCTTGCTTGTGACTCGTTTTCAGGTGAGAACTTCGAAGACATGATTGCTAGCTTGACTTGGCCCTGCACTCTTCCCCCTGGTTGGTCGGTGGAATGGGATGCGCCCCCGTCCAACAGAGATAAGGCCGAGTGATGTCTCGTACGGGCTCCATCGAGACATCCTGTATCGTCGAGTAGTTTCCGTTGTTTATTTTTCCGTTGCAACTTAACTCTGAAGAACTTACTTATGTCAATTGGAGTATTTAGTTTCTAAGCTCAGAACTTGGCCTGTAATATTTACTTATGTTAATGTCGTAATATTTGCTGGAATGTGGTATTCTCTGGGCTCATCGTCGCGTGAGCATTTGTATGTATGGCGCTCGATCCGATTACCGTGGTTGTATCGGGAGGTTATACCCGACAGACCAGTGGATTACTCCGCCTGAAGTGTAAGGTTAACCGGGAGTGCCTTAAGGGTGATGGTTAATACACTTGAGCCGGATTAATTCTGGTGGTTCTGCCACAGGCGGAGCTCCGGTGATGGTCGCGGTCGGCGAAGAGGCGGCGGGATGGGAGGTCGACGACGCAGCGGCGACGGCGAGCTCGGGCTCGGGGAAAATGGCAGCGCTGCAGTGTCGGTGAGCGAGAGTGAAGAGGGAAGGGAGAGCAGGGGCTCGGGGCGCTGCTTAAATAGAGGGGTGGGCGAGGGAGCAGGGCGGAGCGGCCGGGGAGGGGAAGGTGGCGATTCACGCGGCGGCCGGTGATGGCGGCCGAAAATGCAGCGGGGGAGGGCGGGGCAATGGGGGCTGGTCGCCCGGGCACGTGCCGCGGCCATTACGGCGGGCTGGCGACGTAGGAAAGGAAGGGGAGGAGGGCGTGGGCCACGGGCGTGGGTGGGATTCGCGGCGAGGAGCAGGAAGAAAGGTGCAGAGCGGGAGGAAGAAGATGGCGCCGACAAGTGGGGCCACGGTGTCAGGGAGAGAGAGAGGTGAGGGAGAGGGTGAGGTGGCGGGCAGGGCCGGCTGGTTGGTTTGGGCTGGCTTGGGCTACGGGGAGAGAAAAGATAAAGAGAGGGAGGGAAGAGTGGTTTTGGGCCAGGATGGAGAGGGGGAGACAGAGAGGAAAAGAGATAGAGATTTTGCTTGCTTTTATTTTGTTATTTTCATAAAACATTTTCAGAATTTGATTTCTACACTTTGGGTGTTACAAAACCTACCCCCGTTAAAGAGAATCTCATCCCCGAGATTCGGAAGAGTTATAGAACAGCTGATGAAACTCTACAATCAGTTCATCCTTTGAAGTTGGACATTTTGATCACCTTGCTCCGAGTAACCCTCTGAGATGTTTCCAAGATTCTGACCGGATGCTCTGAATAAGTCAAATCATCTTGCACATTGAGTTCCTCCAGCGGTAACTGCTCCTCAGGCACTCTCAAACAGTTCTTTAACTGTGATACATGAAACACGTTATGGACATCTGACAATCGTGCCGGTAACTCCAATTGATATGCCACTTCACCTTTCCTTTCCAGGATCTGAAAGGGACCAATATAATGGGGTGACAACTTTCCTTTCACTTTGAATCTACGGAGACCCCTGATGGGTGATACCTTCAGATGCACAAAATCTCCAACTTCAAATGTCAACTCCCTTCTCCGTGTATCAGCATAACTCTTCTGTCGTGATTGAGCAGTCTTGAGATTATCCCGGATTATCTGGACTTATCTTTCCGCTTCTTGAAGGTTCTCTGGCCCAAAGACTTGACTTTCTCCTATCTGACTCTAATACAATGGTGTTCTGCATTTTCTCCCATATAATGATTCAAATGGGGCCATCTTGAGACTAGCCTGATAACTGTTATTATAGGAGAATTCTGCATATGGCAAGCTTTTATCCCAACTGCCTCCATGTTTTAGGGCACATGCTCTCAACATATCCTCTAATACCTGATTCATTCGCTTAGTCCGACCGTCTATTTGTGGATGATATGCGGAACTGAAATTGAGTTTTGTATCCATGGATTCATGTAATTTCTGCCAGAAATGTGACGTGAACTGGGTACCTTGATCGGAAACTATCTTCTTTGGAACACCATGCAGACACACAATCCGTGACATCTACAATTCTGCTAGCTTGGCTCTAGTGTATGTTGTTTTGACCGGTATGAAATGAGCAACTTTCGTCAGTCTATCCAGGATAACCCATATCGAATCGTAACCATCACGAGTGTGGGGTAACCCTACAATGAAATCCATACCAATCTCTTCCCATTTCCATTCAGGTACCTTCAATGGCTGGAGTAAACCTGCTGGTCTCTGGTGTTCTGCTTTCACTCTCTGGCACACATCACACAAAGCCACGTGGGTTGCTACATCCCTTTTCAAACCATACCACCAGTACTTCTCTTTCAAGTCTTGGTACATCTTGGTACTTCCAGGATGAATGGAATAAGTGGAATCATGTGCTTCCTTCAGAATGACTTCACGAAGGTGATCAATTTCATGGACACACATCCTCTTTCTGAACCAAACAGCTCCTTGTTCATCTTCCGCGAAATTCGGGGCCCTGCCTAAACAAATTTGAATCTTGATATCTTTGATCTTAGCATCTGTTAACTGCCCTGTTGTGATCTCTTGCTGTGACAACCCTGGTAATTACATTTCCAAAATCAATGTCATTAGCCTAACTCTATGTTTAAACCAACTAATGAAAGGGTGGAAAGAATTAAAACGAGTTCAGTTGGAATTCAAATTTAATTTGAGCACATTTGGTTACTTTTGAACTTTTAAATTTAACTTTCAAACCATAAGCCAAATGAGATTTTGCCTGAAACCAAAGTTGTAGAACTTTTCATTTTGAACAACTTTCGTGTTCCAATGTTTTTGAAATTCAAATCAGAAAGAGGAGAAAACGCCCTGTTTGCACCGAGCCCCCTGAAACTTTTTGAATTCTTGCATCCAGGCCCCTCGCCCCCCCCCTCTCTCTCCTCCGCGCCCGACCGCCGCGCGCCAGGTGGCCGGCGTCGCCTGACCGGCGCGAGGCGCCAGGCCAGTGGCCGCCGCACAACCCCGCCACGGCCGGCTTTGCCCCGCCCCCATGCCGCGCGGCCAGTAAACGCCCGCGCGTGCACGCGACGCAGCCGCGTCCAGCCCCGCCGCCCGGCCGCCCAGTCGCCTCGCTCCGCCGTGCCGCCCCGGCCCCCGCGCCCCGCCAGTCGCCGCGCTCGCCCTCCGCCCGAGCCGCTGCCGCTGCTGCTCCACCACTCCGCGCCCCGCGCTATCCCACCGCTCCCACGCCATATCTCCGGCCGCCCAGTCACCGCGCCCGCGCTGCCGCACGTCGCGCCGGCGTTCTGCCGCCGCCCGCCGCGCCCAGTGCGCGTTGTGCCGTGCCCCCGCCCCGCGCGCTGCCTAGGCCTCTCCGCACCCCCTCCGGCCCCTATAAAAGCCCCGCCCGGCCACGCGCGCGAGCCACAGCACCCCGGAACGCCCTCGCCGTCGCCATTGCCGCCGCCGAGCGCCGCCCGCCCGTGGACAGCCCACCGCCGCCGCCCACTGCCCAAACTAAGCCCCCAGCCACCACTACATCATCCCCCTGAAGCTCGCCGACCCGCCCAACGCCGCCCAGAGCCACCGGAGCGCCGCCGCCCGCGCTGCCGCCGCCGCCGCCGCCCCTGCTCGCCGTGGATAGCTCGACCCCGACCTCCTCCGTCCAAGCCGAGCCCCTGAGCAGCTTCCCCACGCACCACTGAAGCTCGCCGACCGGACCACACCGCCCCAAGCCCGCCGGAGCACCGCCGTCGACGCGTGCCGCGCCGCCGCCGCCTCTGCTCCAACGCCGGCGAGCCCTTCCCGGCCGTCCCCCACCTGAACAACACCCCCACAAGGTAGCCCTCGCACCCCTGAACCTTCCCCGACCCTCACCCCTCGCCGCCGGCGAGCCCCTCGCCGGAATTTCGGCCGGCCGCCGTACCCGAGCCGCCCGAGGACCCAATTGCAAGAATTTAAATCTTTAGAAGGGTCTGCGCGTAAGATTCAAGGAGCTAGTTGTAAAAGAAAGTTTCAAATCTAGATTCAAATTCAGTGAACTTGTAAAATTCGTATAAAATCGTAGAAAATTCAGAAAAATGCAAACTCAACTGTTCTGGAATCCTTAGAACAAACTCTACCACTTTTGTTACAAAAAGTTTCTCAGAATCGCAACATAATTTGCTCTACATTAAATGGAAGTTTTAATGGACTTATTTTGTACCCACTGTTGTAGAACAATGCTGACCCTAAATTTTGGGCAGTAAGTTAGTTGCTTGATGTTTAGGACTGTGTAAAAAGATCAGGCCTAAATTCCAACTCTAGCTTTACTGTTTATTAAACTTAGTTTCATACCATGTTTAAGTAGAATGTTTTATCCCTGCAGTTAGGTGGTGAATCACCCAATGAAACTTTTTCTCTGCTAATATATTGGTGCCTAGAAGCCAGAGAAAAATTAGGAGACTTTTATCTCACAGTAACCTATTTATTTGATTTATGTGCTAAGAACATACGTTAAATCAAGAAAATAGTATCTTAGCTTGGAAAATTCCCAAATTTTTACTAGCCGATACACTATGGTAGAGGTTGCTGTGTAAAAAGTTGCAGGGACAAAAACCCTGTGTAGGGTCCTGTAAAAATGAATCCTTGAATAGTCTAGGTGTGGAATGTCATATTTTCTATGCTCTAAATACTGCATAATAAATCCTACAAAAATTACAGTAGCTTCTGCATGCTTAAGAGAAAGCTCTGTAACAATCTTAGACTCAGTTGTTGCACCAATTGTTCTGTACAAAAAGAACAAGGATCTAACAGCAACTATGTAATATATTTTTCATAATTAATCTGTTACATAAAATTGGCTGAAAATTTTACAGTAAGCACATCTTTTCCTGATGTGCCTAAATCCAAAAAGTTCATGACCAGAAACTATCCATTGTAGTAATTACTCTTAAATCGTATCGATTGCCATTACCACGACTTAAACTTGTGCATTCATGTAGAATCGACGACTCTCGCCAACGGAACTTACGAGCTGGTGCCCGCGTCCGAGAGTGAGCAGCGTGAAGCTCAAGTGAATCTAACTGAAGCTCTTGAAGACCCGAGCCCAAGTTCGGAAGAGCCCCAAGCGAACTGCGAAGGCAAGCCCCGGAGCATAACCCATTCTTTCCGAAATTATGCAACTCATTACTCTTTGCTTGTGCATTAAGTTTATAGGAGTTGGATGAAAACTTAGTTGCAGGATATCAGGAACCCTTGCTTGAAAACTAGACGTAAGGTTCGATAGAATGCCGTGCTAATAGGACTCCGGTAAAAGTCGAGTGATTTCCTGTCACTCGCGAGAAAATAGGAGTTGAATGACTACTACACGCTGCAATCATAAGGACACGGACGGGCTATGGAACGATGGTTACGATTGAGGCCCGTCTGTCTAGTGAAAACTGCTAAGGCCGCAGGGTGTGGTAGTGATGGTTAAGTCTTTGAACGTACTAAACACATGCCGAGATTATGGGAATCGGTAAGCTTAAGTACCTGATTGGCCCGGCAAGGGGACGGCATCCTACCCTTTGAACTTCGGTCCCATGTGCATATGGCGAGTGCAGAGAGTGGTCACGACCCGGCGCCGAACCGTGGCGTGGGGCTCTTGTACTCTCGGAGGGTAGCCCCGATCCACGACCCGGAAAGAAAGGGGAAAAGTTGCACGTGTGACTCTAGGGAGTAACCACGTGACGTGTGTTTGGGTTTCCCTTGCAAGGTTAAGAAATTCGATTCGAATCGTCCGTTTCTCACGGCTATTGAGACTGCTTAACCATTTTTACCCACAGAGTAAGAAGAGGAACAATGATGATGAATGAACTGGTTGGATGAAAAAAAAAATTAATGCTTCACCATGTATGCTTAGATAGCTGCTTATCTAGACTGGCTAACGAAACTAGAATCTTGAGCTAAAAGTTGAAAGTAAGGACCCACTTGTAGATGCTTTTCGGCAAAACAAACCCCTGAGCCAAAAAAAAAAGCCTTGCATGTCTAGAGTCGGTGGAGTAGATTCCACTACACGGGTAAGTCTTGCTGAGTATTAGTATACTCAGTCTTGCTTGTGACTCGTTTTCAGGTGAGACCTTCGAAGATATGATTGCTAGCTTGACTTGGCCCTGCACTCTTCCCCCTGGTTGGTCGGTGGAATGGGATACGCCCCCGTCCAACGGAGATAATGCCGAGTGATGTCTCGTACGGGCTTCATCGAGACATTATGTATCATCGAGTAGCTTCCGCTGTTTATTTTTTTCCGCTGCAACTTAAAACTCTGAAGAACTTATTTGTGATCATTGAAGTACTTGATTTCTAAAATCAAAACTTGGACTGTAATCTTTACTTATGTTAATGTTGTAATATTTGCTGGAATGTGGTATTCTCTGGGCTCATCGTCGCATGAGCGTTTGTGTGTATGGCGCTCGATCCGTTCACCGTGGTTGTATCGGGAGGTTATACCCGACAGACCAGTGGATTACTCCGTTTGAAGTGTAAGGTTAACCGAGAATGCCTTAATGGTGATGGTTAATACACTTGAGCCGGATTAATTCAGGTGGTTCTGCCACAGCTGGTATCAGAGCCGTAGCTGGTGCCATAGCTGGCAACAGCTGGCACCAGAGCCAAAATACATACGCCAGAGAATGCGACAAGCCGTAAAAACCTATTTTCATAAAACTTGACTAGAAGGTGTGTTGCGAAATACGTTGGTACGTTAAGGATGGTGCCTAGTTCGTAAAGCCCTAAGGGATTATGGGAAAGTTTACTAGGTGGCTATCTGACTTATGAAATATTATCAACTGACTTCCAGCACATTACTTTCTGTCAAGACTTACTTTCATGTACAACCGACCTTAAATTCTGTAACGACGCACTCGTCGCTAAGGTAAGAAGGTAAGGATCCTCAGCCAACTGAGAGAGCTTGGCCTTCCTGTCGGTGATGCGAACCGAACGCTGCCCTCAAGCAGTGGCTTACTTGAGGTGCTGCCAATATGCCAACTGTTAGTTGAACATATTGGGAGTAGAAGGTTTGGCGCAGGGTATGGCGATCGCTGTTCATACCCCCGTCTCATGACGGTACCCCCGTGAATACGCTATCTCGATAGCGTATGTTAACGTCGTCTGTACGGCGGAAATTGTACAGATATCGTTTCTATAAGTAAACGGTAATGAATACGGACGCTTTCATGAGTGCTGGCATGAAAGGTTCATGAAATATATATGCTTGTCAATCTTCTGCAGGTACACTAACCGCGATTACGATAAGTTAAGGAACGATTAGAAAGACTCGACTAGCTATTATAGCGAGAGCCGTATTGTGTATGCCACCGAGACTATCTTCGTAAGACCAAAAGTATTTGGCAGTTATTTTATTTGGGAGGACGAATAGGACGTGCATGCATCATGAACATATATATCGGAAATTGAAAATGCGTTGTATGAGAGTGGTAAGGTTCTTGCGTATCTAAGCGTGGTTTGCATAAGGACTATCTAGCGAATCTGTCACAAATCTGCCACGACCAAAAAGAGCGATTTATTGACCCAAGAAAATGACCTTTTCTGGAGAAGTCCATGTTGAAAGAATTGTTCCAAATTTCGTGTTCTATCTTCTGTTCAAAAATGAAAAATTCTGAACTTATGGATAGTGAGAAATAACAGAAACCTTGGAATGTCAGAATTCTGTCCAGAATAAGCCCTTCTGCCTCTTAAATTTTTAGGCCCCCTTCCTGCGGTTTTCTGCGAAAGAGTACAACACAAAACTTGTCCCAAATTTACCCAGGTAGCTGCTGTTAAAATTTGGTAAATTTTAGCTGGGTAGATTTTCCCTGGTGCACGAAACTCTAGCCCTCTGTTCACTGAAAATCCTGGGTAGACAGTAGGGTGAAACCTGAAAAGAAAGACCATCTTAGAGACCTATCTAGCTCTGGAGTTGACTAGCAAAGTTGTTCACAAATACCTTAGGAGTGATCTGGTGAAATTTGAGAATTTTTGGATGAGAACTGTGGGAGTTATGGTTATTTTTGCACACTATACAGAATCTGTCCTCATACTGTTCACAGTTTTTCACTATCTCACTCCATTTGATCTTTTGTTCAGATGGCCGAGCCTGTTGATATGATGGTGGATGAGGATGGACGCGTACACTCGCAGTGTCTCCACTGGGAGGGCTTTCCCTCTATTTTGTGGGATGTTCTGCGTACCGCGGGCTATCTAGTTCCCCCACGTTACGCCGGACTGGAGTTTGCAGAAAATGGAGTTACCCAGTGCCGTGTCAACGTGACTATCTTTCCGCACCCGCTACACCCGGAGTGGCCCGCCTTGGAGCTTGAGGCTGTTGGTCGCCGTTTGGCCGATACTTGGGAGCTTGCAGCCATGAGGGCGCTCACCACTTTTTGTGCGCAGCATCCCGAGGTTGTCACACTCGCTCCCATTGGATTGTTTCCTGCTGCCCAGGACAACGATCCCTTTTGGCTCAACAGGGTGCAGCACGCACAGTATTTGGTAGACTTTCATGCCCAGGAAACTATTCATACCTCCGTGCGGTGCATGAGTGCACTCTACCGGCTTCAGACTCTCCAGAGTCAGGCGCTGGAGCAGCTCACTGATCTTGCTCAGGCCTACCACATGATGGCAGATACCAGGGATGAGCAGATAAAGGAGCTCAGTCAGGATCTTGAGGACAGAGATGCTCAGATTGGCCAACTTGAGGGCCAAATTCAGGAGCAGGACACTCTCATGGGTGAGAGAGATGCCACGATAGCACAGTTGGAGGAGCAGCTCCATGATCTGAGCCTTGAGTTGGAGGACGCGAATGAGCACATTCAGTGGCACCATGATCAGAATGACCATCCCCATGAGGAGGACATGGAGGAGGATGAGGAGGAGCCACAGGAGATTGATGGTATCTCCGGTATGGATTTCGAGGGTGAGGTACCGCAGGCACCTCAGATGGGAGCTCACTCCCCTGCTCACAGCGAGTCGTCCGTCAACGACTTGGATGATTTCTAGATGACGACCTAGGAGGACTTTTGCACATACTCCTCGATAGGGTAGCCTAACTTTTGGCAAGTGTTGTAATAGGCTAACTAGGAGTTGAGTAACTCTTTTGTGTTGGGTACACCTGAACCATGTGGATACCCTCAGCATGTAAGGAACGGCGATAAACTTGGGTGATTTTGTTGTAATTTGGTAAACGATGAAATCCACAGTCGCTGAGACTTGTCGGAATTTTTACCCATGTCTCCTTGCATTTCTTGGCTGAGTGTTGAATACCAGACTTTTGCTAAATTTTGTGATCTAGGTTCTCACAAAAATTCAGCATCATTGGACCTCGCTAGTTTAAGATATAGGCGAAACAGTACCAATCAATCTGCTGAAAAACAGCTAAGACAGCAAGGCAAAGGACGAGCTTTTCGACCACCTTAGCCATAGTTCTAGCACCGAAGTTAAATACCAAAGTGGTGCATTCCTAAATTCTCTGGCTACTGCAAAAGTTTGAAATGTTTTGGATGGACCCACAGCAGGCTATGATTTTTCTCGTAGCAAACAGAGATTCTGTCCATACTTCTAGCTGTGACTTCGGAAGTCTATGACTACACCAATTATTTATGAATCAAGGAAGTAATATGGATCGCGTTGCTAATGGTAACCTTTCACGTTTCAGATGGTTGGATCAACCCGTGGCAACCCCGAGGGTTTTGGTGCCGGTGGCAGCCGCTCGCGACAATCGCCACCACCCCCGCCCAGTTTGGTGGAAGTGATGGCCGCTCAAACCGAGCTGCTGCGTCAGATTGTGCAAGGACAACACCAGCAGAGGGGTGGGCACAATGCTCACCAACCCCAAGCTGCAGGATACACGGATTTCCTAGGGACCCAGCCGCCCTTGTTCCATAAGACAGAGGAACCCCTGGACGCAGATGCATGGATTCGCACTATCGAATCCAAGTTCACACTACTTGTGGCCCCATGCTCAGAAGCCAACAAAGCTCGTTTTGCCGCGCAACAGCTTCGCGGTACCGCTCGTCTGTGGTGGGACCACTATTCTGCGATGCTCCCGGCTGATCATGTGGTCGACTGGGATGAGTTCAAGACCGCGTTCTGGGCACATCATATTCCCGAGGGCCTCATGGAGAGGAAGTTGAATGAGTTTCTGGCACTTACCCAGGGCACCCGCACCGTGCTGCAGTACGCCCAGGCGTTCAACAACTTATGCTAGTATGCGGGCTATCACGCTGATACGGATGTCAAGAAGCGTGATCGTTTCCGCCGAGGTCTGAATACCAAGCTCAAGGAACGTCTGAACCTAGCCAGGGCTGGCACCTACAACGAATTGGTCAATATGGCCATTACCCAGGAAGACTGTATCATGGCACACCGGGAAGAGAAGAAGAGAAAGGCACCCGCAGGACCATCAAGTGCCCAACCACCAAGGTATCGCATCGTGCAAAATGCCGCACCCACAGCTCCACCTAGGGCCCCTTAGCCAGGAAGATGGATTGCCAGACCCCCACATCAGGCAGGCATGGTACAACCCCCGATGCCTCCACAGAATGGTCCGAGGCCCATTCTTCAGCAGTCTCTTCGACCTAGCCCCGCGAATCGCTGTTTCAAATGCGGGAGTTCCAGCCACTTCGCACGAGAATGCCCTCAGCCTGGACAGCCCAACCAAGGTCAAGGATCCAACCCGAACACCAAGAACAGGGGCAAGAGACAGACCCTGCAAGTCAAGCAAGGACGGATTAACTTCACCACGCTTGCAGAGCTTCCTGAAGGAGCCCCAGTGATGTCGGGTACATTCTCTATCCATAACAAGCCTGCAGTTATATTATTTGATTCTGGTGCATCGCATAGTTTCATAAGTGCAAAATTTGGTGCAAAAGTAGGCTTGGATGTTTGTCACACAAAAGGGTCTTATATGATATCAACACCGGGTGGTAAAATTGCCTCGAATCAAATGATCAGACAAGTACCAGTCAAGCTGGGTAGTAAAACTATCAACACAAACTTGATTCTTTTACCCCTTGACGGCATGGACATTATTTTGGGAATGAACTGGATGGCTATGCATGGAGTCACACTGGACCTTTCTTCCCGAGCCGTTGAGATAAATTAACCTAGTCACGGAGCCACTACCCTTTACCTACCATTCCTAGATTGTACGAATTCCTGTGCTTATAAGATGGAAGGACTTAAGCTAGATAATATTCCTGTGGTAAACGAGTATGCCGACGTTTTTCCGGATGACTTACCAGGAATGCCACCGGATAGGGACATTGAGTTCATCATTGAACTTCAACCGGGCACTGCACCTATATCCAAAAGACCATATAGGATGCCCCCTAAAGAATTGGCTGAGCTGAAAATTCAACTCCAAGAACTACTGGACAAAGGTTTCATTCGCCCTAGCGCGTCACCTTGGGGATGTCCAGCCCTATTCGTAAAGAAGAAGGATGACAGTTTGAGATTATGTGTGGACTACCGACCTCTCAATGCGGTAACAGTTAAAAATAAATACCCCCTTCCTCGCATCGATGTACTCTTCGATCAATTAGCTGGAGCCAGAGTCTTCTCAAAGATTGATCTTCGTTCGGGATATCATCAAATCAAGATTCGCCCCTGCGATATTCCTAAGACTGCCTTCTCCACACGCTATGGACTATATGAATTCTTGGTTATGTCCTTTGGACTCACCAATGCCCCTGCCTACTTCATGTATCTCATGAATTCGGTATTCATGCCCGAACTTGACAAATTCGTCGTAGTGTTCATCGACGACATCCTTATCTATTCCAAGGATGAGGAAGAGCATGCCAAGCACCTTCATATTGTTCTTCAGCGACTCAGAGACCATCAGCTCTATGCTAAGTTTTCTATGTGTGAGTTTTGGTTGGATACTGTAAAGTTCTTAGGTCACACGATCTCCAGTGAAGGCATAGCTGTTGACCCCAGCAAGGTACAAGAGGTGATGGATTGGAAACCCCCTACCTCTGTTCATCAGATTCGTAGTTTTCTCGGCTTGGCCGGTTACTACCGCCGCTTCATTCCGGATTTCTCTCGAATTGCTAAGCCCATGACGGAACTATTGAAGAAGGAAGTAAAGTTTGTATGGAATGAGAAGTGTGAAGAAGCCTTCCACACTCTCAGAGAGCATCTGACTACTGCACCTGTGTTAGCTCAACCCGATAATACCAAGTCATTCGATGTGTATTGTGACGCATCGGGTACTGGTCTAGGATGTGTGCTTATGCAAGAGAATCGAGTAATTGCATATGCCTCACGAGCCCTTCGGCCCCACGAACAGAATTATCCCACGCATGACCTTGAGCTTGCAGCCGTCATTCACGCTCTAAAAATATGGAGGCATTATCTCATGGGTACACAGTGCAATATCTACACGGATCATAAGAGTCTCAAGTACATCTTCACACAAGCCGATCTGAATATGAGACAACGGAGATGGTTAGAATTAATCAAGGATTATGACCTTGAAGTGCATTATCACCCCGGTAAGGCTAATGTAGTCGCGGATGCACTAAGCCGCAAGTCCCATTGCCATTGCTTATCCATGGAGTCCTACCATGAGACATTGTGTGCAGAAATGAGGAAGCTTAACATGGAAATGGTTTCCCAAGGCACTCTGAATCACATCTCAGTTGAGCCCACTCTTCACGACCAAATCATCATGGCACAACTACATGATGAAGGAATTAAGATCATCAAACAGAAACTCTCTCTAGGTGAGGAGAAGTATAAGTGTTTCCGCCAGGACCATAAAGGAGTTCTATGGTTTGAAAGTCGTATAGTCGTTCCGAAGAATCGTGAACTCCGCAAGAAAATTCTCGATGAGGCACACCTTTCCAAATTCTCTATCCACCCTGGCAGTAGCAAAATGTATCAAGACCTAAGGCAAAACTTCTGGTGGACTAGAATGAAAGGAGAAATTGCTACGTATGTCTCAGAATGTGACACGTGCCAGAGAGTAAAAGCTAGCCACTTGAAGGTAGCCGGTACACTTCAACCGTTACCTATACCATCATGGAAATGGGAAGACATAAGTATGGACTTCATCGTGGGACTACCAAACACTTCCCAGAAACGTGATTCCATATGGGTTATCGTGGACAGACTCACGAAGACGGCACATTTTCTTCCGGTACACACCACCTATTCTACCAAGAAATATGCCGAGATTTACCTCGATCGTATTGTTTGCCTGCATGGGATACCTAAGACAATTATCTCCGATCGTGGTCCTCAGTTTGTAGCACGCTTTTGGGAACAACTGCAAACGTCTCTTGGCACAAAACTGATTCGCAGCTCAGCATACCATCCTCAGACTGATGGACAAACGGAAAGAGTAAACCAAATTCTGGAAGACATGCTGAGAGCTTGTGTCATTCATTATGACAAGAATTGGGACAAATGCCTACCCCTAGCAGAGTTCTCGTACAACAACAGCTATCAAACGAGTTTGAAAATGGCACCATTTGAGGCCCTGTACGGACGAAGGTGTCGAACTCCTTTGAGCTGGTCACAAACCGGAGAACGTAAAATAATTGGACCCGACCTGGTAATCGAGGCAGAGGAGAAAGTAAAAGTAATACAAGCAAATCTTAAAGCCGCACAAGCCCGACAAAAGAGCTATTCTGACAAAAGGAGAAAGCCCCTAAAGTTCGAAGTTGGCGATCATGTCTATCTTCGAGTTTCACCAACCAAGGGAGTGCGAAGATTTGGAATCAAAGGCAAACTAGCTCCCGTTATATTGGTCCTTACGAAATCATTGAGAGCTGTGGACCCGTAGCCTACAAATTACGACTGCCCCCTCAGCTCACAGCCACCCATGATGTCTTCCACGTATCTCAACTCAGGAAGTGTATTCGAGTCCCTACCGAGGTTGTGGAACAACAAGAAATATCGTTGGAACCCGACCTCTCATATGTCGAACACCCAGTTAAGATTTTGGATCAAAAAGAGAGAGAGACCAGGAGGACAGTGATTAGAATGTATAAAGTACAATGGAATCACCACACGGAAGAAGAAGCCACCTGGGAAACGGAGAGCTACCTGAACCAACATTTCCCTGGGTTTCTTATCTCAACCACTGGTATGTGCACCCACGCCCACACTAAGAATTACCGAATCTCGGGGCGAGATTCTTGTTAAGGGGGGAAGGCTGTGACAACCCTGGTAATTACATTTCCAAAATCAATGTCATTAGCCTAACTCTATGTTTAAACCAACTAATGAAAGGGTGGAAAGAATTAAAACGAGTTCAGTTGGAATTCAAATTTAATTTGAGCACATTTGGTTACTTTTGAACTTTTAAATTTAACTTTCAAACCATAAGCCAAATGAGATTTTGCCTGAAACCAAAGTTGTAGAACTTTTCATTTTGAACAACTTTCGTGTTCAAAAGTTTTTGAAATTCAAATCAGAAAGAGGAGAAAACGCCCTGTTTGCACCCAGCCTCCTGAAACTTTTCGAATTCTTGCATCCAGGCCCCTCCCCCCCCCCTCTCTCTCCTCCGCGCCCGACCGCCGCGCGCCAGGTGGCCGGCGTCGCCTGACCGGCGCGAGGCGCCAGGCCAGTGGCCGCCGCACCACCCCGCCACGGCCGGCTTTGCCCCGCCCCCATGCCGCGCGGCCAGTAAACGCCCGCGCGTGCACGCGACGCAGCCGCGTCCAGCCCCGCCGCCCGGCCGCCCAGTCGCCTCGCTCCGCCGTGCCGCCCCGGCCCCCGCGCCCCGCCAGTCGCCGTGCCCGCCCTCCGCCCGAGCCGCTGCCGCTGCTGCTCCACCACTCCGCGCCCCGTGCTATCCCACCGCGCCCACGCCATATCTCCGGCCGCCCAGTCACCGCGCCCGCGCTGCCGCACGTCGCGCCGGCGTTCTGCCGCCGCCCGCCGCGCCCAGTGCGCGTTGTGCCGTGCCCCCGACCCGCGCGCTGCCCAGGCCTCTCCGCACCCCCTCCGGCCCCTATAAAAGCCCCGCCGGCCACGCGCGCGAGCCACAGCACCCCGGAACGCCCTCGCCGTCGCCATTGCCGCCGCCGAGCGCCGCCCGCCCGTGGACAACCCGCCGCCGCCGCCCACTGCCCAAACTAAGCCCCCAGCCACCACTACATCATCCCCCTGAAGCTCGCCGACCCGCCCAACGCCGCCCAGAGCCACCGGAGCGCCGCCGCCCGCGCTGCCGCCGCCGCCGCCGCCCCAGCTCGCCGTGGATAGCTCGACCCCGACCTCCTCCGTCCAAGCCGAGCCCCTGAGCAGCTTCCCCACGCACCACTGAAGCTCGCCGACCGGACCACACCGCCCCAAGCCCGCCGGAGCACCGCCGTCGACGCGTGCCGCGCTGCCGCCGCCTCTGCTCCAACGCCGGCGAGCCCTTCCCGGCCGTCCCCCACCTGAACAACACCCCCACAAGGTAGCCCTCGCACCCCTGAACCTTCCCCGACCCTCACCCCTCGCCGCCGGCGAGCCCCTCGCCGAAATTTGGGCCGGCCGCCGTACCCGAGCCGCCCGAGGACCCAATTGCAAGAATTTAAATCTTTAGAAGGGTCTGCGCGTAAGATTCAAGGACCTAGTTGTAAAATAAAGTTTCAAATCTAGATTCAAATTCAGTGAACTTGTAAAATTCGTATAAAATCGTAGAAAATTCAGAAAAATGCAAACTCAACTGTTCTGGAATCCTTAGAACAAAGTCTACCACTTTTGTTACAAAATGTTTCTCAGAATCTCAACATAAGTTGCTCTACATTAAATGGAAGTTTTAATGGACTTATTTTGTACCCACTGTTGTAGAACAATGCTGACCCTAAATTTTGGGCAGTAAGTTAGTTGCTTGATGTTTAGGACTGTGTAAAAAGATCAGGCCTAAATTCGAACTCTAGCTTTACTGTTTATTAAACTTAGTTTCATACCATGTTTAAGTAGAATGTTTTATCCCTGCAGTTAGGTGGTGAATCACCCAATGGAACTTTTTCTATGCTAATATATTGGTGCCTAGAAGCCAGAGAAAAATTAGGAGACTTTTATCTCACAGTAACCTATTTATTTGATTTATGTGCTAAGAACATACGTTAAATCAAGAAAATAGTATCTTAGCTTGGAAAATTCCCAAAGTTTTACTAGCCGATACACTGTGGTAGAGGTTGCTGTGTAAAAAGTTGCAGGGACAAAAACCCTGTGTAGGGTCCTGTAAAAATGAATCCTTGAATAGTCTAGGTGTGGAATGTCATATTTTCTATGCTCTGAATACTGCATAATAAATCCTACAAAAATTACAGTAGCTTCTGCATGCTTAAGTGAAAGCTCTGTAACAATCTTAGACTCAGTTGTTGCACCAATTGTTCTGTACAAAAAGAACAAGGATCTAACAGCAACTATATAATATATTTTTCATAATTAATCTGTTACATAAAATTGGCTGAAAATTTTACAGTAAGCACATCTTTTCCTGATGTGCCTAAATCCAAAAGTTCATGACCAGAAACTATCCATTGTAGTAATTACTCTTAAATCGTATCGATTGCCATTACCACGACTTAAACTTGTGCATTCATGTAGAATCGACGACTCTCGCCGACGGAACTTACGAGCTGGTGCCCGCGTCCGAGAGTGAGCAGCGTGAAGCTCAAGTGAATCTAATTGAAGCTCTTGAAGACCCAAGCCCAAGTTCGGAAGAGCCCCAAGCGAACTGCGAAGGCAAGCCCCGGAGCATAACCCATTCTTTCCGAAATTATGCAACTCATTACTCTTTGCTTGTGCATTAAGTTTATAGGAGTTGGATGAAAACTTAGTTGCAGGATATCAGGAACCCTTGCTTGAAAACTAGACGTAAGGTTCGATAGAATGCCGTGCTAATAGGACTCCGGTAAAAGTCGAGTGATTTCCTGTCACTCGCGAGAAAATAGGAGTTGAATGACTACTACACGCTGCAATCATAAGGACACGGACGGGCTATGGAACGATGGTTACGATTGAGGCCCGTCTGTCTAGTGAAAACTGCTAAGGCCGCAGGGTGTGGTAGTGATGGTTAAGTCTTTGAACGTACTAAACACATGCCGAGATTATGGGAATCGGTAAGCTTAAGTACCTGATTGGCCCGGCAAGGGGACGGCATCATACCCTTTGAACTTCGGTCCCATGTGCATATGGCGAGTGCAGAGAGTGGTCACGACCCGGCGCCGAACCGTGGCGTGGGGCTCTTGTACTCTCGGAGGGTAGCCCCGATCCACGACCCGGAAATAAAGGGGAAAAGTTGCACGTGTGACTCTAGGGAGTAACCACGTGACGTGTGTTTGGGTTTCCCTTGCAAGGTTAAGAAATTCGATTCGAATCGTCCGTTTCTCACGGCTATTGAGACTGCTTAACCATTTTTACCCACAGAGTAAGAAGAGGAACAATGATGATGAATGAACTGGTTGGATGAAAAAAAAAATTAATGCTTCACCATGTATGCTTAGATAGCTGCTTATCTAGACTGGCTAACGAAACTAGAATCTTGAGCTAAAAGTTGAAAGTAAGGACCCACTTGTAGATGCTTTTCGGCAAAACAAACCCCTGAGCCAAAAAAAAAAGCCTTGCATGTCTAGAGTCGGTGGAGTAGATTCCACTACACGGGTAAGTCTTGCTGAGTATTAGTATACTCAGTCTTGCTTGTGACTCGTTTTCAGGTGAGACCTTCGAAGATATGATTGCTAGCTTGACTTGGCCCTGCACTCTTCCCCCTGGTTGGTCGGTGGAATGGGATACGCCCCCGTCCAACGGAGATAATGCCGAGTGATGTCTCGTACGGGCTTCATCGAGACATTATGTATCGTCGAGTAGCTTCCGCTGTTTATTTTTTTCCGCTGCAACTTAAAACTCTGAAGAACTTATTTGTGATCATTGAAGTACTTGATTTCTAAAATCAAAACTTGGACTGTAATCTTTACTTATGTTAATGTTGTAATATTTGCTGGAATGTGGTATTCTCTGGGCTCATCGTCGCATGAGCGTTTGTGTGTATGGCGCTCGATCCGTTCACCGTGGTTGTATCGGGAGGTTATACCCGACAGACCAGTGGATTACTCCGTTTGAAGTGTAAGGTTAACCGAGAATGCCTTAATGGTGATGGTTAATACACTTGAGCCGGATTAATTCAGGTGGTTCTGCCACAGCTGGTATCAGAGCCGTAGCTGGTGCCATAGCTGGCAACAGCTGGCGCCAGAGCCAAAATACATACGCCAGAGAATGCGACAAGCCGTAAAAACCTATTTTCATAAAACTTGACTAGAAGGTGTGTTGCGAAATACGTTGGTACGTTAAGGATGGTGCCTAGTTCGTAAAGCCCTAAGGGATTATGGGAAAGTTTACTAGGTGGCTATCTGACTTATGAAATATTATCAACTGACTTCCAGCACATTACTTTCTGTCAAGACTTACTTTCATGTACAACCGACCTTAAATTCTGTAACGACGCACTCGTCGCTAAGGTAAGAAGGTAAGGATCCTCAGCCAACTGAGAGAGCTTGGCCTTCCTGTCGGTGATGCGAACCGAACGCTGCCCTCAAGCAGTGGCTTACTTGAGGTGCTGCCAATATGCCAACTGTTAGTTGAACATATTGGGAGTAGAAGGTTTGGCGCAGGGTATGGCGATCGCTGTTCATACCCCCGTCTCATGACGGTACCCCCGTGAATACGCTATCTCGATAGCGTATGTTAACGTCGTCTGTACGGCGGAAATTGTACAGATATCGTTTCTATAAGTAAACGGTAATGAATACGGACGCTTTCATGAGTGCTGGCATGAAAGGTTCATGAAATATATATGCTTGTCAATCTTCTGCAGGTACACTAACCGCGATTACGATAAGTTAAGGAACGATTAGAAAGACTCGACTAGCTATTATAGCGAGAGCCGTATTGTGTATGCCACCGAGACTATCTTCGTAAGACCAAAAGTATTTGGCAGTTATTTTATTTGGGAGGACGAATAGGACGTGCATGCATCATGAACATATATATCGGAAATTGAAAATGCGTTGTATGAGAGTGGTAAGGTTCTTGCGTATCTAAGCGTGGTTTGCATAAGGACTATCTAGCGAATCTGTCACAAATCTGCCACGACCAAAAAGAGCGATTTATTGACCCAAGAAAATGACCTTTTCTGGAGAAGTCCATGTTGAAAGAATTGTTCCAAATTTCGTGTTCTATCTTCTGTTCAAAAATGAAAAATTCTGAACTTATGGATAGTGAGAAATAACAGAAACCTTGGAATGTCAGAATTCTGTCCAGAATAAGCCCTTCTGCCTCTTAAATTTTTAGGCCCCCTTCCTGCGGTTTTCTGCGAAAGAGTACAACACAAAACTTGTCCCAAATTTACCCAGGTAGCTGCTGTTAAAATTTGGTAAATTTTAGCTGGGTAGATTTTCCCTGGTGCACGAAACTCTAGCCCTCTGTTCACTGAAAATCCTGGGTAGACAGTAGGGTGAAACCTGAAAAGAAAGACCATCTTAGAGACCTATCTAGCTCTGGAGTTGACTAGCAAAGTTGTTCACAAATACCTTAGGAGTGATCTGGTGAAATTTGAGAATTTTTGGATGAGAACTGTGGGAGTTATGGTTATTTTTGCACACTATACAGAATCTGTCCTCATACTGTTCACAGTTTTTCACTATCTCACTCCATTTGATCTTTTGTTCAGATGGCCGAGCCTGTTGATATGATGGTGGATGAGGATGGACGCGTACACTCGCAGTGTCTCCACTGGGAGGGCTTTCCCTCTATTTTGTGGGATGTTCTGCGTACCGCGGGCTATCTAGTTCCCCCACGTTACGCCGGACTGGAGTTTGCAGAAAATGGAGTTACCCAGTGCCGTGTCAACGTGACTATCTTTCCGCACCCGCTACACCCGGAGTGGCCCGCCTTGGAGCTTGAGGCTGTTGGTCGCCGTTTGGCCGATACTTGGGAGCTTGCAGCCATGAGGGCGCTCACCACTTTTTGTGCGCAGCATCCCGAGGTTGTCACACTCGCTCCCATTGGATTGTTTCCTGCTGCCCAGGACAACGATCCCTTTTGGCTCAACAGGGTGCAGCACGCATAGTATTTGGTAGACTTTCATGCCCAGGAAACTATTCATACCTCCGTGCGGTGCATGAGTGCACTCTACCGGCTTCAGACTCTCCAGAGTCAGGCGCTGGAGCAGCTCACTGATCTTGCTCAGGCCTACCACATGATGGCAGATACCAGGGATGAGCAGATAAAGGAGCTCAGTCAGGATCTTGAGGACAGAGATGCTCAGATTGGCCAACTTGAGGGCCAAATTCAGGAGCAGGACACTCTCATGGGTGAGAGAGATGCCACGATAGCACAGTTGGAGGAGCAGCTCCATGATCTGAGCCTTGAGTTGGAGGACGCGAATGAGCACATTCAGTGGCACCATGATCAGAATGACCATCCCCATGAGGAGGACATGGAGGAGGATGAGGAGGAGCCACAGGAGATTGATGGTATCTCCGGTATGGATTTCGAGGGTGAGGTACCGCAGGCACCTCAGATGGGAGCTCACTCCCCTGCTCACAGCGAGTCGTCCGTCAACGACTTGGATGATTTCTAGATGACGACCTAGGAGGACTTTTGCACATACTCCTCGATAGGGTAGCCTAACTTTTGGCAAGTGTTGTAATAGGCTAACTAGGAGTTGAGTAACTCTTTTGTGTTGGGTACACCTGAACCATGTGGATACCCTCAGCATGTAAGGAACGGCGATAAACTTGGGTGATTTTGTTGTAATTTGGTAAACGATGAAATCCACAGTCGCTGAGACTTGTCGGAATTTTTACCCATGTCTCCTTGCATTTCTTGGCTGAGTGTTGAATACCAGACTTTTGCTAAATTTTGTGATCTAGGTTCTCACAAAAATTCAGCATCATTGGACCTCGCTAGTTTAAGATATAGGCGAAATAGTACCGATCAATCTGCTGAAAAACAGCTAAGACAGCAAGGCAAAGGACGAGCTTTTCGACCACCTTAGCCATAGTTCTAGCACCGAAGTTAAATACCAAAGTGGTGCATTCCTAAATTCTCTGGCTACTGCAAAAGTTTGAAATGTTTTGGATGGACCCACAGCAGGCTATGATTTTTCTCGTAGCAAACAGAGATTCTGTCCATACTTCTAGCTGTGACTTCGGAAGTCTATGACTACACCAATTATTTATGAATCAAGGAAGTAATATGGATCGCGTTGCTAATGGTAACCTTTCACGTTTCAGATGGTTGGATCAACCCGTGGCAACCCCGAGGGTTTTGGTGCCGGTGGCAGCCGCTCGCGACAATCGCCACCACCCCCGCCCAGTTTGGTGGAAGTGATGGCCGCTCAAACCGAGCTGCTGCGTCAGATTGTGCAAGGACAACACCAGCAGAGGGGTGGGCACAATGCTCACCAACCCCAAGCTGCAGGATACACGGATTTCCTAGGGACCCAGCCGCCCTTGTTCCATAAGACAGAGGAACCCCTGGACGCAGATGCATGGATTCGCACTATCGAATCCAAGTTCACACTACTTGTGGCCCCATGCTCAGAAGCCAACAAAGCTCGTTTTGCCGCGCAACAGCTTCGCGGTACCGCTCGTCTGTGGTGGGACCACTATTCTGCGATGCTCCCGGCTGATCATGTGGTCGACTGGGATGAGTTCAAGACCGCGTTCTGGGCACATCATATTCCCGAGGGCCTCATGGAGAGGAAGTTGAATGAGTTTCTGGCACTTACCCAGGGCACCCGCACCGTGCTGCAGTACGCCCAGGCGTTCAACAACTTATGCTAGTATGCGGGCTATCACGCTGATACGGATGCCAAGAAGCGTGATCGTTTCCGCCGAGGTCTGAATACCAAGCTCAAGGAACGTCTGAACCTAGCCAGGGCTGGCACCTACAACGAATTGGTCAATATGGCCATTACCCAGGAAGACTGTATCATGGCACACCGGGAAGAGAAGAAGAGAAAGGCACCCGCAGGACCATCAAGTGCCCAACCACCAAGGTATCGCATCGTGCAAAATGCCGCACCCACAGCTCCACCTAGGGCCCCTCAGCCAGGAAGATGGATTGCCAGACCCCCACATCAGGCAGGCATGGTACAACCCCCGATGCCTCCACAGAATGGTCCGAGGCCCATTCTTCAGCAGTCTCTTCGACCTAGCCCCGCGAATCGCTGTTTCAAATGCGGGAGTTCCAGCCACTTCGCACGAGAATGCCCTCAGCCTGGACAGCCCAACCAAGGTCAAGGATCCAACCCGAACACCAAGAACAGGGGCAAGAGACAGACCCTGCAAGTCAAGCAAGGACGGATTAACTTCACCACGCTTGCAGAGCTTCCTGAAGGAGCCCCAGTGATGTCGGGTACATTCTCTATCCATAACAAGCCTGCAGTTATATTATTTGATTCTGGTGCATCGCATAGTTTCATAAGTGCAAAATTTGGTGCAAAAGTAGGCTTGGATGTTTGTCACACAAAAGGGTCTTATATGATATCAACACCGGGTGGTAAAATTGCCTCGAATCAAATGATCAGACAAGTACCAGTCAAGCTGGGTAGTAAAACTATCAACACAAACTTGATTCTTTTACCCCTTGACGGCATGGACATTATTTTGGGAATGAACTGGATGGCTATGCATGGAGTCACACTGGACCTTTCTTCCCGAGCCGTTGAGATAAATTAACCTAGTCACGGAGCCACTACCCTTTACCTACCATTCCTAGATTGTACGAATTCCTGTGCTTATAAGATGGAAGGACTTAAGCTAGATAATATTCCTGTGGTAAACGAGTATGCCGACGTTTTTCCGGATGACTTACCAGGAATGCCACCGGATAGGGACATTGAGTTCATCATTGAACTTCAACCGGGCACTGCACCTATATCCAAAAGACCATATAGGATGCCCCCTAAAGAATTGGCTGAGCTGAAAATTCAACTCCAAGAACTACTGGACAAAGGTTTCATTCGCCCTAGCGCGTCACCTTGGGGATGTCCAGCCCTATTCGTAAAGAAGAAGGATGACAGTTTGAGATTATGTGTGGACTACCGACCTCTCAATGCGGTAACAGTTAAAAATAAATACCCCCTTCCTCGCATCGATGTACTCTTCGATCAATTAGCTGGAGCCAGAGTCTTCTCAAAGATTGATCTTCGTTCGGGATATCATCAAATCAAGATTCGCCCCTGCGATATTCCTAAGACTGCCTTCTCCACACGCTATGGACTATATGAATTCTTGGTTATGTCCTTTGGACTCACCAATGCCCCTGCCTACTTCATGTATCTCATGAATTCGGTATTCATGCCCGAACTTGACAAATTCGTCATAGTGTTCATCGACGACATCCTTATCTATTCCAAGGATGAGGAAGAGCATGCCAAGCACCTTCATATTGTTCTTCAGCGACTCAGAGACCATCAGCTCTATGCTAAGTTTTCTATGTGTGAGTTTTGGTTGGATACTGTAAAGTTCTTAGGTCACACGATCTCCAGTGAAGGCATAGCTGTTGACCCCAGCAAGGTACAAGAGGTGATGGATTGGAAACCCCCTACCTCTGTTCATCAGATTCGTAGTTTTCTCGGCTTGGCCGGTTACTACCGCCGCTTCATTCCGGATTTCTCTCGAATTGCGAAGCCCATGACGGAACTATTGAAGAAGGAAGTAAAGTTTGTATGGAATGAGAAGTGTGAAGAAGCCTTCCACACTCTCAGAGAGCATCTGACTACTGCACCTGTGTTAGCTCAACCCGATAATACCAAGTCATTCGATGTGTATTGTGACGCATCGGGTACTGGTCTAGGATGTGTGCTTATGCAAGAGAATCGAGTAATTGCATATGCCTCACGAGCCCTTCGGCTCCACGAACAGAATTATCCCACGCATGACCTTGAGCTTGCAGCCGTCATTCACGCTCTAAAAATATGGAGGCATTATCTCATGGGTACACAGTGCAATATCTACACGGATCATAAGAGTCTCAAGTACATCTTCACACAAGCCGATCTGAATATGAGACAACGGAGATGGCTAGAATTAATCAAGGATTATGACCTTGAAGTGCATTATCACCCCGGCAAGGCTAATGTAGTCGCGGATGCACTAAGCCGCAAGTCCCATTGCCATTGCTTATCCATGGAGTCCTACCATGAGACATTGTGTGCAGAAATGAGGAAGCTTAACATGGAAATGGTTTCCCAAGGCACTCTGAATCACATCTCAGTTGAGCCCACTCTTCACGACCAAATCATCATGGCACAACTACATGATGAAGGAATTAAGATCATCAAACAGAAACTCTCTCTAGGTGAGGAGAAGTATAAGTGTTTCCACCAGGACCATAAAGGAGTTCTATGGTTTGAAAGTCGTATAGTCGTTCCGAAGAATCGTGAACTCCGCAAGAAAATTCTCGATGAGGCACACCTTTCCAAATTCTCTATCCACCCTGGCAGTAGCAAAATGTATCAAGACCTAAGGCAAAACTTCTGGTGGACTAGAATGAAAGGAGAAATTGCTACGTATGTCTCAGAATGTGACACGTGCCAGAGAGTAAAAGCTAGCCACTTGAAGGTAGCCGGTACACTTCAACCGTTACCTATACCATCATGGAAATAGGAAGACATAAGTATGGACTTCATCGTGGGACTACCAAACACTTCCCAGAAACGTGATTCCATATGGGTTATCGTGGACAGACTCACGAAGACGGCACATTTTCTTCCGGTACACACCACCTATTCTACCAAGAAATATGCCGAGATTTACCTCGATCGTATTGTTTGCCTGCATGGGATACCTAAGACAATTATCTCCGATCGTGGTCCTCAGTTTGTAGCACGCTTTTGGGAACAACTGCAAACGTCTCTTGGCACAAAACTGATTCGCAGCTCAGCATACCATCCTCAGACTGATGGACAAACGGAAAGAGTAAACCAAATTCTGGAAGACATGCTGAGAGCTTGTGTCATTCATTATGACAAGAATTGGGACAAATGCCTACCCCTAGCAGAGTTCTCGTACAACAACAGCTATCAAACGAGTTTGAAAATGGCACCATTTGAGGCCCTGTACGGACGAAGGTGTCGAACTCCTTTGAGCTGGTCACAAACCGGAGAACGTAAAATAATTGGACCCGACCTGGTAATCGAGGCAGAGGAGAAAGTAAAAGTAATACAAGCAAATCTTAAAGCCGCACAAGCCCGACAAAAGAGCTATTCTGACAAAAGGAGAAAGCCCCTAAAGTTCGAAGTTGGCGATCATGTCTATCTTCGAGTTTCACCAACCAAGGGAGTGCGAAGATTTGGAATCAAAGGCAAACTAGCTCCCCGTTATATTGGTCCGTACGAAATCATTGAGAGCTGCGGACCCGTAGCCTACAAATTACGACTGCCCCCTCAGCTCACAGCCACCCATGATGTCTTCCACGTATCTCAACTCAGGAAGTGTATTCGAGTCCCTACCGAGGTTGTGGAACAACAAGAAATATCGTTGGAACCCGACCTCTCATATGTCGAACACCTAGTTAAGATTTTGGATCAAAAAGAGAGAGAGACCAGGAGGACAGTGATTAGAATGTATAAAGTACAATGGAATCACCACACGGAAGAAGAAGCCACCTGGGAAACGGAGAGCTACCTGAACCAACATTTCCCTGGGTTTCTTATCTCAACCACTGGTATGTGCACCCACGCCCACACTAAGAATTACCGAATCTCGGGGCGAGATTCTTGTTAAGGGGGGAAGGCTGTGACAACCCTGGTAATTACATTTCCAAAATCAATGTCATTAGCCTAACTCTATGTTTAAACCAACTAATGAAAGGGTGGAAAGAATTAAAACGAGTTCAGTTGGAATTCAAATTTAATTTGAGCACATTTGGTTACTTTTGAACTTTTAAATTTAACTTTCAAACCATAAGCCAAATGAGATTTTGCCTGAAACCAAAGTTGTAGAACTTTTCATTTTGAACAACTTTCGTGTTCAAAAGTTTTTGAAATTCAAATCAGAAAGAGGAGAAAACGCCCTGTTTGCACACAGCCTCCTGAAACTTTTCGAATTCTTGCATCCAGGCCCCTCGCCCCCCCCCCCCTCTCTCTCCTCCGCGCCCGACCGCCGCGCGCCAGGTGGCCGGCGTCGCCTGACCGGCGCGAGGCGCCAGGCCAGTGGTCGCCGCACCACCCCGCCACGGCCGGCTTTGCCCCGCCCCCATGCCGCGCGGCCAGTAAACGCCCGCGCGTGCACGCGACGCAGCCGCGTCCAGCCCCGCCGCCCGGCCGCCCAGTCGCCTCGCTCCGCCGTGCCGCCCCGGCCCCCGCGCCCTGCCAGTCGCCGTGCCCGCCCTCCGCCCGAGCCGCTGCCGCTGCTGCTCCACCACTCCGCGCCCCGTGCTATCCCACCGCGCCCACGCCATATCTCCGGCCGCCCAGTCACCGCGCCCGCGCTGCCGCACGTCGCGCCGGCGTTCTGCCGCCGCCCGCCGCGCCCAGTGCGCGTTGTGCCGTGCCCCCGACCCGCGCGCTGCCCAGGCCTCTCCGCACCCCCTCCGGCCCCTATAAAAGCCCCGCCCGGCCACGCGCGCGAGCCACAGCACCCCGGAACGCCCTCGCCGTCGCCATTGCCGCCGCCGAGCGCCGCCCGCCCGTGGACAACCCGCCGCCGCCGCCCACTGCCCAAACTAAGCCCCCAGCCACCACTACATCATCCCCCTGAAGCTCGCCGACCCGCCCAACGCCGCCCAGAGCCACCGGAGCGCCGCCGCCCGCGCCGCCGCCGCCCCTGCTCGCCGTGGATAGCTCGACCCCGACCTCCTCCGTCCAAGCCGAGCCCCTGAGCAGCTTCCCCACGCACCACTGAAGCTCGCCGACCGGACCACACCGCCCCAAGCCCGCCGGAGCACCGCCGTCGACGCGTGCCGCGCTGCCGCCGCCTCTGCTCCAACGCCGGCGAGCCCTTCCCGGCCGTCCCCCACCTGAACAACACCCCCACAAGGTAGCCCTCGTACCCCTGAACCTTCCCCGACCCTCACCCCTCGCCGCCGGCGAGCCCCTCGCCGGAATTTCGGCCGGCCGCCGTACCCGAGCCGCCCGAGGACCCAATTGCAAGAATTTAAATCTTTAGAAGGGTCTGCGCGTAAGATTCAAGGACCTAGTTGTAAAATAAAGTTTCAAATCTAGATTCAAATTCAGTGAACTTGTAAAATTCGTATAAAATCGTAGAAAATTCAGAAAAATGCAAACTCAACTGTTCTGGAATCCTTAGAACAAAGTCTACCACTTTTGTTACAAAATGTTTCTCAGAATCTCAACATAAGTTGCTCTACATTAAATGGAAGTTTTAATGGACTTATTTTGTACCCACTGTCCTAAATTTTGGGCAGTAAGTTAGTTGCTTGATGTTTAGGACTGTGTAAAAAGATCAGGCCTAAATTCGAACTCTAGCTTTACTGTTTATTAAACTTAGTTTCATACCATGTTTAAGTAGAATGTTTTATCCCTGCAGTTAGGTGGTGAATCACCCAATGGAACTTTTTCTATGCTAATATATTGGTGCCTAGAAGCCAGAGAAAAATTAGGAGACTTTTATCTCACAGTAACCTATTTATTTGATTTATGTGCTAAGAACATACGTTAAATCAAGAAAATAGTATCTTAGCTTGGAAAATTCCCAAAGTTTTACTAGCCGATACACTGTGGTAGAGGTTGCTGTGTAAAAAGTTGCAGGGACAAAAACCCTGTGTAGGGTCCTGTAAAAATGAATCCTTGAATAGTCTAGGTGTGGAATGTCATATTTTCTATGCTCTGAATACTGCATAATAAATCCTACAAAAATTACAGTAGCTTCTGCATGCTTAAGTGAAAGCTCTGTAACAATCTTAGACTCAGTTGTTGCACCAATTGTTGTGTACAAAAAGAACAAGGATCTAACAGCAACTATGTAATATATTTTTCATAATTAATCTGTTACATAAAATTGGCTGAAAATTTTACAGTAAGCACATCTTTTCCTGATGTGCCTAAATCCAAAAGTTCATGACCAGAAACTATCCATTGTAGTAATTACTCTTAAATCGTATCGATTGCCATTACCACGACTTAAACTTGTGCATTCATGTAGAATCGACGACTCTCGCCGACGGAACTTACGAGCTGGTGCCCACGTCCGAGAGTGAGCAGCGTGAAGCTCAAGTGAATCTAACTGAAGCTCTTGAAGACCCGAGCCCAAGTTCGGAAGAGCCCCAAGCGAACTGCGAAGGCAAGCCCCGGAGCATAACCCATTCTTTCCGAAATTATGCAACTCATTACTCTTTGCTTGTGCATTAAGTTTATAGGAGTTGGATGAAAACTTAGTTGCAGGATATCAGGAACCCTTGCTTGAAAACTAGACGTAAGGTTCGATAGAATGCCGTGCTAATAGGACTCCGGTAAAAGTCGAGTGATTTCCTGTCACTCGCGAGAAAATAGGAGTTGAATGACTACTACACGCTGCAATCATAAGGACACGGACGGGCTATGGAATGATGGTTACGATTGAGGCCCGTCTGTCTAGTGAAAACTGCTAAGGCCGCAGGGTGTGGTAGTGATGGTTAAGTCTTTGAACGTACTAAACACATGCCGAGATTATGGGAATCGGTAAGCTTAAGTACCTGATTGGCCCGGCAAGGGGACGGCATCCTACCCTTTGAACTTCGGTCCCATGTGCATATGGCGAGTGCAGAGAGTGGTCACGACCCGGCGCCGAACCGTGGCGTGGGGCTCTTGTACTCTCGGAGGGTAGCCCCGATCCACGACCCGGAAAGAAAGGGGAAAAGTTGCACGTGTGACTCTAGGGAGTAACCACGTGACGTGTGTTTGGGTTTCCCTTGCAAGGTTAAGAAATTCGATTCGAATCGTCCGTTTCTCATGGCTATTGAGACTGCTTAACCATTTTTACCCACAGAGTAAGAAGAGGAACAATGATGATGAATGAACTGGTTGGATGAAAAAAAAAATTAATGCTTCACCATGTATGCTTAGATAGCTGCTTATCTAGACTGGCTAACGAAACTAGAATCTTGAGCTAAAAGTTGAAAGTAAGGACCCACTTGTAGATGCTTTTCGGCAAAACAAACCCCTGAGCCAAAAAAAAAGCCTTGCATGTCTAGAGTCGGTGGAGTAGATTCCACTACACGGGTAAGTCTTGCTGAGTATTAGTATACTCAGTCTTGCTTGTGACTCGTTTTCAGGTGAGACCTTCGAAGATATGATTGCTAGCTTGACTTGGCCCTGCACTCTTCCCCCTGGTTGGTCGGTGGAATGGGATACGCCCCCGTCCAACGGAGATAATGCCGAGTGATGTCTCGTACGGGCTTCATCGAGACATTATGTATCGTCGAGTAGCTTCCGCTGTTTATTTTTTCCGCTGCAACTTAAAACTCTGAAGAACTTATTTGTGATCATTGAAGTACTTGATTTCTAAAATCAAAAGTTGGACTGTAATCTTTACTTATGTTAATGTTGTAATATTTGCTGGAATGTGGTATTCTCTGGGCTCATCGTCGCATGAGCGTTTGTGTGTATGGCGCTCGATCCGTTCACCGTGGTTGTATCGGGAGGTTATACCCGACAGACCAGTGGATTACTCCGTTTGAAGTGTAAGGTTAACCGAGAATGCCTTAATGGTGATGGTTAATACACTTGAGCCGGATTAATTCAGGTGGTTCTGCCACAGCTGGTATCAGAGCCGTAGCTGGTGCCATAGCTGGCAACAGCTGGCGCCAGAGCCAAAATACATACGCCAGAGAATGCGACAAGCCGTAAAAACCTATTTTCATAAAACTTGACTAGAAGGTGTGTTGCGAAATACGTTGGTACGTTAAGGATGGTGCCTAGTTCGTAAAGCCCTAAGGGATTATGGGAAAGTTTACTAGGTGGCTATCTGACTTATGAAATATTATCAACTGACTTCCAGCACATTACTTCAAGACTTACTTTCATGTACAACCGACCTTAAATTCTGTAACGACGCACTCGTCGCTAAGGTAAGAAGGTAAGGATCCTCAACCAACTGAGAGAGCTTGGCCTTCCTGTCGGTGATGCGAACCGAACGCTGCCCTCGAGCAGTGGCTTACTTGAGGTGCTGCCAATATGCCAACTGTTAGTTGAACATATTGGGAGTAGAAGGTTTGGCGCAGGGTATGGCGATCGCTGTTCATACCCCCGTCTCATGACGGTACCCCCGTGAATACGCTATCTCGATAGCGTATGTTAACGTCGTCTGTACGGCGGAAATTGTACAGATATCGTTTCTATAAGTAAACGGTAATGAATACGGACGCTTTCATGAGTGCTGGCATGAAAGGTTCATGAAATATATATGCTTGTCAATCTTCTGCAGGTACACTAACCGCGATTACGATAAGTTAAGGAACGATTAGAAAGACTCGACTAGCTATTATAGCGAGAGCCGTATTGTGTATGCCACCGAGACTATCTTCGTAAGACCAAAAGTATTTGGCAGTTATTTTATTTGGGAGGACGAATAGGACGTGCATGCATCATGAACATATATATCGGAAATTGAAAATGCGTTGTATGAGAGTGGTAAGGTTCTTGCGTATCTAAGCGTGGTTTGCATAAGGACTATCTAGCGAATCTGTCACAAATCTGCCACGACCAAAAAGAGCGATTTATTGACCCAAGAAAATGACCTTTTCTGGAGAAGTCCATGTTGAAAGAATTGTTCCAAATTTCGTGTTCTATCTTCTGTTCAAAAATGAAAAATTCTGAACTTATGGATAGTGAGAAATAACAGAAACCTTGGAATGTCAGAATTCTGTCCAGAATAAGCCCTTCTGCCTCTTAAATTTTTAGGCCCCCTTCCTGCGGTTTTCTGCGAAAGAGTACAACACAAAACTTGTCCCAAATTTACCCAGGTAGCTGCTGTTAAAATTTGGTAAATTTTAGCTGGGTAGATTTTCCCTGGTGCACGAAACTCTAGCCCTCTGTTCACTGAAAATCCTGGGTAGACAGTAGGGTGAAACCTGAAAAGAAAGACCATCTTAGAGACCTATCTAGCTCTGGAGTTGACTAGCAAAGTTGTTCACAAATACCTTAGGAGTGATCTGGTGAAATTTGAGAATTTTTGGATGAGAACTGTGGGAGTTATGGTTATTTTTGCACACTATACAGAATCTGTCCTCATACTGTTCACAGTTTTTCACTATCTCACTCCATTTGATCTTTTGTTCAGATGGCCGAGCCTGTTGATATGATGGTGGATGAGGATGGACGCGTACACTCGCAGTGTCTCCACTGGGAGGGCTTTCCCTCTATTTTGTGGGATGTTCTGCGTACCGCGGGCTATCTAGTTCCCCCACGTTACGCCGGACTGGAGTTTGCAGAAAATGGAGTTACCCAGTGCCGTGTCAACGTGACTATCTTTCCGCACCCGCTACACCCGGAGTGGCCCGCCTTGGAGCTTGAGGCTGTTGGTCGCCGTTTGGCCGATACTTGGGAGCTTGCAGCCATGAGGGCGCTCACCACTTTTTGTGCGCAGCATCCCGAGGTTGTCACACTCGCTCCCATTGGATTGTTTCCTGCTGCCCAGGACAACGATCCCTTTTGGCTCAACAGGGTGCAGCACGCACAGTATTTGGTAGACTTTCATGCCCAGGAAACTATTCATACCTCCGTGCGGTGCATGAGTGCACTCTACCGGCTTCAGACTCTCCAGAGTCAGGCGCTGGAGCAGCTCACTGATCTTGCTCAGGCCTACCACATGATGGCAGATACCAGGGATGAGCAGATAAAGGAGCTCAGTCAGGATCTTGAGGACAGAGATGCTCAGATTGGCCAACTTGAGGGCCAAATTCAGGAGCAGGACACTCTCATGGGTGAGAGAGATGCCACGATAGCACAGTTGGAGGAGCAGCTCCATGATCTGAGCCTTGAGTTGGAGGACGCGAATGAGCACATTCAGTGGCACCATGATCAGAATGACCATCCCCATGAGGAGGACATGGAGGAGGATGAGGAGGAGCCACAGGAGATTGATGGTATCTCCGGTATGGATTTCGAGGGTGAGGTACCGCAGGCACCTCAGATGGGAGCTCACTCCCCTGCTCACAGCGAGTCGTCCGTCAACGACTTGGATGATTTCTAGATGACGACCTAGGAGGACTTTTGCACATACTCCTCGATAGGGTAGCCTAACTTTTGGCAAGTGTTGTAATAGGCTAACTAGGAGTTGAGTAACTCTTTTGTGTTGGGTACACCTGAACCATGTGGATACCCTCAGCATGTAAGGAACGGCGATAAACTTGGGTGATTTCGTTGTAATTTGGTAAACGATGAAATCCACAGTCGCTGAGACTTGTCGGAATTTTTACCCATGTCTCCTTGCATTTCTTGGCTGAGTGTTGAATACCAGACTTGTGCTAAATTTTGTGATCTAGGTTCTCACAAAAATTCAGCATCATTGGACCTCGCTAGTTTAAGATATAGGCAAAATAGTACCGATCAATCTGCTGAAAAACAGCTAAGACAGCAAGGCAAAGGACGAGCTTTTCGACCACCTTAGCCATAGTTCTAGCACCGAAGTTAAATACCAAAGTGGTGCATTCCTAAATTCTCTGGCTACTGCAAAAGTTTGAAATGTTTTGGATGGACCCACAGCAGGCTATGATTTTTCTCGTAGCAAACAGAGATTCTGTCCATACTTCTAGCTGTGACTTCGGAAGTCTATGACTACACCAATTATTTATGAATCAAGGAAGTAATATGGATCGCGTTGCTAATGGTAACCTTTCACGTTTCAGATGGTTGGATCAACCCGTGGCAACCCCGAGGGTTTTGGTGCCGGTGGCAGCCGCTCGCGACAATCGCCACCACCCCCGCCCAGTTTGGTGGAAGTGATGGCCGCTCAAACCGAGCTGCTGCGTCAGATTGTGCAAGGACAACACCAGCAGAGGGGTGGGCACAATGCTCACCAACCCCAAGCTGCAGGATACACGGATTTCCTAGGGACCCAGCCGCCCTTGTTCCATAAGACAGAGGAACCCCTGGACGCAGATGCATGGATTCGCACTATCGAATCCAAGTTCACACTACTTGTGGCCCCATGCTCAGAAGCCAACAAAGCTCGTTTTGCCGCGCAACAGCTTCGCGGTACCGCTCGTCTGTGGTGGGACCACTATTCTGCGATGCTCCCGGCTGATCATGTGGTCGACTGGGATGAGTTCAAGACCGCGTTCCGGGCACATCATATTCCCGAGGGCCTCATGGAGAGGAAGTTGAATGAGTTTCTGGCACTTACCCAGGGCACCCGCACCGTGCTGCAGTACGCCCAGGCGTTCAACAACTTATGCCAGTATGCGGGCTATCACGCTGATACGGATGCCAAGAAGCGTGATCGTTTCCGCCGAGGTCTGAATACCAAGCTCAAGGAACGTCTGAACCTAGCCAGGGCTGGCACCTACAACGAATTGGTCAATATGGCCATTACCCAGGAAGACTGTATCATGGCACACCGGGCAGAGAAGAAGAGAAAGGCACCCGCAGGACCATCAAGTGCCCAACCACCAAGGTATCGCATCGTGCAAAATGCCGCACCCACAGCTCCACCTAGGGCCCCTCAGCCAGGAAGATGGATTGCCAGACCCCCACAGCAGGCAGGCATGGTACAACCCCCGATGCCTCCATAGAATGGTCCGAGGCCCATTCTTCAGCAGTCTCTTCGACCTAGCCCCGCGAATCGCTGTTTCAAATGCGGGAGTTCCAGCCACTTCGCACGAGAATGCCCTCAGCCTGGACAGCCCAACCAAGGTCAAGGATCCAACCCGAACACCAAGAACAGGGGCAAGAGACAGACCCTGCAAGTCAAGCAAGGACGGATTAACTTCACCACGCTTGCAGAGCTTCCTGAAGGAGCCCCAGTGATGTCGGGTACATTCTCTATCCATAACAAGCCTGCAGTTATATTATTTGATTCTGGTGCATCGCATAGTTTCATAAGTGCAAAATTTGGTGCAAAAGTAGGCTTGGATGTTTGTCACACAAAAGGGTCTTATATGATATCAACACCGGGTGGTAAAATTGCCTCGAATCAAATGATCAGACAAGTACCAGTCAAGCTGGGTAGTAAAACTATCAACACAAACTTGATTCTTTTACCCCTTGACGGCATGGACATTATTTTGGGAATGAACTGGATGGCTATGCATGGAGTCACACTGGACCTTTCTTCCCGAGCCGTTGAGATAAATTAACCTAGTCACGGAGCCACTACCCTTTACCTACCATTCCTAGATTGTACGAATTCCTGTGCTTATAAGATGGAAGGACTTAAGCTAGATAATATTCTTGTGGTAAACGAGTATGCCGACGTTTTTCCGGATGACTTACCAGGAATGCCACCGGATAGGGACATTGAGTTCATCATTGAACTTCAACCGGGCACTGCACCTATATCCAAAAGACCATATAGGATGCCCCCTAAAGAATTGGCTGAGCTGAAAATTCAACTCCAAGAACTACTGGACAAAGGTTTCATTCGCCCTAGCGCGTCACCTTGGGGATGTCCAGCCCTATTCGTAAAGAAGAAGGATGACAGTTTGAGATTATGTGTGGACTACCGACCTCTCAATGCGGTAACAGTTAAAAATAAATACCCCCTTCCTCGCATCGATGTACTCTTCGATCAATTAGCTGGAGCCAGAGTCTTCTCAAAGATTGATCTTCGTTCGGGATATCATCAAATCAAGATTCGCCCCTGCGATATTCCTAAGACTGCCTTCTCCACACGCTATGGACTATATGAATTCTTGGTTATGTCCTTTGGACTCACCAATGCCCCTGCCTACTTCATGTATCTCATGAATTCGGTATTCATGCCCGAACTTGACAAATTCGTCGTAGTGTTCATCGACGACATCCTTATCTATTCCAAGGATGAGGAAGAGCATGCCAAGCACCTTCATATTGTTCTTCAGCGACTCAGAGACCATCAGCTCTATGCTAAGTTTTCTATGTGTGAGTTTTGGTTGGATACTGTAAAGTTCTTAGGTCACACGATCTCCAGTGAAGGCATAGCTGTTGACCCCAGCAAGGTACAAGAGGTGATGGATTGGAAACCCCCTACCACTGTTCATCAGATTCGTAGTTTTCTCGGCTTGGCCGGTTACTACCGCCGCTTCATTCCGGATTTCTCTCGAATTGCTAAGCCCATGACGGAACTATTGAAGAAGGAAGTAAAGTTTGTATGGAATGAGAAGTGTGAAGAAGCCTTCCACACTCTCAGAGAGCATCTGACTACTGCACCTGTGTTAGCTCAACCCGATAATACCAAGTCATTCGATGTGTATTGTGACGCATCGGGTACTGGTCTAGGATGTGTGCTTATGCAAGAGAATCGAGTAATTGCATATGCCTCACGAGCCCTTCGGCCCCACGAACAGAATTATCCCACGCATGACCTTGAGCTTGCAGCCGTCATTCACGCTCTAAAAATATGGAGGCATTATCTCATGGGTACACAGTGCAATATCTACACGGATCATAAGAGTCTCAAGTACATCTTCACACAAGCCGATCTGAATATGAGGCAACGGAGATGGCTAGAATTAATCAAGGATTATGACCTTGAAGTGCATTATCACCCCGGCAAGGCTAATGTAGTCGCGGATGCACTAAGCCGCAAGTCCCATTGCCATTGCTTATCCATGGAGTCCTACCATGAGACATTGTGTGCAGAAATGAGGAAGCTTAACATGGAAATGGTTTCCCAAGGCACTCTGAATCACATCTCAGTTGAGCCCACTCTTCACGAAAATCATCATGGCACAACTACATGATGAAGGAATTAAGATCATCAAACAGAAACTCTCTCTAGGTGAGGAGAAGTATAAGTGTTTCCGCCAGGACCATAAAGGAGTTCTATGGTTTGAAAGTCGTATAGTCGTTCCGAAGAATCGTGAACTCCGCAAGAAAATTCTCGATGAGGCACACCTTTCCAAATTCTCTATCCACCCTGGCAGTAGCAAAATGTATCAAGACCTAAGGCAAAACTTCTGGTGGACTAGAATGAAAGGAGAAATTGCTACGTATGTCTCAGAATGTGACACGTGCCAGAGAGTAAAAGCTAGCCACTTGAAGGTAGCCGGTACACTTCAACCGTTACCTATACCATCATGGAAATGGGAAGACATAAGTATGGACTTCATCGTGGGACTACCAAACACTTCCCAGAAACGTGATTCCATATGGGTTATCGTGGACAGACTCACGAAGACGGCACATTTTCTTCCGGTACACACCACCTATTCTACCAAGAAATATGCCGAGATTTACCTCGATCGTATTGTTTGCCTGCATGGGATACCTAAGACAATTATCTCCGATCGTGGTCCTCAGTTTGTAGCACGCTTTTGGGAACAACTGCAAACGTCTCTTGGCACAAAACTGATTCGCAGCTCAGCATACCATCCTCAGACTGATGGACAAACGGAAAGAGTAAACCAAATTCTGGAAGACATGCTGAGAGCTTGTGTCATTCATTATGACAAGAATTGGGACAAATGCCTACCCCTAGCAGAGTTCTCGTACAACAACAGCTATCAAACAAGTTTGAAAATGGCACCATTTGAGGCCCTGTACGGACGAAGGTGTCGAACTCCTTTGAGCTGGTCACAAACCGGAGAACGTAAAATAATTGGACCCGACCTGGTAATCGAGGCAGAGGAGAAAGTAAAAGTAATACAAGCAAATCTTAAAGCCGCACAAGCCCGACAAAAGAGCTATTCTGACAAAAGGAGAAAGCCCCTAAAGTTCGAAGTTGGCGATCATGTCTATCTTCGAGTTTCACCAACCAAGGGAGTGCGAAGATTTGGAATCAAAGGCAAACTAGCTCCTCGTTATATTGGTCCTTACGAAATCATTGAGAGCTGCGGACCCGTAGCCTACAAATTACGACTGCCCCCTCAGCTCACAGCCACCCATGATGTCTTCCACGTATCTCAACTCAGGAAGTGTATTCGAGTCCCTACCGAGGTTGTGGAACAACAAGAAATATCGTTGGAACCCGACCTCTCATATGTCGAACACCTAGTTAAGATTTTGGATCAAAAAGAGAGAGAGACCAGGAGGACAGTGATTAGAATGTATAAAGTACAATGGAATCACCACACGGAAGAAGAAGCCACCTGGGAAACGGAGAGCTACCTGAACCAACATTTCCCTGGGTTTCTTATCTCAACCACTGGTATGTGCACCCACGCCCACACTAAGAATTACCGAATCTCGGGGCGAGATTCTTGTTAAGGGGGGAAGGCTGTGACAACCCTGGTAACTACATTTCCAAAATCAATGTCATTAGCCTAACTCTATGTTTAAACCAACTAATGAAAGGGTGGAAAGAATTAAAACGATTTCAGTTGGAATTCAAATTTAATTTGAGCACATTTGGTTACTTTTGAACTTTTAAATTTAACTTTCAAACCATAAGCCAAATGAGATTTTGCCTGAAACCAAAGTTGTAGAACTTTTCATTTTGAACAACTTTCGTGTTCAAAAGTTTTTGAAATTCAAATCAGAAAGAGGAGAAAACGCCCTGTTTGCACCCAGCCCCCTGAAACTTTTCGAATTCTTGCATCCAGGCCCCTCGCCCCCCCCCCCCCCTCTCTCTCCTCCGCGCCCGACCGCCGCGCGCCAGGTGGCCGGCGTCGCCTGACCGGCGCGAGGCGCCAGGCCAGTGGCCGCAGCACCACCCCGCCACGGCCGGCTTTGCCCCGCCCCCATGCCGCGCGGCCAGTAAACGCCCGCGCGTGCACGCGACGCAGCCGCGTCCAGCCCCGCCGCCCGGCCGCCCAGTCGCCTCGCTCCGCCGTGCCGCCCCGGCCCCCGCGCCCCGCCAGTCGCCGTGCCCGCCCTCCGCCCGAGCCGCTGCCGCTGCTGCTCCACCACTCCGCGCCCCGCGCTATCCCACCGCGCCCACGCCATATCTCCGGCCGCCCAGTCACCGCGCCCGCGCTGCCGCACGTCGCGCCGGCGTTCTGCCGCCGCCCGCCACGCCCAGTGCGTGTTGTGCCGTGCCCCGGACCCGCGCGCTGCCCAGGCCTCTCCGCACCCCCTCCGGCCCCTATAAAAGCCCCGCCCGGCCACGCGCGCGAGCCACAGCACCCCGGAACGCCCTCGCCGTCGCCATTGCCGCCGCCGAGCGCCGCCCGCCCGTGGACAACCCACCGCCGCCGCCCACTGCCCAAACTAAGCCCCCAGCCACCACTACATCATCCCCCTGAAGCTCGCCGACCCGCCCAACGCCGCCCAGAGCCACCGGAGCGCCGCCGCCCGCGCTGCCGCCGCCGCCGCCGCCCCTGCTCGCCGTGGATAGCTCGACCCCGACCTCCTCCGTCCAAGCCGAGCCCCTGAGCAGCTTCCCCACGCACCACTGAAGCTCGCCGACCGGACCACACCGCCCCAAGCCCGCCGGAGCACCGCCGTCGACGCGTGCCGCGCTGCCGCCGCCTCTGCTCCAACGCCGGCGAGCCCTTCCCGGCCGTCCCCCACCTGAACAACACCCCCACAAGGTAGCCCTCGCACCCCTGAACCTTCCCCGACCCTCACCCCTCGCCGCCGGCGAGCCCCTCGCCGGAATTTCGGCCGGCCGCCGTACCCGAGCCGCCCGAGGACCCAATTGCAAGAATTTAAATCTTTAGAAGGGTCTGCGCGTAAGATTCAAGGACCTAGTTGTAAAATAAAGTTTCAAATCTAGATTCAAATTCAGTGAACTTGTAAAATTCGTATAAAATCGTAGAAAATTCAGAAAAATGCAAACTCAACTGTTCTGGAATCCTTAGAACAAAGTTTACCACTTTTGTTACAAAATGTTTATCAGAATCTCAACATAAGTTGCTCTACATTAAATGGAAGTTTTAATGGACTTATTTTGTACCCACTGTTGTAGAACAATGCTGACCCTAAATTTTGGGCAGTAAGTTAGTTGCTTGATGTTTAGGACTGTGTAAAAAGATCAGGCCTAAATTCGAACTCTAGCTTTACTGTTTATTAAACTTAGTTTCATACCATGTTTAAGTAGAATGTTTTATCCCTGCAGTTAGGTGGTGAATCACCCAATGGAACTTTTTATATGCTAATATATTGGTGCCTAGAAGCCAGAGAAAAATTAGGAGACTTTTATCTCACAGTAACCTATTTATTTGATTTATGTGCTAAGAACATACGTTAAATCAAGAAAATAGTATCTTAGCTTGGAAAATTCCCAAAGTTTTACTAGCCGATACACTGTGGTAGAGGTTGCTGTGTAAAAAGTTGCAGGGACAAAAACCCTGTGTAGGGTCCTGTAAAAATGAATCCTTGAATAGTCTAGGTGTGGAATGTCATATTTTCTATGCTCTGAATACTGCATAATAAATCCTACAAAAATTACAGTAGCTTCTGCATGCTTAAGTGATAGCTCTGTAACAATCTTAGACTCAGTTGTTGCACCAATTGTTCTGTACAAAAAGAACAAGGATCTAACAGCAACTATGTAATATATTTTTCATAATTAATCTGTTACATAAAATTGGCTGAAAATTTTACAGTAAGCACATCTTTTCCTGATGTGCCTAAATCCAAAAGTTCATGACCAGAAACTATCCATTGTAGTAATTACTCTTAAATCGTATCGATTGCCATTACCACGACTTAAACTTGTGCATTCATGTAGAATCGACGACTCTCGCCGACGGAACTTACGAGCTGGTGCCCGCGTCCGAGAGTGAGCAGCGTGAAGCTCAAGTGAATCTAACTGAAGCTCTTGAAGACCCGAGCCCAAGTTCGGAAGAGCCCCAAGCGAACTGCGAAGGCAAGCCCCGGAGCATAACCCATTCTTTCCGAAATTATGCAACTCATTACTCTTTGCTTGTGCATTAAGTTTATAGGAGTTGGATGAAAACTTAGTTGCAGGATATCAGGAACCCTTGCTTGAAAACTAGACGTAAGGTTCGATAGAATGCCGTGCTAATAGGACTCCGGTAAAAGTCGAGTGATTTCCTGTCACTCGCGAGAAAATAGGAGTTGAATGACTACTACACGCTGCAATCGTAAGGACACGGACGGGCTATGGAACGATGGTTACGATTGAGGCCCGTCTGTCTAGTGAAAACTGCTAAGGCCGCAGGGTGTGGTAGTGATGGTTAAGTCTTTGAACGTACTAAACACATGCCGAGATTATGGGAATCGGTAAGCTTAAGTACCTGATTGGCCCGGCAAGGGGACGGCATCCTACCCTTTGAACTTCGGTCCCATGTGCATATGGCGAGTGCAGAGAGTGGTCACGACCCGGCGCCGAACCGTGGCGTGGGGCTCTTGTACTCTCGGAGGGTAGCCCCGATCCACGACCCGGAAAGAAAGGGGAAAAGTTGCACGTGTGACTCTAGGGAGTAACCACGTGACGTGTGTTTGGGTTTCCCTTGCAAGGTTAAGAAATTCGATTCGAATCGTCCGTTTCTCACGGCTATTGAGACTGCTTAACCATTTTTACCCACAGAGTAAGAAGAGGAACAATGATGATGAATGAACTGGTTGGATGAAAAAAAAAATAATGCTTCACCATGTATGCTTAGATAGCTGCTTATCTAGACTGGCTAACGAAACTAGAATCTTGAGCTAAAAGTTGAAAGTAAGGACCCACTTGTAGATGCTTTTCGGCAAAACAAACCCCTGAGCCAAAAAAAAAGCCTTGCATGTCTAGAGTCGGTGGAGTAGATTCCACTACACGGGTAAGTCTTGCTGAGTATTAGTATACTCAGTCTTGCTTGTGACTCGTTTTCAGGTGAGACCTTCGAAGATATGATTGCTAGCTTGACTTGGCCCTGCACTCTTCCCCCTGGTTGGTCGGTGGAATGGGATACGCCCCCATCCAACGGAGATAATGTCGAGTGATGTCTCGTACAGGCTTCATCGAGACATTATGTATCGTCGAGTAGCTTCTGCTGTTTATTTTTTTCCGCTGCAACTTAAAACTCTGAAGAACTTATTTGTGATCATTGAAGTACTTGATTTCTAAAATCAAAACTTGGACTGTAATCTTTACTTATGTTAATGTTGTAATATTTGCTGGAATGTGGTATTCTCTGGGCTCATCGTCGCATGAGCGTTTGTGTGTATGGCGCTCGATCCGTTCACCGTGGTTGTATCGGGAGCTTATACCCGACAGACCAGTGGATTACTCCGTTTGAAGTGTAAGGTTAACCGAGAATGCCTTAATGGTGATGGTTAATACACTTGAGCCGGATTAATTCAGGTGGTTCTGCCACACTTGCTCCAATGTAGGTTTCATCTCCATAGTCATGACTTCCGCATGTGTGACAATTCCCAAGTTCAGTCGTGCCATCTCCCAACACAATTCCTGAGGCATCAATCGAGCAATCATCATATTAGGTTGACCTTTCCGACTTAGGGCGTCTGCCAAAACATTCACCTTACCAGGATGATACTGAATATCCAGATCATAATCCTTGATTAATTCTATCCATCTACGCTGTCTCAGGTTAAGATCCTGTTGCGTGAAAATGTACTTCAGACTCTTATGATCAGTGAAGATCTAACATTTATTACCAATCATATAGTGCCTCCAAAACTTCAATTCGTGCACGACGGCAGCCAATTCCAAATCATGAGTGGGGTAGTTTTGCTCATGCTTCCTCAACTGTCTCAAAGCATATGCCACAACTCTGCCTTCTTACATTAACACACATCCAAGCCCCAGACGTGAAGCATCACAATACACATCACACCCTTTATGGATATCTGGCATTATCAACACAAGAGCAGTGGTCAATCTTGTTTTCAGCTCTTCAAAACATTTTTGACATGCGGCATCCCACTTAAATTCTTTCCCTTTTTCCAACAAAGCAGTCATGGGCTTCACAATCCTTGAGAATGCTTCAATAAATCTGCGGTTGTAACCTGCAAGTCCGAGGAAACTTCTAATTTTAGGCACAGTCTTCGGTGGATTCCAATTCAGAACATCCTAAACTTTACTCGGGTCTACTGCAATTCCTCCATCTCTGATATCATGTCGAAGGAATGAAACTTTTCACAACCAAAAGTCATATTTGCTCAGCTTGGAATATAACTGATTCTCCCGGAGCTTCTATAACACTATTCCCAAGTGCTCTTCATGTTCTTCCTCGTTCTGGGAATACACCAAGATGTCATCAGTGAACACAACCACAAACTTGTCGAGATCTTCCATGAAAACCTTGTTCATCAAGTACATGAAGTACGCTAGAGCGTTGGTCAATCCAAACGACATCACCATAAACTCATACAGGCCATATCTGGCTGTGAATGTTGTCTTGGGTATATCTTCCAGTCGGATCCTTAACTGATGATAGCCTGATCTCAGATCAATCTTGGAGAAAACCTTGGCACCTCTCATCTGATCAAACAAATCTTCAATTCTGGGCAGTGGATATTTATTCTTGATCATCACATCATTCAGCGACCTGTAGTCCACACACATCCTTCTACTGCCATCCTTCTTATCAACAAAAATCATGGGTGCTCCCCACGGGGACGAGCTAGGATGGATAAATCCCTTAGCTAACATTTCTTCTATTTGCTTCCTTAGTTCACTCAGATCCTTAAAATCCATTCTATAGGGTCTTTTAGAGACAGGTGTGGTACCAGGTAAAAGATCAATACTGAACTCAATATCACGGGCGAGTGGCATACCTGGTAAATCTTCCGGGAAGAGGTCGGGATACTCACAGACAACTCTAATATCTTCTAGAGGCATTCCCTTCATTTGATTCACTGTCCCGACTCCACTGGGTGAAACTGTTGCCACAAACTCTACCTTATCTCCTTGAGGGCTGGTTAAGAGCACTAACCTCTTGCGGCGCTGAATAACCCCGTCACATCCAGATAACCAATCCATTTTGAGGATCACATCAATGCCACTAGACTTTAGGACTATTAGATTGTCTAGGAATTCTACCCCCATAATATTCATGTTGACCCTCAGGCATAAGTGACTAGCTTTCAATTCTTTGCCCGGGGAACTTACTAGAAGAATTTGTTTCGTAGGGCTCATTGGTAAGTTATGCTTTGTCACGAATTGCTCGGTAATGAATGAATGTGAGGCTCCAAAATCAAATAAAAATGATGCAGGTTCAGAATTAATAGGCAACGTACCGAGCACAACATCAGGAGCCTCTTGAGCTATTTATACAGCCACATGATTCACCGTTCCGCGAACGTAGTTCTACTGACCCCTGTTGCCCAGCGGTGTCTGGTTGCTGTTTCGCGGCTGCTGCTGCTGCTGAGGAGTCTGCCTCTGTCCACTATTTCTCTGATTCTAAGGAGTCTGCATGTTATGTTTCGGGCAATAGTTAGCATAATGCCCCAGTTCTCCACACTTGAAGCAGCCATTGGGTTGAATCGGTGCAACCAGATTGTTCCTTCGCACTAGTGCACCTGTGGCATTGCCTGAACGGTACTATTGCGGGTTGGAGTTGCGCTGAGTCTGCTGGTTGAAGCGCTGAGGCTGCTGTGGAGTACGTTGATTCTGCTGACTCTGCGGATATCCTCTACCTTATCCTCCAAAGCGTGACTGAAATCCCTGGGGTGTGCTGTAGCGGGGACGGGTGTTGCTGCTGGATTGTCCCTAGGATTGAAGTTTCCACTTGTGTTCCCCAAGCTACTTGCGCTTGCTTTCCAGACCAATGGCTTTGTCTAGTAGAGTCTGGAAGTCTGGAAAAGTGTGACTGTGCAGCTAGTAGATGAGTGGCCCTATCAGACCATCCAAGAAGCGTTCCTGCCTCTTTGCGTCAGTATCCACCTCACTGGGCGTGTAACAAGACAACTGAGTGAACTTGTCCTGATACTCGCTGACAGCCATATTACCTTGCTTTAGGGACAAGAACTCCTTCTGTTTGAGCTTCATCAGTCCCGCTGGGATATGGTGACTGCGGAATTTGGTCCTGAATTCCTCCCAGGTGATAGCATTGGCATTGGTGTGAGCAGCAGTGAAAGCATCCCACCAATCAGCGGTTGAACCTTCCAGGCGTCCTGCAGCATAAAGGACCCTTTCACGGTCGCTGCATTGTGTAGTATCCAGCTTCTTAGTGATGACCTTCAGCCAGTCATCAGCATCCGAGGGATCCACTGAGTGAGAAAATGTAGGGGGTGGTGGCTCATGAACTCCCTATGCTTGTCTCTTGGTGGCTGGTTTTGCTACGGTGGTTGCTGATTTTGCTGGGCTTGCATGTTCTGGATGGTGGCGGCGAGGTTCTGCAACACCTGCATCTGGGCTGCCAAGAATTGCTCCATTGTTAGGTTGGGTGGTGGTGGTGGCAACTGACTCTGTCGGTTGACTATGTGAGCACGCCTCGTGCTAGGAATATCCTGACCTCCATCTGACCTGGTGTTTACCATCTGACCGTTAGGGAATGAACCCAGAATAAGATAGGTGTACTTGATTTTGATAGATAAAAGATAAGAATTTAACAAAATATGGATTGATAAAGACTCAAACTTATATTAATTGATAAATTGTAGCAAACCTCAAATTGTTTCAAACCAAGCACAACCAAAACAAAACGAAAGAAAGCAAACACTTGTTCACAAGCAAGCATTATTACACCGTCATCCTCTCATGTAAAAAGGTTGTAACGAAGCAAACTTTTAAATGATAACCAGCCTAGGAGCCTAGATGCCTAGTCCTCGAGGCGGGTGATGGAGGCAGGTGCGCTGTAGTGAAGCTTCTTGCGGGGCGGCAACAGGGTGGGGAAAAGGGGCTCATTCATCTGTGGAGGTGGTGGTGGCACTCCTTCAAGCTGGGCCTCCAGTGCTCGGATCCTCTCATGAGCCTCCAACAACCTGTCCTGAGTCTGGTCCAGCTCAGTGGTGACGTTCTCCAGATTAGTGTTGAGGGCGGCAGTGACTCGAGCAAGGGTGTTGAGGCGGTCTTCATCATCTCCTCCCAGAGTGACCATAGTCTCCTCAGTTCCACTGAGGCGGCAAGGAAGGTGGCGGTACTCTGAGTTCTGCAGCTCCTGGCAATGGGTGTGCCAGATGGACCACAAAGCTCTCCTGGCAGGGCTGCTGACGGAGACGTCGTAGGTAGCGTGGGGCGTAGTGGAGTCGTGCGCCATGAGGGTTCTCCGGCCTCTGATCCCCTTCGTCTCCACTCTGACGTGGACGCGAGTGAGGAAGTAGTCGCCGAGCGCAGGGTCGATGTAGTGGTGCGTGTGGTAGTGGGGGTTCACATTGTTGCCCAACTCCTGCAGAACATCCTGCAGCACCAGAGACAAGCAACCGGGCTCACTGGCCGAAGTACGAACACAGCAGAGCCGCCTCGTCCCTGGAGGACCATCGCCCTGATCACCCTGGTCATCGTTGTTGTCGCTATCCTCGTCATCATCATCTCCATCATCAACACCCCCGGAGTCACTCGGGCTTCCTCCAGCGGCGACCGGTGTTGGAGCAGGAGCTGGAGCTGGAGCAGCTGGGGGTGGTGGTGGTGCCTCAACAACTGGTGATGCCGGCGGAGTGAACTGATTCCCTTTTTCATCGACCGCCATGATGCGGCCATCTTCTCCATCCACAAAGTAGTAGGCCTCCGCGGGTTCCTCCTCCATAACTTCCACCTCCTCAACTGGGGCTGGAACTGGAGTGGGAGGAGCTGACTCAGCTAGGGCAATGCGAACCTGACGACCTCCGATGCACTTGCGAGCAGTCTTGTAAGTCCTGGCCATCTGATAGAGCAATAATAAAACCCAGAATAAATTTTAAAAGAAATAAAACAACAAAATAAATATAGGTTTTTATGGGGAAATAATAAAATAAACACAAAGAAATTTTGACGGGCTGACATGGCTTGCTAGAAAATAAATCCTAGTTTCGACCATCTCTAACTAGGCTAGCGTCCTGCAGTCAACATAGCTCTGATATCACTTCTGTCACACCCGATTCTAGAAAGAACCAGATGCATCTCATGTGTGCACCAGGATCAAATTCACACACACTTGATAGATGAAACAAGTGTAATATATCAAAGACAATGCTTGAAAAGTAAACAAGATAGGGTAATTAATATTATTACACTCCGAATAAAATAGACACAAATGTCTTTAAATGTTTCACCAATATACCCTACACGAAGTCTGCAACAACTCTGTCTTCCACAGGCGATGACTGGTGAACGCAAGCCTAGAACTCCTCGAAGTCGTCGAAGTTCTCCTCCTCAAAATTCTCTTCTGAAGAGCAATTAGGCAAGGTTGAGTACTCTGATGGTTGGTACTCAGCAAGTGGGGGAAGATATGCAAGGCCATCAAGGATAGGCTAAGGTTTACAGCAGTTGACACTTTTAGTTGGTCAAGTTTTATTAGCAAGCAATTATTTACTAGATGTAAGTTTATACCAACCCACTTAAGAAAAAGCATAAAGGTACCAACAACATAAACATAAACCAAGAACCACAAGTTAATTAATCTTCAAGTTCCATTATCATGTGAGGGTCCAAGCCGCTCTTAACCGTGAGCACGACTGTTATAACAATTTTACACTCTGCAGAGGTTGTACACTTTACCCACAAAATGTGTTCCCCTGAGTCGCCCGGGTTTGCAAGGCCCTTAAACACTTCCGAGGTGAGTGGCGATGGGTACACTACGAAGCCTTTACAAAGACATGTCGAGAGCTAGACAACCCGCTAGAGTTTCGATAGCAGTGTGGTCCATAAACCTCCCTAATGGTCAGCTCCTTAGCAAAGGCCGCTACCCCAAGAGGACCGGGCTATGACCCCTACACCGACCCCCTCCTTGCCCTTTTGGTAAGGCCACCAGATGACTACACATCTAATTAATTGGCTAAGGTCAAAGCCATGTGACTTTGTGGTTGCACAGTTCACTTGGGTGGTTCTCCATGTTCCCATTAAACAAAGATATTCTTGCATTAACGAGGTATAACAACAATATGAAACACGATCAACATTATCATAAGAGTAAACCAACACCGATTCCAAAGTTTGCAACTAAGCGTGACTACCCAACATAAATAATAAACCCGGTGTTTCAAGGCTTTGGGTAAAAGACTAGGTATGTTCTTAGCATAGGTGTCCCATCAAGTTTATACAAAGCAACAATAAAATAAAGTGAATTATCATGCTATTGTTGGGATAAAATAGAACATGTAGGGGAGGGAAGTCCACTTGCCTTCCTCAAAAAGCTGCTGGTTCTCTTCCTCGTAAGCTTGCTCTTGGTCTTGCTCGAACGTCACGTCATCTACATGATCACACTAATGAGCATGCACAAACAAGTAAGAAACAATACAATAAACAGTACAATAGAGAATAAACAGATGATAAAGTCATAGTTCATGATGCAAGGATCGCGTGAGCCCAAGAATTGCTGAAATCGGAGTTGGAACGACCAAGATATGGCTAAAACAGTTATCCAGGGACCTATCTGCGAGAGTTTTGAACTTCCAGGGGTTAGATCAGAAGAAATCAGGGGCTAAAACATAATTAAACCCTAAATAGAGGGCCCTGGGTGCAAAACTGTGGGTTCTGGACGGCGGGTTCTAATTCTAGAAAGATCAGGGGCCTAAATAGAAAAGGAAAGGACCTGCTTCTAAACATTTCACTACTACACTGGACCGCGGGTTGATTACTAGAAAACCTAGGGTCTTTTCCGCAAGAGTGCCAAAGGCAGCTAGGGTTTGGCTCAGCTCGGGTGCGGCTTGGCGGCTCGGGCTCGGCTCAGATCTGATCTGGGCCCTTGAATCTAGATCGAGCGGCAAGGGGGGGTGGTCGGGGCGACTTGATTTGGCTTAGAGCGGGGCAAGGATGGCTCGGCGGGCGGCGCTGGACGCCGGCTGCGAGCGGGGGGCGGCGATGGACCGCTGGAGTTCATCGAATTCGGTGCTCCGGTGCTCGGTTCGGGCTGGGGTTAGGCCGTTGAGGGAGTGGGCGACACCACGAAGGCAGTGGGGCCCACGGGACGGCCGTGCGGCGACGGGCAGAGCAAGAGCTCCGGCGAGCCATTGCGGGGGCAAGAGAGCGAGAGGGAGGGGGCAAACGGGGCAGAGCGGTGCTCACCACCTCGCGGCACTCATGCGAGGGTTGTGGGCGTCGGAGGAGCGGCGAAACGGTGGGTCGAAGGAGGGGGGCATTTCGGGGCGACGGCGTTCCTCCGGTGAGCAATTGCCGATGAGGTGCGAAGTAGAGGCCGACGATGATGCTTGGTCCAAGGCGGAGCTCCGACGATGGTCGCGGTCGGTGAAGAGGTGGTGGGATGGGAGGTCAACGACGAAGTGGTGACGGCGAGCTCGGGGAAAATGGCGGCGCTGCAGCATCGGTGAGCGAGAGTGGAGAGGGAAGGGAGAGCAGGGGCTCGGGGCGCTGCTTAAATAGAGGGGTGGGCAAGGGAGTAGGGCGGAGCGGCTGAGGAGGGGAGGGTGGCGGCTCACGCGGTGGGCGGTGATGGCGGCCGAAAATGCAGCGGGGGGGGGGGGGGGGGGGGGGGGCGGGGCATGGGGGCTAGTTGCCCGGCCGCGTGCCATGGCCATTATGGCAGGTTGGCAACGCAGGAAAGGAAGGGGAGGAGGACGCGGACCACGGGCGTGGGCGGGATTCGCGGCGAGGAGCAAGAAGGAAGATGGGGAGCGGGAGGAAGAAGATGGCACCAACAGGTGGGGCCATGGTGTCAGGGAGAGAGAAAGGTGAGGGAGAGGGTGAGGTGGCGAGCTGGGCCGGCTGGTTGGTTTGGGCTGGCTTGGGCTGCGGGGAGAGAAAAGATAAAGAGAGGGAGGTAAGAGAGGTTAATGGCCGGGCTGGAGAGGGGGACAAATAGAGAAAAAGAGAGAGAGATTTTGCTTGCTTTTATTTTGTTATTTTCATAAAACATTTTCAGAATTTGATTTCTATACTTTGGGTGTTGCAGTATGCATCTTTTTCTTTTCTTTTTTTTTGACATGCCTTGTGAGCATGTGGCATACCTTCTTTGGGTATGCATCTTTTCTCTTTTTCTTTTATATAGCCCATACTCCTTTTTATTATGGAATTTGGAGAGAGTGGTCATGAGGTAATATGGAGTTTTTATTTGTGGATGGATGAATGGAATGCCTACTCACTTCTTATGTAGAAGCGTAGCATATGGTGGAGTGTGTACGTGATCTTGATCATGGGAGTATGAAATGAATCCACTAAGGGTCACAACAATTTGACAAAGCTCAATGAGATAACAGGTTGCATATGTGTCAGGTTTTCAATAGGAACAACATATGACTTTGGATAGGAATTTCAAATCATTGAGGAACTTTGTTTGTTTTTGTATTTTCGAAAATAAATACTCCGAAAATCAAGCATCACTTAGGAGAAGATTAAAGCAACTCTATTTAACCATATCATAGCTCGCAACAACTAAGATTCGGATCATGCTTTTCGCTACCCACAAGTTTCAAGCTCAAGGTTTGAACATTTAGCCAACAAACTCAAACTTAGGAAGAGCACTAAATTGTAACTAGGCATATGAAAGAAATTAACCGAGCAACTATTCATCATTTCAACAAGGAAAATTACACCATGCTTACTACACATAAGGAAGCAAGTAAATATTTTTGGTCTTTTTGGGTTTTGCAAATCTTTATTTTGTTTCACGCATAAGGTTTGAAAGCGGTAAACAAATTTAAGATACAAGATACCTCTCGTGGGGGTCCTCCCCCAAGCTAGTTTCAGGCTCACTGCTGTTGGTCGAGGTTAAACCCTCTCCAACGGTAGTAAGCCCTCCACTCCTCCTGCTGCTGCAACTGCCTCTGCTCCAGGGCATGGATCCTTTTGTCGGTGTACTGCTGCCATGCTTGGTTGGTTTCAATGTGCTGTTGAAGCGTATCCTCGATGTTGTTGGCCTGAACCCGCAGCTCGCCTAGATGTTGGGTGATGGAGCCGAAGTCGCGGCTAGAGGCCGTTCGTCGTGCAAGGTTCGGGATCCCGTCGGAACTGGAGCTGGTGGATCGGTGGCTTGGAGCCTGCCGTGCCCACTCGTCGGTGCTAGCGCTGTGCCAGGACGAACCACCCGCCTCATGGTGATATGAAGAATGAGGTTGTTGTGGCGGTGGTGTTGGCTCGGTTCCTCTTCTTGACTTGTTTCGCGTCATCCTGCCAGGCAAATCAGAAACACTATGTCTGCATGCCGCTTCTTCTAGGATGGGAGGGGTGGTTTAGTGACTTGCAGTTATACAAATGATACCCCGCGTTTGGCAACGGGATTTCATTTGCATAGCATAAGGAGAAGAAAATCAAATAGTCATTCGGGCCTTTCTTGAGTGTGTGTCCATAAATGAAATAAGCTTCATCGATAAGAGCACGGGGATCCTCAATGAAGGGAATGGCATTCCCATCTAAGACCCCGAGACTCGAAGCGATGCGTGTAATCAAAGAAGTACACTCAATAGGACCCGTCATCTTGAAATTCGAAAGCCATTGCGAAATCATTGCCTTTACGGGGGAGACTTTGATCTTGTTGACCATGGTATATAATATCATCAACTCATGATTGCGCATGGGTCGAACATCATCTCTAGGAAAGAGAGTGATGGCTAACCATTTGTGCATCAACCGAAGAGTTGGATTTTGAATGTCATTGCACTGAGGTGCAAACATGCCATGGACAACTTGACCCGAAATCAATCCCCAAAAATCAGAACGATTAAAACCGCAGCAAGCTTTTTCAAGAGAAACCGGCAAGCGTTTGTTAAAACCGAGGTGGTGACTCAAATCTTTCCAAGTGATGTACTAATCATGCCCAAAAAGTCAAAACGAAACACCGTCATCCACCTCTCGAAGAGTGCAAAGAAACTGGATGGTGAGGAGTCGAGAACCGTTCTCCTCAACGGGTGCCAAACCATCCCATCCAATCACATGTCAAACAATAGCAAAGTCTACGTCCATACCTGTTTTGGTGAGGAGGTCCGGGTCGAAAGCTTTGGTGTGGCCAAAGCTTCGATTCTTCAGGATGGCGCAGGCTTGACGTTCGCGGTCATCTCTCAAGTCGAGGTAGGGTGCGTCATCGTCGTCCATCTCCATGTCCTCGGCTTGCGCTTCTTGTTCTTGTTCCTCTTCCTTGTAATCCATCATGCTTGGGCTTGGCGTAGGTCCGGGAGTGTGGTGGGAACTCGAGCCACCCCGAGAACAGGACGAGCTTCCTCCCGTCACCTTCTTCAATGCACCGGAGACGTTTCACCTAATGCCCTTCATGCACTTGTCGAAGCATCCGAACCGGGAGAAGCGGTGTTGGATGTCGAGGCTTCTTTCACCTTCCACACCTTTTTGGGATTCACTGTTTTTGATGGTGTGGGTGCTGCTTGTTGTGAGGGCTTCGGGGTTTGTGGCTTTTTGTGAGGCTTGATTTTTGTCTGCTTCCTCTACCTCGTCCTTTGTTCCAACTTTTCTTTTTCTCTCATGAATTCCTTCATGAGGGTGAAGAGGTTGTCTGTCCTGGGTGGAGGGGTTTCTTTTTCTCTTCCTGAATGCCTTGTGTGTTTGGCCCGTACTTGATCCTGATCATTGAGCACTGCTCCTTTCTGGGCTGAAACGGGAACTTTTCTTCTTTGCCATTGATATTGAAGCGGATCTCTCCTGCTCCAACATCTATTTGTGCCCCAGTGGTGCACAAAAATGGTCGCCCCAGGATGAGCGGTGTTTCTTTGGTTATCTCCATGTCAAGCACCACAAAGTCAACAGGGATGAAGTAGTTCCTGACTCGCACTGGGACGTCTTCTGCGATCCCCTCTGGATAGCGAACTGAGGAGTCCGCTAGTTGGAGATGCATCGGTGTTGGTGTGAGATGAGTGAAGTTCAGCTTGTCGAAGACGACCTTGGGCATCACGCTGATGCTAGCCCCAAGGTCACAAAGGGCATGCATGAAGTGATGGGTCCCAATGGAGCATGTGATCGTTGGGCATCCCGAGTCTGTCTTCTTTTCTGGAGGCTGGTTGAGTATAGCTGCGCTACACTCTTCTGTAAGCTTTATGACTTCTGAGGTGGGGAGGAGTCGCTTGTTGTTGATGATGTCCTTGATATAGCGGGCGTACGTTGGTACATGCATAACATCTAACAAAGGGATGTTTACATGTATGTTTTGGATCATCTCGACAAAATGAGCGAACTGCACGTCTACCACCGTCTTCCGCTTATGAGTGGGAAACGGCAAGAAGCTTGTGTCAACAAACCCTTTTGGGGTTGTTTCCTCCTCGGGTTCCCTGTCATTCTCTTGGCCTGATGGCCCTTCGTCCTCTTGTGGTCCTGCTGTCTTTTCTGCATGGTTGGGGTTAGGCGGATCACGAGTGGACTTACCACCCCTTGTGGTTACCGCATTAACTTTCTCAGAAGTTGGAAAGGCAGCAGCAACTTGCGTAAGCTGAGTTTCGATCATTTTGTTGAAACTTAATTGGTTCTTAAGAGCAGAAGAAAGGGTTTCAACTTTCATATTTACGCTCTAAAGAATTTTATCGTTGGCAGCAAGCTTTTTAGTTAAATTTTCATTAATTTTAGCTTGGCCAAGAATGAGATCTTTTATGGAAGGTTGGTTCGAATTAAAATTCGAATTGTAATTGGAGATGTAATTGTTACCTCCCTGATAAGGTGGACGCGATTGGTTCCACCCTTGACCTCCTTGTGGACGGTACCCATTATTGTTGTTGTTGATGAAGGCAGCGTCTTCATGGGTCTCGGGGCAGTCGTTCCCCGAGTGTCCACCATTTCTGCATACTTCACATGCGGAGTTGATAGCTTGGGCGTAGTTGTTCATGTGGTCCTTGTACTACGCCCGTTCATCTAGACGCTTCAGAAGGAGGTCTAGCTTCGCAGCGAGCATATCTGTCTCTTTGACGGTGTGCATTCCACCTTTGGTCTTGGGGTGGAGTCGTTCTTCGTTCCACTGTTGGTTGGAGACCATTTTCTCGATCAATGCGTTAGCTTTTGTAATGGTGAGGTCGAGGAAAGATCCTCCGGCAGCAGCATCGATGTGGGCTCTCGAAGTTGGAGTTAGCCCACTGTAGAAATTCTGGAGTACGAGCCACTCGTCCATCCCATGATGATGACAGGCGAGTATATACTCTTGGAGTCTCTCCCATGCTTCCGAGATGGACTCCATTGCTGTCTGCTGGAAACTTGAAATTTTCCCGCGCAGGGCATTTGTTTTGCCCAACGTGAAGAACTTAGCAAGGAATGTCGTGGAACATTTGTCCCATGTGCTGACGGTTTCTTTATTCTGATAAAACCATTATTTCACCTTCCCCAGAAGGGAGAAGGGAAACAGGCGGAGCCTTATGGCGTCAGCAGCAATGCCCCGTATGGTTACGATCTTGCAAAGCTCCAGGAAACTCTGGAGATGGGCATTGGCATCCTCGTTAGGCTTGCCACAAAACGGGCTAGGCTGCACCATGTTGATGAGGCTGGATTTCAGCTCGAAATTCACATCCCCAACATCAACGTTGGGTCCCGTTGCCACAATGGCAGCTGAGGGGACGGAAAAGTCGCGCAGAGTCTTCTCAGCCATGGGTTGGGTTGTCGTTGATGGTGCTTGAAGGACTGGTTGGCTTGTCGACAGAACGATCTGAGGAGGGACGACGCGAGGTCAAACCCTTCTCACGGGCTTTTCGGGATTTTTAACGAAGTTTGCCGGCAAGGAGAAACCAGTCATACACTACCCTGTTTTCATCCAAGCAGGAGAAAACAAAAGCAACATTAGCCTGTATAAGCTACAACTATAGAGCTTAGACATGACATCATGATAATGTATTAGTAAATCTTTTAATCAATGCCACTCCCCAGCAACGGCGCCAAAAATGCTTGTTGGCATTTCTAAGCATCACCACTAGGAACGAGGGTGTTAGTCCCATCCCTAGCAGCGCACCAGAAAATGCTGTGTGGTATGTCTTAACGATTATTGAATGAATCTGCAACCGCAAGGATATACCGTTGTAGCATTTCACCCGGAGAGTATTTGGGTATCATATTTATATTTTCCCAAAGGAGGGAATGATGTAAAAGAGTTTACTTGGTACATAATCGAGATGGCATGAATAAGATATAGACTATAACAATACAAGGGTAAGTTATGATAAAGATATGAATGAGGGTAATCCGACACACACGCTCAAGCCAACTCTGGATAAAGAATAAACAGATAAACCTAAGGTTAGTGGGAGCATAGGCATACAACAAGTCCTAATAGTATCTATTTAGACAAGCAAGGGTCATGCAACATACATATGGTTAGGACTGCAGGTGCCGGGAAATCAGGGATACCAGGGAGAATGTCCCGTCCCGGAGAACATCTGGGCCATTACATCTTTTAGAACTCCTACACCGTACTCAAACATCGGGGAGTGCACTAACCATGAAGCAGCTTCGTAGCGGACGGATAGGGCTTTCACCACTTGCCGTCTACCCCAGTCACACCATGGAGCACGGTCATATCTGAAGGATCCCGCATACCCGAGCACCACGCTCGTGTATGAGGTCACTACCCTAGCGCCCCCGGGTCTAGCACCCTTCGGATGGACAAGTAAAACGCTAAGGCAAGCCCGAAGGCACAACGAACCGATATACTTACTTAGATCATCTGACCTAATCATATATAAAGTAAACGAATGAAGCACCAAGCCAAGACATGATTAGCTAGCAAGGCAGCATAACAAGTCAAGTCATGTTGTACTACCACGATAGATAAAAAAACAAGGCTCAGCTCTGCATTAAGAATAGAGTACTGACTATTCGAATACAAAGCCATTACCAAGGCTGAGGAATGCTTCTCGGACCCTGAGGATGACTTGCTTCATTAAGAGAGAAGGTACTAGCCCAGCTCCACTAACCTAAGGAGTACAAGTCTTGTGAGAGGGAGAGAGAGGCTTCAAGTGGTATGTGTGTGTTGAGGGGCGTGAGGGGGTCCCCTTATATAGTCTCCAAGGTCCGTTCCCGCCATCCAAATATATGGAAACCATATCATCTGAGATCAGGAGACGTGGATGCTACTCCTCCCCAACATGCTCCTGGACTGGAGTCAGGCCAGGTTCGGCCGACCCCTGGTGGCACTCCCCGAGGTGCCCCTTCCTCTGGCACGCTGACATGTGGGCCCAGGTGGATATTCTGCATGTTCGCTTCCTTGGCGCGCCCGTTTGGTCTGTCAGGTGGGTCCCTCTTGTAAGTGTGGTGCAGCAGATGATCTTCTGTGTATGTTTTGTTGTGCATCCATCGTGTTTTCTTCTTATTCCAGATTTGTATCCCTGAAATGGTTAAAGTGACAAGACAACTGTGGAACTAGGTTAGTGATAAAATTATGCGAGTAAGAGGTGTAGCTTTCCTTTGATTGTGAGTATAGTTGACGGTCGGATTTTGCACTTAACGACCGTCAACAATACTCTCCGGGTGAAATGCTACAACGGTATATCCGTGCGCTTGCAGATTCATTCTGTAATCGTTAAGACATCCCACCACAACGTTTCCTGGTGCCGCTGCTAGGGATGGGACTAACACCCTCGTTCCTAGTAGTGACGCTAAGAAACGCCAACAACTGGTCAACTTAGCCTTTTTACCTTATTTCGTTATGGGACTTTAGGCCTCTTCTTGTCTTGGGCAGTTGAGAATCAGAATGGCTTGTAGAGCATTGCTTACTCATTCCTTGTTTAACTTTCTATCCATAGGTTTTCATTTAAATTTTGCAATAAGACAAAGTTCCTCCAATGATACTCTTGATTAACTCAATGTGTATGATTCCTCACCAATGCATATTCTTGCCTATGTTCATTCTACTTCTAATAGGGCTTTTTATGGGGCTCATGGTAGGAAAAAGATAAGGCATACTTGCATCTCATATTTTACAGGTCAAAGGATAGATGCTAGGAGAAACAAGTGTTGGTTGTTGGTATTTTTAACGATAACAGATAAAGCCTCAAGCCTACAGATACCGTTTTAACTTTCACGCAAGAGTATTCCAGGGTATCATATTCAACTGCGAAACGTGAGTGTATTATCTAACGTTCAGATTTGTCTAAGGACACCACATGGCCCAACTGCCGGAGTCAAAGATATTTCTCCCCTAAGCCTTCTCCTCCAAGGAATTCACTGTAACATGGGCCCCCTTGAGCTATAAAAGAGGGGTCCCTTTAGCTTTAGAACAACAACAAAAAAGAGAAGTCAAGTTAGACAGAATACCTAGCTCTCTAGCACTCAAAAAGCTTGTACTCCCCAACTCTCACGAGCACCTGGGCTCGAGCAATACATCCGACTGACCCCGACTCGACGTAGGGCGTTCTCGCCTGAACCAGTATAATCCCTCGAGTCATTGTGTGCGAGGCTACCTCCGATCACGACGCACAACACACGCTGTCGAGTAGTTTACCCGTCGCCCATTTTTGGAACCGACAGTTTTGATGCCGTCCGTGGGGAGCACGCTGTGCGTCCCTTACTTTGGGGATCAGATGGCTTCCTTCATCAACCTCACCAGGACCGACGGCACGATCGCTCCGCTCTGCTTTGGTTCAACGGTCCTTTCCGCCCCGACGCATGCTGGGCCATGGTCGCCGCCGCTTGTCACGGCCTTCCAGGCCTTCCGTTTCGGAAGCCTAGACTTCGTCGCCAACCACCTCGGCACGCTCCACCTCCGGGAGGATGTGATTGCTCCGGCGATAACCGGGGAGGTCAGCTTCATCATCAACCCGCTGGTCGAACTTGATCCCGAGGCTCTGGCCTGTCGCATCGAGCTCCTGCTCGGTCCCAATCCCTCTGCGAGCGACGTGGATCCGGTCCTGTACTGCCTGAAAAACGTCGCCCGCCAGCTTTAAGGTGGGACGCCCCTAGCACCACCTCCAACTCCGCGGGCTGCGTCATCGTTCGGCCTCCCAAACGCAGCGGCGGCCTTCGCCAGGGAGCTTGGCAAGGTCATGTCGTTGCCCGCTATCGCGGCTCCATTCGTGGGCATGACCAGGTATAGCCCCGCATCGTTCCACAACCTCCTCCCTAATGGAGACGATGTCATCAGTGACGCCTCGAGCGTCGGGGACGCGTCAACACCTGGGTGCACCATGTGGCCGAGATGCGCCATGGCGGACCTCCCTGGAGGTAATCCATCCGTGGAAAGCTCGGAGCACACTCATACAGCGGCAGATCCTCGCGCACAGGCTCTGGCCAACGCGCAAGCTCATGCTGAGGTGCTGCGGAAGTTGAAAGACGACCCGCAGCAGGCGCTGCTGCCACCAGCGAACCCTCGCGGTGCAGCAAGCGCCGCCCAGGAATGCGCGCCACAAGTGCAGCGAAGCATCATCGCAGGAGGCGATGGACTCCCGCATTTCGAGCGAGCTGGGTAGAATATCGCAGCTGCCGCTGTGCTCCTCTGCAACTTGCCGCCTCCCACCGACCCTCAGCAACAAGAGATCCACCACAACATCAGGGCGTTGGTGAAACGCGCCGCCCTCCAACAAGCAGAAAGCTCGTCGATGCATCAGCGACGACAAGTTTCCTGCCTTGCTGGAGGTACGGGCTCTCAACAACCCAAACCATCGGTGCTTCAGCCGCAAGGGCCTCAAGCCCTGCGGGCTTGAGGTGCCGTCACCGCCCCTTAGGCCAACCAGGTGCCCGCGCCAGGGCCTGCGCCGATCCATGGACGTCTAGGCCCCGATTACGATGCACGGAGCGTCATCCGTGCGAGGTAGCGGGCACGTCACGACGCCGACGTCGAGCAGATGGCCGCCCGTGCGCCCGACGATGCCGTGTTGGACATCGAGAGTTAGGACAAGAACCCGCGGCATAGGAGCCGCCCTCGCCACGATGAACGTCTGTGTAGCGCAAGCCCCGATGCGTCAGGCCCGCAGGCTTTCGCGTCACACATCCGACAGGTGCCGTTCCCGCAGCGTTTCCTACCGCCAGCGAACGTTGCCAAGTACACCATGGAAACCAACCCTGCCATCTGTCTCGAGGACTTCCGGCTTGCATGCCGTGCCGGGGGCATGACTGACGACAACTTCATCATCCAGTACCTCACCATTTGTGTTGGGGAACACATCCGATCGTGGCTTGAGTTCCTGCCGCCCAACTGCATCCGTACCTAGGCTGACCTCAAACAGGTCTTCGTGGGCAATTTCCAGGGCACGTACGTTCGCCCTGGAAACTCTTGGGACCTGAAGAGCTGCAAACAGAAGTCTGGCGAGTCCCTCAGGGACTACATCCGCTGGTTTTCACAGCAGTGCAACGCTCTCCCCGATGTCGTCAGTGCGTTCATCTCTGGGACCACTTGCAAGTCTCTCGTCCACAAGCTCGGCTGCCAGAAGCCGCGGACCACCCGCGAGCTCCTAGACATAGCCATGAACCACGCCTCCGGCAAGGAAGCCGTTGGCACCGTCTTCGTCAGCACATAGGGCACTGGCAAGGCCAAAGCCAAGGAGCCAGATGATGCCCCAACCTCCTTGAAGCAGGGGAACAAGAAGAAAGGGAATCGGCGCCGGCCGAACCCCAACCTTGTCGCAGCTGCCGACTTCCCGGCCAAATGTAAGGGAGGCAACGAACACTTCGAGCAGTTGCTGGAGAAGCCGTGCACCAACCACGGCTATCCCGTCAAGCACAAGCTCAAGGATTGCGAGCTCCTGAGGCACGTGCTCAACCCAACTGGCAAACGCGAGGGAGGTGATCGCAACAAGAAGACACCGAAAGAGTCGAAGGATTCTGACAAACCTCAGAACATGTTCCCCGATGCCCAGGGCTGCCTCATGATTTTTGGAGGAACCGAGGATGACTGCACTCGGTGCCAGCTCAACCTACATCACCGCGAAGTCCTCGCGGCAACAACCATAGTCCCCAGGCGACTCCGTTGGTCCAACACCCCGATCACCTTTAGTCAGGACGATCACCCGCCGAGCGTACCACGATCAGGGAGCTATCCACTTGTAGTGGATCCTATCATTGGCATCAAGCGTCTGACTAGGGTGCTGATGGACGGAGGCAGCAACCTCAACATCCTCTATGTGGAGACCCTCAATGCCATGGCCATCTCGAGGGACAAGCTCTGCCCTTCCATCTTTCCGTCCTTCGGGATTATCCCAGGAATGAAACCCTACTCGCTAGGGAACATTGAACTGCCTGTCACTTTCGGTGACCGCACCAACTTCTGCACCGAGAAGCTAATCTTTGAGGTGGTGGACTTTGAGGGGTCTTACCACGCTATGCTTGGCCACCCTTGCTACACCAAGTTCATGGCGATCCCCAACTACACCTACCTCAAGCTGAAGATGTCGGGCCCGAACGACGTCATCACCGTCAGCGGCTCATTCGAGCAATCTTTCAGCTATGGCTGCGATCATTTTGAGCTCGCGACTGCCATCACCAACTCGCTCAAGTTCAAACAACCTCGAGCAAGGGTGCTGGAGTGCACCCTCGACTACAACGAGCCGAGTCCAGCCAACGCCTTCCGCCCGACGGAGGACACCAAGGCAGTTGTAGTCGATCCGACTGACCCGGCTAAGGTCGTACATATCGGGGCTCAGCTCCCTGCCAAATAGGAAGACGCGCTCGTCAACTTCCTACGCTCCAATCGAGATGTGTTTGCGTGGAAGCCGTTTGACATGCCTAGCATCCCGAGGGAGGTCACCGAGCACAAGCTCTATATCTTGCCTGGATCGAGACCTGTCCGACAATGCTAGCGCCGCTTCAATGAGGAAAGGCGTAGAGCCATAGGCGAAGAAGTCACCAAGCTCCTCACAACCGGCTTCATCAAGGAGGTCTACCACTCTAACTGGCTCGCGAATCCCGTTCTTGTAAATAAAAACAATGGAAAATGGAGAATGTGCGTCCACTACGCAGGCCTAAACAAAGCGTGCCCCAAGGATCCATTATCACTGCCGCGCATAGACCAGATAGTCGACTCCATCTCTGGGTGCGAAGTCCTCTCATTTCTGGATACCTACTCGGGCTATCACCAGATCGCTATGAAGGAGTCCGACCAGCTCGCGACCTCTTTCATCACTCCGTTCGGTTCTTATTGTTACGTAACAATGTCGTTTGGTCTCAAAAATGCAGGCGTGACCTACCAGCGCTGCGTGCAAAAGTGCTTCACGGATCAAATCGAGCCACCTCGGCAGCCTGAGCAAACCGAGCTTCCGAGGTCCATGATTTCTATTTACGTAAATGACATTGTGGTCAAAGCGCCCCGCATGGATGATTTGATCACCACTCTTGATGCGACTTTCGCTAACCTCCGTAAATTCAGCATCAAGCTGAACCCGGAGAAGTGTACTTTTGGGGTCCCCAAGGGAAAACTACTCGGCTACATTGTTTCCTAGAGTGGCATCGAAGCCAGCCCCGAGAAAATCACAGCCATCACCAAGATGGGCCCTGTCCGCAACATCCAGGGCGTCCAGAGGCTCACCGGGTGCTTGGCCGCCCTCAGTCGGTTCATATCCTGACTAGGGGAGCGAGGCATGCCCCTTTATAAACTCCTCAAAAATCAAAAACTTTTGATTGGACTGAGGAAGCTCAGCAGGCACATGATAGCCTGAAGGCACTGCTGACCACACCACCAGTTCTTGTCGCTATCGAGCCACAAGAACCCCTTCTGCTCTACCTCGCAGCCATGACACATGTGGTCAGTGCCGCACTAGTGGTTGAGAGGAAGGAGCCGGGCCACGCCATGAAGGTCCAGTGACCAGTGTACTTTGTCAGTGAGGTACTTTGTCATGAAGGTCCGCCAAGTCATGGAAGTCGCTGATCCTGCACCTGGGGCATTGACAACTGACTCCAACTCGAGGGCACCCCTCCTGGCATACCTTCTTGATGACGTCCTCCCATCAGATCGAACTGCAACTCGTAGAATCACCCGGCGGGACAAGACGTTCGTCACGATCAATGGTGAGTTGTACAAGCGCAGCCCCTCGGCAGTTGGAATGTTATTGAAATGCATCCCGACTCAACAAGGCAAGGATCTCCTTCTGGAGATCCACGCCGGCATTTGCGGGAACCACGCAGCTCCACGTTCTCTGGTTGGAAAAGCCTTTCATCAAGGATTCTACTGGCCAACTGCGTTGCAAGCAGCAGAGGAAGTTGTCCGCACATGCAAGGGGTGTTAGTTCTATGCCCGGCAGACGCTCCTGCCGGTTGTGGCGCTCCAAACTATTCCCCTCACTTGGCCATTTGCAGTTTGGGGATTAGACATGATTGGGCCTCTCAAACAGGCTCTCGGTGGGTGCACTTGGCTACTTGTCGCTGTAGACAAGTTCACCAAGTGGATCGAGGCAGAACCCACCGTAAAGTTTTTCCTGGACATTGTTTATCGATTTGGCGAGCCAAACACCATAATCACCGACAACAGGACCAACTTTACGGGTAAAAAGTTCCAGGATTTCGTGGAGGAATACGGGATCAGGATCGACTGGGCATCAGTCGGACACCCGCACACCAATAGCCAAGTCAAAAGGGCGAACGGCATGGTCCTCCAAGGACTCAAGCCACGCATCTTTGACCAGCTCAACAAGTTCGCTGGCCGTTGGGTGGATGAGCTCCCGTCGGTACTCTGGAGCCTGAGAACAACTCCCAACCGTTCCACGGGTTTCACCCCTTTCTTTCTAAACTACGGATCAGAGGCTGTGATATCATCCGATCCAGTTTATGGTGCTCCAAGGGTCAAGGAATTTGACCCAGATCAAGCAGCGAAGGCTCAAAGAGAAGCTGTCGATCTATTGGAGGAAGCACGGGAGATAGCGTTGTTTCGCTCTGCTCACTATCAGCAAACTCTACGCAGGTACCATGAGAGAAAGATACGAGGCAGGACTATGGAAGTCGGTGACATGGTGCTTCGGTGGGTGCAGTCAACCAAAGACAAGCACAAGCTTTCTCTGCCATGGGAAGGGCCATACACGATCGCGGAAGTGGTTCGACCAGGCACCTACCGACTGAAGGACAGCGACGGCATTGTTCTCACCAACACCTGGAACATCGAACAGTTACGTCGTTTTTACCCCTAAAAGCTTTCATTCATGTACTTGCGCTTTCATTCCGCTTCACTAGGCTCCTCCAGTGCCCCGGCCCGAACACTTTCTGCCCGGTATGCTCGGGGGCACCACCAGGGTGTGCCACCATGCGGCGGCCTCCCTTCAGCCATGCACTTTGCCTTTGAAAAGCAAAACTCGTTTGTTCTTGTCTAAAAGAGCAGTCTTTTTTCCGTTTTTGTTACTTGAACAGTCCTCGTAACACACTAAACTCGCCAAGTCCTCATCACGACCTATGGTGACTAGCAGCTGACGCCAACTGGGCCAGCCCAGGCTATATGCTGCAGCCTACGGTTAACGAGCGACCCGAGAGTACAAAATGCAAACGCAGAACGGTCCAGGCAATAGAGACAAAATTAAAAACAAAAAACATGAAAAATTTGAAACCCAGTTTGAGTTAGAGTTTCCCAGCCTTGAACACTCAAGACTGGTCACTCGGGGGCCATAGGGATTCCTCCACATGTTCATAATTACCAAAATTCAACAAAATTCAAACTAATTTCACTGTTTCGTTTACATTCTGCCCCTCGTTGGTCTCTACTGGTGGCGGAGGCAGTGTGCTCTGAGTTGTAGGATGTGGCGGAGTAGCAGCCGGCTCGACGCCAACGAAGCCCTCTTCACCCTCGACCGGAGAAGGATCTTCCTCGACACGACGTACCGCCTTGATCCAGTAGACAGTGATGGACTCTGAGATCGTCGCTGCAACAGGCTCCATGCACAGACCCACCTCACACACATGATCGAACGACCACCCAGTCGCGTACCCATCGCCGACCACTTGGAAGTCGATGTCCGGGAAATGCGTCGCCGCTGAGGTAAGCACTCCTGATGCGCCGTGGAGGACACGGTCGGCGATGAGCCTTCACACCTCACCTAGGACCGTCTAGAGATCGGCAACGAGTGATTCCTCCGCTGGGCGAGGCCCCAAGATGTCGACGATGACTCCACGCGCTGCATCCTGAAGCGCACCTAGCTCTGCCATCAGGTCGTTGGCCGCCTTCTCCAGCCGAATGGTCTCGCCTTAAGGGTGCGCTCCCTCTCCTAAGAAAGTGCCAGGGCCACCGAGCTCTTGGTTTTAGCCTTCTGAGAGGCCGCTAGCTTTGATTCCACGGTGAGCCAAGCCTCTGTTGGCGCTAAAATCAGCCAGACAGGAATCGGCCGATGGTCTTCAGCGTCGGACACACGACCCGGGAGAATCTGCTTAGCTCCTGTTCGGGTTATCGCCCTGGTACGGTTCGCGCGGCATGCCAGTCAATCTGACCTGTTGATTGACAAGGAAATAAAGTATTAAATTTCAGGCGCTCCGATCGACTGGATTTCCGATCTGTCCTGAGGAGCGCGTCGGCGGCGAATCGGCCGATTTGCTGTAGAGATGATCGGCTATGGATCAGCCGATAATCGTGTAGTAATTGTAAAGAAAACTGCTAGAGCGATCTAAACAATTACTACAGAGGCAACACACGAAATAGATCTAAACAGCTGTAAGATGATAAATCGAAGAAGAACGATGATGAAGCCGATTACTCAGATCTCAAGCTGGATAACTGGTGATAATACTAGAATAACAGGTAAAACTTGCAATTCTAGTAAATATCGATAACTGGTGAATAAATCCAAACGAAACCACAGCGATGCGCCCGTAGTTAAAGCTCGGATATTACTCGATAAGCGGAACCTACCAATTGGCCGGAGATCAAGTTGATGTAGCCCTGCCAATCCGTACGAACTCGTGAAAGAAGAAAAGTATTGGCGAAGTCGCCGATTTGAAAGTAAATTGCTGAAAAAGTAGAAGTATCGTTGTTGATTGATGTGTTGATATTTTTGCAAGACCCTGACGACTCCTATTTATATCCTAAAACTAGGACTCCTGGTCGATCACGACTTGTTACAATCTTATTTAAAAAATAGGAAAACTACTATATCTATAATAACTTTTAAAGGAAACGGACTCCCGCAGAATCTTCCGCTGCCGTCCCCTAATCCAATCAGGATTCTTTTCAATTGCTCCTTGACCGACTTAGCGTTGCCCTGCTGACCAACTTTCGACCAGGACCCTCCGAAATAGTCCCATCCTGTTGGCGCATGCTGTATCACCAATCGGCCGATTTCCAACTGTTACCTCAATCGGCCGATTCCTTACCGTAGCCTTTAGATCTGCCGCATCGGCCGACCTTCTTTTCCCGACGCCGATTTAACACGTGTCAAAATCTGGTGTCAACACATGCCCCCCAGTTTCGGAGTAAAACATAACTTTTTCTTTGAAACTCTTTCTTTAATCCTTTCCTCCGAAACGGGCGCAGTAAAAACCTCCTTTCGTTCCGCGGCACAATGATTGCAATTTCCTCGGACCGAGCGCGCGAAACGACTGCTCCTATGGAATTCGTGTAGACGGCGCGGTAGGAATACCATCTTTGCCCTTGCTCTCCTGATTTTTCTTAAGTAATGACCTTCTCCGCCTACTCTTCCTCACAAATCTAGCATTCTCTTCCAGCGAACCACTGTTCGTCTCCCTCCAAGCTCTCTTTGATCTCCAAGCGCTTCCCCTCTTCCGGCGATCTCATCCGCGACCTGCTCCAACCCTCCAATGGCGTCACCATCGGCGACCGCTCCATCCACGGAAGCTCTATCGGCAACTCCTTCAGCGGCGGCGGCCCAATCGGCGGCTTCCCTGGCGGTCCCATCGGCGACGATGATTTCCATCCCAGAGGTAAATGCTTGAAATTTTTCCCTTTTTGCTTTTCTACTGCTTCAGTACTTTCCGGATCCTTTCTCAGTTTCTTCCCCTTTTCTCCCTTTTTAGGCACTTAGGCACCGAATCACCATCCCCCTCTCAGAATCCCCTGACCTCATCAGCTTGGGCCCTATGGGGAACCCCGATCCAACAGACCTGATCAGTCTAGAAACTCATAGAATCCCATTCAAGCAGTCGCCCATGGACCTAGATCAGTGGGTAGGTACTTTTAGATCCTGGCCAAATGAAACCCCCGGCTGGAGAGAATGGTACCAGAGAGTGGCCAGATCTTGGAAGATTCAGTGGGAGGAACAAAAAATCGGCCAGTGCATAGACCTATCTTTGTCTCAGATGGAAAGAAATGAACCTCTGGTCATGGCAGCTTCTTATTTCTGGTCTGATGCACTCAATGCATTCCTTTTCGGACATGGACCCATGACCCCGACTCTGGCCGATGTTCTGTTGTTGACCGGCCTCGATGTCTCCTCCGTCGATACCCCTTTTAACTATCTGTTCAAGCCATCACATCGGCTAGAGACCAAAGGAATCGGCGGGTGGAAAGGGTATATTAGCAAAAATATGAAGACCGGGACAGTTTCAGAGAGGGAGCATACTGCTTTCCTGATGATGTGGCTAGAAAAGCACTTTTTCTGTGGCAGAGAAGTTGGACCCTCTTCAAACACCCAAGCTTTAGCGGAGGCTTTGTCACAAGGATCGGCCATCCCCCTTGGAAAACATCTGCTGGGATCGGCCTATTACCTGATGCACCAAATCGGCACCAAGCTGTCGAAGGGGGAGCCGATCGGGAACCCTGGCGGTCCCTGGTGGTTCATCAACCTCTGGCTCAATTTACACATGAGCAAGGTCTCTCCGCAACGGATTGTGGCAGAACCACCTGAATTAATCCGACTCAAGTGTATTAACCATCACCATTAAGGCATCCTCGGTTAACCTTACACTTCAAACGGAGTAATCCACTGGTCTGTCGGGTATAACCTCCCGATACAACCACGGTGAACGGATCGAGCGCCGTACATACAAATGCTCATGCGACGATGAGCCCAGAGAATACCACATTCCAGCAAATATTACATCATTAGCATAAGTAAGTATTACAGCCTAATTCTGAGTTTAGAAAACAAGTACTTCAATTAACATAAATAAGTTTTTCAGAGTTAAATTGCAGCGGAAATAACAACGGAAACTACTCGACGATACAGGATGTCTCGATGAAGCCCGTACGAGACATCACTCGGCCTTATCTCCGTTGGACGGGGGCGCATCCCATTCCACCGACCAACCAGGGGGAAGAGTGCAGGGCCAAGTCAAGCTAGCAATCATGTCTTCAAAGGGTTCACCTGAAATCGAGTCACAAGCAAGACTGAGTATACTAATACTCAGCAAGACTTACCCGAGTGGTGGGAACTACTCCACCGACTCTAGACATGCCAGGCTTTTTGGCTCAGGGGTTTGTTTTGCCGAAAAGCATCTACAAGTGGGTCCTTACTTTCAACTTTTAGCTCAAGATTCTAGTTTCGTTGGCCAGTCTAGGTAAGCAGCTATCTAATGCATACATGGTGAAACATTAAGTTTTCCATCCAACCAGTTCATTCATTATCATTGTTCCTCTTCTTACTCTGTGGGTAAAAATGGTTAAGCAGTCTCAATAGCCGTGAGAAACGGACGATTCGAATCGAATTTCTTAACCTTGCAAGGGAAACCCAAACACACGTCACGTGGTTACTCCCTAGAGTCACACGTGCAACTTTTCCCCTTTCTTTCCGGGTCGTGGATCGGGGCTACCCTCCGAGAGTACAAGAGCCCCACGCCACGGTTCGGCGCCGGGTCGTGACCACTCTCTGCACTCGCCATATGCACATGGGACCGAAGTTCAAAGGGTAGGATGCCGTCCCCTTGCCGGGCCAATCAGGTACTTAAGCTTACCGATTCCCATAATCTCGGCATGTGTTTAGTACGTTCAAAGACTTAACCATCACTACCACACCCTGCGGCCTTAGCATTTTTCACTAGACAGACGGGCCTCAATCGTAACCATCGTTACATAACCCGTCCGTGTCCTTATGATTGCAGCGTGTAGTAGTCATTCAACTCCTATTTTCTCGCGAGTGACAGGAAATCACTCGACTTTTACCGGAGTCCTATTAGCACAGCATTCTAACGAACCTTACATCTAGTTTTCAAACAAGGGTTCCTGACATCATGCAACTAAGTTTTCATCCAACTCCTATAAACTTAATGCACAAGCAAGGAGTAAAGAGTTGCATCATTTCGGAAAGAATGGGTTATGCTCCGGGGCTTGCCTTCGCAGTTCGCTTGGGGATCTTCCGAACTTGGGCTCGGGTCTTCAAAAGCTTCAGTTAGATTTGCTTGAGCTTCGCGTTGTTCACTCTCGGACGCGGGCACCAGCTCGTAGGTTCCGTCGGCGAGAGTCGTCGATTCTACATGAGTGCACATTTTAAGTCGTGGAAATAGCACTTGATGACGATTTGAGAGTCATTACTACAAGGGATAATTTCTGGTCATGAAATTTTGGATTTAGGCACATCAAGGAAAGGTGTGCTTACTGTAAAATTTTCAGCCAATTTTATGTAACAGATTAATTCCGAAAAATAGATTTCATTGTTGCTGTTAGACACTTGTTCTTTTTTTACAGAACAACTGGTGTAACAAATGAGTCTAAGATTTTTACAGAGCTTTCACTTAAGCATGCAGAAGCTACTGTAATTTTTGTAGGATTTATCATGCAGTATTTAGATCATAGAAAATATAACATTCTACACCTAGGCTTTTCAAAGATTCATTTTTACAGGGCCCTACACAGGGTTTTTGTCCATGAAACTTTTTACACAGCAACCTCTACCACAGTGTAACTCCCAGTAATAATTTGGGGATTTTCCAAACTAAGGTACTATTTTCTTGATTTAATGTATGTTATTAGCACATAAATCAAATAAATAGGTTACTGTGAGATAAAAATTCTCCTAATTTTTCTATGGCTTCTAGTTACCAATACATTAGCATAGGAAAAATTTCAAGGGGTGACTCACCACCTAACTACAGGGATAAAACATTCCTTTTATACATGAATTAAAACTAAGTTTAACAAACAGCAGAGCTAGAGATGGAATTTGGGTCTGATCTTTTTACACAGTCCTAATCATCCAGCAACTAATTCACTGCCCAAAATTCAGGGTCAGCATTGCTCTAGATCAATGGGTATAAAATATGTCTATTAAAGCTTCTATTTAATGTAGAGCGAAATATTTCGAGATTCTGAGAAAATTTTTGTAACAAAAGTGGTAGAGTTTGTTCTGAGGATTCCAGAACAGTTGAGTTTGCATTTTTCTGAATTTTCTACGATTTTATACGAATTTTACAAGTTCACTGAATTTGAATCTAGGTTTGAAATTTTCTTTTACAACTAGGTCCTTGAATCTTACGCTCAGACCCTTCTAAAGATTTAAATCCTTGCAATTGGGTCCTCGGCGGCTCGGGTGCGGCGGCCGGCCGAAATTCCGGCGAGGGGGCTCACCGGCGGCGAGGGGCGGGGGTCGGGGAAGGTTCAGGGGCGCGAGGGCTACCTTGTGGGGGTGTTGTCCAGGTGGGGGACGGCCGGGAAAGGCTCGCCGTCGTTGGAGCAGGGGCGGCGGCGGCGCGGCTCGCGTCGACGGCGGTGCTCCGGTGGCTTTGGGTGGCGTTGGGTGGGTCGGTGAGCTGCGGTGGGGTGATGTAGTGGTGGCTGGGTGCTCGGTTTGGGCAGTGGGCGGCTGTGGAGGGCTGCCCACGGGCGGGTGGTGCTCGGCGGCGGCGATGGCGCGGCGAGGCGTTCTGGTGGCGGGGCTTCGCGCGGGCGGTCGGGGGTGGCGGTTTTGTAGGGACAGGAGGGTGCGTGGGGATGCCTGGGTGACGCGCGGGGCGGGGCACGGCAGCAGCGTGCACTGGGCGCGGCGGGCGGCGGCAGAACGCCGGCGCGGCGTGCGGGGAGCGGGCGCGGTGACTGGGCGGCCGCGATTGTGGCGTGGGCGTGGCGAGATAGCGCCGGGCGCGGAGTGGGGGGGGGCAGCAGCGGCAGCGGCTCGGGCGGAGGGCAGGCGCGGCGACTGGTGGGGCGCGGGGGCCGGGGCGGCACGGCGGAGCGCGGGTACTGGCCGGGCGGGCGGCGGCCGGGGCGCGGCAGCACGCGCGGGTGGGGACTGGGCGGCGCGGCGTCGGGGCGGGGGAAAGCCGGCCGTGGCGGGGTGGCGCGGCGGCCACTGGCCTGGCGCCTCGCGCCGGTCAGGCGACGCCGGCCACCTGGCGCGCGGCGGGCGGGCGCGTGCGCGCGGCGCGGCAGCAGAGGGGGGAGATGCCAGGGACCGAAATGCAAAAATTCGAAAAAGTTCAGGGGGCTGGGTGCAAACAGGGCGTTTTCTCCTCTTTCTGATTTGAATTTCAAAAACTTTTGAACACGAAAGTTGTTCAAAATAAAAAGTTCTATAACTTTGGTTTCAGGCAACATCTCATTTGGCTTATGGTTTTAAAGTTATTTTAAAAGTTTCAAATGTGCCCAAATGTGCCCAAATTTAATTTGAATTCCAACTGAACCCGTTTTAAATTCTTTCCACCCTCTCATTAGTTGGTTTAACACATAGAGTTAGGCTAATGACATTGATTTCGGAATTTTTAATTATCAGGGTTGTCACAGCCTTCCCCCCTTAACAAGAATCTCGCCCCGAGATTCGGTAATTCTTAGTGTGGGCGTGGGTGCACATACCAGTGGTTGAGACCAGAAACCCAGGGAAATGTTGGTTCAGGTAGCTTTCCGTTTCCCAGGTGGCTTCTTCTTCCGTGTGGCGATTCCATTGTATCTTATACATTCTAATCACTTTCTTCCTGGTCTCTCTTTCCTTTTGATCCAGAATCTTAATTGGGTGTTCGACATACGAGAGATCGGGTTCCAACGATATTTCTTGTTGTTCCACAACCTCGGTAGGGACTCGAATACACTTCTTGAGTTGAGATACGTGGAAGACATCATGGGTGGCCGTGAGCTGAGGGGGCAGTCGTAATTTGTAGGCTACGGGTCCGCAGCTCTCCATGATTTCGTAAGGACCAATATAACGGGGAGCTAGTTTGCCTTTGATTCCAAATCTTCGCACTCCCTTGGTTGGTGAAACTCGAAGATAGACATGATCGCCAACTTCGAACTTTAGAGGCTTTCTCCTTTTGTCCGAATAGCTCTTTTGTCGGGCTTGTGCGGCTCTAAGATTTGCTTGTATTACTTTTACTTTCTCCTCTGCCTCGATTACCAGGTCGGGTCCAATTAGTTTACGTTCTCCGGTTTGTGACCAGCTCAAAGGGGTTCGACACCTTCGTCCGTACAGGGCCTCAAATGGTGCCATTTTCAAACTCGTTTGGTAGCTGTTGTTGTAAGAGAACTCTGCCAGGGGTAGGCATTTGTCCCAATTCTTGTCATAATGAATGACACAAGCTCTCAGCATGTCTTCAAGAATTTGGTTTACTCTTTCTGTTTGTCCATCGGTCTGAGGATGGTATGCTGAGCTGCGAATCAGCTTTGTGCCAAGAGACGTTTGCAGATGTTCCCAAAAGCGTGCTACAAACTGGGGACCACGATCGGAAATGATTGTCTTAGGTATTCCATGCAGGCAAACAATACGATCGAGGTAAATATCGGCATATTTCTTGGTAGAATAGGTGGTATGTACCGGAAGAAAATGTGCCGTCTTCGTGAGTCTATCAACGATAACCCATACGGAATCATGTCTCTGGGAAGTGTTTGGTAATCCCACGATGAAGTCCATACTTATGTCTTCCCATTTCCATGATGGTATAGGTAACGGTTGAAGTGTACCGGCCACCTTTAAGTGGCTAGCTTTTACTCTCTGGCATGTGTCACATTCCGAGACATACGTAGCAATTTCCCTTCTCATTCTAGTCCACCAGAAGTTTTGCCTTAGGTCCTGATACATTTTGCTACTGCCGGGGTGGATAGAGAATTTGGAGAGGTGTGCCTCATCAAGAATTTGCTTGCGGAGTTTACGATCCTTCGGAACGACTATCCGACTTTCGAACCATAGAACTCCCTTATGGTCCTGGCGGAAACACTTATACTTCTCTTCACCTAGAGAGAGTTTTTGTTTGATGATCTTGATTCCTTCATCATGTAGTTGTGCCATGACGATTTGGTCGTGAAGAGTGGGCTCAACTGAGATGTGATCTAGAGTGCCTTGGGAAACTATTTCCAAGTTAAGCTTCCTCATGTCTGCACATAATGTCTCATGGTAGGACTCCATGGATAAGCAATGGCAATGGGACTTGCGGCTTAGTGCATCCGCGACTACATTAGCCTTACCGGGGTGATAGTGCACTTCAAGGTCATAATCTTTGATTAATTCTAGCCATCTTCGTTGTCTCATATTCAGATCGGCTTGTGTGAAGATGTACTTGAGACTCTTATGATCCGTGTAGATATTGCACTGTGTACCCATGAGATAGTGTCTCCATATCTTCAGAGCGTGAATGACGGCTGCGAGCTCAAGGTCATGCGTGGGATAATTCCGTTCGTGGGGCCGAAGGGCTCGTGAGGCATATGCAATCACTCGATTCTCTTGCATGAGCACACATCCTAGACCAGTACCTGATGCGTCACAATACACATCGAATGACTTGGTATTATCGGGTTGAGCTAACACAGGTGCAGTAGTCAGATGCTCTCTGAGAGTGTGGAAGGCTTCTTCACACTTCTCATTCCATACGAACTTTACTTCCTTCTTTAACAGTTCGGTCATGGGCTTAGCAATTCGAGAGAAATCCAGGATGAAGCGACGGTAGTAACCGGCTAAGCCGAGAAAACTGCGAATCTGATGAACAGAGGTAGGGGGTTTCCAATCCATCACCTCTTGTACCTTGCTGGGGTCAACAGCTATGCCTTCGCTGGAGATCGTGTGACCTAAGAACTTTACAGTATCCAACCAGAATTCACACTTAGAAAACTTAGCATAGAGCTGATGGTCTCTGAGTCGCTGAAGAACAATGCGAAGGTGCTTGGCATGCTCTTCCTCATCCTTTGAATAGATAAGAATGTCGTCGATGAACACTACGACGAATTTGTCCAGTTCGGGCATGAATACCGAATTCATGAGATACATGAAGTAGGCAGGGGCATTGGTGAGTCCAAAGGACATGACCAAGAATTCATATAGTCCATATCGTGTGGAGAAGGCAGTCTTAGGAATATCGCACGGGCGAATCTTGATCTGATGATATCCCGAGCGAAGATCAATCTTTGAGAAGACTCTGGCTCCAGCTAATTGGCCGAAGAGTACATCGATGCGAGGAAGCGGGTATTTATTTTTAACTGTTACCGCATTGAGAGGTCGGTAGTCCACACATAATCTCAAACTGTCATCCTTCTTCTTTACGAATAGGGCTGGACATCCCCAAGGTGACGCGCTAGGGCGAATAAAACCTTTGTCCAGTAGTTCCTGGAGTTGAAGTTTCAACTCGGCCAATTCTTTAGGGGGCATCCTATATGGTCTCTTGGATATAGGTGCAGTGCCTGGTTGTAGCTCAATAACGAACTCAATATCCCTATCCGGTGGCATTCCTGGTAAGTCATCCGGGAAAACATCGGCATACTCGTTCACCACAAGAATCTCCTCTAGCTTAAGTCCTTCCATCTTATAAGCACAGGAATTCGTGCAATCTATGAATGGTAGGTAAAGGGTAGTGGCTCCGTGACTAGGTGAATTTATCTCAACGGCTCGGGAAGAAAGGTCCAGTGTGACTCCATGCATAGCCATCCAGTTCATTCCCAAAATAATGTCCATGCCGTCAAGGGGTAAAAGGACAAGGTCCGTGTCGATGGTTTTACTACCCAATTTGACTGGTACTTGTCTGACCATTTGGTTTGAAGCAATTTTACCACCCGGTGTTGATATCATATATGACCCTTTTGTGTGACAAACATCCAAGCCTACTTTTGCACCGAATTTTGCACTTATGAAACTATGCGATGCACCAGAATCAAATAATATAACGGCGGGCTTGTTATGGATAGAGAATGTACCCGACATTACTGGGGCTCCTTCTGGAAGCTCTGCAAGCGTGGTGAAGTTAATCCGTCCTTGCTTGACTTGCAGGGTTTGTCTCTTGCCCCTGTTCTTAGCGTTCGGGTTGGATCCTTGACCTTGGTTGGGCTGTCCAGGCTGAGGGCATTCTCGCGCGAAGTGGCTGGAACTCCCGCACTTGAAACAGCGATTCATGGGGCTAGGTCGAAGAGACTGCTGGAGAACGGGCCTCGGACCATTCTGCGGAGGCATCGGGGGTCGTACCATGCCTGGCTGCTGTGGGGGTCTGGCAATCCATCTTCCTGGCTGCGGGGCCCTTGGTGGAGCTGTGGGTGCGGTATTTTGTACGATGCGATACCTTGGTGGTTGGGCACTTGATGGTCCTGCGGGTGCCTTTCTCTTTTTCTCTGCCCGGTGTGCCATGATACAGTCCTCCTGGGTAATGGCCATATTGACCAACTCGTTGTAGGTGTCCGCCCTGGCTAAGTTCAGACGTTCCTTGAGCTTGGTATTCAGACCTCGACGGAATCGATCACGCTTCTTGGCATCCGTATCAGCGTGATACCCCGCATACTGGCATAGGTTGTTGAACGCCTGCGCGTACTGTAACACGGTGCGGGTGCCCTGGGTAAGTGCCAGAAACTCATTCAACTTCCTCTCCAAGAGACCCTCGGGAATATGATGTGCCCGGAATGCGGTCTTGAATTCGTTCCAGTCGACCACATGATCAGCCGGGAGCATCGCAAAATAGTGGTCCCACCACAGTCGAGCGGTACCGCGAAGCTGTTGCGCGGCAAAACGAGCCTTGTTGGCCTCTGAGCATGGGGCCACAAGTAGTGTGAACTTGGATTCTATGGTGCGAATCCATGCATCTGCGTCCAGGGGTTCCTCGGTCTTATGGAACAATGGAGGCTGGGTCCCTAGGAAATCCGTGTATCCTGCAGCTTGTGGTTGGTGAGCATGGTGCCCACCTCTCTGCTGGTGTTGCCCTTGCACAATCTGACGCAGCAGCTCGGTTTGAGCGGCCATCACTTCCACCAAACTGGGCGGGGGTGGTGGCGATTGTCGCGAGCGGCTGCCACCGGCACCAAAACCCTCGGGGTTGCCACGTGTTGATCCAACCATCTGAAACGTGAAAGGTTACCATTAGCAACGCGATCCATATTACTTCCTTGATTCATAATTAATTGGTGTAGTCATAGACTTCCGAAGTCTGAGCTAGAAGTATGGACAGAATCTCTGTTTGCTACGAGAAACATCATAGCCTGCTGTGGGTCCATCCAAAACATCTCAAACATTTGTGGTAGTCAGAGAATTTAGGACTGCCCCACTTTGGTATTTACTTCGGTGCTAGAACTATGGCTAAGGTGGTCGAAAAGCTCTTCCTTTGCCTTGCTGTCTTAGCTGTTTTTCAGCAGAATGATCGGTACTGTTTCGCCTATATCTTAAACTAGCGAGGTCCAATGAAGCTGAATTTTTGTGAGGACCTAGATCACAAAATTTAGCACAAGTCTGGTATTCAACACTCAGCCAAGAAATGCAAGGAGACATGGGTAAAAATTCCGACAAGTCTCAGCGATTGTGGATTCCATCGTTTACCAACTTACAACGAAATCACCAAGTTTATCGCCGTTCCTTACATGTTGTGGGTATCCACATGGTTCAGATATACCCAACACAAAAGAGTTACTCAACTCCTAGTTAGCCTATCACAACACTTGCCAAAAGTTAGGCTACCCTATCGAGGAGTATGTGCAAAAGTCCTCCTAGGTCGTCCTCTAGAAATCATCCAAGTCGTTGACAGACGACTCGCTGTGAGCCGGAGAGTGGGCTCCCATCTGAGGTGCCTGTGGTACCTCACCCTCGAAATCCATACCTGAGATACCATCAATCTCCTGTGGCTCCTCCTCATCCTCCTCCATGTCGTCCTCATGGGGATGGTCATTCTGATCATGATGCCACTGAATATGCTCATTAGCATCCTCCAACTCAAGGTTCAGATCATGGAGCTGCTCCTCCAACTGTGCTATCGTGGTATCTCTCTCACCCATGAGAGTGTCCTGCTCCTGGATTTGGCCCTCAAGTTGGCCAATCTGAGCATCTCTGTCCTCAAGATCCTGACTGAGCTCCTTTATCTGCTCATCCCTGGTATCTGCCATCATATGGTAGGCCTGAGCAAGATCAGTGAGCTGCTCGAGTGCCTGACTCTGGAGAGTCTGAAGCCGGTAGAGTGCACTCATGCACCGCACGGAGGTATGGATAGTCTCCTGGGCATGGAAGTCTACCAAATACTGTGCGTGCTGCACCCTGTTGAGCCAAAAGGGGTCGTTGTCCTGGGCAGCAGGAAACAATCCAATGGGAGTGAGTGTGACAACCTCGGGACGCTGCGCACAAAATGTGGTGAGCGCCCTCATGGCTGCAAGCTCCCAAGTATCGGCCAAACGGCGACCAACAGCCTCAAGCTCCAAGGCGGGCCACTCCGGGTGTAGCGGGTGCGGAAAGATAGTCACGTTGACACGGCACTGGGTAACTCCATTTTCTGCAAACTCCAGTCCGGCGTAACGTGGGGGAATTAGATAGCCCGCGGTACGCAGAACATCCCACAAAATAGAGGGAAAGCCCTCCCAGTGGAGGCACTGCGAGTGCACGCGTCCATCCTCATTCACCATCATCTCAACAGGCTCGGCCATCTGAACAAAAGATCAAATGGAGTGAGATAGCGAAAACTGTGAGCAGCACAAGGACAGATTCTGTATAGTGTGCAAAAATAATCATAACTCCCACAGTTCTCGTCCAAAAATTCTCAAATTTCACCAGGTCACTCCTAAGGTATTTGTGAACAACTTTTCTAGTCAACTCCAGAGCTAATTGGGTCTCTAAGATGGTCTTCCTTTTCAGGTTTTACCTTACTGTCTACCCAGAATTTTCAGTGAACAGAAGGCTAGAGTTTCGTGCACCAGGAAAAATCTACCCAGCCAAAATTTACCAAATTTTAACAGCAGCTTCTGGGATAAATTTGGAACAAGTTTTGTGTTGTACTCCCTTGCAGAAAACCGCAGGAAGGGGGCCTAAAAATTTAAGAGGCAGAAGTGCTTATTCCGGACAGAATTCTGACATTTCGAGGTTTCTGTTATTTCTTATTATCCATAAGTTCAGAATTTTTCATTTTTGAATAGAAGATAGGGCACAAGATTTGGAACAATTTCTTTAACATGAACTTTATCAGAAATGGTCGTTTTCTTTGGTCAATAATTCGCTCTTTTCGATCGTGGCAGATTTGGGACAGTTTCCCTAGATAATCCTTACGCAACCATGCTTAGATACGCAAGAACCTTTCCACTCTCACATAACGCATTTTTTTTTTTGATTTCAGATACACATGTTCATGATGTATGCACGTCCTATTCGTCCTCACAAATAAAACAATTGCCAAATAGCTTTGGTCTTACGAAGATAGTTTCGGTGGCTTACACAATACGGCTCTCGCTATAATAGCTAGTCGAGTCTTTCTAATCGTTCCTTAACTTATCGTAATCGCGGTTAGTGTACCTGCAGAAAATCGACAAGCATTTATATATCATGAACCTTTCATGCCAGCACTCATGAAAGCGTCCGTATTCATTACCGTTTACTTATAGAAACGATATCTGTACAATTTCCGCCGTACAGACGACGTTAACATACGCTATCGAGATAGCGTATTCACGGGGGTACCGTCATGAGACGGGGGTATGAACAGCGATCGCCATACCCTGCGCCGAACCTTCTACTCCCAAGATGTTCAACTAACAGTTGGCATATTGGCAGCACCTCAAGTAAGCCACTGCTTGAGGGCAGCGTTCGGTTCGCATCACCGACAGGAAGGCCAAGCTCCCTCAGTTGGCTGAGGATCCTTACCTTCTTACCTTAGCGACGAGTGCGTCGTTACAGAATTTAAGGTCGGTTGTGCGTGAAAGTAAGTTTTGACAGAAAATGATGTGCTGGAAGTCAGTTGATACTTTATATAGAAGTTAGATAGCCACCTAGTAACTTTCCCATAAACCCTTAGGGCTTTACGAACTAGGCACCATCCTTAACGTACCAACGCATTTCGCAACACAACCTTCTAGTCAAGTTTTATGAAAACAAGTTTTTAAGGCTTGTCGCATTCTCTGGCGTATGTATTTCGGCTCTGGTGTCCGCTGTTGCCAGCTGTGGCACCAGTTACGGCTCTGATACCAGCTGTGGCAGAACCACCTGAATTAATCCGACTCAAGTGTATTAACCATCACCATTAAGGCATCCTCGGTTAACCTTACACTTCAAACGGAGTAATCCACTGGTCTGTCGGGTATAACCTCCCGATACAACCACGGTGAACGGATCGAGCGCCGTACATACAAATGCTCATGCGACGATGAGCCCAGAGAATACCACATTCCAGCAAATATTACATCATTAGCATAAGTAAGTATTACAGCCTAATTCTGAGTTTAGAAAACAAGTACTTCAATTAACATAAATAAGTTTTTCAGAGTTAAATTGCAGCGGAAATAACAACGGAAACTACTCGACGATACAGGATGTCTCGATGAAGCCCGTACGAGACATCACTCAGCTGTGGCAGAACCACCTGAATTAATCCGACTCAAGTGTATTAACCATCACCATTAAGGCATCCTCGGTTAACCTTACACTTCAAACGGAGTAATCCACTGGTCTGTCGGGTATAACCTCCCGATACAACCACGGTGAACGGATCGAGCGCCGTACATACAAATGCTCATGCGACGATGAGCCCAGAGAATACCACATTCCAGCAAATATTACATCATTAGCATAAGTAAGTATTACAGCCTAATTCTGAGTTTAGAAAACAAGTACTTCAATTAACATAAATAAGTTTTTCAGAGTTAAATTGCAGCGGAAATAACAACGGAAACTACTCGACGATACAGGATGTCTCGATGAAGCCCGTACGAGACATCACTCGGCCTTATCTCCGTTGGACGGGGGCGCATCCCATTCCACCGACCAACCAGGGGGAAGAGTGCAGGGCCAAGTCAAGCTAGCAATCATGTCTTCAAAGGGTTCACCTGAAATCGAGTCACAAGCAAGACTGAGTATACTAATACTCAGCAAGACTTACCCGAGTGGTGGGAACTACTCCACCGACTCTAGACATGCCAGGCTTTTTGGCTCAGGGGTTTGTTTTGCCGAAAAGCATCTACAAGTGGGTCCTTACTTTCAACTTTTAGCTCAAGATTCTAGTTTCGTTGGCCAGTCTAGGTAAGCAGCTATCTAATGCATACATGGTGAAACATTAAGTTTTCCATCCAACCAGTTCATTCATTATCATTGTTCCTCTTCTTACTCTGTGGGTAAAAATGGTTAAGCAGTCTCAATAGCCGTGAGAAACGGACGATTCGAATCGAATTTCTTAACCTTGCAAGGGAAACCCAAACACACGTCACGTGGTTACTCCCTAGAGTCACACGTGCAACTTTTCCCCTTTCTTTCCGGGTCGTGGATCGGGGCTACCCTCCGAGAGTACAAGAGCCCCACGCCACGGTTCGGCGCCGGGTCGTGACCACTCTCTGCACTCGCCATATGCACATGGGACCGAAGTTCAAAGGGTAGGATGCCGTCCCCTTGCCGGGCCAATCAGGTACTTAAGCTTACCGATTCCCATAATCTCGGCATGTGTTTAGTACGTTCAAAGACTTAACCATCACTACCACACCCTGCGGCCTTAGCATTTTTCACTAGACAGACGGGCCTCAATCGTAACCATCGTTACATAACCCGTCCGTGTCCTTATGATTGCAGCGTGTAGTAGTCATTCAACTCCTATTTTCTCGCGAGTGACAGGAAATCACTCGACTTTTACCGGAGTCCTATTAGCACAGCATTCTAACGAACCTTACATCTAGTTTTCAAACAAGGGTTCCTGACATCATGCAACTAAGTTTTCATCCAACTCCTATAAACTTAATGCACAAGCAAGGAGTAAAGAGTTGCATCATTTCGGAAAGAATGGGTTATGCTCCGGGGCTTGCCTTCGCAGTTCGCTTGGGGATCTTCCGAACTTGGGCTCGGGTCTTCAAAAGCTTCAGTTAGATTTGCTTGAGCTTCGCGTTGTTCACTCTCGGACGCGGGCACCAGCTCGTAGGTTCCGTCGGCGAGAGTCGTCGATTCTACATGAGTGCACATTTTAAGTCGTGGAAATAGCACTTGATGACGATTTGAGAGTCATTACTACAAGGGATAATTTCTGGTCATGAAATTTTGGATTTAGGCACATCAAGGAAAGGTGTGCTTACTGTAAAATTTTCAGCCAATTTTATGTAACAGATTAATTCCGAAAAATAGATTTCATTGTTGCTGTTAGACACTTGTTCTTTTTGTACAGAACAACTGGTGTAACAAATGAGTCTAAGATTTTTACAGAGCTTTCACTTAAGCATGCAGAAGCTACTGTAATTTTTGTAGGATTTATCATGCAGTATTTAGATCATAGAAAATATAACATTCTACACCTAGGCTTTTCAAAGATTCATTTTTACAGGGCCCTACACAGGGTTTTTGTCCATGAAACTTTTTACACAGCAACCTCTACCACAGTGTAACTCCCAGTAATAATTTGGGGATTTTCCAAACTAAGGTACTATTTTCTTGATTTAATGTATGTTATTAGCACATAAATCAAATAAATAGGTTACTGTGAGATAAAAATTCTCCTAATTTTTCTATGGCTTCTAGTTACCAATACATTAGCATAGGAAAAATTTCAAGGGGTGACTCACCACCTAACTACAGGGATAAAACATTCCTTTTATACATGAATTAAAACTAAGTTTAACAAACAGCAGAGCTAGAGATGGAATTTGGGTCTGATCTTTTTACACAGTCCTAATCATCCAGCAACTAATTCACTGCCCAAAATTCAGGGTCAGCATTGCTCTAGATCAATGGGTATAAAATATGTCTATTAAAGCTTCTATTTAATGTAGAGCGAAATATTTCGAGATTCTGAGAAAATTTTTGTAACAAAAGTGGTAGAGTTTGTTCTGAGGATTCCAGAACAGTTGAGTTTGCATTTTTCTGAATTTTCTACGATTTTATACGAATTTTACAAGTTCACTGAATTTGAATCTAGGTTTGAAATTTTCTTTTACAACTAGGTCCTTGAATCTTACGCTCAGACCCTTCTAAAGATTTAAATCCTTGCAATTGGGTCCTCGGCGGCTCGGGTGCGGCGGCCGGCCGAAATTCCGGCGAGGGGGCTCACCGGCGGCGAGGGGCGGGGGTCGGGGAAGGTTCAGGGGCGCGAGGGCTACCTTGTGGGGGTGTTGTCCAGGTGGGGGACGGCCGGGAAAGGCTCGCCGTCGTTGGAGCAGGGGCGGCGGCGGCGCGGCTCGCGTCGACGGCGGTGCTCCGGTGGCTTTGGGTGGCGTTGGGTGGGTCGGTGAGCTGCGGTGGGGTGATGTAGTGGTGGCTGGGTGCTCGGTTTGGGCAGTGGGCGGCTGTGGAGGGCTGCCCACGGGCGGGTGGTGCTCGGCGGCGGCGATGGCGCGGCGAGGCGTTCTGGTGGCGGGGCTTCGCGCGGGCGGTCGGGGTGGCGGTTTTGTAGGGACAGGAGGGTGCGTGGGGATGCCTGGGTGACGCGCGGGGCGGGGCACGGCAGCAGCGTGCACTGGGCGCGGCGGGCGGCGGCAGAACGCCGGCGCGGCGTGCGGGGAGCGGGCGCGGTGACTGGGCGGCCGCGATTGTGGCGTGGGCGTGGCGAGATAGCGCCGGGCGCGGAGTGGGGGGGGGGCAGCAGCGGCAGCGGCTCGGGCGGAGGGCAGGCGCGGCGACTGGTGGGGCGCGGGGGCCGGGGCGGCACGGCGGAGCGCGGGTACTGGCCGGGCGGGCGGCGGCCGGGGCGCGGCAGCACGCGCGGGTGGGGACTGGGCGGCGCGGCGTCGGGGCGGGGGAAAGCCGGCCGTGGCGGGGTGGCGCGGCGGCCACTGGCCTGGCGCCTCGCGCCGGTCAGGCGACGCCGGCCACCTGGCGCGCGGCGGGCGGGCGCGTGCGCGCGGCGCGGCAGCAGAGGGGGGAGATGCCAGGGACCGAAATGCAAAAATTCGAAAAAGTTCAGGGGGCTGGGTGCAAACAGGGCGTTTTCTCCTCTTTCTGATTTGAATTTCAAAAACTTTTGAACACGAAAGTTGTTCAAAATAAAAAGTTCTATAACTTTGGTTTCAGGCAACATCTCATTTGGCTTATGGTTTTAAAGTTATTTTAAAAGTTTCAAATGTGCCCAAATGTGCCCAAATTTAATTTGAATTCCAACTGAACCCGTTTTAAATTCTTTCCACCCTCTCATTAGTTGGTTTAACACATAGAGTTAGGCTAATGACATTGATTTCGGAATTTTTAATTATCAGGGTTGTCACACGGATAGAGACCAAAACTTTCCCTAACATTGAGTCAGAGGAGAATCCATCCGTCCGACGAAGCTGCAGATCTTTTGGAGAAGCGGCATCGGCCTTCCCCGGCCAGCTGAGTACTTCAGATGCTTTTATAATGGCCTTAGTGAAGAGACCGTCAGCTGCCATCCATATCAAGCAGTGGAGCCGATTTTTGAATTACCCATAAGCTACGACTTCTCCGCCCATACTTTTGACAGGGAGCTTATGGATGTCTTGATCAAGCCAGGGATTCTGCCAGCCAATTTCTTCTCAGGAAAGGATTCTCCCACCTATGAGTTCTACAATCCATCGGCTGCAGCAAGGCAACTGGGTTTTGGCCAACTGCCGATTCGGGTCTACTTCGCCGGTCAAGCGAAATTCAGGGATGGACTGACTTCAAGTCTTGATTACAGTCGGCTGTGCGACCTAGTACCCGATTCCAGTACTATTGATCTGAATAATTGGTCAGTTGCCTCTTTTGCCACCCAGCAATTTAAATTATGGTGGTCAGAATGGAAGCAATACCTTTTCTGCAAATCTCCATCGATTTATTGCAACATTCTGGATCCAGAAAATATTGACCCAAATGCAGCGGTATGCCCTCTTTCCCAGCCGATTCCAATACTATTTCTTTCCATATTGTCATCTTGTTATTAACTCATGTTCATCTTCTCAGTCTGAAAGCCAGGTCCCTCCGATGCGGAGCCGAAGCGGCAGGCCGATAGATAGTCACCATCAATACACGCCGTATCCACTTATCGGCTTCCATGCTCCAACTATCAAGGATATCTCTACTGGCTGATCGAAACGAGCATCGAAAAGGCCAACCTCGAAGATAACCAGCCGTCGAGTGCGAGCTCGCATCGGATCGGCCGATCAGACGGTAATAGCATCGGCTGAGACTCCCCGTGTCGGATCGGCCGACCAGATGGCAGTGGCATCGGCCAAGACTCCCCGTATCGGATCGGCTGACCAGATGGCAGTGGCATCAGCCGAGACTCCAATCCCTTCACCTTTGCCGGTTGTCGAGATAGCCGATCCTCAAGTCACCGCCGAAGTTGGGGCAGCTGCAGCATCGCTATTAGTAGAAGCTGTTCAGGTAATCTTACTTATCTCATATATTCTTCAAATCTTCCACTTACATTAACTCTCTTCCTCTGCCAGGCTACACAAGCTATTCTACCGCAGTCTCCGCAGCAATCGGCTACGTCTCAAGTGGAAGCCGAAACTCCAGCAGCTCCTCTCGTCGAGGTAAATGACCTCTTACCTTGATCTCTTAATTTTCAGAGAACTTAAACGATCCTGATGTCAGGCCGATTTGGGCATGCTGACTATAACCCCACAACAAACATCGGCCAGAAGATCAACGGAGGCATGATAGATTTCTCACACCATCTTATTTCAATTTCCCACAGCATACTCACAGGATCTTCTTTTATGTCCTTTTCAGGAAGCTGGTCCAAGCGGAGCACTGATAATCGTTGAATCCTCTTCTTCCGACGAGCCAACTGCACCAGCCCCTGAGACAAGGGAGACGCTTCCACCGGCGCAGGCAAGAGAAATTTGTTTTAAGGAGGTAGCGAACTTACCATTAGAACCGGCCGATTCCCTTTTACTGCTTGCCTACCCTTTTCTTTATTTCTTCACAGGAGCAAGACACCCCTAACAACAGCATCTTCTCCTTTGCCGTCTCCTTGCCTGATGACGAGGAAATTGCTTCGCACCTAATTTCGTCGAGCTCTACCCCCGATGATGTCCGCGCCAAGCTCGAAAGCATGCGCACTCTCCTTCAAGACGACATCGGCCGATTGGTAGAAGATGCTTCGCCGATTCGACGACTTTTCAACGAAATCAAGGGTTGAATCCCGGAAGAAGTGTCAGAAAACTTGGCTCATGCTGCTGTTGGCGCTAAAATCGGCCGGGTAGGAATCGGCCGATGGATCTTCAGCGTCGGACACATGACCCGGGAGAATCTGCTTAGCTCCTGTTCGGGTTATCGCCCTGGTGCGGTTCGCGCGGCGTGCCAGTCAATCTGACCTGTTGATTGACAAGGAAATAGAGTATTAAATTCCAGACGCGTCGATCGGCTGGATTTCCGATCTGTCCTGAGGGGCGCGTCGGCGGCAAATCGGCCGATTTGCTATAGAGATGATCGGCTATGGGTCAGCCGATGATCGTATAGTAATTGTGAAGAGAACTGCTAGAGCGATCTAAACAATTACTATAGAAGCAACACTTGAAACAGATCTAATCAGTTGTATGGCGATGAATCGAAGGAGAAAAATGACGAAGCCGATTACCCTGATCTCAAGCTGGATAACTGGTGATAATATACTAGAATAACAGGTAAAACTTGCAATTCTAGTAAATATCGATAACTTGTGAATAAATCCAAATGAAACCACAGCGATGCGCCCGTAGTTAAAGCTCGAATATTACTCGATAAGCGGAACCTACCAATTGGCCGGAGATCAGGTTGATGCAGCCCTGCCAATTCGTACGAACTCGTGGAAGAAGAAAATATTGGCGAAGTCGCCGACTTGAAAAGTAAAGTACTGGTAAAAAAGTAGAAGTGTTTTGTTGATTGATTTGTTGATTTCTCGCAAAGCCCTAGCGACTCCTATTTATACCCTGAAACTAGGACTCCTGGTCGATTACGACTTGTTACAACCTTATTTAAAAACAGGAAAACTACTATATCTATAATAACTTTTAAAAAGGAAACGGACTCCCGCAGAATCTTCCGCCGCCGTTTCCTAATCCAATCAGGACCTCTTCAATTGCTTTCCGACCGACTTAGCATGCCTTGTTGACCATCTTTTGACCAGGATCTTCTGGAATAATCCCATCCTGTTGGCATAGGCTGCGCCACCAATCGGCCGATTTTCAACTGTTACCTCGATCGACCGATTCCTTACTGTAGCTTTCAGATCTGCTTCATCGGCCAATCTTCTCCTCCTGACGCCGATTCAATACATGTCAAAATCTGGCGTCAACACATGCCCCCCTGTTTCGGAGTAAAATATAACTTTTTCTTCGAAACTCTTTCTTTAATCCTTCTCTCTAAGCTTCCCCATTGTGACAGGAGTAAACCTCAGAATCAATCGCGTTACCTTTTCCTCTGCATCTGATCCTTTCTCTAGAATCGGCTCCATGACATGGCATCCGGTAACAGGATAAACATCATGTTGGCGTGTAGACTCAAACTTTGACCACCTCCCCTGGCAGCTTTACATTTACTGATGCCTTTACTCACACATCTTGCCAACCCTTCGTCTCTTCCTTTCTATAAATACGACTCTTCGTACTATTTCCAAAAATGCTCATCTTGCTCGTCTTCTTTTCCTTCTGAATCCCGACCCTCGCCGTCTTTGGTCAAACATTAAAATGTCTTCTCGATCCTCCTCTTCCGTTAACCAGGTATCAATTTTCTGTCCATCCCTTCCTGAGATATCTTACTTTGTTCCAACATGTTTGTCTATTCTTTCTTTCAGCCGAACCATCTTAACCCTGGTTTGGAAAGAGCGATCGAAATCGTGCATTCAGACAAACCATTGTCGCAAGCTGATATAGATCTGATAAAAGCTCATTCTGAAGAACTCAAAGATCATGCTCCTGCCAATATCCGACCAATCTTGGATTATATGGATCTCGTCTGTTTTGAACAAATGCCAACCTCTGACGAGAGTTCTTCATCTTCACATCGACTTGCTGAAGCTAAGACTGAAGTCGCCATGAAAGATTTGGAAGAGGAGAAGGCCCGCCTGCTGAAAGAACTCTGCAACCAAGCTGAAATTGGAGCCACTGCAAAGGACTTGAAAGATGAAAGGCTCACCCTCATGATAAGACTAGGTCGCGTCGAAAGAGAAATCCAACGTAGGCGTAACCAGTAGTATTTTTATTCTAAGGGCGACTTATACCATGTCGGCCATGTAATCTGTGATTTCCATTCGATAATGAATCCTAATGTTCCCTTCACTAGATGTGTAACCAGAAAACCGACGAGGAATCGGCCATGTTACCTTGATATATCCTGCTGTAAGTTACGCATCTACCCAAATGCTTGGATAGTACCTCTTCAGATACCGTCCATTTAGAGCTCTTGGGAATTCCTCCCCTTCTATTGTCTCTAGAATGTATGCATTTCCAGGAGCACATCGGCCGATTCTATACGGCCCTTCCCAAGTGGGTGACCATTTACCAGCTTCCATACCAGATCTCCCTGAGAGAACTGTTTGACTTTGACCTTCTTGTCATACCATCTGGCCACCCTTTTCTTGTTCTCTTCTATACTAATCAGAGCTCTTAACCGCAAACCCGCCGAATCGTCAAGTTCATCTTTCATGAGAAAGGAATAGTCATCGGCCGTTAACTGATCCTGTAGCGATATGCGTCTTGACCCTGTCCTTATCTCCCATGGTAAGACCGTTCATGGCCATAAATCAAATGATAAGGGGATATTTTAGTGGCCCCATGACAAGCCATCTTGTACACCCATAAAGATTCAGCCAAAGATATATGCCACTTCTTGGGTTGCTCTTCTACCTTCCTCTTGATTAGCTTGATTATCCCCTTGTTAGACGATTCTGCTTGGCCATTGGCTTGAGCATAGTATGGAGAAGAATTTAATAATTTAATTCCCATATCGGCGGCGAACTCTCCGAATTCTCCAGAAGTGAACATTGTCCCTTGATCAGTTGTGATGGTTTGAGGAATACCAAATCGATATATAATATGGCTTTTAACAAACTCAATCATATCGGCTGATGTCACGTTCCTCAAAGGAACTGCCTCCACCCACTTGGTAAAATAATCTGTAGCCACCAATATGAACTTATGCCCTTTGCTAGATGGAGGATGAATCTGCCCGATGAGATCTATTCCCCAACCTCTGAACGGCCACGGCTTAATTATTGGATTCATAGCCGATGCTGGTGCGCGCTGCACATTGCCAAACCTTTGGCAGTCTTGGCATCCTTTGTAATATTTGAAACAATCTTCAAGGATGGTCGGCCAGTAATATCCATTGTTCCTGATCATCCATTTCATTTTGTGAGCCGATTGATGAGCCCCACATACGCCTTCATGGATCTCTCCCATCAGAACCTTTGCCTCTTCTGTTCCCAGGCATTTGAGAAGAACTCCATCAATCGTCCAAAAAAATAAGTCATCCTCAAGCAACACATACTTTGTAGCCTGAAAACGTGTTCGCCGATCCACCTTTTGGGATGGATTTTTCAAGTAATCGGCGATCTCCTTCCACCAGTCATCGGCCGCGAGTTCTAGCGTCATCGCTCCCTGAATCGGCCGATACCCAGAAGCATGTTGAGCCAGTCTGTTGGCTTGTTCATTATAATCTCTGGGGATGTGCTCAATTATTGCAGATTTGAATCCTTTCAAAAGTTGAAGACAATCCTCATAATAAATCCTCAAGATGTCGTCCTTGCACTCAGATCGTCCTGTTAACTGATCCACAATGAGCATGGAGTCCCCAAAGATCTCGACTGCATCAGCTCTGACTTCCCTTAATAATTGGATACCTTTCAGAACAGCTCGATATTCCGCCTGGTTATTGGTTGCAGAAGCTTCTATCGGCAGAGAGAAATCATAAGTTGCCCCCCGAGGCGACACAAGAACGACGCCGATTCCTGATCCGACCCCACACGAAGAACCATCAAAATATAGAGTCCATGGAACTGGTTCAACGGTGGCAATTTCTGGTCCACAATGCTGAATTACGAAATCGGCCATCACTTGACCTTTGACGGCTTTGGCCGATTCGTACCTTAGATCGAATTCTGACAAAGCCAGGATCCATTTTCCAATCCGCCCCTTCAAAATCGGCAACGATAGCATATACTTCACCACATCGTCTTTGCACACGACTATGCATTCTGCCGATAGCAAATAGTGCCTGAGCTTAGTACATGAAAAGTACAAGCACAAGCATAATCGCTCCACCGAAGAATATCTTGTTTCGGCGTCTAAAAGTCTTCTGCTGACGTAGTATACCACTCGTTCTTTCCCTTTAAACTCCTGTACCAACGCCGATCCAATAGCCTGCTCATCAGCCGATAAATATAACTTGAACGACTTACCAGGCTGTGGCGGGGCTAACACCGGAGGTGAAACCAGATACTGCTTGATATTCTCCAGTGCCTTGCGTTGTTCTTCTCCCCATGTGAACTCTTGGTCGGGCTTTAATTTCAACAAAGGGGTAAAAGCCTGAATACGTCCCGATAGATTGGATATGAATCTTCTGATGAAATTGACCTTGTCGATGAGGGACTGCAGTTCAGTTTTATTTTGTGGGGCCACTACTTTGTTGATGGCGTCTATAGTCTTGCGGCTGACTTCTATCCCACGCTCATGGACCATAAATCCCAAGAATTGTCCGGCCAATACACCAAACGCACACTTGTTTGGGTTCATCTTCAGCCCATGTTTCCTTGTGCACTCCAGCACTTCCTGTAAATCGGCCAGATGATCCTGGAGACCTTTTGACTTGACCACGACGTCATCTATGTAAATTTCCACTGATGAACCAATGAGCTTGTGGAAGATGTAGTTCATGGCCCGTTGATATGTAGCGCCGGCATTTTTCAAGCCGAAAGTCATAACCACCCATTCAAATAAACCAAGATGGTCTGGGCACCTAAAAGCCGTTTTCGAAATATCTTCCTCGGCCATTAATATCTGATTGTATCCGGCGTTCCCATCCATGAAGCTTATGACTTTGTGGCCTGCGGCAGCATCCACCAAGATATCGGCCGTTGGCATCGGATAACCATCCATTGGCGTAGCCTGATTTAAATTCCTGAAATCGATGCACACACGCAATTTTCCATTCTTCTTGTATACAGGCACAATGTTAGAAATCCATTCGGCGTAGCGGCACTGCCGAATAAATCCTGCCTCAATCAACTTTGTAATCTCGGCCTTTATGTCAGGTAGAATCTTGGGGTTACACCGCCGTGCAGGTTGCTGATACGGCCGATATCCTGATTTTATAGGTAACCGGTGCTCAACAATAGACCGGTCTAGTCCTGGCATCTCGTGGTATTCCCAAGCAAAGCAATCCCTGAACTCTTTCAATAATCTTATCAATTTGCATTTGTACTCAGAATCCAAATTGGCACTAATGTACGTCGGCCTTGATTTGTTGCTATCTCCCAAATCCACCATCTCTAATAAATCGGCCGACGTGAACCCGTGCCCCAGCTTCCCATCTTCTCGGATGAGCTGATCCATTTATTCTGAATCTTCAGAGCCGACTGCTTGGATCGGCTGTAGACCGAAATCGGACACTTTCAGGAAGTCAGTGTCCCAAGTCCTGCCAGATATGCACTTGACGTGCTCGCAGCTCCACTGTTGTGTGTCGGCCGCCGCAACGCTGTAGGCGGAATCGGCAGCGACTATCTCTGTACTGTCGCCGACCCATTGCACAAGGCATTGATGCATAGTAGATGGGACACAGCAGTTTGCATGTATCCAGTCGCGACCAAGCAGCATATTATAGGACCCTTTGCCATTAATGACGAAGAAAGTAGTAGGAAGGGTCTTACTGCCGATGGTGAGGTCGACGCAGAATGCCCCGCGGGCAGGCGACACGTTGCCTTCGAAATCCTTCAGCATCATGTCCATCTTGGTGAGGTCGTCGTCGCCCTTGCCCAGCTTGCGGAACATGGCATACGGCATGATGTTGACTGCCGTGCCTCCATCTACCAGTAATCTGGTGACGGGTCTTCCGTTGACATACCCTTTGAGAAACAGCGCCTTAAGATGCTGTCGTTTTTCCTCTTCTGGTTTCTCAAACTTAGCCGTCATCGGCTCTAATACTAGTTGTGCCATTTGCTCTTCCTCTATTTTTGTCACTTTGTCCCGATCGCTTGGCGCCATGAACTCCATCGGTAGTATGAAAACCATATCAATTTCGGCTGCCGATTCTTGGTTGTTTGCTTCCTGATCATTCTTCTTTGGGCACCAAGTTCGAGATTTCACATTCCTTCTCTCTGGCACTCGTCTTTGTTCTTCTTCTTGATGTTCCCACTGGCGTAGGCGTTGGATCCTTCGCTTCTGGGATCTGGATAGGCCATCAGGACACCACCTGGGATTCACTGGTTTGGCCGATGATCTGGCGTGTTCCCACTCTGGTTCCCTTCCTAGGGGGTCTTCATTTGACACCCTATCATCGGCCATCTCTTCCAGCCGATCGTGTGCGCTGATCCTGCCCCCCAGTCCCTCTTGCTGGCCGATCTTGCTTTTTGACCTGTTGTACTGATCCACTCTGCCCCCCAGCCGATCATGCACCGAAACGCGCCGTTCTTCGCGCCGATTTCTGTTGATCGGCTCTGATCCTATGCCCCTAGAGTGTGGCCTCGGGCGATCGTTGCGGTTTGATCCGTTGCACTCCGGACAGTTATCGGCAGATGGCAATCTGATATCGTTCTCCCAGCAGTGGATGAAGAACGGACATTGCCAGTGATCTTCATGCCGACGTATCATCTCTTCCTGGTATTGTGCTTGTTCTTGCCGATATTTACTTAATAAGAATCGGGAGGTGACAGGCCCGCGTGGTCGTTCTGGCCCTCGCCTATTTCTTCTGATTTCCTCCGTCGAGATCTGCTTCCTGGGGTCGACAGCGTCGCCTCTTCTCGCCGATTCTGACGTCAGCACCTTGGTTTGATTTGAGTCTTCTCCAGCGTTGACCGTGTTGGCCGGGAAGGGATGCTGATCTATCTTCATCGGCATTGCCGATTTGGTTGGAGTTTCAAATCTGAGCCGCCCCTGCTCAATGGCCGATTGTATCTGCTGGCGGAAGACTTTACATTCATTGGTGTCATGAGAAGTAGCGTTGTGCCACTTGCAGTATTTCATCTTCTTAAGTTGATCGGCCGTAGAGATGGTGTGATGTTGCGACAGCTTAATCTGTCCCTCCTGAAGCAGTAGATCAAAAATTTTATCGGCCTTCGACGTGTCAAAGCCGAATGTCTCTGGCTCCTTCTTGCCAAAGGGGCAGGATATTGGTTTTTTCCCTTTAACCCATTCCGCCAGGCCGATTTCTTCCTCCGCGTCAGATTCAGATCCCTCCAAGTATGCCACCTTCTTCTGGAAGCTCCTCCGCTGTTCAAACGGTCGGACCTCCTGCCCTGACAATCGGTGGACGATTTGACTCAGGCTCTCAAACTCTTGGGCAGCATATCTCTCTCTGATTTGCGGTAAGAGGCCCTGGAAAGCGATATCGGCCAACTGTGCATCGGTCAGAGCCAGACTGTAGCACTTGTTCTTGATTTCTCTGAACCTCTGTATGTACCCTGTCACTGGTTCATCGCTCCTCTGCCTGAGGCTGGTTAAATCCGAAATCTTCATCTCGTGTACTCCTGCATAGAAGTACTTGTGGAATTGTTTCTCCAGATCGGCCCACGTGACGATAGAATTTGGCGGTAAAGTGGTGAACCACTGGAAGGCCGATCCGGACAGAGATGATGAAAATAATCGCACCCTCAGAGCATCTTGCGTGGCAGCTTCTCCGCACTGGATGATGAATCTGTTAATGTGCTCCACCGTGGATGTGTCGTTCATCCCTGAGAACTTGGTGAAATCAGGGACTTTGTAGCGATGTGGGAACGGCAACGAGTCATAAGTCGGTGGATACGGCGTCTTGTAAGTATAAGTCTGAACTTTCGGCTTTAGTCCAAACTGATCCTGGATTACTTCTGCTATCTTTGCCGTCCAGTCCACCTGCTGCTGATGAACAGTTGTTCGAGGCGCGGGCATATGCTGAAGGGCTGGTATGGCCGGGTGATGAATCGGCGAACTTTGCTGAGCGGCCGATGGTTGATGGGGAAACAAGTCCGCACCCCCTTCGTATGTCGTTGCTGGCACCGTGCCTCTGAATGCTTCCACAGTCCTTGCCCCCCTGCCGATTTCTGGTAAAATCGGCTGATACTGGGAGACCGTCGGCCGGGCGGCCGATTGGTATGGCATCTGAAACGGATAAGTGCCATGCCCGTTCGCTGGCTCGGGAAAATGCGTCACGGCTGACGTCCCCCAAGGCACTGAACTCGTAGGTAGTGTTTGCACAGAAGCCATCTGAACGGGTTGAAACGGCGCTCGCGATGGAAGACATGGTGCACCGCTGTATCTTGGAGACGCCGGAAGTGGTGGAGAGCTGTATCCCTCGCGCTGCGTCAATATCGGCAGAGAAGCCGATTGGGATATGTATGGTAGGCTTCTGGCTGGCAGAGTAGTTGGAGGGGCATATGCCGGTCCCTGATAGCCTTGAACGGCTCCACTGGCCAGAGAGTTGACGACGGCGTTCTACACCGTGTTGCTCATCACCGAGGATTGGTCAATGAATGCTTGATACACGGACTGTTGAATCATCTCTGACATATTGCCCGAGTCTTCAGCAATGGTGATGTGGCGAGGTGCTGGAATAGGAGCCTTCTTAACTGTTTCCCCGCTTCTGGTACGACTGAACGATTGGAGGTACATCTTCTTGTAGTCTTCCAGATGTTTGGCCAATTCCTCCCTCTGGTCGTCCTTGAGATCATCTTCTGTGACCCCAATGATGTTGCTGTCAGAGATTTCCGCGTTGTTCGACATATCAGATCTTGGATGGTCCCACCGGGTGTGACACCCCGGCCCAGGGCTTAATAGGATTAATAGGATACTCATACCAACAAGTTGCAACTTCTTTTCCGGAAGCCCAATTTCAAAGAACTTCAAAGTTAAGCGTGCTTGGCTTGGAGCAATTTGGGGATGGGTGACCGACCGGGAAATTTTTCCTAGGTGCGCACGAGTGAGGACAAAGTGTGCAGAAAAGACTTGTGTTGGTCTGTGAGGGCAGTCTATGTCCTAGGAAGCGGCCAGATGTAAGCGGGCCCGGCCTCGGGGAGGCGGGACGTTACACCGGGCGTGCCAAAAGTGTGTTGGCGCTAAAATCGGCCGGGTAGGAATCGGCCGATGGATCTTCAGCGTCGGACACACGACCCGGGAGAATCTGCTTAGCTCCTGTTCGGGTTATCTCCCTGGTGCGGTTCGCGCGGCGTGTCAGTCAATCTGACCTGTTGATTGACAAGGAAATAGAGTATTAAATTCCAGGCGCGTCGATCGGCTGGATTTCCGATCTGTCCTGAGGGGCGCGTCGGTGGCAAATCGGCCGATTTGCTGTAGAGATGATCGGCTATGGGTCAGCCGATGATCGTATAGTAATTGTGAAGAGAACTGCTAGAGCGATCTAAACAATTACTATAGAAGCAACACTTGAAACAGATCTAATAAAACTTGCAATTCTAGTAAATATCGATAACTTGTGAATAAAGCCAAACGAAACCACAGCGATGCGCCCGTAGTTAAAGCTCGGATATTACTCGATAAGCGGAACCTACCAATTGGCCGGAGATCAGGTTGATGCAGCCCTGCCAATTCGTACGAACTCGTGGAAGAAGAAAATATTGGCGAAGTCGCCGACTTGAAAAGTAAAGTACTGGTAAAAAAGTAGAAGTGTTTTGTTGATTGATTTGTTAATTTCTCGCAAAGCCCTAGCGACTCCTATTTATACCCTGAAACTAGGACTCCTGGTCGATTACGACTTGTTACAACCTTATTTAAAAAACAGGAAAACTACTATATCTATAATAACTTTTAAAAAGGAAACGGACTCCCGCAGAATCTTCCGCTGCCGTTTCCTAATCCAATCAGGACCTCTTCAATTGCTTTCCGACCGACTTAGCATGCCTTGTTGACCATCTTTTGACCAGGATCTTCTGGAATAATCCCATCCTGTTGGCATAGGCTGCGCCACCAATCGGCCGATTTTCAACTGTTACCTCGATCGGCCGATTCCTTACTGTAGCTTTCAGATCTGCTTCATCGGCCAATCTTCTCCTCCTGACGCCGATTCAATACATGTCAAAATCTGGCGTCAACAGCTGCCTATATAGAGCATATGCATATTCCGGTTTCCAGGGCGCTGCGCCACATGGCCGATCGTGCCCAGATGGCAAAAACTCGGGAAGAGGTCGATTCATACAAGCATCGGACACAGGAGGTACACCACAAGATCAACTTCCTCGGAAGTTGCCGTCCGGACATCGTCGGCACGATAGATCGGCTGAAACGGAGAAGAGCAGAGCTGGCCAAGGAGATGGAGCAGATAACCAAAGAGATAGCCGCTGAAGAAAAGAAACTCCAAGAACTCCCATCCATCATCAGTGAGCTGAAGCAAGAAAGACAGCACTTGGCCCGTGAAACGATAAGGCTTCGTCGCCGTGTGTCAGAAGTTCTAGGATCGGCCAATGATGATCAGAGAGTACTAGACTCGGCCGATCAAATTAGACGACAAGCTATTGTAGCCATAGATGCTTTCCTTGGGTTGTAAAGAACATTGTAAACATTTATTGCTCCTTCAATGTTACTACGCCGATTTGGTCTTGAACTGTTTCTTTAGTCAGCTTTGCATTTATGTATGTGTTTACTCCGATAGGACGTGTCTCACCATCCATCTACCTCTCTTTCCTTCATAAGTAGACCCTTTACCATCTCTAGAGGCATACGCATTACTTATCTTCTCTTTCCCTCTTTACTGTCCCAAACTGAATGGCAAGATGTCTTCTTCATCCTCTTCATCTTCTTCCTCTGTCAACCAGGTATGAACTTTCCTCTGCCTTTCCCCTCAGCATCTCAATCGCTCTAATGTTGGGTAACCCCTTTTATCTCTGTTTAGCCAAAACGTCTCAGCCCTGGTCTAGAACGAGCGATTGAAATCATGCATTCAGAAGAACCACTATCACAAGCAGACACAGATTTGATAAGAGCTCATACTGAGGAACTCAGAGATCATGTCCCCGCTGTTGTCCAAGAATACTGGGACCTTATAGATGCTCACTTTTTGGTCCGTAAGCGACCATCTTCTGAAAAAAAATCCTCCACTTCCTTGTAAAGCTAAGACCTAAGTTGCCATGGAGGATCTGGAGGAGAAGAAGACCCGCCTCCTGATAGAACTTTGCAACCAAGCTGAGATTGGAGCCACTACAGAGGACCCGAAGGAGAAAAGGCTCAGCCTTATGATAGAACTGGGTCACATTGAGAGAGAAATCCAGCGTAGGCGTAATCAGTAGACGTATCGGTACTTTTATTCTAAGGGAGACTTGTACCATGTCGGCCATGTACTCTGTCATTTTCATCCAATAATGAACCAGTCAAAATGAATCCCAATGTTTTTCTTCATCGGATGCGTAGACGAAAACCGATGAAAAATCGGCTATATTGTCTGGATATATTTTACTGCAAGTTATGCATCTACCCAAATCTACCATCTCCAATAAATCGGCCGACGTAAACCCATGCCCAAGCTTCCTGTCTTCTCGGACGAGCTGATCCATCTATTCTGAATTTTCAGAGCCGACTGCTTGGATCGGCTGTAGACCGAAATCGGACACTTTTAGGAAGTCAGTGTCCCAAGTCCTGCCAGATATGCATTTGACGTGCTCGCAGCTCCACTGTTGCGTGTCGGCCGCTGCAACGCTGTAGGCGGAATCGGCAGTGACTATCTCTGTGTTGTCGCCGACCCATTGCACGAGGCATTGATGCATTGTAGATGGGACACAGTAGTTTGCATGTATCCAGTCGCGACCAAGCAGCATGTTGTAGGATCCCTTGCCATTAATAACGAAAAAAGTGGTAGGAAGGGTCTTACTGCCGATGGTAAGGTCGACGCAGAGCGCTCCACGGGCGGGAGACACGTTGCCTTCGAAATCCTTCAGCATCATGTCCGTTTTGGTGAGGTCTTCATCGCCCTTGCCTAGCTTGCGGAACATGGCATACGGCATGATGTTAACTGCGGCACCTCCATCTACTAGTAATCTGGTGACGGGTCGTCCGTTAACATAGCCTTTGAGAAACAGCGCTTTAAGATGTTGCCGTTTTTCTTCTTCCGGTTTCTCAAAAGTAGCCGTCATCGGCTCTAACACTAGTTGTGCCATTTGTTCTTCCATTCTTGTTGCTTTGTCTCGATCGTCAGGCGCCATGAATTCCATCGGCAATATGAACACCATGTCGATTTCGGCTGCCGATTCTTGATTGTTTGCTTCTTGATCGTTTTTCTTTGGGCGCCACACCCGAGACTTAACATTTCTTTTCTCTGGCACCTGCCTCTGTTCTTCCTCTTGATGCTCCCACTAGCGTAGGCGTTGGATCCTTCGTTTCTGGGATCTGGATAGGCCATCAGGACACCACCTGGGATTTACTGGTTTGGCCGATGATCTGGCGTATTCCCTATCTGGTTCCCTTCCTAGGGGATCCTCGTCCGACACCCTGTCATCGGCCATCTCTTCCAGCCGATCGTGCACGCTGATCCTGCCCCCCAGTTGTGGCAGAACCACCTGAATTAATCCGGCTCAAGTGTATTAACCATCACCATTAAGGCATCCTCGGTTAACCTTACACTTCAAACGGAGTAATCCACTGGTCTGTCGGGTATAACCTCCCGATACAACCACGGTGAACGGATCGAGCGCCGTACATACAAATGCTCATGCGACGATGAGCCCAGAGAATACCACATTCCAGCAAGTATTACATCATTTGCATAAGTCAATATTACAGACCTAGTTCTGAGTTTAGAAAACAAGTACTTCCATTAGCATAAATAAGTTCTTCAGAGTTAAATTGCAGCGGAAATAAACAACGGAAACTACTCGACGATACAGGATGTCTCGATGAAGCCCGTACGAGACATCACTCGGCCTTATCTCCATTGGACGGGGCCGCATCCCATTCCACCGACCAACCAGGGGGAAGAGTGCAGGGCCAAGTCAAGCTAGCAATCATGTCTTCAAAGGGCTCACCTGAAAACGAGTCACAAGCAAGACTAAGTATACTAATACTCAGCAAGACTTACCCGAGTAGTGGAAACTACTCCACCGACTCTAGACATGCAAGGCTTTTTGGCTCAGGGGTTTGTTTTGCCGAAAAGCATCTACAAGTGGGTCCTTACTTTCAACTTTTAGCTCAAGATTCTAGTTTCGTTAACCAGTCTAGGTAAGCAGCTATCCAAGCATACATGGTGAAGCATTAAATTTTCCATCCAACCAGTTCATTCATCATCCTTGTTCCTCTTCTTACTCTGTGGGTAAAAATGGTTAAGCAGTCTCAATAGCCGTGAGAAACGGACGATTCGAATCGAATTTCTTAACCTTGCAAGGGAAACCCAAACACACGTCACGTGGTTACTCCCTAGAGTCACACGTGCAACTTTTCCCCTTTCTTTCCGGGTCGTGGATCGGGGCTACCCTCCGAGAGTACAAGAGCTCCACGCCACGGTTCGGCGCCGGGTCGTGACCACTCTCTGCACTCGCCATATGCACATGGGACCGAAGTTCAAAGGGTAGGATGCCGTCCCCTTGCCGGGCCAATCAGGTACTTAAGCTTACCGATTCCCATAATCTCGGCATGTGTTTAGTACGTTCAAAGACTTAACCATCACTACCACACCCTGCGGCCTTAGCATTTTTCACTAGACAGACGGGCCTCAATCGTAACCATCGTTACATGACCCGTCCGTGTCCTTATGATTGCAGCGTGTAGTAGTCATTCAACTCCTATTTTCTCGCGAGTGACAGGAAATCACTCGACTTTTACCGGAGTCCTATTAGCACAGCATTCTATCGAACCTTACATCTAGTTTTCACGCAAGGGTTCCTGACATCATGCAACTAAGTTTTCATCCAACTCCTATAAACTTAATGCACAAGCAAAGAGTAATGAGTTGCATAATTTCGGAAAGAATGGGTTATGCTCCGGGGCTTGCCTTCGCAGTTCGCTTGGGGATCTTCCGAACTTGGGCTCGGGCCTTCAAAAGCTTCAGTTAGATTTGCTTGAGCTTCACGCTGCTCACTCTCGGACGCGGGCACCAGCTCGTAGGTTCCGTCGGCGAGAGTCGTCGATTCTACATGAGTGCACAAGTTTAAGTCGTGGAAATAGCACTTGATTACGATTTGAGAGTAATTACTACAAGGGATAGTTTCTGGTCATGAAATTTTGGATTTATGCACATCAAGGAAAGGTGTGCTTACTGTAAAATTGTCAGCAAATTTTATGTAACAGATTAATTCTGAAAAATAGATTTCATTGTTGCTGTTAGATACTTGTTCTTTTTGTACAGATCAATTGGTGCAACAATTGTGGCTAAGATTTTTACAGAGCTCTTACTTGAGCATGCAGAAGCTACTGTAATTTTTGTAGGATTTATCATGCAGTATTTAGAGCATAGAAAATATGACATTCTACACCTAGGCTTTTTAAAGATTCATTTTTACAGGACCCTACTCAGGGTTTTTGTCCATGAAACTTTTTACACAGCCACCTCTACCTCTGTGTAACTCCCAGTAATAATTTGGGAATTTTCCAAGCTAAGATACTATTTTCTTGATTTAATGTATGTTATTAGCACATAAATCAAATAAGTGGGTTACTGTGAGATAAAAATTCTCCTAATTTTTCTCTGGCTTCTAGGTACCAATACATTAGCATAGGAAAAATTTCAATGGGTGACTCACCACCTAACTACAGGGATAAAACATTATATTTACACATGGATTAAAACTAAGTTTCACAAACAGTAGAGTTAGAGATGGAATTTGGGTCTGATCTTTTTACACAGTCCTAATCATCCAGCAACTAATTCACTGCCCAAAATTCAGGGTCAGCATGGTTCTAGAACAGTGGGTATAAAATATGTCCATTAAAGCTTCTATTTAATGTAGAGCAAAATATTTTGAGATTCTGAGAGAATTTTTGTAACCAAAGTGGTAGAGTTTGTTCTGAGGATTCCAGAACAGTTCAGTTTGCATTTTTCTGAATTTTCTACGATTTTATACGAATTTTTCAAGTTCACTGAATTTGAATCTAGGTTTGAAATTTTCTTTTACAACTAGGTCCTTGAATCTTGCGCTCAGACCCTTCTAAAGATTTAAATCCTTGCAATTGGGTCCTCGGCGGCTCGGGTGCGGCGGCCGGCCGAAATTCCGGCGAGGGGGCTCGCCGGCGGCGAGGGGCGGGGATCGGGGAAGGTTCAGGGGTGCGAGGGCTACCTTGTGGGGGTGTTGTTCAGGTGGGGGACGACCGGGAAGGGCTCGCCGGCGTTGGAGCAGAGGCGGCGGTGGCGACGGCTCGCGTCGACGGCGGTGCTCCGGCGGGCTTGGGGCGGCGTGGTCCGGTCGGTGAGCTTCAGTGACGCGTGGGGAAGCTACTCAAGGGCTCGGCTTGGACGGAGGGGGTCGTGGTCGTGCTGTCCACGGCGAGCAGGGGCGGCGGCGGCGACGGCAGCGCGGGCGGCGGTGCTCCGGTGGCTCTGGGTGGCGTTGGGTGGGTCGGCGAGCTGCGGTGAGGTGATGTAGTGGTGGCTGGGTGCTCAGTTTGGGCAGTGGGCGGCGGCAGTGGGCTGTCCACGGGCGGGTGGTGCTCGGCGGCGGCGATGGCGACGGCGAGGTGTTCTGGTGGCCGGGGACTCGCGCGCGTGGCCGGGGTGGCGCTTTTATAGGGACAGGAGGGCGTGTGGAGGTGCTTGGGCGACGCGCGGGGCGGGGCACGGCTGCGGCGTGCACTGGCTGCGGCGGGCGGCGGCAGAACGCCGGCGCGGCGTGCGGCGAGCGGGCGCGGGCGACTGGGCGGCCGCGATTGTGGCGTGGGCGCGAGGAGATAGCGCGGCGTGCGGATTGGGGAGCAGCTGCTGCAGCGGCTCAGGCGGAGGGCAGGCGCGGCAGCTGGCGGAGCGCGGAGACTGGCCGGGCGGGCGGCGGCCTGGGCGCGGCAGCGCACGCGCGGGCGGGGACTGGCCGCGCGGCGTCGGGGCGGGGCAAAGCCGGCCGTGGCGGGGTGGTGCGGCGGCCACTGGCCTGGCGCTTCGCGCCGGTCAGGCGACGCCGGCCACCTGGCGCGCGGCGGGCGGGCGAGCGCGCGCGGCGCGGCAGAGCAGAGGGGGATACGCCAGGGACCGAAATGCAAAAATTCAAAAAAGTTCAGGGGGCTGGGTGCAAACAGGGCGTTTTCTCCTCTTTCTGATTTGAATTTCAAAAACTTTTGAACACGAAAGTTGTTCAAAATAAAAAGTTCTACAACTTTGGTTTCAGGAAAAATCTCATTTGGCTTATGGTTTTAAAGTTATTTTAAAAGTTTCAAATGTGCCCAAATGTGCCCAATTTAAATTTGAATTCTAACTGAACCCTTTTTAAATTCTTTCCACCCTCTCATTAGTGGGTTTAAAACATAGAGTTAGGCTAATGACATTGATTTTGAAATTTTAATTAGCAGGGTTGTCACACCAGTCCATCATGTTGGTTGGTCCTGCCTTTTGACCGGTGGTACTGGTCTCTGCCCCCCAGCCGATCATGCACCGAAACGCGCTGTTCCTCTCGTCCGCGCCGATTTCTGCTAATCGGCTCTGATCCTCTGTCCCTAGAGTGTGGCATCGGGCGATCGTTGCAACTCAAGCCATTACACTCCGGACAGTTATCGGCAGACGGCAATCTGATGTCGTTCTCCCAGCAATGGATGAAGAACGGACATTGCCAGTGATCTTCATGCCGGCGTATCATCTCGTCGTGGTACCTTGATTGTTCTTGCTGCTGCCGATATTTGTTGAGCAAGAACTGGGAGGTGACGGGTTTGCGTGGTCGTTCTGGGCCCCGCCTGTTCCTTTTGATTTCTTCCATCGTGACCTGCCTCCTGGGATCGACGGCACCGCCCCTTCTTGCCGATTCTGACGTCAGCACCTTGGTTTGGCGTGAATTTCCTCCAGTGTCAACCATGTTGGCCGGGAAGGGATGCTGATCTATCTTCATCGGCTTTGCCGATTTAGCTGGGGTTTCAAATTTAAGCCTCCCCTGTTCGATGGCCGATAGTATCTGCTGACGGAAGACTTTGCATTCATTCGTATCATGAGAAGTGGCGTTGTGCCACTTGCAGTATTTTATCTTCTTGAGTTGATCGGCCGAAGGGATGGTGTGATGTTGAGATAGCTTAATCTGTCCTTCCTGGAGCAATAAATCGAAAATTTTATCGGCCTTTGATGTGTCAAAGCTGAATGTCTCTGGCTCTTTCTTTCCGAAAGGGCATGATATCGGTTTTTTCCCTTTCACCCATTCTGCCAGGCCGATTTCCTCCTCCCCGTCGGATTCAGACCCTTCTAGGTATGCCACCTTCTTTTGGAAATTCCTCCGCTATTCAAACGGACGGACGTCCTATCCTGACAACCGGTGGACGATCTGGCTTAGGCTTTCAAACTCTTGCGCAGCATATCTTTCTTTGATTTGTGGCACGAGGCCTTGGAAAGCGATATCGATCAACTGCGCATCGGTCAAAGCCAAACTGTAGCATTTGTTCCTGACTTCTCTGAACCTCTGTATATATCCCATTACCGGTTCATCGCTCCTCTGCCTGAGGCTGGTCAAATCTGAGAGCTTCATCTCGTGTACTCCTGCGTAGAAGTACTTGTGGAACTGCTTTTCCAAATCGGCCCATGTAACAATAGAATTTGGTGGCAAGGTGGTGAACCACTGGAAGGCCGATCCGGACAGAGACGATGAAAACAAACGCACCCTCAGAGCATCTTCTGTGGCAGCCTCCCCGCACTGGATGATGAATCGGTTGATGTGCTCTACAGTGGATGTATCGTCCGTCCCCGAAAACTTGGTGAAATCGGGAACTTTGTAGCAGTGTGGGAACGGCAGCAAGTCATAGGCCGATGGGTATGGCGTCTTGTAGGTGTAAGTTTGCACCTTTGGCTTCAATCCAAATTGGTCCTGGATCACTTCTGCTATTCTTGCCGTCCAGTCCACCTGCTGCTGATGAACGACTGTTCGCGGCGCGGGCATGTGCTGAAAAGCTGGCACGGCTGGGTGATGAATCGAAGCATGCGGCGAATTCTGCTGAGCAGCTGATAGTTGATGGCGAAGTGAATCCGCCGCCCCATCATATGTCATCATTGGCGCTGCGCCTCTGAATGCTTCTACAGCGCTTGCCCCACTACCGATTTCTGATGAGATCGGCTGATACTGAGGGACCGTCGGGCGGACGGCCGATTGGTGAGTCACCTGGGTTGGATAGCTTCCATGCCCGGTTGATGGATCGGGGAAAGCCGTTGTCGCCGATATCCCCCAGGGTACTGAGCTTGTAGGCAGCGATTGTACAGAAACGACCTGGACAGGTTGAAATGGTGTCTGTGACGGGAAACATGGTGCACCGCTGTACCTTGGAGACGATGGAGGCAACGGAGTGTTGTATCCCTCACGTTGTGTTAATATCGGTTGAGGAGCCGATTGGGACATGCATGGTGAGCTTCTAGCTGGCAGCGTGACTGGCGGGGCATACGCTGGTCCCTGATAGCCTTGGATTGCTCCGCTGGCCAGAGAACTAATGACGGCATTATACACCGTGTTGGTCAACACCGAGGATTGATCAATGAATGCCAGGTAGACGGACTGTTGGATCATATCGGACATCTTGCCCGAGTCTTCAGCGATGGTGATGTGGCGGGGAACTGGAATAGGAGCCTTCTTGACAGCCTCCCCGCTTCTGGTACGACTGAACGACTGAAGGTACATCTTCTTGTAATCTTCTAGATGTTTAGCTAATTCTTCCCTCTGGTCGTCCTTGAGATCCGCTTCTGTGACCTCAATGATGTTGCTATCGGAGATTTCTACGTTCTTCGACATATCAGATCTTAGATTGTGTCCCACCGGGCGTGCCAAAAGTGTGTTGGCGCTAAAATCGGCCAGACAGGAATCGGCCGATGGTCTTCAGCGTCGGACACACGACCCGGGAGAATCTGCTTAGCTCCTGTTCGGGTTATCGCCCTGGTACGGTTCGCGCGGCGTGCCAGTCAATCTGACCTGTTGATTGACAAGGAAATAAAGTATTAAATTCCAGGCGCTCCGATCGGCTGGAGTTCCGATCTATCCTGAGGAGCGCGTCGGCGGTGAATCGGCCGATTTGCTGTAGAGATGATCGGCTATGGATCAGCCGATAATCGTGTAGTAATTGTAAAGAAAACTGCTAAAGAAAACTGCTAGAGCGATCTAAAATATTACTACAGAGGCAACACTTGAAATAGATCTAATCAGCTGTAAGATGATAAATCGAAGAAGAACGATGACGAAGCCGATTACTCTGATCTCAAGCTGGATAACTGGTGATAATACTAGAATAACAGGTAAAACTTGCAATTCTAGTAAATATCGATAACTGGTGAATAAATCCAAACGAAACCACAGCGATGCGCCCGTAGTTAAAGCTCGGATATTACTCGATAAGCGGAACCTACCAATTGGCCGGAGATCAAGTTGATGCAGCCCTGCCAATCCGTACGAATTCGTGAAAGAAGAAAAGTATTGGCGAAATCGCCGATTTGAAACTAAATTGCTGAAAAAGTAGAAGTATCGTTGTTGATTGATGTGTGTATATTTTTGCAAGACCCTGACGACTCCTATTTATATCCTAAAACTAGGACTCCTGGTCGATCACGACTTGTTACAATCTTATTTAAAAAATAGGAAAACTACTATATCTATAATAACTTTTAAAGGAAACGGACTCGTGCAGAATCTTCCGCCGCCGTCCCCTAATCCAATCAGGATTCTTTTCAATTGCTCCTTGACCGACTTAGCGTTGACCTGCTGAACAACTTTCGACCAGGACCCTCCGAAATAGTCCCATCCTGTTGGCGCAAGCTGTATCACCAATCGGCCGATTTCCAACTGTTACCTCAATCGGCCGATTCCTTACCGTAGCCTTTAGATCTGCCGCATCGGCCGACCTTCTTTTCCCGACGCCGATTTAACACGTGTCAAAATCTGGCGTCAACAGCCTCCTTTTACCGCGTCAGCTTATCCTGCAAGATCGCGTTCCTCTGTTTCAATTATGTAGAAATCAAAATCAGAAATCAGCAATCATCATGAAATATTGACCAGGACAAACAAAACCTCTTACCTTCCGCAGCAGCCTCCAACGCTTGAATCTGTTCCTTCAGGGAGATCACCTCCCCCGCCTAGGCCTGGGAATGCTTCTCCGCGGACGCGCGAGTGGCTTCTTCCGCTTCCAGAGCCGACTGAGCCGTGGATAGCCGTCGCTCCGCGGTGACCGCACGTTTGCGTTCCCGGCCCTCTGCCGATCGCATTGAGTCCAACTCTCACGCCAACTCTTCCGCCCTCTGATGGGCCCCAGCTTCGCGCTGCTCCCGGGCATGCTCCTCCAAAAGGAATTGCGATTTCTCGCAAGAGATCAGCTCCACACAGTGGGTGAGCTCTTGTAGCTCCCCTGACGAGGTGTGACAGGCAGCCTGGACCCTCTTCAGGGCATCAGCAAGCTCCGACTCCGCCTTGGGGAGCTCACCATAGGCAGATTTCCCAACTTGAGCAACCCACCACCAGAACTCCACCTCTGCAGGATTGCAGAGAACAAAACGCGCCCTCTTAGGCTCTGACGGGTCAGGCCACACCAGCTCGCGCGACGCCTCCCCATGCAGCACCGACGGTTCGCTCTCAAGTGCCAACGAGGAGCCGCTCGCTCCCGTTGACAGAGCTTCACGTGAAGTGGAGGCTTGCGCGGCATCACCCTCTTCAGTCAAAGCATGCCCATCCCCTACGCTCTCTGCAGCTAGCAACGGCGGTGTCTAATCGTTGTCATCCTCATCCTTCATCACCACAACAACCGGGGACTCGGGGCGTTCCTTGGCGGGTGAAGGAGGAGGGGTCGTACTCCGGCCTCCTCCTGCGTCAGCCATGGACGGAAGGGCCATTGTTACCTCCTGCTCCGGCAAGATGGGGAGCGCCTCTGGCAAAACGGCCGGACGAGCAACTCCTCGACCCCTCCCTCTACCCATCTTCAAAAGAAGGGTCGGGTTGGGGACCCAATCGACCATTTCCAGGGTGCTTCCCATGGAAATCTCCGTCCTCCCCCTAAGGCAAGGGAAACAAAATCAAACCACAAATTCATAGAGCTGCATGCCAACCAGGATTAGGGGAAAGACTACATACCCAAACTTGAAGGGAGGAGGCCCTCCCGATGAATGATTGCCTCCAGCTGGAGCTCTTGCGATGTCGGACGCTCTCCCGAGCATCAGGGGCACCCCCCGCCCTACTGGCGCCGCAGACATGAGTGCAACACGGCCACCGCGGCGCGCCGGCATCTTCTCCCTGGCAGCCCTTAGGAGCGGCGTCGACACCACATCCCGCGGTGGCGGCGACGCTGAGGCAGACAAGGAGCGGTCGCCTCCAGCAGGTGTGCCCTCACGGTCCACCTGCGCCCCTGACACAGGCGACGATCGCAGCGACCCCGGACGCCGCTCTATCCAAGCGCGCTTCGCCTCCTTGTCTTTCGTGCCATGGCATCCTCTGCTGCACACTTCCTTGCGCCAAAGTCATCAGGAGATACCCCGGAGCTGCTGGCATTGCACGGCCTAGAGCTGCTGGCCTCATGCGGCCCGACATCACCGTCCCCGCCTGCCGTAGAGAAGCACGGCGCCCCGCTCCACGTCTCTTCCGAGTCGTCCCCGCCACAAGAACTGGGACTTGACTCGGCTTCGCTGGTGGAAGGATACTCCTCCTGCACCTTGTCGCGATCCTCGCCCTGCTGGGCACAGCGCGCGATCTCCCTCTCCTTCGCCACCTTATCGGCCTTCTTCTTCCTTTTCTCCCGAGCAGCCTCCTGCTGTGCAACCTGCTTTGCCCTGCCCTCTGGGCCTCCAGGAAGACGAGGACAAGAGCACGGGTGGCCGAGCCCCTACGAAAACAAAGCATCCATGAACTACCAAACAAAGCTCTGCACCACCGACCAAAAACATCAATCAAGGGAAGATGCGCACCAGATTGGGAGGACTCTTGTAGTCGAAGGGAGCCAACGCCCTGTAATCTTCCTGGTCCGCTCCCTTGAGGACCATCATCAGCCAGGAGTAAACGTCATCCTCTAGGGGCTCCACATCAACTTCCTCCGCTCCGCCAGCGGCATCACACGCCGCTCTCGCATGGTGTAGAAGAGCGTCGCACCATTGAGCCCCGCCTCTACCACATGGCTCTGGATGACCTCCTTGATGGCCGCCACGAGGGTCTTCTCCGGCGTCGCCGTCCCCCTTATCCAACTCAGGTCCCTCACCGGCCGCTCCCCATGGAACTCGGGGAAAGGAGCTTCCGGCGGGTTCCTGATGTAGAACCAATCGCCGTAGAGGATGGCGTTGATGTCAACCTCTGCAGCGGCGCCGTCGCCCCACTCCCGGAAGCCGGCAGCGAGCTGCCGCTTCTGCTGCAGGACAAGGTGGGGCGGGAACCCAGGTGGGAACATGTGCAGGTCCCACGTGGAGCGTGCGTACACTGCCGCCAGGGAGACGGTACCTCCTTGGCGCACGCCCTCGGTCACCAGGTCACGCACGCGGAAAGGGAGCGCGCGCAGACGGTCAGGCAACAGTTGCCCTCCCGTCCCTGTCACCGCCGCCGCCGTCATCGTGGCGCGCAAGAGGTCGCCATACTGCTCCTCCAAGTCGGCGTGGTGCCACTGCAGGCACTCCAATTCATCCCGGACAGCGGCCACCTCCTCCTCTCGCCCTAGAACACAAGAATGATCAAGCGGAGTTCCACCTAAAAAACCAATAAGAACAAACACGCCTCAAACGCAGACTAACCTGCGGCGAGCGCCTGGGCGTCCGCCGCCTCAATGCGGGCCGCGGCGGTCTCCAGCTCCGCGGTGTCCGTGGCCTTTTTCTCCACGGCCTCAAGGACGGCCCTAACGCGGTCCAACTCTCATGTCGCCGCGGAGTACCGCTTCCTCGCCTCGGCGCCCTCTCGTATGAGGACGCGGATTGTCTCCTGCACATTCCCGTTGGACTCCGACGAGGACGCAGACCCTGATGGAGATGACGACCGCGGCGATGACGAGTCGAAGGAGGGATTGCTGCCGGGACCACGGCCCGCCAGGTACATCCTGGCGCTGGTCGAAGCAGCCCTGCGTCAATCACAATGCCAGTCCCCTGTAATCTCAATCAAACGACAAGCCGTGAGAAGGAGGGACGCTACTCACCCTTGGGCACGAAGCACCGCACGCAGAGGCGGTGCGATGGCAGCGGCCCCTCGAGCCCTCGCCGGCGACACACTTCCGGTCAGCCATCACTGCGCACAAGAACGAGAATCGGAGGACTGGGGTTTTTCTTTCTTTCACTCTTCCTACAGGAATGGTGCAACTGCCGCTCGCTGGTGAAGAGGCTGGGGGGAGACAGGGTATTTATAGCCGGAAAATGACTCCACGTGTTGCGCGACTCCTTGACTCCCGTGAAAAGGCCAAGAGGTACGACCCTTCCCACATTTCCGCCTGACCCATGACCGCAACAGGAACGGGAGTCGGAGCAGTTGCCTGACATAAGCGCAGGAAGGTACAGTAAGCAAAGCGTCTCATCATGTGCCACAGTGTAGCCTGACACGCGACGCTGCTAAGCGTCCCCAGGTAAAACTGCACCACGACCGTCGCCGCACTGGTGAGATCCAATGCACACCCCTGCACTTGACATTCAAAAATCTACATTGCCTATTGTTCTTGAACCTATTTTCAGGTACAAAGTGTGCCGAGTCCATGGACTCACAGATCGAGGTTCAAAAGTTGGCTCCCAGCGGGCTCCAGGCTGCCTTGTGTCGAACAGAGCCAGGGGAAAACAGATGGCCGACTCCAGCTGTCGCTACCCGACTCGTCCTGGCGACTCGAGATGCCATGATTTTCTTGTCCGATCCTGACCTCTAGCCGAACCCGCAGAATCCCTATTGGAAGGGAGGCCAACTGGCCGCCTGAGTCGGTCGAACGACTCGGGAGATCTGACTGGGATGGGCGGGTCGTGGAGCAGTAACGCGCCTCATGCAGGCCCTGCCAACCTCGTCACTAATGACGAAACTTGGCATCACTCGGATCGCTCGAAGCATTGTGCTCGAGCCCACCCATTAGGAGCTCACCGAGCACGTCACTCGGTCCACTCGGATAAGTGATGCCGACTCAACCCCTCCGACCGCGGAAGTCACGGGGGGAAACTTAAGTTGCACATCCAAACAAGATAAGTTCAATTTCTGCGACATCGCTCGCGCAAAAGACCCTGCCAGCCGGGGCACGCTTGGCTCTATCAGAATTCCACTTGGATCAACGACGCCGACTCAACCCCACCGACTGCAAAAAGTAATTAGGAAGCACTGAACCAAGGAGTTCGGATTTTTGCGACGCTGATCACACTAACAAAGACCCTACCAGGCCAGGCACTTTCGGCTCATTCCAAAGTAACTCGCGATGAAATCATTCCTTCCAGACATGCAAACAAACAAAGCAATCTAAGTAGGGAAAAAATCATTTCATTTCTAGCGAAACAAACATTACAAAGTACACTCGGCTCAAGGCCGTTACAAGGTACAAATCCTATTACTCCCACTAAGGAAGCAATCCTAGAATCCTAGGGAGCGGCTGCTTCAAGTGCATGGAGGCATGGAGGCACATCTGCCCAAACCCTCCTCTAACATCGCCGCCCTCACGGACGCCTAGGCAGGGGGGACGCCACCAGGGGCTGCTTGATGACGACGCAGGCCGAAGAAGAAGGCGCTTCCAGAGCCCCTCCTCGGCTGCTACCACCTCCAACGGACGTGTCCTCCAAGAGACCGCCGTTCGACCGGGAAGAAGAGGAACCAGATCCGAACTTAGGGACCCCCAAGTTCTTGAGGGCACGCTTGGCCCTCGGACAGAATGAGGAGTACCTCCCGTCTTCCTGACCGAAGCGATTGAAGCACTGACACATCCGCCGCCAGGCTGCGACGTCAAGCTCGAGATCGCCACCGTCGGCCGAATATTGTCGTCCGACAACCGAGGCGCCATCGCACGACGCACCCGCTCAATTAAGCGGTTACCTCAAACACCACGATGGTCGCTCGTAACCGGACGCGACACACCGGCTGGTCCGAAGATTGCGGCTGCGATCCGCCGGCTCCCGCAGGTTGTCCCCCACTACTCGCAAACTCTCCTCTAACACCGGATATTAGAAGAACTACCACCGCCCTCAGGAGGGCACACACAATGCAACACGAGAAACATGACTTAGGTGGTTCGTGGAGAGCACCCGACGCACCCACTACTTATAGCCCAAGGGAAGACCAAGTCTAACGAGCCCTCGTAGGTGACCGCACACGGGCCACACAGTCTCCTCGTGTAGGGAACAGATACCCCTAAAAGAGGCAAAATGGCAGGTCTCCGATGCGACACAATGGGTCAGGGACCCGTCAACTCCCCCATCGGGACAGTGCGAGGCAGGCAGTGCAGAACCGCCATAATGGCCCGGTGACCCCTCGGACGAACCGTCGGGTAAAAGGGTAATGCCTCTACACATCCACCACGTAGCACGGCGCCGCCCGCACGCAGTAACTCCCCCTTGACAAAAAAAGCGTCCACACGATTAAAACAAAATCGCGAGGATGCTCGGGGGCCTCTGTTGGGTTCATAGAGCCAGGGGTCCTAGCGGGCCCGCCTTGTCAGGCCAAGACTGAAGTGATTCTCGCGCTCACAGCCTTTTTGGCCACGCAGCATTCGTGGACCGCCTGAGCCCATGAGCCACGTTTAGGAGGTCTCCTCGAATAGAACTCCGCGGCCCACGACGCCGAGTCCAGACGCTCACGGGAGGACTCGGCAGAGGACCGCGGGCACCACTTCTCCCCTTTCCTTTAGACTCCAGACTGACTCGGGTCACCACTAGAAGGGAAATCCCACTTGGTCACGAACGTCCAAACTTGGTCCGCAAGGGTCAGACCCAGCCGTACCAAGTGGATGCGGCCCTCCCGGGGTCGTACGCTCGAACAGTAGGCCACTGTGCCTCTGCCACAGCAGAGGACTGAAACTGTGGCGTCCATTTGGTCCTTGCGATGATCAGGCCTGGCGTCATCACGGCTAGACCACGAAGAAACCATCAACCAGGATAGGACTTGACATGCAAAAAAATCCTCCCCGATGGGACAGCTGCATCGTCCCATCAGGGCTCCCATACCCATCGATTGACCAGACCCGGCGAACAGGTTCAAGACCAGAAGACTCATAGGATTTCAGGATTACGCAATCCATCAAGGACATCGCCGACTGACCACTTGTACGGGCCCATTGATGATTTGGGCCGCCAGAGTGCCGGAGTCAAAGATATTTCTCCCCGAAGCCTTGTCCTCCAAGGAATTCACTATAACATGGGCGCCCCTTGAGCTATAAAAGAGGGGTCCCTTTAGATTTAGAACAACAAATAAAAAGAGAAGTCAAGTTAGACAGAACACCTAGCTCTCTAGCACTCGAAAAGCTTGTACTCCCTAACTCTCATGAGCACGTGGGCTTGAGCAATACATCCGACTGACCCCGACTGGACGTAGGGCTTTCTCGCCTGAACTAGTATAATCCCACGAGTCATTGTGTGCTAGGCCACCTCCGATCACGATGCACAACACACGCTGTCGAGTAGTTTAGTTGTCGCTCATTTCCGGAACTGACACTACGGCTCTATGGAGGATTTCGAGGGACGGACAGGGCTATCACCACCTGCCGCCTACCTCTCCAAACTGTGGAGTACACAACAAATAAAGGTAACTTCTAGTCTAGACACCACGTCTACACTATTGATTACTACTCCAGCCTCAGCCAAGAACATCCATCACTATTAGGAGTCTTAGACTAGTGCATCCACTAAACTAGTGAATGATGATCCCATAAGAAACTAAGAAATAGAACTTATTCATCTAAGAAACTTAAAGCACATAAGGAAATTGTGAACACTTCATTTCATTGATAAGCATCCGTCGAGGTACAAGCTAGAGGAGAGTACAGATAGGCCCTGCACTTCCCCGAACTACCCCTCACTGTCTCCCTATTTTCTAGGTACTACAGGAGCAGCACTAAGGCTCTAGGATGGAGCCTCGTGCTCAAATGTAATTGTTTCTTGGAATGTGGTGTGTGTGAAGTGTGTCATGGAGACCCCACCCTTGTATTTATAGGCTACTCAGGTCAGTAACTATCGTGCAAACTTCCACCAACTTTCAGGAATGTGTTAGTAGTCGACATGTGGAAGTTGGAAATGAGCGGGCCCAAGGCCAGTTCGGCCGAACCCCGGGCACCACCTCTCGCCACAATCTTTGTTTGGGGGACTTCATTGTGGGCCCTTATGGTGGTTACGTGTGTTTCATATAGAATTAAAGTGGCCTATTCCTGTTTGTGGGACCTTAGATCTGTATGCTTGCCTCTGATTAGTCGGGAGTGTGTTTCCTTGCATCTTCTTTTATTTTCTCTTCATTTCATGTTGGCAAGTGTTGGTACTTTATCTTTTATGTTTTTATACAGGTTTTTACGGTTAAAATTGGTACTTAAGGACTGTCAACATTGGTATTTCTTATGATTACAGATAAATCCGCAAGCACACAAAATATTGTTGTAGCAATTTACCTATGAGTATTCAGGGTGTCATATTTATATTTCTGTAGGGAAGGCGATGGTTAAAGAATTATTAAGTTCAAAAGAATATCTTGATTGAGTATCCAAACTCAAAGAGAAAGGCCTATAGGAATATGGAGGGGTAAGATAGCAAATAGGGATACTTATATACTCCTATAGCACATGCAAAGACCAAGCTCTAGGCTCCGAGGCACTACCGAGAGACCAGATTATGACTGGCGGAGGAGCTACCTGCCCATTATGGCAATTTACGAACTCTTATGTCCTACCCGAACCTGGAAGATTACGAAGGACGGACAAGGTTGTCACTACCTGCCACCTACCTCTGCAAACCATGGGTAGACCTGCATTCAAAGGTAACATCTAGACCAGACACCACGTCTACAGTATCGATTACTATTCTAGCCTCGTGCAAGAACTTCCTTGTTTACCTAGAGTCTTAGTACTAGAGCACCCGATGAAAGACAATGAACCGATGTCGTGGCACTTGATATACTCGTTGATGGAGGTAGACCCTTGAATATCCCTACCGGGTGGGGTCTGGATCTTCGGGAGATGACCCCAGACTACGTTCTAGGCATGCAGGCACTATGCCAGCTACGTGCAGGGTAAGTCCTTTATGGATCAGCTATGAGTCGGATTCTTCATCCTAGGAGTTGTAGATCTAAACTGACTCGTTTCCTTGTAAAACAACCCCTATAGGTCTATAACCTAACTTGTAACCCACAATTGTTAGACTATATAAGGCAGTCATGGGGGTACCCACTAGAGATGAACATATCAAGTTGTAAACCCTAGTAACAACTCGGCGCAGCCTTCCGCTACACTGAGTCCTAGCAATCAAGCACAACAAACAACACAGGACAAGGGCATTACGCTTCTCACGGTCTGGACCTATTCAATCTTGCATCTTATATTACCATCAAGGTTCTTGTCTCTGCGATCTCCCCCACGTAAAATCTACAACCTGAGGATACCCCGAATGTACTTGTCGGAGTACAAATCCGATAGTTGGCATGCCAAGTAGGGGGATAGCCAGTGTCCTTATGGTGAACCTGATGGAATCTCGTCGCAGGGCTTCTTCTACAAGAAAGTCTCCCTGCAGATCCTAGCAACCACTGACCACTCCTTCATTTTTGGCACCCTACTAGAGGTGACCTTCACGCAAAGTCCCATCAACAGCGCCTCAGCTCCCGAGGCATCGGATTCTCAAGGTTCCATATCTGACCCCGTCCTCCCTGGCTCCTTCATCCAACAAGTCGGCGGCCTCTTGCTCGACGACTCGGCCAAGAGCCGCATCATGATGACCCATCGTCTCACCGTCAACTCAGATGATCTAATCTCAAGATTAGATTGAATCGGCCAAATGATCACCGAGTGCGTCTTGCTCACCGAGTCAGCTCTTTGGCGCCCAAACCACTCGGCTCATGATTTTCCTCAACGATAACTCGCCCTGCGCAATGTCTCATCCTCCTTAGATCAAATCTAGCATCTGATGGAAACTAAGATACTCGAAGGATGGATCATGAACGACTCCGCGTTGCCTAGGTAAAAACCCAAACAGCCTCAGACCCAGTCGGCGAATTTTAGGAAGCATTGTTTACCTTCCCACCCAACCGTCACCTCAACTGCAAGCCCCAAGCATCACCAATCTTGGTCTCTGAAGATGAACACACAATTGAAGGCAAAAACGACGGGCAATGAACCCTGCGATTGGGAAGGAACCTGAACCGTGCCCAACAGCGCTAAAATGAGGCCGCCATCAATGTTGTAGAAGAAGGAGACAAAGATTGATGGCACCCTAGGGCGCGACGACCTTCAGTCACGCCTAGGAACCTCAATCAGGACTTTGTCCTTAGCATGGATGGCTAGGAAGTTTTCGCCACTACTCCATTTGCCAACATGGTAGTCGTCTTACAGACACTCGAGAACCTGGCTCCAACACCGGAGCTCGAATGAGCACGGGCTCGTTTGCATGTTGCCGCTACTTAGGCTCAACGCTTGAGAGAATAAAACTCTACCCTGCGTGCCTAGTCAAGCACCACCCAACTCGTTGCAAGATACTACCAAGACGACCAAGAAATCAACAAGCCCCAAGATCTGCCGGCTAATATCAACAAGAAAAGGGATCTCCGGGCTGTTTTGAATGATCGACACTGGGATCGAGATGAGATGGAACATGAGCGATGAAGGAGATACGACAATGAGTATGGCCCTCCTGGTGGCAATTGAGGCTACCACCACAGGCATGGACAGTCCGAGTCCTACCGGCCCCCTTGATCGCCAGCTCGTGGAATCCTCAACGCCCGCGACGACAACTACGGTGACCTCCGTAGCTTCTCCACCTTCTCGACTCGGCTCTGAGCCATCCATTGGGATACTTTACTTGGTGGAAACAAGATTGTTGGGATGCTTTGGCCACAGAATGGAGCAGTCCTGAGTTCAAAGAAAGCTATGAGCAAAATCATAAAAATCACTTGATCAAGAGATTTAAACCTCATAGAGGAGGGTCCAATTCCATTGCAGTAATATGACAGAAGATGGTTAGTGTTCACTTATTCCTAAAAAATATCTGAAACAGTATGCAAATGACATGCATGAACATCCAAAAATAGAGGCTATGATAAGTAGGCTCTGTTTTTATATGAACTTATTCCTGAAACAGTAAATGATTAATAGCCTTTGATTCTAAAATTTTCCTGGACAGTCTTTGCAACACAATTGGTTTGTGGTTCTTGTTATTGTAGTGTAAGAAATCAGGGAGAGTTGTATTGAAGTTGAGGCATGGGTCCATTACTTCACTCAACACAGAAGAAGCCACAACATGCTTGGTAAGTCCTCGACACACATCTCGTCTATATATGTACAGATATTGTTTCCACATGCAGGTTTTCTCTTTTGTTAGTTTTTTCTTCAAATCTTCACACATTAATTTCTGTATTGTATAGCAGAAATACATATCCAAGTCCATTGAGTTAAATGGACCGAATTTCGATTGGTTGCATTCCCCGGTGGATTTCAGAGCTATTTATCAGTGCTCTTGCGGTGGGGCACATGGCAAATGGGCTACGTTTAATGGGACCATCAATGAGAAAGAAGCTCTTCCGGAGTTGAAGCGAAGCCACACCTCCGTAATGGCTGCTACGCGTCAACGTCAAGAGGAAGAACATTTAAGGAAGGAAGCTCATGATAGCGAATTGGCTAAGGATTATGCCCAAAGCATGTTAGAGTGGGGTAGAACTGTACAATCTCAGTTTGAAAGGATTATGCCCATATATGGAGGTGAGATATAACATATAACCATCTGTGTTTAGCTTTATTTGTACCAATTGAGCTACTTTCTAATTATATGATGCATCATTGAAATACAGAGTGTTGCTTTGCATACTGGTATGCCGGCCATATGTGTTCCTTCTCTCCTGCCACCATCACCTCCACCTTCCGAATATGTTGTTTCACCATCTCCAAATCCCTCTCTTGAAAATGCAAGTTTGATGATTAGTATTTCATTTTGTTGGTCCTTATGTGGTTGCATGTGACTGAAATATTTGGAGCAAAACCTTCTCTTGCTCCTGTATGCGAGATGACCATAGTTATTTCCTCTATACACCCAGATTAAAAAACATCCATTTACCTCTGTACACCCAGATTGGCAAGAGTGTCAGTTTTCTAGGCCACTTGTAGCCATAGTTATTTCTCTGTACACCTAGATTGCAACTTTAGAAGTTTAGCTTTCTAGGCCACTTGTCTTTCCACGAATTATTCTATCTGGGACCTTGCACAGGTTGTTTGATTCATTGCTTGTTTAATTGCATGCACAGGTTGGGACCTTTGCCTCTTCTGTTGGAATGGAAACTCCTGAGGAAACATTGAGTAGGATTGCAAGTGGAAACTTGCAGCCATGTGAATGCAACTACGTGTGTGTGTGTGGGGGGGGGGGGGGGGGGGGGGGGGGGGGGGGGGGGAGCACCTACTCTCCACCTCTAGTGGAAGAATTTCCATTATTTTGATAGCAATTTCGGTTAAGCAAACACATTTAGTCTCATGTCATTTAGTGAATCAGCTTGTAAGATGTTCTTCTGGAGCTAATATTAGTGGACCATAATGCTTGTATTAGTGAACCATGGAGCTTCAATATTTGTGGACCATCAAGCTTATATTGTTAACTACGTGAATGATGATCTCATAAAATCAATGCTATTGTTCCCATTCACATGTACTTTATTTTGTTTTTTTTAAAAAAATATTCAGATGTGAATTCAAATTTAAATCCTCTGTTTGTTTTCATATATAAATTCTGTATTGGTTTCAAATTTAAATTTGTACATGAGCTGGTTAAATGTTTGAACAAAATATTCCCTATGGTAATAGGTCCTAGGGAAAGTCCTAGGGGAACCTTGCTTTACATGTAGGCAGAGACTTTACACTTGGGTTTGAGCTGAACTGTAGCAAAACATTTCCCTAGGAACTCATTTCCTAGGAAAAGAAGACCTCACTAAGGGTTAAGTTGGATTGTGAAGAGAGCACTACGGTTATGATCAAGTACCACCTAAAAAAAATGTAAAATGGATCACTATTGATTTACAACATCTACATAAAAATGTTTGAGATTTCTAAAAAAGTCATTGTTGACTAGATAGCTGCGGGGAAAAGGAACACATGCTATCTCGATTTTCTGAAGAGTTGGAACTACAATTACCACATTTTAGCTAAGATGCATCCATTCAGATAAACTACATTAATTGGAACAAAGTCGGATTTCGAGCTATATTGATGAAATCAGCAAACACCTTGTTCGACTAAATTCACTTTGACTTGGACGCACAAAATGACTGTCAAGGTCGTAATCAGGAACTACTTCATCACACTCTGCCACCCCAATCTACATTGTGTACGCATCATTTCTTTTGGTGCTACAGAACAGTCATACCCCAAATGATCAGTCCATCCAGCATAAGGGATGCACGCATCCATCACGATCACGTTACCTATGAATGATCTAGAACTTGTCTACAACAACACCATCCCTGACGACCTCGTAAGCATCCCGATTCCGGGTCTTGTTCATGCCGGCGGCGAAGTGCACCTTGGTGGCCTCGGCCCTGACCTCCGTCACCTTGGTCCAGATCAGGATCTTGGTCTTGAGGCCCTCGACGTGGGTCAGCTTTCCCTTCTCCAGGTAACCTGTCACGCTGGTGGCGAACCTCAGGACTGACGAGTCCTTGTAGCCCACCTCGCAGGGTGATGCGATGTACACGGTGAGCAGCTTCGTGTCCTCGGCCAGCTCGTAGTTGGTCACGTCCTGGGGGAACAGGCCCATTGGGAGGTCATATTCCTTGAGAAATTCAGGCAGTGGTTTCTGCATCTTCCCTGAAACCAAGCAGTGCTTTAAATTTATGATGATCAGATAAGTGGACAAAGGAAACAAGTTTGTGATGGGAAAATGAAAACAGATATATGGTTGTCGGTGTGAACCGTAAGTGTGGCCATCATAGGGATTGGGATACAGGGTTAATCAAATAAGTTATGCTGAAATATCTTGTAACTTAAAATCTGCAAATCTAACCGTGGCAGCTGTACCTTTGATTTTGTTCACCATCCATTTAGCTCCATCTCCAATGTTGCTAGAGATTGACTGAAAATTGCAAAAGGCTAACAGAGTCAACACAAAGGAGTTTCTATGTGTTGCAAGAATGTCTCTCAATATAGTTTAGATTCATGACTGGGAGTAGAACAGGGAAAGACATTCAGGAATTGCAAACCATGCTATAAAATGTTACATAGCAAGTAGATATTATTATTATTATTATTATACAAAGGGCCTAAAATATGGTTCCTGAATGCTGAGCCTAACTTTTCTTTGTATGGAATGGTAACTAACGAATTCTGAAAGCACGATCCAGTACTCAGATTTTATTATACTCCGATTAGTTATTCGGTTCATTGGATCTATCCAAAGTTACAAAAGCCCATGAACAGTAATAACGTGTGTATTGTCAGATTTATTACCCAGCTCCTTGACCACGCCCACAAGCTACGCAATTGGGAATCAAAACGGCAGAAAGTACGGCACTGCTTGGTTAAGTCAGGCTATACTACCGACATGATCATCTTTGGATGTGAACATGATCATCTCTGTGTCAGGTAGAGAGAGCCACAAAAAGGGTACGACGCTGAAACGACAGACTGATACCGGTTCAGGTAACATACGCACAATTGATCGCCGATTAGTAACATCGATCTCCAAATAAAAAAAATCATGATATGATAAGATGCAGGTTAGATCGATGATGAACACAGAGAGAGCGAGCAAGAAAGACGAATGGAACAGGAGACGAAAGCAAAGGTAATCTTTGAAAAATGTCATGGATCAACGGAGACGGCAAATCTTTGGGAGGTGGGGTAGCTTTTCCTTACATTGATGTCATCGCCGGCGCCGTTCATCTCGGCGTTGGCCTTCTGGCTGAACCAGTACCCGCCCACCTTCCCCATGAGCTGATCCATCCCTCCTCGATCGATCAGTCCCTTCTTCCTCCGCTTCGCAGAATCAAATCAATTCCAAGATCTCGAACTGCAACAATCCTTTTGTCCAGAATCCTCCAGCGCGACCAAACGGGGAAGGGGATGAGGGACAGAGGGACCCGGAGCTGAGAGAAGGAGGGATCGCCAGCCGCGCCGGCAACCTTGTTCTTGTTTTCGTCGCGGGTGGGGTGGGTGGTGGCAATTTTTAGAACGTGGGGTCGGGTGGCCTGGGATACACAGGTTGGGGTGGGGGCCATAGCTGCCCCCGGCAACTGGGCTGCGTCTGTCCATGGATATCTCAACCGGACCCAAAAGTGCCTTGCGGGCTCGGAGCCTGTTGGGCTGAAACGGTGGCCCACCACGTTTCCTTTTGAGGAAATGGCCCACCACGTTAGGAAAGCACGTGACAGCACTGAATCCGTTCCGCTTGCGGGCCGGGCTCCCAGGACCCAACCCGCTGGTCACGCCGCGTCGTCCAATCAGATCGCGCGCTGCACGTCATCCGCCTCGGAGCGGATCCTGTACCGGACCGGACGCGACCCGGAATCGGGGGCGTATATGAACGCGGAAGGCACACGCCGCGCTTGGATCTCGCTCGGGCATCAGACTCTGAAACTGAGAGGAAGGACGCGAAGCAGAAGCAGCGGCGGCGGATTCATCACCGTCAGGTGCGCGCCCCTCCCTCGATCCACAACCCAGCCCCTTCTGTTCTGCCGGTGGCCTCGTACGCGATCTCGCTGATTCCGTGCCCGTGTGCCCATAGAGCAATTCTCTTGGTTTGTTTTGGTTAGATCCCCCCCCTGCTTGTTGTTGTGCTGCCGATTGCCTGGGAGTTTTCCTTAGATCTGCGTGTTTAGACTCTTCGAATTCAGTTCTTCAAAAAAAAAGACTCTTCGAATTCGTGTGTAGCTGGTTGGTTTCGGATCGTGTTGTCCAGATCTGGCCCTATCTCAGTGCGATTCCGGTTGTTTGGGTTCTGCGGCAATTGGGTTCCAGTTGTACAACTAGCGGAATTCCCCTTAATAGATACGTTTCGATTAGTTCACCTGATGATCTTTGGTCGTAAACTGAATGCTGATAGAAAATTCCATGGTCCTGCTGGACCTAGTTTGCGGCTTCTGTCTTGGTTTGTATTTTTAGATCACCCCTGTGTAGTTCCAGTGTGAACATGCCTTCTGTTGATTTTGTGATACTCCTTGCAATGAGCATATCTGCATGCAGTTGTCCTGTTAGAGATATGCGGTTTTAGGCTTTGGTACAAATAATTGTTGCCATGCCCTGGATCTATGTTTTGCATAATCTGATGCAATGTCAGGCCATTGCTTATATAATTCTAGTGTGAAGCTTGTGCATACATACCATTGTCCGTCGTAATGGTCTATCTTGTATACAAGATCAAACATGATCAAACATTATCTTAAGGCAAAGTAGTGGCGCAATTAGGAACTGAGTTTCAGTTTAGCTATCCCAGTGTAATCCTGCCTGTTAAAAACAGGGGACTTAAATCAGAATTCGATGTGTTCTGGTTGATTAATACTTGTCAGCACAAGTGTTACATTAATGTTTTCTGTTTCATCAGTAACCAGCCAATTGCATAAAGGTCCCATACTATGTTGTGCTTAGCTAGTATATGTGGTACCTGCTATTTGATGGTCAAAACACTCTGTATGTTATGGCATTTTTGACAGTTGTAGTGCTGCAAGTCTTATGCCTGAACCAATTGTTGACATGCAGTGGGTGCTAAGACAAGATGGTGGCCAATGGTGATGCACCCGCCCGAGGGAGTGCAGCAGCTGCTGCAAGCCTGCGCAGGCGTAGAACTACAAGCGGTGCTGGTGGTGGTGGAGGCGGTGCCAGCTCGATGCTCCAGTTCTACACCGATGAGGCTGCTGGCGCCAAGATGTCCCCGAACACTGTTCTGATCATGAGCATTGGGTTCATTGCCGTTGTTGCTATGCTGCATGTTTTCGGGAAGCTCTACCGCACCGCCAACTAGGTTGCTGTTACCATGCCCAAGAAAGCATAGTCTATCAAGAGAGGAAACTTGTAGAGCGATTTAAATGGATAGCAAAATGACTATCAGGTTTTGAAAAGAGTATGCTGTTATAGAAGTTTATAAAGCTTGTAATGCTGAGCTGTTAATGTTAAATCCTTTCCGTTCATGTTTGGTCATGGCTGCATTTTCTGAGGTGTGCACACGCTTGGTTCTGTCTGCTGTCTGTGTGCCACTGCACTACCTGATGCAACTTGCAAGGGTAGTGGATCTGTTTTATGTTTCCAAGTGGGTGTTTAGATGATCATTAGCTGATGTAGGTGTGTTACGGGTAGTGTTAAATGTGCTAATGCCTAATGCTACGTGATGCTGTAACTGGTTATAGTGGTGATGGGAATTTTCTGCATGATAATATCATCTGTGTAGGGCTTGATTGCGTTATTAGGGTGCGTGTATGCTAAATATATTGTGAGCATGCTGGATGGGTCGGTGTCCGTGATCTCTGGACTTCTAAGATTAGAGCGATACTACTACCTGCAACTCCAAGTTACCAGCAGTTTTGAATTCTTTTGCAAAACCGCAGCCGACCATTGTGTACTACTGCTCGTGATTAGGTGTGCTTCATCAAATTGTCAAGCCCTTGATAATGGATGCAGTATCTACTACCTCCATTCCAAAAAAATGCAAATCTCACCTCCAGGGACGTCAAACAATTTCAAATTTAACCAAATTTATATAAAATAATATTAACATTTATGTTACAAAATAAATATTATCAGATTAATTATGTAATAGATTTTCATACTAAATTTATTTAGAGACATAAATGTTATTAATTTTTTTTATAAATTTTGTCAAAACTGAAATTGTTATCTCGCATAAATAACAATACAAGTTCCAGACGCTCGCATAAACATCATTTGTCAGCCAAGTTTATCGGAAGTCGGAAGGAGAAGGAATAACACGTAAATAACAGACCACTCCAACTGATATGCATTACATCAAACTCATTACAGCAAAACAAGTGTCTCAGATTGATCGACTCCTGCCAAGAAAAGGATCAAGTGGAACACAAAACCATCTGCAGGCTTGAAGCTGGAAAGACAAATCACAAGAACAGTGTATTTGCAACACAACACACAACCACATAGACAAGCTAACCACATCTCAAGTGTAAACGGCATTCACGAGACATTCTCCCAAAACCCCTATTAACTACAGCATTCTAAAAAAATCCGCATTCATCTGAATTCCGACTGCCTAGTTATGCATTACTGATCAAACTGTTAAACACTTAAAAATGAAGGCAGTAATAATCGATAACATGCACATAAACACCATAAAAAAATTGTTTATCATGGACAACATGAGCCTAGCTACAGGAACCAGGAACAGCACGAAAAAACATATATCAAACAATACCAAATGATGGCAAGAATCAGAACTCTCTAGAAACCGAAAAGCTCCCCACACATGAGTTGATTCATGTTGCCAGGCATGGATCAAGTGGGCATAAAACCTTGTAAGAATATGCATCACGTATGATTTATGAAGCCAATAGCAAATATGATGCAGCCACACCCACAGGTGAGGATCGGAAGCAATGAGCTCTTAGGAAACAACAAGAACTCTGCATTGCAAACAGAAATGGTTAATTGACCAGTAAATTACATCTCAAGTAAATAGCATTCAATTCATTTCTATCCACCAGCCATCAAGTGCATGTCAGCACGTAATTCTCTCACCACATATTAGTTAGTACTCCTACTTCTTACTGCTAACCATATTAAACCACCATTTGTGATGGATCAAGAAGTTAGTTTGCAAACAGGAGTACATGACACTGCATAATTCTCTTGATAAAAAGTGTTCCCTCCCATACAAAAAAAAAAAGTTTTCCCCAAAACCCCTACTAACTACTTTGTTCTTCTTTAATCCTCACATTCATTATTTTCCCATTTTATCTAACAAACATCTGACTATGTAGGCACATAAAAATAGAGGCAGAAACTGATCAACATGTAATTTAGAAAACTTATGAACACGTTTACAAACACACAATAAACACATGTTCATCATTAATAGCATTCAGTATCAAACACTCCCAATAAACAGAACCATAGGCTACTACCAAGCCCGCACAAGAAATTTAGAACCCACTGATAACACAACAGGTCGATTTGTGGGTGGATTGACGCTGCCAAAAAAAAGGGTCAAGTGGGATATAAAAACGGCAGCCCAATTTCTACGAATGCATCATGGCACCAATGCTAAAAAAGATCCAAGCAAGAAGACACTGACCAAAGGACACATAAATCACAGGAATTGCATACACAATTGTTGAACCACATCTCAACTAAACAAAGCATTAGTCGTTTCTTCAAAAAAACAAAGCATTAGCCATCCATTTCCATCACAAATGTCACCAGCCATCCGGTGCACATCAAACACATGATTCCATCACTGCATTATACTGCATACTGGTTCGTTGTTACAAATACTACTACCATTTCAAGCCAGCATTTTCATCTGCATTGCATATACTACGCCACTGCTACTGATACCTTGCTACACCATACTGATACTGAAGGATGATCATAACGTGCGTGACAGAGCAAATTAAACGCAGCAACAAAACTGAACGAACGATGCGCAGGCAGAGCCAAGTTCAGATCATGACCACTAGTGAGACAGGACGGCAGCGGGGCGCACCATACCAACCGCCGCAACAGCTGGCTTCGCGCTCGACGATCCGACGACGCCGATGGGGTCACCGAGCTTCTGGAGGCAGCGGGCCGCGATCTCGAAGCAGAGGTACGCCCATTCCTCCTTGCCCAGGTAGTAGCTGCCCCAGTCCGCCTGCGCCACCTTCGCCGGGCAGCGCGCCAGGCGCATCTCTGGTCCGAGCGCCACCCGCGCCATGCGCTCGAGGCTGAGGCCCCTGACCACCTTGGGAGGCCGCCAGGTCCGGCCGAGGTTGTTGAGCCTCTCCTCCTCGTCGGTGTCGTACTCGTCCCGCTGTGCCTTGGCCTTCTCCCTCTTGAGCGCCGCCTTCCCCAACCAGTACCTGGCGGCGGGCTTCTTCACGTACAGCAGCCTCTCCTCGCGCTCCACCCCGGCGACCTTCCCGTACGCGAGCGCGAACAGATCCGTGAGCTCCTCCGGCCACGCGACGTGCAGCCCCCACTCCTTAGCCAGCTTCCTCGTGACCTCCCGGGCGCCGAAGCAGGCGACGGTGATGCGGTTGTCGTCCAGGAACGCGCGGAGCTGGTCCATGTTGTTGCCGTCGAAGTCCAGCTGGTCGGCGGCGTACGCGGGCTTGCCGACGCGGTGGCCGAACGCTTCGGGGCTGTAGACGAGGGCGCGGGAGCCGCCGAGGCAGAGCGCGAGGCAGCGGATCGGGTTGCCGTGGTCGTTGGGGCGGAAGCCGGTGCGGCTCTTCCTCCAGCAGCGGTCCTGGTCGGGGTCGCGGCCGCGCAGCGCGACGAGGCCTGCGACGAGGGGCGCGCGGAGGCCTCGGCGAGCCAGCGCTTGGTGACCTCGTCGCTGTCGGAGAAGGTGGTCTCGACGGCGGCCAGGCCGCGGCCGATCCGGAGGACGCCGACGTCGCCGTCGTCGAGGAGGTCGTCGTCGCGCCTCCACCAGCAGCGGCGGTTGGAGGGGGTATCTCTCGTCAGGGTGATCTCCACGGGCCCTTTCATGGCGGCGGCGGCGGAAGGGGGAGGTGGGGATTGGGGTTTGGGGGTTTTGTGGCGTGGGGGAGGAGTTGGTTGTCGACTGGCTCAGTGGCGTGGAAGCCAGCCAGAGCCCAGAGGCTTTGGAGGAGAAGAGGGGAAAGCGGTGGTGTCTTATAGCAGGATCGGTGGCTCCACGTGTCTCGATCAGGAGCGTCCGGTTGCTTCCGGCGGTGCGACGGCCGGTGCGTCGAATCGTCGATGGGGGCAGGCAAGCCGCGAGTTTCTAGAAGGTGCGGCTGCCTGGCGTTGCGGACGGTGTCCGAGATGGGCTGGGCTGGTTTGTTTTTGAGCGGAACCACACAACTGGGCAGGCTTTGAGCGAAACCACAACACACATTTACCAGTGTGAATTTTTGTTCGCCAAACTAGGCAAATTGGCTACAAACTTGGTAGGAATCAAGTCGTGTAGAATGTGATTGCCAATCATGGGAACCATACATGCTTTAACCTTTTGGTGAGTTGACATGTCTCCTTGTGTTTGCACCAAACAAGTCCGTTATAGTTAGGTTCGCAGCAAAAATGTCTCCCTAAAAGCCTGCTAAAATGTCTCCCTAAAAGAGGGAGAAAGGTGCAACTTGATAATGAATACTTGAATACGATAAAATGGTTGATTAGTGAAGGCTTTTTTTTAAGAAGTTAGGCCATCTAGAACCTAAATGTCAATTGGAATTGACACTCCAAAAAAAAAACACGATCATGGCTCCATGACACGGCTTGGCAGTTGGCACTGTTTGAAAGAAGATGGCTGACTAACGAAGTATCTGGTAGAAAGTACAAACAATCAATGCAAGTAGAATGTGAATGACATTACATGCATGGTGAAAAATGTGCATGTTCATGCAACCACCCCATTTAAGTTTGAATTGTATTTGACCCAAACTTAAGTGCCTTTTTTCTTCTTAACGCAAATGAATTAGTAATGACCTTAGTCTTGATCTCCAAAAAGAAATGGTGAAACGACACACTCCCACATAGTTACACACTTTGTAGTACAAAAGCACATGAGAAAGATCAAGATGACAGGCTAACAAATTTCACTTTTGGACCAAACACAAAGTGTAGTTTGTTAGAAAATTAGGGAATTTCTGGCACATTTTAATTCCAAAACTGAAAATAAAGTTCAGCAATATTTACATGACTATAGTGAGTAAAACATAGCATGTGCACGTGTTCATGTTAATTACACTAACTAGCACGAACAAAAAAATAAACCAGAATTAGTTTAAATGTACCCCAAGGTGGGACCAGTGCCGGAGGCACCAGGTGCACCATTCCCAGAACTGGACATTGTGTCGGTTCGAACTGTTCGATGTAGCCTAACGAAGTCGTTACAGTGCAAATGGCCGTCGGGAATGGCCGTTGGGAAGTAGTCGTGACGATCTTGATGTTCACTTGGGAACACAACTATGGCTACCAGGAAATAGATGAAGTAGTCGTTCGGGAGAAAGTAGTCGATCAGGAGCGAGCAGTCGCGTGAAGACACTCCCCCAAAAACCTAATTGCCCGTTATCCCGTGCAGGACCTTCAGCGTGTTGAGGTTCTGGAGGCCTGCTCTTGCCAGTACTGTGTGCGCGTAGTCCAGCAATGGGAATGTAGAGAAGCAGTTGAGGGAGAAGAGAGAGGTCTACTAAGAAGGAGTACCTGAATATAGGTGTGCTTTGATGTGAGTCAATTACTGGTGCCATGAATCACTAGTAACTGCCAAGGTTAATTCGCTACCATGATTCACCAGTAATTACCAATGTTTTATATCTCAGAATAATTGCATTCAACAACAAAACATTCCTCATCTCAGCCCATCCCGTCGCACCCGCCGAGCCGCGCCCTCGGCCCGGCGAGGAGAGCACGCGCCTGGGGCTCACCAAACCCCTTTTACTGGCTTCACAAGCAGTATGCATACGGTCCACCGTTTAAGTTGGTTGAGATTCTCCTAAAAATCCATGCGAAATTAAACATGTAACTCCCTAGTATTTATTAGTGGGTTTTTAATTCTTTTATTGTAAATAAATTAAATGGGCTAAGCCCATAAATTCCAATATAGTTTAGATTCAGAGTTTGTATTGTCCACTCCTCAAACCAATAGGCGCTTTTGTTATGCTTATTGACTTATTATGATGTACTCAAGATATCATCATATCAAACTATAGATTTTTGTACAAAGCAGGGCAACTAATATCTGGTTAACACTCGTGCCAACACCGAAACCAAAATACTTGTTCGCATTAGACAGAACGCTCTATCACAAGAGCACGCGGCCTGATGCAAGTCACCGTTTCCATGGTTTAATGTCAACGCACTCCTACTAGTGGGTGTTTATCCATGAGTCTTTTATCTGTATATTATTATAAAAGTTGGTGGTTATATATATGTCACTAAAAAGTCATTTTACCTCTATACTAGTTTGGACGGATTGAGATCTAACGCAGGCTAACGGAGGTGTAAATAGACTATTTTGCCCTTCTGCTGTCGCGTGAGTTTTGGGCCGCCCCTCGGCATCTTTGCCTAGCGCCGCCCGCTCGCCATCGCGTTCCTCCGCGCCCACGCCCTTGTTCCCACGCTGATTTCGCCGCTCCCGCGATTCATTCCGCTCTTTCGCGCTCGCGTATCTCCTCGAGGAGGGGGCGATTGGTCCTGTTCTTGATCCGCTCCAGTTTGTCGTGCGGTTCAGTTTTGATTTGCTCCTCGTGCTGCTCTTCTTCGTACAACTTGCGTGTTCAAGCTCGTTCTCTGGTGGATCTTGTTTCGATTTGATGCTTCTGGGATTTGATGCTTGTGCTAGTTTGCTGCTGACCTCTCCTCCAATCCGCCTTCCTGGATTGGAAGCAAGCTCGCGATGGTTCGCCATCAAATTTGCTCGAATCTTGGCGTCGAAGTTTGAGATAAGCTGTTGATGATGGCGAACGCGAAGCTCCAGAAGCAGGTGTTGCTGCTGTGCAGCCCGTTCCCGATGACGGCGGCAAGGGCGCCGTCGTCGTACGCCGACCGCGGCCCGATCGCCCGGCTGCAGGGCTCCGCCGCCCACCCCCGGCACGGCCACGGGCACAACCAGCGCACGTCGTCCGAGATCGAGCTTCATCGAGGAGCAGCCGCCGTCGTGGCTCGACGACCTGCTCAACGACCCAGAGATGCCAGCGGCGCGGCAACACGGCCGGGCTGGCGCGGCCACCGCAGGTCGTCAAGTGACTCGTTCGCGCTGTTCGACAGCGCGCGGCGGCGTTCCTGAGCGGCATGGGCGCGGCGTGGGCGCTCGGGGAGGGCCTGTCGGGCACGCGGCGGCGGGCCGCCGGCGGCTCGACGGCGGAGTGCCCTGGCGGCGGCGGCGTGAGAGGAATGGGCAGGGATAGGGAGCCTGACTGCTGAGGATAGGGTTTGGATAGGGGCAAAATGATCATTTTACTATGGTGGGCCCACATGTTAGACCTCTAAATCTGTTAACTGTAATGGAATGTGGATGGAATGGTACAGAAATAAAACTAAGTTGGTGCGATGGCACACAGATGTCTACGATAGGTAAAAGACTCTTTATGCATAGCATACGAAGTACGGAGAGTACTACTCGATTACTGATCCGTGCGCGCCGTGCGCTCGAGGCTTAGGGCCTTCCTTGCCGCCGCCCGCCTCTCCTGTGTGGTCTTCGGGCCTTTTTCTTCCACGTCCTCATGATCCACGGGGTGTGACGTCCTCCTCCGTATCCGCCGCCTCCCGCGTCGAGGGAGTCCACAACGACGCGCTTGTCAACTTATCATCGAGGAACGTTTGGAGCATATGCGCCAGCTTCAAACGTTCATGGCAACATGGATGAACAGTACTAAACAATGATTTTTCATTGATTTTGGCCAATGGAAAAACAGTACTAAACAGTGATATCATTTTTTTTTGGGGGGGAGGGGAGGAGGAGGAGAGTGGGGGCGAGCTCGCGAGCGTGGGCGACTGCGGGCTCGCGTGCGAGGAGCCGGCGAGCGGGGCAAGAGAGTCGCGAGCGGGGACGACGGTGATGGCGAGCTCACTTGTGCGCTGAACTGCTCGGAGAGGGGAGGGAGAGGCGCAAGCGGTTATTTTTTTTTTCTGATTCGCCGAGGCGGTGGTATGGAGGCGGCTGGATAGAATTAGCAGTCAGATCCACAAGAGGCACACCAATTAGAGAAGTAAATGTCTAGTTTGTTCTTTTTAGTTGTAGAGATATTTACAATTCAGAGGTCAGATAACTTCTGTATCTCTGTAGAAATAATTTCTTCTTACGAAGGAACCACGTGGCAGAAAATACCTGTCATCATCACTTACGTCATAGCTAATGTATATTTGTATAAATAAGTTTACTAGCTAATAAATAAGAAGCTCTGACTTTTGATACTTGATTGGCAGATCATGTTTGAAGTACTATAACCTCCTTTGAAGTCAATATTTGACGATGATCCTATTACGTCAGGGAATTCAAGGATAGTGCGTGATTATTCAGGATACGAAGGAATAAATAGTACGTGCTCACCGTTTACTCGTAACATTGCTTCTGGGAAGGATCACGCATACTAAATGCTAGCGGGCTCAAACATGCATTGGAAGAAACTTGTGTGTGTGTGTGTACAGGGAAGATAATTCAAATGGAAAAGACTATTGGACTGATCTCTAACCTAAGGCCCAAAGGCCTTAGCCTTGGTCCGCGCCCTGATCGGGGGCGCCCAACCCAACTCTCGTTGGTGGGCCCCCATCGCCAGCGCCACATAAATACAGAGGTGGGGGCCGGGGGGCACGCACGCCAAGGTTCGCCGTGCCCCTGACTCCCCACCAACATCTAAACCCTAACCCGATCTCGAGGGGTGGCGCTGCGGCGGCGGGAAGCACCACCGGCCGATCTACACTGCTCCGGCCATCGCACGCTCTACACTGCTCCGGCCACCGCCGCCCTAGAGCGGACCTGCACCGAGCCGCTGCACTACGCGTCGCTGCCCTAGCGCAGAACACCATCAACTACGATGATGGCGTCGTCTTCTTCAGAGCAAGCTACTAACCTAATGGCTATCGGTCGATCTCATACACACGCACCCGCACACACATGTCTCTGTGTTCTTCCTAGATCCTGACCCACAGCCATAACCCGAGCCCATCCGCATCTACCGACCCGATTAACCAACCTAACAATGGTATCAGTTGTTTTTAGGCTTGGTTATGAACAGAAAAGGGGGAGGGATCGAGCAAATAGATGCAAATCGAACTAGAAATCCAAACAGAGCTCGATGAAACCCAAACCCTAACCCTAGATCTGAGAAACCCGGCGTACCTGGCCCTTGTTCTTCTTCTCCTTCTTGCTGTTCATCTCTTCTCCTTCTATTCCCTCCGCTTTCTTCCTCTTTTCCCGTACCCCAGAGATCCCCTCGACGGAGCCGCGCGCGAGACGCACGCGACTCCGGCGAGGAGGCCCATAGGGCACAGTTGTACTGCTTCGTGTGGACGCACACAGAGTCGAGAAAACAAGATTTTGGGTACTGGAATCATAGATCCGGCCATGGCGGGGGCCGCCGGCGTCAAGGACGAACGCGGCGGCGCACCCCTGACTGGAACAGAGACAAGAGGGAGAGGGAGAGGTAACTAGAGAGATAGAGGGAGAAGGGAAGGAGATATAGTAGATCTGGCCGCTAGCAGTACGCCGGCGGCCATGTCGTCCGCCGCGCCGGAGTTTAGCCGGCGGCGGAGGCGGCGACCAGAGGCAGAGGAAGGAGAGGAGAGCGAGCGAGAGCGAGAGCCAGACTGAACGCGGGCGAGCGAGGAGAGAAATGACCTAGGGTTTCCGTGATTGTCGCCCGGCCGCGAGGCTTTTATACCTCCCGAGACGCGCGCTCAGCCGTCCGATCGGGATGGACGGCTGAGATCGACGCGGGGGGGGCGGCGGCCGGCGCGCGCCCGGATGGGCCGCTTTCGCGGCCCAGGCCCAGGTTGCGGCCCGTTAGCCGCGGGCCGCATAGTGACAGGCCGTTTTCGTGAAGTGGGCCGGGCCGCGGACGTGGTTTTGGGCTGCACAGTAACGGGCTGAACAGTAACGGGCTGCACAGTAACAGATTTCCGGCCCGTTTAAACAGATGAACAGTAACTTTTGACAATTTTAATTCTGTTTTGAGGCAAATTTGAATATTTTTGCACAAAATTTAATCTCTTTTCATTTTGAACCAAAGGGATAAATGTTTAGAGAATAGAAATACAGAATTTTACAGATATTGCTTCCAAATAGAATAATTTTATTCATATTTCCGCTGTATAGATAATTGTTTTTGACTTGAATTTAAATTTGAACCAAAGGGATAATTTAAATTTTGAGTCACAGATAATTTCAGATTAAATTGTAGTATTGTTATTTTCTGACCAAAGTTGATGATAACAATATTATAATTTTACAGAATATTTTTCCAGATTAAATTGTAATGTTGTTATTTTCTGACCAAAGTTGATTATGACAACATTATGATTTTCATGTTTTTGTAATTATTGATATATTGTTCTCACTTGAGCTAACCTATTTTCAGCTGGTTTTCCTATGATGGTTTCCATCAAGGATATTCCGATTCTGAAAGGCGACAATTATAATGAATGGTACAAGAAGTTGGATCTCTTCTTTACCATGGCTGAGCTAGATTGGGTCCTCACTGCACCGGTTCCAGTTGAACCTGAGAGACCGGTCAGGGGGGAAGATGTTACAGATGCTTCTTGGAAGCAAACAGAGCTCGCCTACAGGGCGAGCAAACAGAGGTATGACGCTGATCATGCCAGGTGGCTACCTGCCAACAAGAAATGTTTGGCAGTAGTTAAGAACACCATAGAGCCCGCCATTCTGGGGGCAATCACAGATCTACCCACTGTTGTTGAGTACCTCGACAAGATAAGGAGTCAGTATACTGGCTCCTCAAAGACTTATGCTACCCAGTTGATCAAACAACTGGTGACAGAGAGGTATTTGGGCGGTGGGATAAGAGAGCACATTCATCGCTTGGTGAACATTAACAACAAGCTTAAGCCAATGGATATGGAGTTCAGATTAGAACACATAGTTCATTTGGTTTTTGCCTCGTTGCCAAAAGAGTTTGACAATTTTGTTGTCAATTATAACATGAACCCTGAAAAATGGGATATTGAAAAGACCATAGCGATGTGTGTGCAAGAAGAAGAGAGGATAAAGAGTGCACATGGTGGATCCATAAACTATGTGAACAAAAAGAGATATAATAAAGACATTCCCTCTTCATCCAAGGGAAAGGGACCCCAGTTGGCTCAGCCACAGCCACAGCACAGGCCTAAGTTTGGGCAACCACTCGTGGACAAGGACCAGTGCCTGCACTGCAAACAGAAGGGACACTACAAGTCAAACTGTCCCGACTATCTAAAGATGATCATGGAGAAAAGAGGTGAGAACATTATCTCATTTATAAATGAATCCTTGTATAAAGATTATTCGAAATCTACTTGGTGGATTGATTCAGGAGCAACTATTCATGTTGCAAACTCCTTACAGGGATTCCGTTCAACGAGAACTACGGGAAGAGGAGAAAACAGAATTAAAGTCGCAAATGGAGTCGAAGCAGATGTTGAGGCGGTTGGAGACCTCCTCTTAGAGCTCGACACAGGCTTTAATTTATTGCTTAAAGATGTATTTTATGTTCCCGAAATTCAGAGAAACTTGATTAGTGTATCTTGTCTTGATGACGATGGATTTGCATGTCGCTTTGGAGACGGCATGTGTGTAATAGAGTTTGATGATACAGTTGCTTCGATTGCATTTAGAAGAAACGATCTTTATTTATTATCGCTGCGTGAAAGTGTGAATTCCGTATGTGATGTGAATGCGATTGTGTCTCAAACTACAGATAACAACAGAAAACGAAAGAGAACTCAAGACACGTCGTCGAAATTATGGCACTGTCGTTTAGGCCATATTTTGAGGGGGAGAATAGAAAGGCTGGTTAAGAATGAAATTCTACCTCCTCTTGAGTTCCCAGACTCAGATAAATGCATTGACTGCATTAAAGGAAAATATGTAAAGATTACAAAGAAAAATGCTGAGCACAGCGCAGGTATTTTAGAATTAATTCACACAGATATCTGCGGACCGTTCTCAGTTAAAAGTATAGACGGTTATGATTCTTTCATAACGTTCACAGACGATTATTCCCGTTATGGATATATCTATCCAATAAAAGAGAAATCAGAGGCATTAGCTAAATTTAAAGAATTCAAGGCTGAAGTTGAAAATCAGCACAATTTAAAGATTAAAGTTGTCCGTTCCGACCGTGGAGGTGAATACTACGGTCGGCATACCCCATACGGACAGGTTCCAGGACCTTTTGCGAGGTTCCTAACAGAACAAGGAATAGTAGCCCAGTACTCAATGCCGGGCGATCCTCAGCAGAATGGAGTGGCTGAAAGACGGAATCGTACCTTGATGGACATGGTACGAAGCATGATCGGCTATTCCACACTGCCAGTGAGTTTATGGATGGAGGCGTTGAAAACCGCTGTCTATATTCTCAACAGAGTGCCCAGTAAGGCGGTGCCAAAAAAACACCGTATGAACTCTGGACAGGAAAGATACCCTCTCTAAATCACCTACGGGTGTGGGGGAGTCCTGCTGAGGCAAAGATATTCAACCCGAACATTGGGAAATTGGATTCCAAGACAGTGAGTTGTCATTTTATTGGTTATCCAGATAGATCAAAAGGATATCGTTTCTACTGTCCAGACAGATTTACAAAGTTTGTAGAAACGAGACATGCTGCCTTCCTAGAAGAAGAGATGATTCGGGGAAACGCAACAGTTCGAAAGATTGTTCTTGAGGAGAAGCGGGTATATGCACCCACTCCAATGATTCAGGAACCGTTTTTCTCACTGACTGATACTGCGATGCCAGTTCCCGAATTGAACCCTTTTGTGGCAACGTAGAATGAAAATGTGGAACCTGTCCTTCAGGATCCTATAGATAATAACGTTTCCACAAATCAGGGGGAGCCGTCTCAGGTTCCAGCAGAAAATATTCGAACAGAAGAGGCTCCTAGGAGATCTCAAAGAGAAAGAAGATCAGCCATTTCAGCTGATTATGAAGTGTATAACACAGAAGAGTTTCGAATGGAAGATGATCCCATCTCATTCGAAGAAGCCATGAGAAGCAGACATTCATCTAAATGGTTTGAAGCCATGGAAGATGAAATGGAATCGATGAGGACCAACCGAGTTTGGGACTTGGAAGAAATTCCTGAAGGAGCCAAAACAGTAGGCTGTAAATGGGTCTACAAGACTAAATGTGACTCCAAAGGGAATATAGAGAGATACAAGGCTCGTCTTGTGGCAAAAGGATTCACACAGAAGGAAGGCATAGATTATAATGAGACCTTTTCCCCGGTCTCATGTAAAGATTCTTTCAGAATTATTATGGCCTTGGTTGCACATTTCGATATGGAATTGCACCAAATGGATGTAAAGACGGCATTCCTAAATGGGGATCTCGAAGAAAAGGTTTACATGGCACAACCTAAAGGTTTTGTCGTAGAAGGAAAAGAAAATATGGGATGTCATTTAAAGAAATCCATTTATGGATTAAAGCAAGCTTCAATCCCTAGCACAAAAGAGGCTTCACCAAGATCTTTCATGTCAAAATTCGATGACAAGAATTCTTTTGTTTCTAACAGTAGACTGACATCACTACTTGCTAGTAGAATGTCATCCACATACAGTACCAGGAAAATGTATTTCCCTTTCTTGAATTTTGCATAAATGCAATTATCTTCAACATTCTCTGTAAACCCAAACTTCTTTATAGTCTCGTTAAACTTCAAGTACAGTATGCATGCGAGTAAACCTACTCCTGCTCCGATAGTCAAGGGTGACAGATATGGAGACTTTCAGAGTCCCAGAAATAAGTATGAGAGAGAACAGATGAGAACTGTTCCGTATGCTTCGGCAGTCGGAAGTTTACAGTATGCTCAAGTGTGCACACACCCTGACTTAGCTTTTGTCACTAATGTGCTTGGCAGATTTCAGAAAGATCCAGGTTTAGAACACTGGAAACTTGGAAAGAAAGCCTTGCGATATGTGAAAGGCACAAAAGGCCTCATGCTAACATACAGAAGAAGCGATTCTTTAGAAATTAAAGGATACGCAGATTCAGACTTTGCGGGAGATGAAGATGATAGAAAATCCACGATGGGTTACATCTTCACTCTTGCAGGGGGAGCTATTTCATGGAAAAGCTCTAAACAATCGGTCACAGCAACATCGACGATGTATGCTGAGTTTATAGCATGCTACGAGGCCTCCGGGCAGGTAGAATGGTTAAAGAAGTTTATACCTGGCTTAAAAGTGGTGGACGGTGTAGAAAGACCACTAAAGATGTACTGCGATAACCAGCCAGCAGTGTTTTATGCTCACAATAATAAGAAGAGCACGACTACAAAGTCGATACAGATAAGATTTTATTCGATAAAAGATAGAATCCAGGATCACACCATAAGTCTCGAGGATATAAGAACAAAAGATATGCTTGCGGATCCGCTAACGAAAGGCCTACTACCCAGCATGTTCATGGAACACGTAGCCGGCATGGGAATGAGGTATAGCCTATGATCTCTGGATAATAGAGGCCCAAATAGAATACATAATCTATTTCTGAAGAGAGGCGTGTATTGTGGCTATTGATTCTATCGGCAGTTGCCCGTGACGAAGATATATGCCCTATACATAAATCTGTGATGAGATAAGAAAAATAGAAAAGTGAAAGAGAAAGATAATGTGAGATCAAGGGGGAGATTATTGGACTGATCTCTAACCTAAGGCCCAAAGGCCTTAGCCTTGGTCCGCGCCCTGATCGGGGGCGCCCAACCCAACTCTCGTTGGTGGGCCCCCGTCGCCAGCGCCACATAAATATAGAGGTGGGGGCCGGGGGGCACGCACGCCATGGTTCGCCGTGCCCCTGACTCCCCACCAACATCTAAACCCTAACCCGATCTCGAGGGGTGGCGCTGCGGCGGCGGGAAGCACCACCGGCCGATCTACACTGCTCCGGCCACCGCACGCTCTACACTGCTCCGGCCACCGCCGCCCTAGAGCGGACCTGCACCGAGCCGCTGCACTACGCGTCGCTGCCCTAGCGCAGAACACCATCAACTACGATGATGGCATCGTCTTCTTCAGAGCAAGGTACTAACCTAATGGCTATCGGTCGATCTCATACACACGCACCCGCACACACATGTCTCTGTGTTCTTCCTAGATCCTGACCCACAGCCATAACCCGAGCCCATCCGCATCTACCGACCCGATTAACCAACCTAACAAAGACGAGATGGAGCAGCTACTGATCGCACTGGGTGACTGCCATGCTCCTTCTGCTCTCTTGAATTTACTCCAGCCGTCTAGATAGCTAGATTGCAAAATTGAATGCAACTTATTTTAGATTGTTGAGGACTATTTCGTGTGATTGCGAATACTCTCCAAGTAATCATTCTGCAATAATATGACATATATATATTATATGATATCGTTTTGTTATATATCCAATTTGCTTATAGTAATCACTTTAATTTGCAAGGTCTAAAGGAATATGCCCTCTCAAAGAAAAAGATCTGCAAGCAAGGAATACATGACGCAGAATTCTATGAAGATACAAACCGTGTGCGCTCCTCGCCAAGTTGGTACGAACTGGCTGGAATCACCACGGGAAACTGATTGTTTGCCTTGTATCTAAAATTTTGCTGTGCGCAAAATATCGGGCACACGACAAAGAGTTTTTGTGCCGTGTGCTAAATTAAAAACACATGGCAAAAAGAAAGCACACGACAAACTTTCTCTTTGCCGTGTGCCCTATTCACACACGGCAAAGAAGTCGTTTGCCGTATGCCATGCCCCCGACACACGGTAATAATTAAATACGTGCCCGGGCTGGTCGACAGACGTTAGGATGGGGGCCGGCCGTTAGTATTTGCCGTGTGCCTAACGGAGGCACACGGCAAAGTAGTGTATTTGCCGTGTGCCTCGTAGCATCACATGGCAAAGTAGAGTGTTTGTCGTGTGCCTGCTACCAGCACACGGCAAAGAAATAAAAAAAAACCAACTTCTGCCCTCCAAACTTTTTCTCCACTCCATATACATTGCTTGGTACTCCAAGTTTCAATTTGGTGCATTTCTCGAATTGTTTGCTATATTTAACAAATTTATTGCATTCATTGGATTTTATTTATAAGTTAAATTTTAACTGCAAGTGCATGAAATAATAGAATAAAGTGGGTGAAAAAATCATATTCATGATAGTGAGTCCAGTGTAAGGCCTTATCCAGTAGTTGAAACAAAATTTCAAAAATCGTGTTCACGAAACATTACCATGAACGTGGAGCCGAATAGTTTTTAAATTCTATCATGTGTGAAGTCTATGATAAAAATTTGAGAAGGTTTCACACGTTTTGTCACGTACGATGCTTGTAAACTGAAGCTTACCCGAAGAAGATCCGTACAGAAGAGAAAGATGTGGTTAGGTTTCCTGGCGCAATAACGTTCAAATTTGAGTTTGACTTCTAAACTTTTTCTATAGGCAATAGATAACATAGATTGCTTCATGTTAAATTTTGGTATGTTTTCGGATCCATTTCATAATTTCAATCTATCAACTGCAATTATACTATTTAATTCCTATAAATTGAATTTGATCTATAAGTACATAAAATAATAGAATATAGTGAGTGCAAAAATTATATTCATGTTGTTGAGTCCAGTGTAAGGCCTTATCTTAATTTTGAAAAGAAAATTCGAATACCGTGTTCAAAAAATAATTCAAAATAAAGTTTTGTTTGCATAAAATAATGGTGTTGACGTTCGGACATCCGAACGTCCTCTTTGTCGTGTGCCTTGGATCCGGCACACGGCAAAGTCACATCTTTTCCATGTGCCTTGGATCTAGGCACACGAAAAAATTTATTTTTTGACTTAGCATGCACACCCCTCCCTCTCCCTCACTCAGCTCATTCACACACTCACACACACCACATCACACACTCTTGCCACCGGTGCCTCTTCCCACTGCCACGCCGCCCACCCCCGGCCGCCCCTGCACCGTGCGCCGTGAGGAGGAGGAGGAGAGGAGGAGGAGGAGAAGGAGGAGGGCGCCCTCGGCAGCGCCCGCGCCCGGACCTCGCCACCGCCGCCCGCGCCCCGGCCGCCCCTGCGCCGGGCGCCATGAGGAGGAGGAGGAGGAGGAGAGGAAGGAGGAGGAGAGGAGGAGGAGGAGGAGGAGGAGGAGGGCGCCCGCGGCCGCTACGCGCCACCGACCCCCGACCGCTCCTGCGCCGAGCGCCGTGAGGAGGAGAGGAAGGAAGAGGAGAGGAGGAGGAGGAGGAGGAGGAGGAGGAGGGCGCCCGCGGCCGCCCCTTTGCCGCCCACCCCCGGCCGCCGTGAGGAGGAGAGGAAGGAGGAGGAGAGGAGGAGGAGGAGGAGGGCGCCCGTGGCCGCCCCTTTGCCGCCCACCCCCGGCCGCCGTGAGGAGGAGGAGGAGGAGGAGGAGGAGGAGGGGGAGGAGGAGTCTCTTTCCGCCGGAGGAGAAGGAGGCCGCGCCGTCCGTCTTGCCGCCGCCGGAGAAGGAGGAGGAGTTGGACGCGCCGCCGTTGCCCCGAAGGATTCGTCAGCCCCCGTCTCGCCGCCGTCGAGTTACTAGGTGAGCACATGCAAAATGCCTGTCTTTTCGTATCATGTTTGTAGATCACTTAACCTAGTTAGGCGTCTCCCGTTCGAAAGAGGTACGGTTGGAAATATGCAGATCTTTGCATATGTATGACCGTATCTATTTCGAATTGTTCACATTTTTTTGGATAGCCCGAGGATGTGTAGATGGGTTTAGTTTCATGGTCTGATCCAATTCGAGACAGAATTTCAGCATCGCCTCCCTGTTGTTCTCCGGATACACAATCTCCTTGCCAGGACGTGTATTTGGAGAACAGTAGGGAGGTGCTGCCGAAGTTCTGTGTCAGATAGGGGTTGAGCATGGAAACTAACCCCATCTACACAACCTCGGGTGGGATTAGGACCTATCTTCACCCATTAGAGCATGATAGACATCGTGTAGACACAATTGATTTTTATATCACCCACTCATATATTAAAGGATGGATGACCGTGAGTGGATGTACACGGGCTGGCGGGGTAAGTGTGACTGGACCAATGAATTCATTTACAAGGTCGATGAATTCTTGAAAAAGCATTTGACAAAGGACAGAGTAAAGTGATGTGTTCCTGCAGCAAATGTGAAAATAAGATATTTCAATCAAAGTTGAACATGGGTAAACACATTTGCTCCTATGGGTTTGTGGCAAACTATACCCGGTGGATCTACCATGGTGAAGCCCATCGTGCGAGAGACGAGGCTGTGAGACAACGCATCGAGGATTATGATGCTGATGCTGGGTGTGGAGACATGTTAGATGACTTTCATCAAGCACACTTTGATGAAGGACGTAGTCATGTTAGGGAGGATTCGCCAGAGCCAACCGCAAAGGCATATTACGACATGTTCTTCGGCACAGAAACCATTGCACGAGTGTTGACGCTCGATACAGACCAATTTTGAGTGTCAATTTGATCAAAAAATTGGGATGACTAGCATACTTAACTTGCATATTTATCTAGAATAAACGTTTCCATATTCCCCTTGGAGAATTTGCAATACAGGGAAATTGAGCAGAAATCAAGTGTAAACAAGCACTTCAATCCAAGGCAAATGGTGTCGACCAATCAGAGCGCGCCGTTCAGCCTCCCATGGATCAAAGGGCCCACAAACAGGTGCAACCGACTTAGGACAGCACCCACTCACGCACAGGAGCAGTGTGGACCCACATGGCAGCCACCCAGAGCAAGGTGGGCTTGATCTGGGCCCAAGCCCAGATCGGCCGACCTACATGGCTCGGCCGACCCAGCCAGGAGGAACCGACTTACCTCCTTTGACGTGGCGCTTCCCCATTGGCTCCTAACGTCGGTTCCAGGTGCTAGGGGTGAATTGGCGCCGGGAAGCTGCTGCACACCCCCTCACTCACCTCTATAAATATGAGGGGGGTGCTACAAAGAGAGACACCACAAGTTGAAGCTCTTTCTCAATTTCTCTCTTGCTTAGTCTTTAGGATAGTGGAGTCTAGGTGAAGTAGCTCTTCTTCGGTTCCCGAGTCTTATCAGGAGTATTCGGTATGGGTTTTACTCTTTCTCTCCTTTGTAATATTCGGAATTAAAGTTATCTTCTAGTATAGTGTACTCGTATAGTATATGTTCTGTGTATTCAGATGTGTGTGCTATGCTTAGTTTATATCTAGGACTGATATCTTGCATGATTAGACGTGGTAGTATATCTAGGCTTTAGCATTGGTTCCAGTATTCGCATGTTTGCTTTAGTGTGATGTCTGTCCATCCGAAAGGTGAGGGCTCCGCGCGGGGCATTAGAGTATTGCTTATTAGCGTAGACGTGGTGTCTGGGCTAATCAGTGTTGCTGGATGCGGCTCTATACCATGGTTAGTTGAGGTAGGCGGCAGGTGGTGACAGCCCTGTCCGTCCAGCGTAACCCTCCCCGTTCGTGTAGTAGTTGTAGGAGGTGCATAAAATAGCCGTGAGGGTCTAGTGGCCATCTTAACATATCCTGTGCGGTCTCCCGGTGATTCCTGGAAGCCTAGAACCCATTTGTATTCATGTGTATGTATGTGAGTGCCTAGTACAGACTGTATACTTAGTTAGGAGTGCATAGTCCTTAGATTAGCTTTCTTCTTCCTTTCTCCCTTCCTGTAAACTTTGGATAGAGTAGAACTTGAGCAACTTGTGTGTCACACTACCTCTTTACCATTTATCATCTTACCCCTATTTATTCAATAGAATATCCATGCTAGAACTAATCAAACACACTAATCTGTTCCAATAACTGCCGCCTTCCCTGCGGAAATATAAATACGACCCCGTACTCATGGGTAAAATGCTACGATGGTATTCCGTGCGCTTGCGGATCCTTCTGTAACGTAAGAAATACCCCACAGCATTTCTGACGGCATTGCTGGGGAACACCTATCCTAGTGATGACGCTATGAAATGCCAACAACGAGCACACCGGTGTTTCTCAACTGGATGCCATCGGACGCATAATGGCCCTAAAATCTCAGCTTGGCATCAATAGAGAAGGCTTTGATGATATGTTGATAGTTTTTGGTAGTCTGCTTCCGGGTGGTCACAATCTGCCATGCAACATGTATGAGGCACAAAAACTCCTTCGCGCACTTAAGATGCCATACGAGTAGATACATGCTTGTCCGAAGGGATGCATCTTGTTTAGGAAAGAACATGCGGATGTAAAGTACTGTCCTAAATGTGAGTCCTCTAGGTACCTGGAGGTAGTCTCTAGTGATGATCAAAAGAGGCAGCTCGAAACCACCTTGAAAATCCTACGGCACCTTCCATTCATACCGAGGATCCAACGGCTGTCAAGTATGCAAGTCAGCTGTCAAGTTCTTCTGGTTGACGAAGGGTGTCAAGTATTGTTCGTTCGACAAACACCGATAATTTCTCCCTATTGACCATCCCTTCAGACGAGACATAAAGAACTTTACAAAAGGTGTCGTGGTTGAAGACCCCCCATCGCAGATGTTGACAGGTGCCGTGGTTCGTGAGTAGTTAGACGCGCTCGAACCAAATAAAGAAGGTGTTGGTTTTGTGGGATATGGTGAGGAACATGCCTGGACTCAGAAGCCGGGCTTGTGGAGGCTCCCCTACATGGATGACATTCTTCTTCCACATAACATTGATATGATGCACACTGAAAAGGATATCGCTGAGGTAACCTGGGGTATAGTCATGGACATTCCTGATAATACAAAGGACAACGTTAAGGCTAGAGTGGATCAAGCTAGGTTATGCAATAGACCAAAGTTCGACATTCCGCCTCCCAAAGGCATGAGATGGAAAAAGCCGCCAGCCGATTTCGTCCTGAAGAGGAACCAAAGGAGGGAAGTACTGCAATGGTTCCAAACTTTAATGTTCCCCGATGGGTATGCAGCGAATCTGAGGACGGGGGTGAACTTAGATACTATGCGAATCAATGGGCTCATGGGTCATGACTACCACATATGGATTGAGCGGCTTCTTCCGGTGATGGTTCGAGGCTATCTCCCTGACCATGTGTGGCTAGTGCTGGCAGAGTTAAGCAATTTCTTCCGCATCCTTTGTGCTAAGGAGTTATCTCGAAATGTGGTTGCAGAAATGGAAAAATTGGCTCCTATGTTGCTTTGTAAGTTGGAGAAGATCTTTCCACCCGGCTTTTTCAATCTGATGCAGCATATGATTGTGCACCTCCCGTATGAGGCACGAATGGGGAGGCCTGTGGATGGTCGTTGGTGCTATTCAATTGAGAGACAACAAAAGGTTCTTCGAACCAAATGTAAGATCAAGTGCAAAATCGAAGCTTCCATGGCAGAGGCACACTGTACTCAGGAGGTGTCAAACTTCACAACAAAATACTATGCTGACACCCTTCCTAACGTGCATAATCCACCCTCTCATTACAATGCCAACGAAAATGAATCGAACCTCAGCCACTTCGGAGGGCAACTCGATAGTGCAAGTGTTGCAACTCCTAAGAACTTGCAACAGGCAGAGTTCCGCACTATCATGATGTATGTGTTGACCAACCTTTCTGAAGTAGAGCCGTACATTCAGTAAGTTCTCAACAAAGTAGTTCTCGATTATTTCTAGCGTATGGTCGCTATTGTGCATGTAACCCCCCTATATCTTCTTTTCGTTCGTACAGAGAATTTACTCAACAATCCTGGCGGGGAAATAGGGCACTGATCCCGCACTAAGTCGATACCCTTCTTAACAAGGGTGATGGACGTGGATCGCTTGATTTTATTTCTTGGTTCAAACAAAAGGTACGGTCATTCTGGAGCTCGTACTTTTTGTTTGACACTTCAAGTTCCTCGTACGTGCGAATAATATAACGAACTATCATGCTTCTACCTGCAGGGCCTAAACGATGTGTCCATGAGTCCCGATTTGAGACAGGCTGCCAATGGATGTGCCTATAGGGTTATGTCATACTCCGGCTATGATGTGAATGGATATCGCTTTCACACCAAAAGCCACGATTAGAGTCGACCCAATCGGAGAACCACAAATTCCGGAGTTTGTACGATAGCCCAAGATGGGGCCGAGTATTATGGAATAATTGAAGAAATATACGAACTCACGTTTCATGGTTGCAAACCTCTTAAGCCCACTGTATTTAAATGCCATTGGTTTGATCCTAACGAAGTGCGACGGACCCCTAATCTTGGACAGCCCGTCGTATTTAAATGCCATTGGTTTGATCCTAATGAAGTGCGACGGACCCCTAATCTTGGACTAGTCGAAATTCGTCAGTCATCCATCTATTCAGGAGACGATGTCTATATTGTGGCTCAACAAGCCATACAAGTTTATTATCTCTCATACCCGTGCAAAACCGACGATCGTATTAAGGGTTGGGACGTTGTGTACAAGGTATCGCCATATGGTAAACTACCTCTCCCAAACAATGAAGATTACAATATAGACCCAGTCACATATGACGGAGAGTTCTTTCAAGAAGATGGGCTACAAGGGTGTTTTGAGATAGACTTAACTGGAGCCATCGAAATGGAAGTAGACGATGATGAAACGGTTGATGATGAGGACATTGGAGATGAGGTTCATAATGAGAAGGACGTACTATTCCTTGAAAAATTACAATTATGGATCAACATGCGTGATAGTAATGATGAGACTTATGATCTAGCTAATCCCGATCAAGAGGATTATTTCTAATACATGTATGATCTGTTTATTTTGCTTCTGTTTCTAATTACGTTTTGTTTATACATGCTGATTAGTTTATTGTTTTTAATTGCAGGTGATTGAAGAAAGATGGTGGGCAGCGGATTAGCGTGAAAATGTGCGTCTACTTTCACAAGATTGATGCCAAGTTCCGATGAAGCTGGGGGGTCTGTCGCTAGGGGTACCCGAGGCAAGGGTCGAGGGAAGGATGGCCCCAAGCGTGGAGGGAAGGGTCGCAAGGGTCAACCGACTCGGTCTATACAACCGCCTTCGCCTCAGGAGTCAGAGGAGGAGGGGGGGGGGGGGGAGGAGCAGGAGGAGGAGGAGGGGGAGGAGGACACGATAGGTTGTACGCCGGCCGCTATCTGGTTGCGAGGTCCCTCGCGACTCCTAGACAGGCCAATACCTCTTGCCGGTGATTCGACCCTATGCGCCAATGTAAGTAATTTTATATGTTATCACTACGTTTTCATTTCATAACTTGAAAATCACAATAGAAACTAATATTTTATCATAATCACTTTTGACAGGAGTTAGAAAGTAGTCACCCCAGGTGTTCACAAACGCAAGGTGAACGACATCCTGGGTCTTTTGTGCAGCGAGCACTTTCCAGGCAAGGTCCACAATGGTGGAAGGTACGAGCCGGCCTGGACGTGGGAGCACTACTGCGCCGCCCCCGATCAACTCGATCGAGGAGACAGGTGCTTCGCCAACAAGGCGGAGCGGGTGGTGGCAGAGCTGTGTGTAAGTCTTCCTCGCATTCATTGGACATATTTCTAATAATGACTGGATACTTCATATTTATATGCAGGATTTCTATAGGTGTGAGCCCGAGCATGAGGAGGCGGCAAATGTTGTGGCTCACAATCAATGTGTTAAGCTGGTGAAGGACATGCATTACGAGGCGCAAGTCTAGTGTGTCGTAAACTACGGCACTATGTTCCTTCGCCAAAAGATAAAACGAAAGAGGCAAGAGATTGGAAGCTGACCCGGGAGCAATACTTGCAGGTAAATTAGATTTATTCTCAGATTAAATATATCGCTTAATTTGATCTTCTTACATCTCAGTCACTTGATCATGTGTAGGTGCCTGCGTGGTGGTGCCGTAATGATTTCCAGTGCTAGGAACGTATAGTGGACAAGTGGTTCACAACCGAGTGGGAGGAGAAGCACAACGCTGGCCGAGAGCGGTGTTTGCTGATGCTAGGTCCAGCACACGATCAAGGCAGCCTTCGCAACGAGGAGTACAGGGCTAGATGGGTATGCGGATCATTTCTTTATTCTAACACTTATTTCTGCATAATTTGTAATTAACTTGCTATTTTTTGGCAGTCCCATGCACATGGAGGCGCCGAATGCCCCAAGTTTGTGGGATGGGCTTTGGCCCACAAGGGCAAGGTGTCTGAGGTCACCTACAACCCGGACGATCCGTCCTCGGCGTACAACAGCCCCTCCGTCTACACCCGCATCAATGCGTACACAGAGGCGGGAAGGCAGGTCCATGGGCCAGAGTGGGATCCAAGCGCCCACCCTCTTGATGGCGAGATCATCATGAGGGTTGGAGGAGGCAAGAAGCATGACCGGTACTATATAGGCGACGGCACTCTAGACACGACCAGTACTCCCACTCTCGTCCAGGTTCGAGCAAGGAGCACGAGCAGTAGCCCGGCCATACGCCCACGGCTATCCGCGGCACAGCAACAAGTGCTGGAACTTCAGGTTATTTTTGATTTATTCATCAGTCATTCAATTTGTATATATATTTGATTTCCACTTTAACATTGGGATGAGAAATTGTAGGCCCAGTTGGCGGCGCAAGCGGTGGCATACGAGGCGAAGCTGGCTGAAGAGAGGAGGCAACGAGAGGAGTGGGAGGCGAGGCAGCATGTTTACTTACGTTCGAGGCCTTTCTGTTTAGATGGGTCAACCTCCACCGCCACCAATGATGTTACCTCTGGCTCCGGCTCCTGAAACTCCTCATGTAAGCCACTTGACAACCTTGTAAATTCATTTCAAGTATTAGAGATATAGAGAATATAGAAACTTACAGTCACTTAGAGACTTCGATGAAATTTTGAAGTTTTTAGATTATAACTTAAAGAACTTGATTCTTATCTCACCTGCAATATATTCTTCTTTCTGCAGAATCAATCGACCGTGGCATCGAATACGCCAGAGGTGTCCCTGGGCTTCTCACCGACCTTCCCGGCACAACAGTTGTTCCCACCTCCGCCCGGCCCACCGCCGTTCTACCCACCTCAGTGACGTGTTTCTTGTTTTGAACTTATTGTGAACTTGTGGTACTTGTTGTGACTTGTGGACGATAGAATGCTTGTTGTTGCGACTTATGAAACTTGTGGTTTTATGTATATCTAGTGCCTGCGATGTTTGTTTTTACATATTAATGATATCTGTTATGTTTGTTTGAGTGAGGATCATTATATGTGAAAAAACAAAAAAAATAGAAAATATCCGGCCACTTTGCCATGTGCAATGACCATGGCACACGGCAAAGTGGCCATTTCTGCCATTCTGAACAATGTGTTTGCCGTGTGCTATACTGGGCACACGACAAAGTAACCATCATTTGTTGTGTGCCTGGAACCTCAGCACATGGCAAACATTCATCAATGTTTGCCATGTGCCTGGGGTAAGGCACACGGCAACGAGACCAATGTTTGTCGTGTGCCATCTCCATAGCACACGATAAAGTTTGGATCTATGCCGTATGCCAGATCCACGACACACGGCAAAGCCCTCCGTTAGCATGCTGACGCCGTCTGTCGCTTTTTTTTTGCCGTGCGCCTCATAAAACATACGGCAAAGATGTTTACCGTATGCCTGATAAAAGGCTCACGACAAAGTTGGCTTTGCCGTCGGAGCTTTGTCGTCGGCCGCGCACGGCAAAACCTTTGCCGTGTGCGAGGAGGGCTTTGCCGTAAACTACTGAAATCCCGTAGTGAATAAGTACTATATCTGACGCAACTATATATATATCAACCATGAGTTACGTCTAAATACAGGCAAAGCTAATTGACTTATTAGACGTGCAGAACCAGGCAACATCTATGTAGACTTCTATTCCCGCCTGTCGATAGATATCGATATCTTCCATAACGTGATGGCTCTGGCATGGCCTCCGCTTCCACCTCTATATATCCAGTCGCCGCACCGGCATCTGATCTATCTAGTACTCCTCCGATCCAATAGAGACCTTGCTACAGATATATAGCAGCTTGCTCTGACCCTGCTTCAAAACCCATCGCAAAGAATGGCCTCCGGCGCCAACTCTTATCTGAAGGCATTAACCATCGCCGTCGCTTGCATCGTGCTGGTCCTTTCTTCTTCCGCGGCTGTGCAGATGCTGTGCTGCAAGTGTGACCAGTACTGCAGTCCTCCTTCAACCGATGGCTGCACGAGCAGCTTCTGCGGCAGCGCCTGCGGCAACACCACGTCCCCCGGGTGCCTCAGCTGCAAGCAGGCGTACGTCAGCAAATGCCAGAATCTCTGCGTCAACTACTGCATGGCCAACTGCGTTAATTGCTGAATTGTTATGCGTACCTAGGAAAAGCTCGCTCGCTCGCTCCTATATATCAAAATACCAGGGATCGATCCATAATATAGATAGCTAAATAAAAGACGATTCCAAGCTGCCGCTGTATATGTGTACCTTTATATGGAAAAAAAGCTGAATGTTATCTTTACAGTATGAAACTATTTCCAATTCTATCTCGATCTGTGTCATCTCATGTTCCTCTTCCTCCAAATTGAAACCATTCGATGTCAGGTTATTGTTCATTCCTTCAAAATACGATTAGATTTAGATCACATCCCTTATGATGAAGGCAGGTGCCCTCATATATTTTTTTAGAACCACAGGCAGCAACGCCTGCCCCATTTTCATTAACAAGGCAAATATTGTTTGGGTTACAGCAAGTAGCACCGGAAAACAGATTTTAACAGCCACCATGGCGAAGCCACCTAGAGAACCAACGTCCAGCAACGGGAAAAGCGCCACCCGCCAAAATATGAAAGTACAACACCGTACAGCACGGAAACAACAAGCAGGAAACTAAGCACAGCTTCAGAAATCCTGCCGGTGCGCTCTTCAGGAGGAGAGCCAACCCACACCCATCTTGATTTTCTTCATGGACCAGCGATCTCCAAAGGGGCCGCCAAGGCCTCCTCCAAGTAGCTGCACCATTGGACCAATCCTTCCAAGAGGTCACCCTTGAACATCGGTAACCAGGCCGTCGTGCACCTCTAGATGGTCCGGAGCACCACCTTGATGTCCCGTCAATCCTATTTAATTTAGGAAAGATCATATCATTCCTTGTTAGCCATACGCCCCAACATACTCCAGCAGAGATGCTGTTAAGTAGGCCAAAATTTTTCTCACTAGTCCAACTACCATCCATGTTCAGAAAGTCAGAAGTAGCAACATTAGAGAATTGGAAGGTGTACTCCAGATCTTTTTAGCCACCACACATTCAAAGAAAAGGTGGTTAATAGATTCATCTTCGCTATAGAATCTGCAGTGAGGTGTTTTTGAGATATTTCTTTTCAAAAGATTATCCACTGTCATCAGTTTATTATGTGATAATAGCCAAAGAAAAACTTGGATCCTAGGAGGTACCGGGACCTTCCAGATGGAGGGTACGAAAACTGGCTTCACACCTCTAAAGCTAATCATAGCATAAAGGGATTGAGAACAATAGGTCCCTTTGCTCTCACACTGCCATACTAAAGAGTCCCCATCATAGCACACCTCTGAAACAATTTCAAAGAGCTCATACCATTTTTGCATCAAGTACTCACAAAGTTTCTCCTAAAGGTAAGTTTAATCTCCACACCATCCCACACCTGGGAAAGGGTCACATTGGTCTGATTGCATATAGAGAACAACTCCTAGAATTGCACTCCTACCGGGGCAGTACCAAACCAGATGTCTTCCCAAAATCTAATTTTAGTCCCATCTCCAACCTTCCATCTATAACCAAACTTCAAGGCCTTAGCAACGCTCATGACACCTTTCTAGAAAACAGAAGACTGGCCATGTGGAAGGCAGAAAATATTTGGAACATCCCTCACATATTTTTGTGTCACTATGGAATGCCAAAGCTTACCCTCATCAATTATGTATCTTTTAACCCAAGATCCAAGGAGGGCTAGATTCAGATTTTTTAGTTCAGGAACACCTAGTCCCCCAAATTCTTTTTTCATACTCACTAGCTGCCAATTAGGCAAGTGAATCTTACCATGCCCTTCATAGTCATCCCACATAGAGTTTGCCATGTGTGTGTTAATGGTATCAACAGCCAAGTTAGGAAATTTAAGAAAATACATCAGATATACCGGTATGCTTGATAGGCAGGTTTTGATAAGAATCAATCTGCCACCATGTAAAATATCCTTTGGATATTATAAAATTTACTCAAAATATAAATTAATAAAGAAAAATAGTTTTTGATCCACTTATTATCTGTGTTTAAAATACGCCTTGCACGGTTATAACTTAACTCTTATAAACGTGCGGCGGCTGTCCCGTCTAGGCCCTAGTTGGGGGCGTGACAGTTGAAGTGGTATTAGAGCCGAACTCTCTTGGTAGGACGCTCGCGTGCAAGTGAAATGTATCCACATGTGGTTCATGGTGCGTGTTAGCTCTGGGTGAGCACACGACATGACACATGTTAAATTTTAACTCATAGATATGTGCATGAAACGTATTGGTCCAGTGAGAGCGCGTCGCATAGCACATATCGCCATAAGTGCACAAACGTATGCCAAGGGTTGTTTAAAATGAGAGATAAAATTTACAGCGGGGGGTAAATGGGTAGCACTTAGCAATATTTAAAAATACTTTCACCCTATGAATTGTTTGAACTTTTGCTTACCGTTAAAGTTATCTTTGTTCCATGACAAATCTACTTGGATGACTGTTGCATCATTTTGTGTTTTAATTCATGGTTATATGTTGAGACGGATGAAAGCATCAGCATATAAGCATTAGTCCATTTTGGCACGCAAAATATTTTACCAACTCTATACGTAGATGTGATTGGCTCCAAGGGGCTATGTCCTAACTTGTAAGGTTGTGCTGGATCACGATCTAGCATAGAAAAGAGAAATGAGCAGAAATCATTAGCTCGAAACTGGTGCTTGAAATGATTATAGCTCGTCTAGCAAAATGCCTAGTTTGCGTTGACATGTTTTCAAGTGCTATGGCAAGCAAGGATTATATTTTTATTTTCTAATCCTATTTCATTGATTGCTGCAACAATTCTGTGTTCTAATATTCCCCAAGGAATATGACCTATATTAGAGTTGTTTCTATCGGTTAAGCTCAAATGTTTAGGAGTAATGGGTCGAAACGTTGATAGCTGACCAGAGACAGTCCTCGATGGAGTAGTATTGGTTTGCTGAAGCTATTTTGTCAAGCTATGTATATAGATGTGCAATGTATGTAGAACCAGCTACCATGTTAATGATGTGGATCACCCTGTAGTCTTGAAATTAGTTATAGGCTCTTGTTGAGAGTTTATAGGTTGACTGTAGATCACCGAACCTGATGAGCTCCATGGCTCAAGTTAATTCGATAGTCACTTCTGCAAAGAAGTACATGGTTTCAAATATTTTAGCTTTTGGGAAAGTTCTTGTTGTGCAACAGGATGATTTATATTTGATTTTATACATACAAAAAGTATTGAAGTTCTTTGGTGCTTCTGTTATACCATAAGGCAGTTTATTTGTTGGAGCTATTGTGCACTAAAAAGAAAGTGGCAAGAAAGAAATGCATGCATGTCCCAGATTGGCCCAATGCAAGTTGAAGTGCTAATATGATCGAGCTAGGCTAATTATCCTTGGTGCCGTATTATTTTAGCATTTCCTAAACTTAACTTCCATCCAGAATTGGGTTAGCTTGTCACTTATATTTTAATGATTAATTTAGTTCTGTATTGGTCTAGTCGGAATTAGACTACTCGTGGTTTGGCCAAGTCCAGATGAATCCTAACTGGTTTGTGCATGCACTTTTAACTGGATTACGATATTGTTTTCATTGAGTGTTCTCTCTCCCGAAACAAGGATGGTGCTGTCATCTCTCTTGCCATGGTGATGGTTACCGATCCTATTAAGGATTGTGAAGAACTGCATGATCATGATCTCTTCTGGATGCATGATTTGATGCCATTTTTTATTGTGTTTTAGGGCATTTGTGGAAGAATCATACCTAGACTTGGGGTTAGATTGCATCTCTTGTAGGCCAATCCTTTCTATATAATCACTACTGCTTTTGATTAGTCCGGCAGGGTTGAAGTTTGATATATCAGATATCTTGATTGGACTGAAATCTTACTATACTGTTGCTCGTTTTTGTGTTTGCCGCTATTGGTTGAGGAATAAATTTGAATTGTTTTGTTGAGATGTAGTGTACCTCCAACTATTGGGTTGAGAGGAATATATTCGAGTTATTTTCTTGGCTATGCTATCGTGGGGATCCACTTCAGCTCAGTACTTGTTGCGTGATTAATCAGGGTAGAGCGATGTCTTTTCTTTTTTACTGTGGAGTCTCTGTATTTTGGATGTATTAGCTTGTGACCTCCAACTTACACATATCTGCTACTTATATTTTTGAGTAAAATTTGGAGAAAAGGATAATATATTTTCCTAGTTTTGTACAGGGGAAGATTGAGACATATATATAATTTAGCCATTTCAAGCATGTGCAAAATATTTCATGAATATTGATTTTGCGTGAGTGCAAGACATGATACTTATTGGTCTGAGAAATCATGGGACATAACTAAAGTGATGTGAAAATTATTGGATATGATAGGCTAGTAAAGACTAGTCCTCCACTTCCTAAATTATTTGGTTGATTGCACTTCGACTGACAACTTGCATGCAAAGTTACTTGGTGCCGTTGATGGTTACCTAGAGCAACGTGTTTCAGTATAAACTTGGCTTGCTGATTGAGACCATCATGATCACTTTGATCAGTAGATTTTAATAACAAGCCTTCACGCTGAATGTTGATGTGTTAGCAAAGTAAAATAATTTTGTCAATATAGCATGCATATCTGTATTGGTCGGCTGCTAGAGCATTGCCATGAGCTTGGTTGTTCTGGTGATCACCTGTCAAGTTAGAAACAATGTGGCTGCTAAATTGTGAGATTATCTATACTTTAGATTGACAATACTTAGCTTGGTGAAAGATTTGTGTTAACATATATGTTTGTGACTACCATTTCACATGTAATGAGTAAATTTCGAGGACAATTTATTTTAAGGGGGAGAGGATGTAATACCCTGTATTATTAGGGTTATTAATTAAGTAGTAATAATGACCATATTAGTTTAATAGTGGTTATAATAAGTTCATTTGGATTACCATATTTTCTGAGGAAAATAAAATAAAATGCATATATGAGTGTGTGCACATGCTAAGAGAAGTTCCTAGCTAAATTTGATTTAAATATTTGAAGAGCCATAAGCCGAGTCAGTATTAAGGATGTCTCCTTCCGCACATGAGTGCATGTATAAACCTTTGCTAGCTTAATTATACTTAGTGAGAGCAAGATAAAAAGGATCTTCTTGATAAACATAGACAACCTAGTTAGGTACCTAGCATGCAAGCTAGAGCACCGTAGGGTCCTAAGGTAACTAAAAGATATTGGCTAAATACAATGCTTGTCTATTGCCTCGTGTAGAATGAGCAGAAGTTTGGAATGATGCCTCGTATATTGAGTTTCTAATTATCTTGTAATACTTACATTATCAGGCTAATGGCCATTAAATAGATTTAAGTACTAAGGATAGGCGTGACCACGTGAACACGTGTGAATGTGTTTGTGCAACTAGAATGTGTTTAAGTGAAATTATTACTCGTAGCTTTGCTTGAATATTTAAAGCAACCATGGGATCTAATAGGTTACTACATGAGAGCAGGGCCGGCTCTAGGCCCATGCGGCGGAGGCGACCGCCGGGGGCCCATGAAGGAGGGGGCCTAACATTTAATCTAAACTACAGGCCTGCTAATCTAATTGCATGACAGCAGTCAGAAAAAGATGAGTCGCCGTCCCTGTTCGCGTGAACCGCAGCCGGCTTACCGAGTTTCCACCCAGACCACCACGCCGGCACGCGCGCCCTGCGCCCCTTGCCTGCCCTGGTCTCCGCGAGACGGCGAGAGGCGAGACCGTGACTCTGCCGGTCTGCCCATCGGCCATGAGTGCGGCTGCTGGCTGCTGCCCATCGGCCGTCGGACCGTGGATTGCCCCTGGACCCTGGTGCTGCTGCCCATCGGTCGTGGATTGCCCCTGGACCCTGGTGCTGCTGTCTGATTGGCTGATTGGTAATTTTTATTTAATATTTATCTATTGTCTTATATGTTTAGTTCTAAATTTCCAATTCCAGTGAGGCAATGATCATTACTTGCTTTTCTGATTATATCTTAGATGTTGCCCAAAAAATAATTGTCAGGTTCTCAGAAAAGGAAAAAGAGAATGTCTCTGTTGCATATCGGATCCTCTTAACTATAGCCTCAGCTGAAAGAAATTTCTCAAAATTAAAACTACTAAGAAATTGTTTGAGGACAACTAAGTTACAAGAAAGATTGAATGACTTGGCTATGTGCAGCATTGAGAAGGGCTATTTGAGGTAATCATACTCGTATTATTTTCCACTCCTTAGTTTGTATCATAGACATTGTTTTTCAAGAATTATATATATGCCATTAGTATTATTATCTCCTTTATCATGTTAAAATAATTATTTAGCCTAGAAAATCTATAAAACCTGATTCGCTCGGGGGCACTCAGAATCATAGAGCCGGCCCTGCATGAGAGTGTGCATATGTGTAACCAAATTGCCAACTAGAGTGTTCATGGACCCCAGCTGTAAGGGAGGTGCATGTCATTTGATCAGTATGACAGCAGGAGTATATCGAGAGCTGAACTATGTAGCTTAGTTAAATTAGATGTGGGACCCACTGCATGCATAGTTTAATCAACAAGAAGGATAAGACCATATGTTGCTCGAGTGCTTACAGGATGCATCACCATTTCTCTACTTTACTCGGGCTTCCTCTGGTTGACACCAGAACCCTCCAGCGTGATGTCATCTGTTACATAAAGGCTGCAGTAAATTAAAAATATTTGTTAACTGCCTGATCTCATCCATCGACTGCCCGTTTCATTGACCGGCCCCTGACCGTAGTGCCCGTTAGCACTGTACCGAACCGCCTCTCGTGCGTATAAATAGAAGCCTGCCTGCTGCTCTTTCCTACACCAGCAGAGTGCGAGTGAGCGCTAGAGCTCGAGCAGAACACGTGCCTAGTTAAAGCAGTGTGTCGAAGTACTGCTAGTTAGAACAGTACTACTAGTCAGAATAGGTAACGACAGTTAGTGGTAGTTAGCAGCAGCGATCCGTGCCGTGCTGCTGCAAAAATGGCTTATACTGCTATAAAGCTAAGATGCTGTTAATTGGAACTCGAAGTTGGAAAAGGAAGGATAGTTAAGGTGCCGCCAAAATACTGCTAGAGAGCAGTACATATATTCGGTTATATTGATGTGGCAAGCAGCTTATATGATTATTAGCAATACTTCCATTTCATCTATATGCTATTTCTTGTGCAAGCAATATATGTTATTAATAATACTGATGTTATATTAACATTTATATTCCAGCATTTATATTTCACAAGGCTGCTAACTAATGACATTGACGTTGCGCTAACCTTCATATTCAAGTAATTATATTTTGTAACACTACTGACTACTGACACTACACTAACATTTATATTCGAGCATTTACATTTTGAGTGCACTTTATACTTCCGCGTGTGTTTTACCTTTCCTGTTGCCGTGTTACCCTTACTTTTCGTGTGAGTTTTACATTTCCGGTCGAGGTGTTGCACTTACTTTTCGTGTGAGTTTTACATTTTCAGTTGAGGTGTTGCCCTTACTTTTGCATGTTTTACACTTTCGATCCACTCGTGGTGTTTACCTCTTGTGTGTTATTTAATTTCCACGATATTTACATTCCGCATGCGATTTTATATTCCTTCGAGTTATTATGATGCCTACAATTTGAGTGTATTTCTATTTTATGCTGTTATGCTTCCCATATGTTGACCTATAAAGCTGGTGTTGCGAGGGCAATATTATTGTACCAGTCACAGTTCAGGAATGGGACTGTCTGAGTTCTCCAATGGAGATGGCTCTTGTTCCGAACAGGGTGATGGATCCGTAGGAGCGACCATGCACTAGTAAGTCAAGAGATGTGATCTTCGGAGGGTCAAAGAGCTCTGCTCTTCTAGAACATTCATGGATGCCATGGTGTTCTAGCGAAGACTGTCGATGTCGGAGTACCCCTCTGTGGAGTGTTAAAGTGTGAAATTTCACCCCTGTGACTCCCGGGTTGGGAAGCTTGCGGTCATGTGTGACATCAGCTCAACTATTGTTTGTTTATAAAATGTTGCGTTGATGACTTGTATTGAATATCTCGGCTTCCGTTCTTTATGTTGATTTGGTTAATATCATATACCTGTTTGCTGGGTATGATCTATCATACTCACTCTTGCTTTAATTGTCTTTTTGCAGTTTATGAACATGGACTCAGTTAGGCGGGAAGGGAAGCGACTAGGCGTAGTTTTAGGTGTAGTCTTGACATCTTTGTTTTTTACCATGTAAAATATCCTCTGGATATTATAAAATGTACTCAAAACATGAATTAATAAAGAAAAATGGTTTTTATCCACTTATTATTTGTGTTTAAAATACGCCTTGCACGGTTATAAGTTAACTCTTATAAACGTGTGGCGGTTGTCCCGTCTAGGCCCTAATTGGGGGCGTGACAAGTAGTATTTTTGGACCATAGGTCTACAACCAGCTTCTTAAAGTCATCATACTCTAACCACCACTTTTCAAATATAAAGCGAGGTTTCTGAAGGTGCACTCCCACCCCAGAGTCCCACAGAATGGGCGTGTGGTCACTTGGAGCTTTAGGCAAGGCAATACAAGTAGCCAAAAGAACTTTTAAGTCCACATCAGTTGTACAGAAAACTCTATCTATTCTAGACATCACCAAATTCTCTTGATCATTTGCCCAGGTAAATTTCCTCCCCAACAAGTGTAGATCACACCTATTAATCCAGTTATTAAATTTATCACACCAGGCCATATCAACCTGGCCATTGTTCTTATCCCCAGGACCTCTCACTAAATTGAAGTCTCTACCAATGATATGGAGCCCATCCCAACTCTCACACACACTCTGCAACTCCTAAATAAACTCATCTTTTTTTCATCATAGGTTGCCCCATACACGGTGGTGATCATCAAAAAACACTCATCTTTCTTACACTTGACCACCAAACTAATATAAAAAGTTTTAACATGCCACTCAACCAAATCAAAAGTATCCTGGTTAAAGCCATGCAAAATCGCCACAGCTGACCCAATAGAGGGAAGCCAATTCTAGCAGAAGGCTTTTCCTCCAGCGAGGTTAGCCATGTAACCATCAGAGAAAGAGTTTCTCTTAGTTTCTTGGATTCCAAAGAAATCTAGGTCGTACGGTTTACAGAGCTCAGTTATTCTAGTTCTCCTCCCTTTTTACCCAGAACCCCTATTGTTCCAGAAGATCCCTCTTATTTTAACACTTTTTCACCATGGTGCTTGGCCTGTCTATTATTGTTAGCAGTTCCCTCTACCAGAGGAAAATTGATCAGCAAACCATTTTTATCTACATGGAGATCTTTTTGACTAGCAGGTTTGTCTAAGTCATTTTGATCACTTTTATCAACATTCAACAAAGGATCAGCTAAGATCATCTCAATATCAACATCAATAATTTTAGCAAAAGGATCACATTTTCTATGAGAGACAGTAGATTGTGGTTTTTGTTTTGTACCTTTCTGAGGGTAGTTATCTTCTAGGTTTTTCGTCTTCTTGAGATATTCATAGCTTCCGATCAGGGATAGGAAGTTCCGGTGGATCGGAACTTCCGACGCCTGATCGGAACTTCCGACAAAACAAAGGATTTACAACGAAATTCAAAAACTAAATCGAAATTGCGAAACCTGGCTGAATCAAAAGTTGCGTAGTGATGCTAGGAACCTTCTGCAACCAAACCTAGCAAGCTCAACAACAAGAATACGTAGATCGGGACAAAACAAGATCTAGGTTAACAAGAACGAGATATGAACGATATGAACAAGACACAAGCGATTTTATCCCAAAGTTCACTTCCACTAAGGAAGCTACGTCTCCGTTGAGGAGCTCACAAAGAGCCGGGTCTACTCTAACCCTTTGCTCACTCAATCAACCACAAAGGAGGATTGAGTCACTTACTATCAAATCCACAAAGGATTGGGCAATACAAACTTCCCGGGGTGCACACACACGAGAGAGCGCTCCACGGGCGATGCCGAACCGTCTAGAAGCAAGCTTGAAGAGTAACAAACGCAATCGATGCTTGGAGATACTTCAAGTGCTCAAAGGAGGATGGGGGTTGCACTCTTTCTCAAGGGAACAAGTCACACACCTCAATCTCTCTCACCCATGCCCTAGCTCAACTCAATGCAAGGATTAGCTCAAGGAGGGAGTGGGGGAGTTGAGTGAATGCTCTAGAGGGTGTTTATCTCGAGTTAGGTCAGCAACAAATCATTGAGGGGGTGAAGGGGTATATATACCTGATCCCCAAAAACTAGGTGTTACTGTGCAGTTAATGTGTTAGTCAGAAGTCCCGACCTGGGGTCGGAACTTCCCACCCACCAATTAATTCTGGCCGAGGACCCCTGGTCGGAAGTCTGTCCGATCCCTGGTCGGAAATTCCGATCAGGCTGATTCTACTGGTTTTAAGTTTTCTACCATAGGTTTGGGTCTCTCATTTGCTTTTGGGTTTTCAACTAAACACTCTAGCATCTCCAGAACACCTTTTTGCATCTCTCTTAATAGTACGGTGTTTCCTATACTCAAATTCAAAATAGAAAATAAGTAAAACTCTTCTTTGAGCTCCAACACCGTCCATTAAGCAATTTGGCGTCCTTTTATGCGTATTTATCATTTTATTGCATCATAACCTGTTCAAAACTCGATAAACTCATTAGCTCCTTAATTATGCATGTCATCAACACCAAAACCCACTTAGGGGGCCAAATGCACTTTCAATCTCCCCCTTTTTTGGTGATTGATGACAACATAATTAAGGCTCAGAAATAAAATCATATATCGGTTTTGAACCAATCATATAGTTGAGCTCCCCTTTAATATGTACATTTTTCATAATGAAAACAAAAATGACCTCAAATGCCATTTGCACAAATTAAGAGTGCTCCCCCTATATCATTGAATTCGTGGGGTGCAAAGTGTGAGAATAATCATCTGTGATGCATATGACATGATATATCACAATCAATAAAGTGGAAATAAACATTACACCAAGTCATGATCATCACAAACATTAAGTTTTACAACCACACTAGCATAAGAGTCGTGCATAAGTTTTACAAGCTTAGAGTCTCACTTGGCACACCACACATAACACAAACACATAATAAGTGTCTTACATGTCCTCAAGCCATAAAAGTTCATGATCCACAAGCTACGATACGATATGATAGATAGATACACAAGGCAACCACCATTCATCCATGGCCTATGCTGAGCTCACTCCCCGTTTGGCATCAAGCACCAAAAAGGAGAGGCCCTTCCATAGCCACTACTCATCATCATCGTCGTCGTCGTTGTTGTCTTCCAGTTCGGTCGAAGAGTTGGCAACGGGAACGTCTTCTTCTTCTTCTTCATCCGACTCCTCACGCCTGTTGGCATTTCTTAACGTCGCTACCAGGATTATTAGTCCTCAGCAACGGCTCCAGAAATGCTTGTTAGCGTTTCTTAGCGTCACCACTAGGAACGAGGGTGTTAGTCCCATCCCTAGCAGCGGCGCCAGGAAACGCCCCTTGAGGTATGCCTAAATGATTACAGAATGAATCCTGAAGCGCACAGATATACCGTTGTAGCATTTCACCCGAAGAGTATTCGGGTATCGTTATTTATATTTTCCCAAAGGAGGGCATGATGTAAAAGAGTTTACTTGGTACATAATCGAGATGGCATGAATAAGGTATAGACTATAACAATACAGGGGTAAGTTATGATAAAGATATGAATGAGAGTAATGTGACACACACAACCTGGCCAAACTCAGATGAAGAATAAACCAATAAACCTACGGGTTAGTGGGAGCATAGGCATACAATAGAGTCCTAATAGTATCTATTCAAGCAAGCAAGGGTCATGCAACATACATATGGTTAGGACTACAGGTGCCGTGAAATTAAGGATACCAGGGAGAATGTCCCGTCCCAGAGAACATCTGGACCGTTACATCTTTCAGAACTCCTACACCGTACCCGAACGTTGGGGAGTGCACTAACCACGAAGCAGCTTCGTAGCGGACGGACAGGGCTGTCACCACCTGCCGTCTACCCCAGTCACACCGTGGAGCACGGTCATATTCGAAGGATCCCGCATACCCCCAGGTCTCCCGCCCTTCGGATGGACAAGTAAGACGCTAAGGCAAGCCCGAAGGCACAACGAACCGATATCCTTACCCAAATCATCTAGCCTAATCTTATATAAAGCATACTAGTGTAGCACCAAGCCATGATATGATTGACTAACAAAGCAGCATAACAATGCAAAGCATGATATACTACTAGGATAGCAAAACAACCAAGGCTCAGCTCTGCATTAAGAATATAGTACTGACTATATAAATACAAAGCCATTATCAAGGTCGAGGACGGCTCTCCGGCCCTGAGGACGACTTGGTTCGCTAAGAGATGAGGCACTAGCCTAGCTCCACTACCCTAAGGAGTACAAGTCTCAAGTGACAGAGAGAGAGAGGCTCAAGTGTGTTGTGTGTGGAATGAGGGGGTGAGGGATCCCTTTTATAGTGCTCAAGGGCGGTTCCCGCCATCCTAAAATATGGAAACCTTATCATCCGTGATCTGGAGACGTGGCGGCGAGTCCTCCTCGAAATGCACCTGAACGGGAGTTAGTCCAGGGTTGGCCGACCCTGGGTTGCTCTCCCCAGGTGCAGCCTTCCCCTGGTACTCTGACAGGTGGGCCTGGTCTTATCCTTTGGGTGCTGGTACCTCGGCACGCCCGTTTCCTCTACCAAGTGGGCCCTCTTTGTAAGTGTGTTGCAGCAAGTGATCTTCTGTGTATGTTTTGCTGCGTATCCTCCGTGTTTCCTTCTTATTTGAGACTTGTATCCGTGCAATAGTTAGATAGACAATACATCTGTGGAACTAGGTTAGTGATACAATTATGCGAGTAAGAGATATAATTTTCCTTTGTTTGTGAGTATAGTTGACGGTCGGATTTTGAAATTAAGGACCGTCAACAACACGCCCAAGCTAGCCTTTTGCTCGTCCCGAGCAAAACAAGGCTTTTATGTTGTTGACCAGGAGTTGCTTCAATGTTGCATTTCCAACTTATACCTTAGGCACAACAAAGTGTTCTTACCATGATTTTGAATAAGTTGGCCTTGTTCTTACCTCTTACCTTACTTCTGTGGGGCTTATAGCTTCACCTCATCTTGGGCGGTTGAGAGTCAGAATGGTTTTGTAGAGTTCTAATATTTCTTACCCCTTTGCTCAACCGTCAATCCGGAGGTTTTTATAAGGTTTTTCAAAGAAATTTCAAAGTTTCTCAAATGATCTCTTGGATCGCTCATTGTGTAGATTCCTCACCAAGGCTTTTTATTTTGCCTTTCCTCCTCAACTTATTTTCTAAGGGTCAAAATTTTGTGGAGCTGTAGGTATGGAGGATATGAAGGCATACTTGTTTCTCATATGTTGCTAAGTCAAAAACTGGATCCAAAGGAGAGACAAGTCATAAACCTTGATCAAGAAGTGCAAGTGTGTGGATATTTTTGGTGGATGAACTCCCCTTTTATTTTAACCATCTCTCCATAGAGTTTCTTCTTTTGAGCATGGGCTATCTTTCTTTTTTTTTAACATGCCTTGTAAGCATGTGGCATACCTTCTTTGGGTATGCATCTTTTCTCTTTCTTTCTTTTTTTTGACATGCCTTGTGAGCATGTGGCATACCTTCTTTGGGCATGCATCTTTTTCTTTTCTCTCCCTTTTTTTTAATATATATATATAGCCCATACTTCTTTTTCTTGTGGAAATTGGAGAGAGTGGTCATAAGGTGAATGGAGTTTTTATTTGTGGATGGATGGAATGCTTTCTTACTTCTTGTGTAGAAGCGTAGCATATGGTAGTGTGTACATAATCTTGATCATGGGAGTATGAAATAAATCTCACTAAGGGTCACAACAATTTGACGAAGCTCAATGAGATAACAAGTTGCATATGTGGAAGGTTTTCATTTGGATCAACATATGGCTTTGGATAGGAATTTCGTATCATTGAGGAACTTTGTTTGTTTTTGTATTTTCAACAATAAATACTCCGGAAATCAAGCATCACTTAGGAGAAGATCATAGCAACTCTATTAACCATATCTTGACTCACAACAACTTAGATTCGGCTCATGCTTTTTGCCACCCACAAGTTTCAAGCTTAAGGTTTGAACATCTAGCCAACAAACTCAAAACTTAGGAAGAGCACTAAGTTGTAGCTAGGCATAAGAAAGAAATTAACAGAGCAACTATTCATCATCTCAATAAGGAAAATTATACCATGCTTACTACACATAAAGAAGCAAGTAAATATTTTTGGTCTTTTTGGGGTTTGCAAATTTTTATTTGTTTTTAGTTTTGCAGATTTTTGTTTTGTTTCATGCATAAAGTTTTGAAAGCAATAAAGAAATTTAAGATACAAGATACAAGATACCTCTCATGGGGGTCCTTCCCCAAGCTAGCTTCAGGCTCACTGCTGTTGGTCGGGGTTGTACCCCATCCAATGGTAGTAGGTCCTCCACTCCTCCTGCTGCTGCAACTGCCTCTGCTCCATGGCGTGGATCCTTTCGCCGGTGTACTGCTGCCATGCTTGGTTGGTCTCAATGTGTTGGTGCAGCGTATCCCCGATATTGCTGGCCTGAACCTGCAGCTCGCCTAGCTGCTGGGTGATGGAGCCGAAGTCACGACTGGAGGCCGTTCGTCATGCAAGGTTCGGGACCCCGCTGGAGCTGGAGCTGGTGGACCGGCGGTTTGGAGCCTGCCGTGCCCATTCATCAGTGCTTGCACTGTGCCAGGCCGACCCACCCGCCTCATGGTGATATGAAGGTTGAGGCTGCTGTGGTGGTGCTGGCTCGGTTCCTCTCCTTGACCTGTTTCGCGTCATCCTGCCAGGCAAACCAGAAATACTATGTCTGCGTGCCGCCTCTTCTGGGATGAGAGGGGCAGTTAGTGACTGGCAGTTATACAAATGATACCCCGCGTTTGGCAACGGGAATTCATTTGCATAGCCTAAAGAGAAGAAAGTCAAAGAGTCATTCGGTCCTTTCATGAGTGTATGCCCATAAATCAAATAAGCTTCATCGATAAGAGTACGGGGATCCTCAATGAAAGGAACGACATTCCCATCTAAGACCCTGAGACTGGAAGCGATGCGTGTAATCAAAGAAGTACACTCAACAGGACCCGTCATCTTGAAATATGAAAGCCATTGCGAAATTATTACCTTTACGGGGGAGGCTTTGATCTTGTTGACCATGGCATATAGTATCATCAACTCATGATTGCGCACGGTTCGAACATCATCCCTTGGAAAGATAGTGATGGCTAACCATTTGTGCATCAACCGAACAGTTGGATTTTGAATGTCATTGCACCGAGGTGCAAACTAGCCATGAACAACTTGACCCGAAATCAAACCCCAAAAATCATGACGATTAAAACCGCGGGAAGATTTTTCAAGAGAAACCGGCAACCGTTTGTTAAAACCGAGGTGGTGACTCAAACCATTCCAAGTGATATAGTAATCATGCCCAAAAAGTCAAAATGAAACACCGTCATCCACCTCCCGAAGAGTGCAAAGAAACTGGATGGTGAGGAGACGAGAACCGTTCTCCTCAATGGGCACAAAACCATCCCATCCAATCGCATGCCACACATTAGCAAAGTCTATGTCCTTACCTGTTTTGGCAAGGAGGTCCGGGTCGAAAGCTTTGGTGTGGCTGAAGCTTTGATTCTTGAGGATGGTGTAGGCTTGTTGTTCGCAGTTATCTCGCAAGTCGAGGTAGGGTGCGTCGTCGTCGTCCATCTCCATGTCCTTGGCTTGCGGTTCGGCTTGCGCTTCTTGTTCTTGTTCTACTTCTTTGTAATCCATCATTCTTGGGCTTGGCATAGGTTCAGGAGTATGGTGGGAGCTCGAGCCACCCAAGAACGGGATGAGCTTCCTCCAGTCACCTTCTTCAATGCACCGGAAACCTTTCGCCTAATGCCCTTCATGCTTGAACAAGAACACAAAGAACAACTCGAATCGGGTTATGCTAATGAAACAAAACGGAAATTCTTACCCGTTGTTGTTCCTCCAAGTTTGTGGGATTTCTTGCAGCAAACAAATAAGAGAGAGAGGACTCTTGCACTCGAATTTGAGCACAAAATCGAATGAAAACCGAGAGCAAAGTTTGCAAAAGTGTGAGAGGGAGTGAGTGAGTGAGAGTTGAGTGTGTGAGCTCAACACCCACCCCTTGGCCTCTATTTAAGGAGCACGAGATGCAAACGGCCGGGGAGGCGCTGGGCTCAACGGCTAGTAGCCGTTGGAGAAAGCTGACAAGCAGCAACGGCTAAGTGGGGTCAGCCGACCCCCCAGTGGGCCCGCTGACTGACAGCCAGGGCCCACAGGCTCCCCAACGGTCATAAAATTTGAATGCCTGGGTGCTGGGTCCAAACTTCCTCCGAAAATATATTCAAATTGTTTTCTTAAGAGATTTTGATGCTCGGAAATATTTTTAGGTTTTTTGTAAAAAGAAAGAAAAGGCTGAAAAATTTCAGCATGCAAGAAAAATTTGAGAAGTCAAATATGCAATGGAAGAAATTCAAAAAGGCAAATTTTGAAAAAATCAAATATGAGATAACTACCATTTTACTTTTGTCAAGGGCTTGTCGTTTAGAATCCGACAGGCAAGACTTTTCTCCGGCATTACTTACCATTTGTCATCCCGTCGCGGAGAATTTGACGAAGATGAATTTTCAACCTTTCACCACATTTTCCTGGTTTTCTTTCTTTTGGTGGTCGAAGGTTCTTCTGGTTGGGGTTCTGGTGTCCCCCAAAGCGGGCTTCCGTCATAAGCCTGCTGAATTATGAAGCGCTGCTCTTTCTTGTATTGAAACTTAAAGAAAATGCTTTTCGTCCCAATGCGGAAACGGATGTCTCCCGCCCCAACATCTATCCTTGCCTTGACGTCCCTTAAAAAGGGGCACCCAATGACGAGCTGTATACTCGTGTCGCCCTCCATGTTGAGGACGACGAAGTTGGCGAGGAGAAAGGAGTTCTTGACTTGTACGAGCATGTTTTCGATTATCCCCTCGGGATATCGAATTGTAGAGTCGGCGAGCTGTACGTACATGAGTGTTGGGGAAAGAGCAGGGTATTGTAGTTGCTCAAAAATTACCTTGGGCATAAAGTTTATGCTTGCCCCAAGGTCGCAGAGGGCCCGGTTGTAGTGTTGATCGTAGATAGAGCAGTGAATCATTGACACTCCTGGGTCTCCGTGCAGTGCTGCTGTCAGTCCTCCCCATGCACTTGTTTTGGCATGTGAGGTTCTACCTGCATGGTTAACATGTGGCATCCTACGAGACGGGTTGCCCCATCCGGTAGACACCATATTTGCATTTTCGACGGGAGCTTCCGGTTGCCCTGGAATTTTCCCGTCATCAACAGCAAGAACAGCGGCAGCAATTTGAGCAAGTTGGGTTTCAATCATTTTATTAAAACTTAGTTGATTTTTGAGAGCAGAAGACAAAGTTTCAATTTTTAAGTTTATGCTCTCAAGAGTTTTATCGTTGGCGGCAAGCTTTTTAGTTATATTTTCATTAATTTTAGCTTGGCCAAAAACCAAATCTTTAATGGAGGGTTGGTTCGAAATGAAATTCGAATTGTAATTGGAGTTGTAATTGTTACCTCCTCCTTGGTACAGTGGGCGTGCTTGGCCCCACCCTTGGCCTCCTTGTGGACGGTACCCGCCACTGTTGTTGTTGATGTAGGCAGCATCTTCATGGGTCTCGGGGCAGTCGTTCCTCGAGTGTCCACTGTTGCTGCAGACCTCACACATGGAGTGCGAGTCTATGGCTTGAGCGTAGTTGTTCATACGCTCTTTGTACTGCGCTCGTTCGTCTAGGCGCTTTAGTAGGAGGTCCATCTTTGCGGCGAGCATATCCGTCTCTGTTGGCGCTAAAATCGGCCGGATAGGAATCGGCCGATGGGTCTTCAGCGTCGGACACACGACCCGGGAGAATCTGCTTAGCTCCTGTTCGGGTTATCGCCCTGGTGCAGTTCGCGCGGCGTGCCAGTCAATCTGACCTGTTGATTGACAAGGAAATAGAGTATTAAATTCCAGGCGCGTCGATCGGCTGGGGTTCCGATCTGTCCTGAGGAGCGCGTCGGCAGCGAATCGGCTGATTTGCTGTAGAGATGATCGGCTATGGATCAGCCGATGATCGTATAGCAATCGTAAAGAAAACTGCTGGAGTGATCTAGACGACTACTGCAAGGACAACACTTGAAATAGATCTAATCGGCTGTGAGATAATAAATCGAAGGAGAACAATGACGAAGCCGATTATCCTGATCTCAAGCTGGATAACTGGTGATAATACTAGAATAACAGGTAAAACTTGCAATTCTAGTAAATATCGATAACTGGTGAATAAATCCAAACGAAGCCACAGCGATGCGCCCGTAGCTAAAGCTCGGATATTACTCGGTAAGCGGAACCTACCAATTGGCCGGAGATCAAGTTGATGCAGCCCTGCCAATCCGTACGAACTCGTGGAAAAAGAAAATATTGGCGAAGTCGCCGACTTGAAAGTAAATTGCTAGAAAAGTAGAAGTACTGTTGTTGATTGATGTCTTGATTGATGTCTTTGCAAGACCCTGACGACTCCTATTTATACCCTAAAGCTAGGACTTCTGGTCGATCACGACTTGTTACAACCTTATTAAAAAAACAGGAAAACTACTATATCTATAAGAACTTTTAAAGGAAACGGACTCCCGCAGAATCTTCCGCCGCCGTTCCCTAATCCAATCAGGATTCCCTTCAATTGCTCCTTGACCAACTTGGCGTGCCCTGTTGACCAGCTTTTGACCAGGATCTTCTGGAATAATTCCATCCTGTTGGCATAGGCTGCGCCACCAATCGGCCGATTTCCAATTGTTACTTCAATCGGCCGATTCCTTTCTGTAGCTTTCAGATCTGCCGCATCGGCCAATCTTCTCCTCCTGAAGCCGATTCAACACGTGTCAAAATCTGGCGTCAACACATGCCCCCCAGTTTCGGAGTAAAATATAACTTTTCCTTCGAAACTCTTTTCTTTAATCCTCTCTTCCGAAATGGGCGCAGTAAAAATCTCCTTCCGTTCCGCGGCACAATGATTGCAACCTCCTCGAACCGGGCGCGCGAAACGACCGCTCCCCTGGAACTCGTGTAGACGGCGCGGTAAAAATACCATCTTTGCCCTTGCTCTCCTGATCTCTCTTAAGTACTGGCTTTCTCCGCCTCTCCTTCTCCACGAATCTAGCATTTTCTCCGTCGCATTACTGTTCGTCTTCCTCCAAGCTCCTTCGATTTCCAAGTGCTCCCCTTTTCCGGCGATCTCATCCACGGCCTACTCCGACCCCCAATGGCGTCTCCATCGGTGACCACCCCATCTACAGAGGCTCCATCGGCTGCTCCTTTGGCGGCGGCGGCCCAATCGGCGGCTTCCCCATCGGCGTCATCGGCGACGATGGCTTCCATCCCAGAGGTAAATGCTCGAAATTTTTCCCCTTTTCACCTTTCTACTGCTTCAGTATTTTCCGGTCCCTTTCTTAGTTTCTTCCCTCTTTCCCTTTTTTTTAGGCCCTTAGGCACAGAATCACCATTCCTCTCTCAGAATCCCCTGACCTCATCTATCTAGGCCCTATGGGGAGTCCTGATCCAACGGATTTAATCAGTTTAGAAACTCATAGGATCCCCTTTAAGCAGTCATCTATGGATTTAGATCATTGGGTAGGCGCATTCTGATCCTGGCCGAATGAAACACCCGGGTGGAGAAAATGGTACCAGAGGGTAGCCGGGTCTTGGAAAGTCCAATGGGAAGAACTTAAAATCGGCCAGTGCATAGACTTATCCCTGTCTCAGATGGAAAAGAACGAACCTTTGGTTATGGCAGCCTCTTACTTCTGGTCCGATGCACTTAACGCATTCCTTTTTGGACACGGACCCATGACCCCGACCTTGGCCGATGTCCTGCTGCTGACCGGCCTAGATGTTTCCTCCGCTGATACCCCCTTCAATTATCTGTTCAAGCCATCTCATCGGCTGGAGACCAAAGGAATCGGCGGGTGGAAAGGATACATCAGTAAAAACATGAAGACAGGGACAATCTCACAGAGGGAGCACACCGCCTTCTTGATGATGTGGCTGGAGAAACACTTCTTCTGTGGCAGAGCGGTCGGCCCCTCTTCCAACACTCAAGCTTTGGCAGAGTCTCTTGCACAAGGATCGGCCATCCCCCTCGGTAAACATTTGCTGGGATCGGCATACCATATGATGCATCAAATCGGCGCCAAGCTGTCGAAAGGAGAGCCGATAGGGAATCCAGGCGGTCCTTGGTGGTTCATCACCCTCTGGCTCAATCTACACATGAGCAAGGTCTCTCAGCAGAGGATAGAGACAAAGACCTTTCCCAACATTGAGTCAGAGGAGAATCCATCGGTCCGTCGCCGCTGCAGATCTGTTGGAGAGGCGGCATCGGCCTTTCCTGGCTGCCAGTTCACCGCTACCCGCGTAGCTGAATATTTCAGATGCTTCTATAATGGACTTAGCGAGGAGATGATCATTTGGTATCCATATCAAACCGTGGAGCCAATTTTTGAATTGCATGTATGCTTCAACTTCTCCACCCACACATTTGACAGAGAATTGATGGATGTCTTGATTAAGCCGGGAATTCTGCCGGCTAACTTCTTCTCAGGAAAGGACTCACCCACTTATGAGTTCTACTGCCCATCGGCTGCAGCAAGGCAACTAGGTTTTGGCCAATTGCCGATTCGAGTCTATTTCGCCGGCCAAGCAAAATTCAGAGACGGATTAACTTCAAGTCTTGACTACAGCCGATTATGCGATTTAGTACCCGACTCCAGCACCATTGACTTGAACGGCTGGTCAGTTGCCTCTTTCGCTACCCAACAATATAAATTATGGTGGGCAGAATGGAAGCAGCATCTTTTCTGTAAATCTCCATCAACTTACTGCAACATTCTGGACCCAGAGAACATCGACCCAAATGCTGCGGTATGTCCTCTTCTCCTTAGCCGATTTCAATGTTGCATTTATCATCTCGTTGCTAACTTATGTTTACCCCTTTAGTCTGAAAGCCATGTTCCCCCGATGCGGAGCCGAAGCGGCCGGCCGATCGATAACCATCACCAATACACACCGTACCCACTCATCGGCTTCCATGCTCCATCTATCAGAGATATCTCCACCGGCCGATCAAGACGAGCGCCCAAAAGACCGACACCAAAGATATCCAGCCGTCGGATGCGAGCTCGCATTGGATCGGCCGATCAGGCGACAATAGCATCGGCTGAAATCTCCCGTATCGGATCGGCTAGCCAGATGGCAGCAGTATCGGCCGAGACTCCCCGTGTTGGATCGGCCGATCAAGTGGAAGTGATACTCACCGAGGTCTCAGGTCCTTCACCCCTACCAGTTGTTGAGACGGCCGATCCCCAAGTCACCGCCGAAGCCGGGGCCGCTGCAGCATTGCTCTTAGTAGAAGCTGTCCAGGTAACCTTATTTATCTCATATATTCCCCAAATCTTCTACTGACATCAATTCCATTCCTTTGCCAGGCCGCACAAGTTGTCCCACCACAGTCCCCGCAACTATCGGCCACGTCTCAAGTGGGGACTGAGATTACAGCAGCTCCGGTTGCCGAGGTACATGATCTCTTACCCTGCATCCTTAATATTCAAGAAACTTAACCAATTTTGATGCAGGTCGACTTGGGTACGCCGATTATAACTCCACAGTAGGAATCGGCCGGGAGACCCACAGAGGCATGGCAAATTTCCATTACCATCTCATTTCATTTTCCCATAGTATTTTCACGGGAATTTATGTCTTTCTCAGGAAGCTGGCCCAAGCGGAGCACCGATAATGATCGAATCTTCTTCTTCTGGCGAACCAAGTGAACCAGTCCCTGAAACAAGGGAAACACTTCCACCGGCGCAGGAAAGAGAGATTCGTTTCAAAGAGGTAACAATCTTACCATCAGAATCAGCCGATTTCCTTTCACCGCTTGCTTACCCTTTGCTTTGTTCCCTTACAGGAGCAAGATACTCCCAACAATAGCATCTTTTCCTTTGCTGTCTCCTTGGCCGATGAAGAAGAAATCGCCTCACACGCAGTTCCATCGAGCTCTACCTCCGGCGATGTCCGCTCTAAGCTCGAAAGCATTCGTACTCTCCTCCAAGGTGACATCGGCCGATTGGTGGAAGATGCATCGCCGATCCGACAACTTTTCAATGAGGTCAAAGATCACATCCCGGATGAAGTGTCGGAAGACTTGGGTTATGCTGCCTATATAGAGGGCATGCAGATTCCGGTCTCCAGGGCGCTGCAACGTATGGCCGATCGTGCTCAGATGGCCAAAACTCAGGAGGAGGTCGACTCATACAAGCACCGGGCTCAGGAAGTACACCATAGAATCAACTTCCTCGAGAACTGCCGTCCGGACATCGTCGGTGCAATAGATCGGCTGAAAAGGAGGAGAGCAGAACTAGCCAAGGCGATGGAACAGATAACCAAAGAGATAGCTGCTGAAGAGAAGAAGCTCCAAAAACTCCCAACCATGATCAGCGAGCTAAAGCAAGAAAGACAAAATCTGGCCCGTGAAACAATAAGGCTCCGTCGCCGCGTGTCAGAAGTACCAGGATCGGCCGAAAATGATCAGAGAATAGTAGAATCGGCCAATCAAATTAGACGACGAGCGATTGTAGCCATAGATGCTTTTCTTGGGGTGTAAAAAATATGTTAAACATTATTGCTCCTTTAATGCCACTGCGCCGATTTGGTTTTGAACTGCTTTTTCAGTCTGCCTCGCATTTATGTACGCATTTACTCCGATAGGACGTGTTTCACCATCCATCTACCTCCTCTTCATTTATACGCAGACCGTTCACCATCTCTAGAGGCACACGCATCACTTATCTTTTCTTCTTCTTTTACTGTCCCAACTGAACGGCAAGATGTCTTGTTCGTCCTCTTCATCCTCTTCCTCTGTCAACCAGGTATGAACCCCCCTCTACCTTTTTCTTAAGCATTTCAAATCGCTCCAATACTGGGTAACTCCTTTTATCTCTGTTCAGCCAAACCGTCTCAGCCCTGATCTAGAACGAGCGATAGAAATCATGCATTCAGAAGAGCCATTATCACAGGCAGATAGAAATCTGATAAGGACTCATGCTGAGGAACTCAGAGATCATGTCCCTGCCGCTGTCCAGGAATATTCGGACCTCATAAGTGCTCATTTTTTGGCCCGCAAACGACTATCTTCCAACAAAAATTCTTCACTTCCTTGTAAAGCTACAACTGAAGTCGCCATGGCATATCTGGAAGAGGAGAAGACCCGCCTGCTGAAAGAACTCTGCAACCAAGCTGAAACTGGAGCCACTGCAGAGGACTTGAAAGAGAAGAGGCTCACCCTCATGATAAAACTAGGTCGCATCGAGAGAGAAATCCAGCGTAGGCGTAATCAGTAGACACACCAGCATTTTTATTCTAAGGGCGACTTCTACCATGTCGGCCATGTAATCTGTAATGAATCCCAATATTTCTTTCACCAGATGTGTAGCCGGAAAACCGATGAGAAATCGGCCATGTTACTTTGACATATTTTGCTGTAAGTTATGCGTCTACCCAAATGCTTGGATAGTACCTCTTCAGATATCGTCCATTTAAAGCTCTTGGGAATTCCTCTCCTTCGACTGTCTCCAGAATATATGCATTCCCAGGGGTACATCGGCCGATTCTATACGGCCCTTCCCAAGTGGGTGACCATTTACCGAATTTGGAATCTTTGGACCCTATCGGCAGCACCAACTTCCATACCAAATCCCCTTGAGAGAACTGCTTAACCTTGACCTTTTTGTCATACCATCTGGCCACCCTTTTCTTGTTTTCTTCTATACTAATTAGGGCTCTTAACCGTAAACCCGCCGAATCGTCAAGTTCGTCTTTCATGAGAAAGGAATAGTCATCGGCCGTTAACTGATCCTGTAACGATGTACGTCTTGACCCTATCCTTATCTCCCATGGCAAGACCGCTTCATGACCATAAACCAAATGATAAGGGGATATTTTAGTGGCCCCATGACAAGCCATCCTGTACGCCCATAAAGATTCAGCTAAAGACATATGCCACTTCTTGGGTTGCTCTTCTATCTTCCTCTTGATTAGCTTGATTATCCCCTTGTTAGACGACTCTGCTTGGCCATTGGCCTGAGCATAGTATGGAGAAGAATTTAATAATTTAATCCCCATATCGGCGGCGAACTCTCCGAATTCTCCAAAAGTGAACATTGTCCCTTGATCAGTTGTGATGGTTTGAGGAATACCAAATCGATATGTAATATGGCTTTTAACAAATTCAATCATATCGGCCGATGTCACATTCCTTAAAGGAACTGCCTCCACCCACTTAGTAAAATAATCTGTAGCCACCAATATGAACTTATGCCCTTTGCTAGATGGAGGATGAATCTGTCCGATGAGATCTATTCCCCAACCCCTAAACGGCCACGGCTTAATTATCGGATTCATAGCCGATGCTGGTGCGCGCTGCACATTGCCAAACCTCTGACAGTCTTGGCATCCTTTGTAGTACCTGAAACAATCTTCAAGAATGGTCGGCCAATAATATCCATTGTTCGTGATCATCCATTTCATTTTATGAGCCGATTGATGAGCTCCACACACGCCTTCATGGATTTCTCCCATCAGAACTTTTGCCTCTTCTGTTCCCAGGCATTTGAGAAGAACTCCATCAATCGTCCCATAAAATAAATCATCTTCAAGCAACACATACTTTGTAGCCTGAAAATGTGTTCGCCGATTCACCTTTTGGGATGGATTTCTCAGGTAATCGGCGATATCCTTTCGCCAGTCATCGGCCGCGAGCTCTAGCGACATCGCTCCCCGAATCGGCCGATATCCAAAAGCATGTTGGGCCAGTCGGTTGGCTTCTTCATTATAATTCCTGGGGATATGCTCAATTATTGCAGATTTGAATTCCTTCAAAAGTTGAAGACACTCCTCATAATAGATCCTCAAGATGTCATCCTTGCACTCAGATCGTCCCGTTAACTGATCCACAATGAGCATGGAATCCCCAAAGATCTCGACTGCATCAGCTCTGACTTCCCTTAATAATTGGATGCCTTTTAGAACAGCTCGATATTCCACCTGGTTATTAGTTGCAGAGGCTTCTATCGGCAGAGAGAAATCATAAGTTGCCCCCCGAGGCGACACAAGAATGATGCCGATTCCTGATCCGACCCCACATGAAGAACCATCAAAATATAGAGTCCATGGAACTGGTACAACAGTGGCAATTTCTGGTCCGCAATGCTGAACTACGAAATCGGCCATCACTTGACCTTTGACGGCTTTGGCCAATTCATACCTTAAATCGAATTCTGACAGAGCCAGGATCCATTTCCCAATCCGCCCTTTCAAAATCGGCAATGATAGCATATACTTCACCACATCATCCTTGCACACGACTGTGCATTCTGCCGACAGCAAATAGTGCCTGAGCTTAGTACATGAAAAGTACAAGCACAGGCATAGTCGCTCCACCGAGGAATATCTTGTTTCGACGTCTAAAAGTCTTCTGCTGACGTAGTATACCACTCGTTCTTTCCCTTCAAACTCCTGTACCAACGCCGATCCAATAGCCTGTTTATCAGCCGATAAATATAACTTGAACGGCTTACCAGGCTGTGGTGGAACCAATACTGGAGGTGAAACCAGATACTGCTTGATATTCTCCAGTGCCTTGCGCTGTTCTTCTCCCCATATGAATTCCTGGTCGGGCTTTAATTTCAAAAGAGGGGTAAAAGCCTGAATACGTCCTGACAGATTAGATATGAATCTTCGGATGAAGTTGACTTTGCCGATGAGGGACTGCAGCTCAGTTTTATTTTGTGGGGCCACCACTTTGTTGATGGCGTCTATGGTCTTGCGGTTGACTTCTATCCCGCGCTCATGGACCATAAATCCTAAGAATTGCCCGGCCGACATGCCAAATGCACACTTGTTTGGGTTCATCTTCAGCCCATGTTTCCTTGTGCACTCCAGCACTTCCTGTAAATCGGCCAGATGATCTTGGTGACCTTTTGACTTGACCACGATGTCATCTATATAAATTTCCACCGAAGAACCAATGAGCTTGTGGAAGATGTAGTTCATGGCCCGTTGGTATGTAGCGCCGGCGTTCTTCAAGCCGAAAGTCATAACCACCCATTCAAATAAACCAAGATGGCCTGGGCACCTAAAAGCCGTTTTTGAAATATCTTCCTCGGCCATTAATATCTGATTGTACCCGGCATTCCCATCCATGAAACTTATGACTTTGTGGCCTGCGGCAGCATCCACCAAGATATCGGCCGTTGGCATCGGATATCCATCCATCGACGTAGCCTGATTCAAGTTCCTGAAATCGATGCACACACATAATTTTCCATTCTTTTTGTATACAGGCATAATGTTAGAAATCCATTCGGCGTACCGACACTGCCGAATAAATCCTGCCTCAATCAACTTTGTAATTTCGGCCTTTATGTCAGGTAGAATTTTGGGGTTACACCGTCGAGCAGGTTGCTGATATGGCCGATATCCTGATTTTATAGGTAATCGGTGTTCAACAATAGACCGGTCTAGTCCAGGCATCTCATGGTATTCCCAAGCAAAGCAATCCTTGAACTCTTTTAATAAACTTACCAATTTACATTTGTACTCATAGTCCAAATTGGCACTAATGTACGTCGGCCTTGACTTGCTGCTATCTCCCAAATCTACCAACTCTAATAAATCGGCCGATGTAAACCCATGTCCAAGCTTCCCATCTTTTCGGACGAGTTGATCCATTTATTCTGAATCTTTAGAGCCGACTGCTTGGATCGGCTGTAGACCAAAATCGGACACTCTCAGGAAGTCAGTGTCCCAAGTCCTACCAGATATACACTTGACGTGTTCGCAGCTCCACTGTTGTGTGTCGGCCGCTGCAACGTTGTAGACGGAATCGGCAGCGACTATCTCTGTACTGTCGCCGACCCATTGCACAAGGCATTGATGCATAGTAGATGGGACACAGCAGTTTGCGTGTATCCAGTCGCGACCAAGTAGCATATTATAGGACCCCTTGCCATTAATAACGAAGAAAGTAGTAGGGAGGGTCTTACTGCCGATGGTGAGGTCGACGCAGAGCGCTCCACGGGCAGGTGACACGTTGCCTTCGAAATCCTTCAGCATCATGTCCGTCTTGGTGAGGTCGTCATCGCCCTTGCCCAGCTTGCGGAACATGGCATACGGCATGATGTTGACTGCCGCGCCTCCATCTACCAGTAATCTGGTGACGGGTCTTCCGTTGATATACCCTTTGAGAAACAGCGCCTTAAGATGCTGTCGTTTTTCCTCTTCTGGTTTCTCAAACGTAGCCGTCATCGGCTCTAACACTAGTTGTGCCATTTGTTCCTCCTCTGTTCTTGTTACTCTATCCCGATCGTTGGGCGCCATGAACTCCATCGGCAGTATGAATACCATATCAATTTCGGCTGCTGATTCTTGGTTGCTCGTTTCTTGATCGTTTTTCTTTGGGCGCCAAACTCGAGACTTCACATTCCTTTTCTCTGGCGCCTGCCTTTGTTCTTCTTCTTGATATTCCAACTGGCGTAGGCGTTGGATCCTTCGCTTTTGGGATCTGGATAGGCCATCGGGACACCACCTGGGATTCACTGGCTTGGCCGATGATCTGGCGTATTCCCAATCTGGTTCCCTTCCTAGGGGATCTTCGTCTGACACCCTATCATCGGCCATCTCTTCCAGCCGATCGTGCGCGCTGATCCTGCCCCCCAGTCCATCTTGCTGGCCGATCTTGCTTTTTGACCTGTTGCACTGGTCAACTCTGCCCTCCAGCCGATCATGCACCGAAACGCGTCGTTCTTCGCGCCGATTTCTGTTGATCGGCTCTGATCCTCTGTCCCTAGAGTGTGGCCTCGGGCGATCATTGCAGCTCAATCTGTTACACTCCGGACAGTTGTCGGCAGATGGCAATCTGATATCGTTCTCCCAGCAGTGGATAAAGAACGGACATTGCCAGTGATCTTCGTGCCGGCGTATTGTCTCCTCCTGGTATCTTGCCTGTTCTTGTTGCTGCCGATATTTACTTAGTAAGAATTGGGAGGTGACGGGCCTGCGTGGTCGTTCTGGCCCTCGCCTGTTCCTTCTGATTTCTTCCGTCGTGATCTGCCTCCTGGGGTCGACAGCACCACCTCTTCTCGCCGATTCTGACGTCAGCACCTTGGTTTGACTTGAGGTTCCCCCAGCGTTAACCGTGTTGGTCGGGAAGGGATGCTGATCTATCTTCATCGGCTTTGCTAATTTGGTTGGAGTGTCAAACTTAAGCCGCCCCTGTTCAATGGCCGATTGTATCTGCTGGCGGAAGACTTTACATTCGTTTGTATCATGAGAAGTAGCGTTGTGCCACTTGCAGTATTTCATCTTCTTAAGTTGATCGGTCGTAGGGATGGTGTGATGTTGAGACAGCTTAATCTGCCCCTCTTGAAGCAGTAGATCAAAAATTTTTATCGGCCTTTTACATGTTAAAGCCGAATGTCTCTGGCTCCTTCTTGCCAAAGGGTCAAGATATTGGCTTTTTCCCTTTTACCCATTCTGCCAGTCCGATTTCTTCCTCCGCATTGGATTCAGAACCCTCCAAGTATGCCACCTTCTTTTGGAAGTCCCTCCGCTGTTCGAACGGTCGGACCTCTTGCCCTGACAATCGGTGGACGATTTGGCTCAGGCTTTCAAACTCTTGGGCGGCATATCTCTCTTTGATTTGTGGCAAGAGACCTTGGAAAGCGATATCGGCCAACTGTGCATCGGTCAGAGCCAGACTGTAGCATTTGTTCCTGATTTCTCTGAACCTCTGTACATACCCTGTCACTGGTTCATCGCTCCTCTACCTGAGGCTGGTCAAATCCGAGATCTTCATCTCGTGTACTCCTGCATAGAAGTACTTGTAGAATTGTTTCTCCAGATCGGCCCACGTGACGATAGAATTTGGCGGTAAAGTGGTGAACCACTGGAAGGCCGATCCGGAGAGAGATGATGAAAATAAACGCACCCTCAGAGCATCTTGCGTGGCAGCTTCTCCGCACTGGATGATGAATCGGCTGATATGCTCCACAGTGGATGTGTCATCCGTCCCTGAGAACTTGGTGAAATCAGGAACTTTGTATCGGTGTGGGAATGGCAGCGAGTCATAGGCCGATGGATACGGCGTCTTGTAAGTATAAGTTTGAACTTTCGGCTTCAGTCCAAACTGATCCTGGATTACTTCTGCTATTCTTGCCGTCCAATCCACCTGTTGCTGATGAACAGTTGTTCGCGGCGCAGGCATATGCTGAAGGGCTGGTATGGCCGGGTGATGAATCGGCGAATTTTGCTGAGCGGTCGATAGTTGATGACGAAACGAGTCCGCACCCCCTTCGTACGTCACTGCTGGCGCCGTGCCTCTGAATGCTTCCACAGTGTTTGCCCCCCTGTCGATTTCTGGTAAAATCGGCTGATACTGGGAAACCGTCGGCCGGGCGGCCGGTTGGTATGGCACCTGAACCGAATAAGTGCCATGCCCGTTCGCTGGCTCGGGAAAATACGCTGTGGCTGACGTCCCCCAAGACGCTGAGCTTGTAGGTAGTGTTTGCACAGAAGCCATCTAAACGGGTTGAAGCGGCGCTAGCGACGGGAGACATGGTGCACCGCTGTATCTTGGAGACGCCGGAGGTGGTGGAGAGCTGTACCCCTCGCGTTGCGTCAATATCGGCTGAGGAGCCGATTGGGATGTGTATGGTAGGTTTCTGGCTGGCAGAGTAGTTGGAGGGGCATATGCCGGTCCCTGATAGCCTTGGACGGCTCCGCTAGCCAGAGAGTTGACGACGGCGTTATACACCGTGTTGCTCATCACCGAGGATTGGTCAATGAATGCTTGATACACGGACTGTTGAATCATCTCTGACATCTTGCCCGAGTCCTCAGCAATGGTGATGTGGCGAGGCGCTAGGATAGGAGCCTTCTTGACTGCCTCCCCGCTCCTGGTACGACTGAACGACTGGAGGTACATCTTCTTGTAGTCTTCGAGGTGTTTGGCCAGTTCTTCCCTCTGGTCGTCCTTGAGATCAGCTTCTGTGACCTCAATGATGTTGCTGTCGGAGATTTCTGCGTTCTTCGACATATCAGATCTTGGATGGTCCCACTGGGCGTGCCAAAAGTGTGTTGGCGCTAAAATCGGCTGGATAGGAATCGGCCGATGGGTCTTCAGCGTCGGACACACGACCCGGGAGAATCTGCTTAGCTCCTGTTCGGGTTATCGCCCTGGTGCAGTTCGCGCGGCGTGCCAGTCAATCTGACCTGTTGATTGACAAGGAAATAGAGTATTAAATTCCAGGCGCGTCGATCGGCTGGGGTTCCGATCTGTCCTGAGGAGCGCGTCGGCAGCGAATCGGCCGATTTGCTGTAGAGATGATCGGCTATGGATCAGCCGATGATCGTATAGCAATCGTAAAGAAAACTGCTGGAGTGATCTAGACGACTACTACAAGGACAACACTTGAAATAGATCTAATCGGCTATGAGATAATAAATCAAAGGAGAACAATGATGAAGCCGATTATCCTGATCTCAAGCTGGATAACTGGTGATAATACTAGAATAACAGGTAAAACTTGCAATTCTAGTAAATATCGATAACTGGTGAATAAATCCAAATGAAGCCACAGCGATGCGCCCGTAGCTAAAGCTCGGATATTACTCGGTAAGCGGAACCTACCAATTGGCCGGAGATCAAGTTGATGGAGCCCTGCCAATCCGTACGAACTCGTGGAAGAACAAAATATTGGCGAAGTCGCCGACTTGAAAGTAAATTGCTAGAAAAGTAGAAGTACTGTTGTTGATTGATGTCTTGATTGATGTCTTTGCAAGACCCTGACGACTCCTATTTATACCCTAAAGCTAGGACTTCTGGTCGATCACGACTTGTTACAACCTTATTAAAAAAAATAGGAAAACTACTATATCTATAAGAACTTTTAAAGGAAACGGACTCCCGCAGAATCTTCCGCCGCCGTTCCCTAATCCAATTAGGATTCCCTTCAATTGCTCCTTGACCGACTTGGCGTGCCCTGTTGACCAGCTTTTGACCAGGATCTTCTGGAATAATTCCATCCTGTTGGCATAGGCTGCGCCACCAATCGGCCGATTTCCAATTGTTACTTCAATCGGCCGATTCCTTTCTGTAGCTTTCAGATCTGCCGCATCGGCCAATCTTCTCCTCCTGACACCGATTCAACACGTGTCAAAATCTGGCGTCAACAGTCTCTTTGACAGTGTGCATTCCGCCTTTGGTTCGGGGTTGGGAACGCTCCTCGTTCCAACCCTGGTTGGAGACCATCTTTTCTATGAAGGTCGTAGCCTTGGTTATTGTGAGGTCCAGAAAGGCTCCTCCAGCAGCAGCATCAAGGTGGGCTCTTGATGTCATCGTTAGCCCGTTGTAGAAGCTTTGGAGTACGAGCCACTCATCCATCCCATGATGAGGTCAGGCGAGTATGTACTCTTGGAGTCTCCCAAGCTTCCGGGATGGATTCCATCCCCGTCTGCTGGAAACTCAAAATTTTCCCGCGCAGGGCATTTGTTTTGCCCAGCGGAAAGAACTTAGCGAGGAAGGCCGTTGAACATTTGTCCCACGTGCTGACGGCTTCTGCATTTTGATAGAACCACTATTTCGCCTTCCCCATAAAGGATAAAGGAAACAAGCGAAGCCTGATGGCGTCAGCAACAATGCCCCGTATGGTAACAGTCTTGCAAAGCTCCAGAAAACTCTAGAGGTGGGCGTTGGCATCCTTGTTAGGCTTGCCACAAAAAGGGCTAGCCTGCACCATGTTAATGAGGGTTGATTTCAGCTCGAAGTTCACGTCCCCAACATCAACGTTGGGTCCAGTCGCCACATTGGCGGCGGAGGGGACGGCAAAGTCACAGAGGGTCTTCTCAGCCATGGGTTCGGTTGTTGTTGATGGTGCTTTAGGAAGAGCTGGTTCTCTTGATGACAGGACAATCTGAGGAGGGACGACACGAGGTCGGACCCTTCTCACGAGCTTCTCAGGATTTTCAACGAATTTTGTCGGCAAGGAGAAACCAGTCATACACTACCCTGTTTTCATCCAAGCAGGAGAAAACAAAAGTAACATCAGCATGTATAAGCTACAACTATAGAGCGTGGATCATGTATTACTAAATCTTTTAATCAATGCCACTCCCCGGCAACGGCGCCAGAAATGCTTGTTGGTATTTCCTAACGTCGCTACCAGGATTGTTAGTCCCCAGCAACGGCATCAGAAATGCTTGTTGGCGTTTCTTAGCGTCACCACTAGGAACGAGGGTGTTAGTCCCATCCCTAGCAGCGGCGCCAGGAAACGCCCCTTGAGGTATGTCTTAACAATTACAGAATGAATCCGCAAGCGCACGGATATACCATTGTAGCATTTCACCCGGAGAGTATTCAGGTATCGTTATTTATATTTTCCCAAAGGAGGGCATGATGTAAAAGAGTTTACTTGGTACATAATCGAGATGGCATGAATAAGGAATAGACTATAACAATACAGGGGTAAGTTATGATAAAGATATGAATGAGGGTAATATTAGGGTTGAAAACGGTCGGGAACGGTCGGGAAAATCCCCTAACCGTTTCTGTTTCCGTATTTTTTTACCGCGAACGGAAACGGGAACGGGAAAGACGGATGGGAAAACGAAACCGATATTACGGGATATCAGGAGCGGAATATTTCGATCGGGAACATGTCGATTACGATCGGGAAAATATCAATTACGATCGGGAACACCGACGCATGTAAACACTTCAAAGTTCACACATGTAAACACAATCACCAGTTCACGTTCACCACATGACACATGTCCTTATGTTCACACACCACACTCCAAAGTCCACACGCCCACAACATCAATCCATCATAGTTCATACAGTCATACAAGCCTTACGAATTACGAGTACATAATGGATACTTGAATAAAGTTTATAATAGATAGCTAGATGCGGAAATGCAAAGCTGATTCTCCTACAGGGCGTTGAATGCTGCTTCTGTAAGGGGCTGATCCACCTCTTCATCACTGTCTGCAACTTCTCCATCCTACAAGTCAAATAAGGCATTCCTAGTTATATACTTCTCCAACACTAGCAGTTTTATAGATCAATTGAGCATGCCATGATTTATTATACATACCTCACAATTCAGTTTCGAAGCAAGCGCCTCTATAACTTCAAGATCACCCACAATTGAGCCCACCTTCTTATCTGAAAATAAAAGAGCAACCAAGACATATAAATCAGCAAGCAAGATAGTCATAAGTTATTGTAAAACAATTAAAACTGAGCAGATTTTATAACCTCTTCTTGATGTAGCAACCCAGTCCTTCATGCAAATCAAAGCTTCATGGGCTGGCGCGAGGGAGACGCCGGCGGGGGAGGCACGACATGGGGGGAGGCGCCGGCGTGGGGGGAGGCGCGGCTCGGGGGAGACGCCGGCGGGGGAGGCACGGCACGGGGGGAGGCGCGGCTCGGGGGAGACGCCGGCGGGGGAGGCACGGCGCGGGGGGAGGCGCGGCGCGGGGGGAGGCGCGGCTCGGGGGAGACGCCGGCGGGGGAGGCACGGCGCGGGGGAGACGCCGGCGCGGGGGGAGGCGCGGCGCGGGGGAGGCCCGGCGCGGGCGACGGGGGGAGGCCCGGCGCGGGGGGGAGGCGTGGCGCGGGGGGAGGCGCGGCGCGGGCGACGGGCCGACGGGGGGAGGCGCCGGCGCGGGGGGGGGGGAAGAGAAATTAGGGTTCGGGAATTGTAGTGGGCTGGGCTGTGAAAGCTTCATGGGCTGAAACGAAGTTTGGTCCTCTAATACGGGATAGTACCGCGGGAATTTCCGGGATAAATGCGGGAACCGGAAATACGGTCAGGAAAACACCCGAACCGCTTCCGCGACCGCTTTCGCCGTATTTTCCCGGATTTTTCCCGTTTTCATATTTTTCCTGTAAAAACGATATCTGGACGGGATAATCGGTATACGGTGCCGGTCGGGACGGGATTTCCCCGTCCCATTTTCAACCCTAGGTAATATGACACACACAACCTGGCCAAACTCAGATAAAGAATAAACCAATAAACCTACGGGTTAGTGGGAGCATAGGCATACAACAGAGTCCTAATAGTATCTATTCAAACAAGCAAGGGTCATGCAACTTACATATGGTTAGGACTACAGGTGCCGGGAAATTAGGGATACCAGGGAGAATGTCCCGTCCCGGAGAACATCCAGACTGTTACATCTTTCAGAAACACCGTACCCGAACGTCGAGGAGTGCACTAACCACGAAGCAGCTTCATAGCGAACGGACAGGGATGTCACCACCTGCCATCTACCCCAGTCACACCATGGAGCACGATCATATTCGAAGGATCCCGCATACCCGAGCACCACGCTCGTGTATGAAGTCACTACCCCAGCGCCCCCGGGTCTCCCACCATTTAGATGGACAAGTAAGACACTAAGGCAAGCCCGAAGGCACAACGAACCGATATCCTTACCCAAATCATCTGACCTAATCATATATAAAGCATAACTAGTGTAGCACCAAGCCATGATATGATTGACTAACAAAGCAGCATAACAATGCAAAGCACGATATACTACTAGGATAGCAAAACAACCAAGGCTCAGCTCTGCATTAAGAATAGAGTACTGACTATACGAATACAAAGCCATTACCAAGGCCGAGGACGGCTCTCCGGCCTTGAGGACGACTTGCTTCGCTAAGAGATGAGGCACTAGCCTAGCTCCACTACCCTAAGAAGTACAAGTCTCGAGTGACAGAGAGAGAGAGAGAGGCTCAAGTGTGTTGTGTGTTGAATGAGGGGGTGAGGGGTCCCTTTTATAGTGCTCAAAGGCGCTTCCTGCCATCCTAAAATATGGAAACCTTATCATATGTGATCAGGAGACTTGGCGACTCCTCCTCCTCGAAATGCACCTGGACGGGAGTCAGTCCAGGGTCGGCCGACCCAGGGGCTCGGCCGACTCCTGGGTGGCTCTCCCCAGGTGCAGCCTTCCCTTGGTACTCTGACAGGTGGGGCTGGTCTTATCCTTTGGGTGCTGGTGCCTTGGCACGCCCGTTTGCTCTGCCAAGTGGGCCCTCTTTGTAAGTGTGTTGCAGCGAGTGATCTTCTGTGTATGTTTTGCTGCGTATCCTTCGTGTTTCCTTCTTATTTGAGACTTGTATCCATGAAATGGTTAGATAGACAATACATCTGTGGAACTAGGTTAGTGATACAATTATGCGAGTAAGAGATACAATTTTCCTTTGTTTGTGAGTATAGTTGATGGTCGGATTTTGCATTTAAGGACCGTCAACAACGCCCACCCAAGTCTTCCTCAAAGTCTTCACCATATTGAGGAGCACCAAACAACATAGATGGGTCACTCATCCCCTCCCAAGGGTTGTAGAAGACGGGAGGAGGAGGAAAGTCCATAGGAGCCTGAACCGGTGAGTGTGGAATGTCGCTCTTGGCCATGATCTCCTTTTGCCTAGCTTCAATCTTGAGGAGCTGCTCATCTACATATTTCTTACGAGCATGAATCTCTCTGGCGTTGTGACGTCCCACATCGAAAGAAGCAAAGAGACCTTTGGATATGAAGCCAAGAATACCCTTCTTCTTTGGTGCCTTAGGGGGTGAACCACGGGAGGTAGAAGGGCCACGTGACGTAGAGGGACCATGAGATGTAGAAGGGCCACAAGAACTTGATGGAGCTTGAGAAATAGGTCCTTGAGATGAGCCGACAGCTCTTCTTTGAGGCGTATGCTTGCCAATCTTCACCAAGAACTCAATTGTACCCTTGCTTGGCCTATAGACTTGATGACCCTTGTCGGTGAGGATTTCGGCACCGGTTACCGCCTTGATCATGGCAAAGATATATGGAGCATAGTTGCAGCTTTTCTTCGGTGACATGGAGCACACAATGATCTCCTCCCATATGAAGTCAAACACACTAAAAGCTTCACTACCCAGATCCATCCTTGCAAGCAAGTTCGTTGACATATTTGAGATATTATCCGCATCTCCTCCCTTAGGACACACCGTGTAACGGAAAAGACTGTTGAGCAGCTTGTAGTATGGAGTAAGGCCACTAACCGTTCCAAGCTTGATGTCACCATAAGTACGATTATACATGAAGGCCATCTCCTCATCACTTAGCACATTCTCCATGAAGCTTGTCTTTGGTGAGATCTTCGCTGGGAAAACCAAGAATGCTAGCAAACTGTTCATACCCAACTTGAAGGCGCTTGCTAATGGTTATCCAATGAAATATCTTGTCGTGGCAGTTCACATAGAGAGTTGCATAAATCTGAGCAACTATTTCCTCATTCCAATCACAAGAGAAAAACATGATGTGCATGAGATTCATTCTTCCACAAGCGTCCACGACATCTCACATGATGGGCAAGTCAATGTCAAAAAGATGGTTCCCATCAATTGACTTCATCTCGGTTGTTGGACGGGATTTGGTCATGATGACGGACTCATACCAATCAGCGTGAAACCAAGTCCAAAAGTGAGAATCGCCCTGCTGCTCCTTGTTAAGGGTTGCCCAATCTTCATACCTCAAGTTGTAGAGCTTGTGCTTGCCTTTGGTGTAGTTGACCATGCGATGACCGAGATAGGATGGATGAGTGAGGCACGTTGGCGGCTTCATTCTAATGATAAACCGCTCAAGAAAAGCAAGCTCGCTTCTAGCTTCACGTTCATCATCATCATCATCATCATCATCACGAGGACACTGGGCAGCATGCTTTATGCGAGATCCACGGCTAGAACCTAGACCTTGAGTGGGCTTCCCACGTCCACGCGCTCGCAGTGGCACCTTGGCAACGACCTTTCTCTTGCGTTGAGGAACCGGTGAGGCATCGGAGGTGGACTCGGAGTCGGAGGATGGTGAGGATTCAATCTCGGAGGCATGTTCTTTTCCCATGTTTCCACAAGCCATCTGATAGATATAACAGGAATATAAGAGTGGATCGAAGAAATGGAATGAAAGATGGTGTCAAGATAGGCTTATTGTGCCAAAACAGGCACTGGTCGGAAGTTCTGACCAGGGGTCGGAACTTCTGACCTAACCTGAGTCGGCACAATGAACCATGGAACTAGAGATTCAACCCACCAAACTTGATGAAACTTTAGGCATGAGTTCTACTGAGTATAGAGAAACTATCCCTTAAAGGAATCCATCTAACTCTTACGGCATTGAGAGATCGGGCGACGAGGATTTTGAATGAAATACCTTAAGCTTTTCCCGCGCGGACCGGAGGAGAGAAAGATGGAATCGGAAGTTCCGATGCTTGGGGAATCCAAAGATCTTCACGGCAACGAAATCCCACGGTTGATTTTGAAGTTCCCCTCAAGGGGTTGAGAGGAGGAAGAGAGAGTCGTCGGTGGGAAGGAAAGATATGATGTTAGGGTTTGAAGTAAGCTGTCCAGGGGGTATTTATAGTCAAGTGACCTATCGGAAGTTCCGACGAAATAAAATCCTGAGGCCGAGAAACCCCGGTCGGAAGAAGGAAGCAACTTCCGATGATTGTTGAAACTTCTGACGAGAGCTTGATTTCTCCAAAAAGATAGATTTTGATATAGAGAGAATTTGGAGATTTGGAGAGAATTGGCTTGAAGACATGCGACAACTTGACACTTGATGATCAGGCATACTAATTCAACTATACATAACAATGATCATAAGTATCAAGTTTTGATCCAAGGATCAAAATCCAAATATTTTGAAGAACTCAACACAATAAAATTCATTTTTCCTATCTAGGCAACAAACAAGTATGTGCAACAAGTCAAGCCAAGATACGAAAATCCAAGATATTTAGTTCACTCCTCAAAGCATAAAACCTTTGCTCATCTAGTGCCTTAGTGAAGATATCGGCAAGTTGTCGTTCGGTGCTCACATGGCGTAAAGCAATATCTCCCTTAGTCTCATGATCCCATAAGAAGTGATGTCGTATATCTATGTGCTTTGTTCGGGAGTGCTGCACCGGATTGTTTGTTAGCTTGATGGGGCTCTTATCGTCACACAAGAGCGGAATCTTACTAAACTCACAACCGAAGTCACTCAAGGTTTGCTTCATCCATAAAAGTTGGGCACAACATGCACCCGCGGCAACATACTCCGCTTCCGCGGTGGATAAAGCAACCGAGTTCTGTTTCTTAGAACTCCAAGATACTAGGGACCGACCAAGGAATTGGCAAGTACCCGTTGTACTCTTTCTATCTACTTTGCAACCAGCATAATCCGAATCGGAATAGCCAAGTAGATCGAAAGTGGAGCCTTTGGGATATCACAAGCCAAGGTTAAGAGTGTGTACTAAATATCTCAAAATTCTCTTAACAGCGGTTAAGTGACATTCCTTGGGATTGGCTTGAAATCTTGCACACATGCACACACTAAGCATAATATCGGGCCTAGATGCACAAAGATAAAGAAGAGAGCCAATCATGGAGTGATATACCTTTTGATCGACCGACTTCCCTTCTTCATTGAGATCAAGATGACCATTTATTGCCATGGGTGTCTTGATGGGCTTAGCATCGGCCATGTCAAACTTCTTGAGCATATACTTCACATATTTGGTTTGACATATGAAAGTCTCTTCCTTCATTTGCTTGACTTGAAATCCAAGGAAGAACATCAATTCACCCATCATAGACATCTCAAATCTCTTGGTCATGATCCTACTAAATTCCTCACAAAACTTTTGGTCAGTAGAACCAAATATAATGTCATCGACATATATTTGGCAAACAAAAATATCTTTATCAACTTTGTGAGTAAAGAGAGTGGAATCAGCTTTGCCCGTTACAAAGTTGTTCTTGAGAAAAAAAATCCTTAAGGCATTCATACCTTGCACACATGGTTTGGAAACTTTGGATCTTCAAATCCCTGCGGTTGTTCAACATACACCAACTCGGATAGGGGGGCGTTCAAGAATGCACTTTTCACCCATTTGATAAAGCTTGAAATCATGGTGAGTAGCATAGCCTAATAGCATATGAATTGACTCAAGCCTAGCTACGGGTGCATAGGTTTCACCAAAATCCAAACCTTTAACGTGGGTGAAACCTTGTGCAACTAACCTTGCCTTTTTTATTGTGATGACACCATTTTCATCTTGTTTATTTCGGAAGACCCAATTCGTGCCAATCTCATTTTGCTTTGGTCTTTCAACCAATTCCCAAACCTCATTTCTTGTGAAGTTGTTTAATTCTAATTGCATGGCAATCACCCAATCCGGATCACCAAATGCTTCATCTACCTTAAGAGGTTCTAAAGAGGAAACAAACGAGTAATACTCATAAAAAGTTGTTAAACTTGAACGAGTAGTTACCCCTCTTTTTTTATACTCCCAAGAATGTTGTCAACAGGATGATCTCGTTGAACACTTTGATGAACTATTAGATGAGGCACTTGTGATTGAGGTTGAATTGGGCCATCATCATCATCTTCTTGTCGTGCATCAACTTGAGCTTCTCCACCTTGTCCTCCACCTTGATCAATGCCATGATCTTGATCGTCACCATGATCTTGACTTTGATCTTTGGGTTATTGAGAGCTTGGTGGTTCAACTCTTGTAGATGATGATGGATCATTGCTTCTTTGATCAACCGGTGTTTGAGCTTGAACTTGGGCTTCACGAGGCCTCACTTCACCTAAGCCCATCCTCATGATTGATAGACTTGGTGGCTCCTCATCATCTACAAGGTTCTTATCAACTTGCTCCTTTTGAGAGCAGTTAGATTCATCAAAAGTCACATCTACCATGACATCAACACAATCGGTTCTTTCATTGAAGACACGATAGGCGTGTTCGTTAGTACCGTAACTAAGTAAGAAGCCATCATCTATCTTTGGTGCAAAATTTGAGCTTTTGGCTTTCTTGTTAAGTATGAAACACTTACAACCAAAAACTCTAAAGTAGTGCAGCTTAAGTTTGTTACCGGTGATTATCTCATAGGGTGTCTTGCCACAATATCTGTGAATGTAGAGGCGGTTGATAGCATGGCAAGCAGTGTTGATTTCTTCGGTCCAAAAGATATCCGGGGTCTTGTACTCATCAAGCATGGTTCTTGCGGCTTCAATCAAAGTCGTATTCTTCCTCTCCACAATACCATTTTGTTGAGGAGTGTATGGAATGGAGAATTCATGCTTGATCCCTTATTCATCAAGAAATTCTTCAATATTGGTATTTCGGAATTCGGAGCCATTGTTACTTCTTATATTCTTGATCTTCAATTCATACTCATTTTGGGCTCTTCTTATGAATTTCTTGACAATTCCCTGCACTTCACGTTTATCGTACACAAAGAACACCCAAGTGAAACGGGAAAAATCATCAATAATGACAAGACCATATTTGTTACAGCCAAAGCTAATGTAGGCAATTGGTCCAAATAAATTCATGTGTAAAAGCTTCAAAGGTCTTGATGAAGTCATGATGTTCTTGGCGGGATGTGGAGCACCAACTTGCTTCCCGGCTTGGCATGCGCTACACAACCTATCCATCTCAAAAACAACATTGGTTAGTCCTAGGATGTGCCCGCCTTTTTTCAGTTTGGTCAAGTTCCTCATGCCAACATGGGCTAGTCGGCGATGCCAAAGCCAACCCAAGTCGGATTTTGCCAATAAACAAGTCTCGGGCTCAACTTTCACCTTAGAGAAATCAACAAGATAAACTTTTCCCTTCAATTGACCCGTAAAACAAATACAGGAATCCTCCCTTCTAGTGACGATCACACCCTCATTAGTAAAGAGATAATTGTAGCCCGTCATACAAAGTTGTGAGATGGACAACAAATTGTATCCCAATTTTTGAACCCAATAAACATCATTGATTAAATTATTGTGAGTAAAAGCAATTTTACCCAAACCGATTACTTCTCCTTGGCTATTGACTCCAAAGATAATAGATTCTTTAGGTATGTCACTTGTCTCCAAATAAGTGAACAAGTTCTTCTCCCCGGTCATAATGATTTGAACATCCACTATCAAGCAACCATGCGGTGCCACCGGAGGAGTAGGCCTACAAAACAAGTTAAGCTTTGAATTTAGGTACCCAAAAAGATTTGGGTCCTTGTCGGTTAGATGGGTAAACTTTTAGAACCCACACACTCCTTAGAATGGCTTTCTTTGTGTAGGCTCCAACATACTTGACCACAATGTCACCTTTGTGGTCCATGGTAACCATGTAGTCGGTAGTGTAGCTAGGTGATGGCTCATGCTTCACTACCTTCGTCTTGATGGGAGCCTCAACCTTGTTTTTATCTTGAGGAGGAGTTCTGGTGGTCACACCATGTGCTATGTTCATCAACTCCTCAAGCTTTGTTCTCTGGTGAACATAACACATTCCTTACCTTTGACCATCCTCATATCATTTGCTTTGACACCATGATAGTGACCAAGCCCATCCTTCTTGTGGGAGCGTCTCCCTTCCTTGTATACAACTTTTGGCTCGGGTTTGAAATCACCATCATACCCATTTCTTACCAACTTGTTCAATCTCTCAAGTTGAATATCTTTTGCCTTAATGAGCTTCTCTAGCTTTGCCAAGTTAGTAACACAAGCTTGCACATCAACTTTATAGCATTTGGAGCAACCTTCACTTGTAGAGGCATTAGAGTCAAAGTTTGCCTTAGAATTGGTTTTGGTGCTTTTCCAAAGAGCACTATAGTTAACTTCAAGATCTTTGTATTTGACCGTCAAGCATGAGAAGTTTTCTTGAAGTTCACTAAGTGTGTTCTTTAGAGAAGCTAGAGATTCATCTACCAAGGATTTCTCCTTTGATATTCTCTTGCTAGAATCATTGGCCAAAACAAGTCAATAACCAATTTTTCAACCTTAACCTTTTCCTCGGCTAGAGATTTTTCTAAGGCAAGGTTTCTCTCCTTTTCAAGGATGAGCAAGTCCTCTTGCCTATTGAGAGTCTCATTTTTCTTCTCTAATTTCTCCATAAGTTTTTTAATTTCTTTAAAACCTTTCTTACCAAATTCTTTTATCATAAAGACTCTATGTTGTTCTTTCTCATCTTCCAAATCATTTTGTGCATTATCAAATGTGGAAGAAGGTTGGAAAGAAGGTATGAGATTTTCTTGTACCTTGGTTCCTCTTGCCATAAGGCAAAAGTGAGCATCATCCTCATCATCGGAGAGGTTCTTGAAGAGCTTCCTTGTGGACTTGGGCATGGCTAGAGTTGTCATCCCTTCATGATCGGAGTCTTCACGGCTTGACTCCCATTCTTGCCCAACATGAGCTTGACCTTGATATTGCTTCTTGTAGTCCTTGCTCTTCTCCTTGTACTTCTTTTCTTCTTTGGCCTTGTTCTTCAATTGTGGGCAATCGGCAATGTAATGGCCAATTTCCTTGCACTCGTAGCATCTTCTTTGTTGTGGCCTTTTCCTGTCATCACCACTTCTCTTGTAAGATTTCTTCTTCATGAAGTGCTTGAAGTTCCTCAAGACCAAAGCCATTTCTTCATCGGTTGACCCTTCATCACTAGAATCTTCTTTTGTTGACTTGGGAGCCTTGGAGCTTGACTCAACCTTGTTACTAGAGGTAGCATTGAGTGCCACACTCTTGATGAAGGATTTCACCTAGAAGTTGGTTTGGTGTCTTGATCTTGAATTTTGGGTCTCTTCTAATCATTGTTGCACGAGTAGGGTTTTTCGGTGTGAAGGCCCTAACCAACTTCTTTGTTACTTTGTGATCATCCCAATCTTCACATCCAATAGCTCTTATGTCCGACACAAGAATCATGAGCCTATTGTACATTTGTCTCATGGTTTCATCATCATTCATGACAAAGTACTCTAGCTCTCCTTGCAACAAATCAATCTTGCCTTCTCTAACCTCATCGGTCCCCTCATGAGCACTTCTTTCAAGGTGTCCCATATCTTCTTGACCACTTGAACATTGCGGACCTTGTTGAACTCTTGAGCACAAAGGGAACTTGTGATAACCCTCACGGCTTGTGCATTGCGGAAGTAATCTTGAGCTTGTTCGGCTGTGGGTATCCCATTTGTGGGCGGAGTAACACCTACAACAACAACTTCCCAAACGGAAGGGTGAAGCGCATAGAGGTGCATTTGCATATCATAGGATCACTTGGGATAGTCCGTTCCATCAAAGAATAGGGCTTTTCCTAATTGGACCGATTGAAATTGAGAAGCGGGATATTGAGATTGAGGATAGTTATACGCTACTTGGTGAATCTCAAAGAAAGGATGCTTCTCCATCTCTTGCTTGACTCTTTTCTTCATCATCTTCTTCTCCTTCTTCTCAATTTTGACTTTCATCTTCTCTTTTCTTCTTGTTCTTGCTTCTACGTCCTCCCCTTCAAGTTCATCGCTTTCACTTGATTCTTCGCTTGAGGCGGAGTCGTAGACAGAAGGAGAGCGGCTTCCATTTCCACGCGATCTTCCGGAGGCTCCCGAAATTTTATCCGGCGGTATGCGACCGGTGGTGTCCTCCGGAAGGGTGGTGCCATCCCCATCTTGAGACATAGCGAAATCCCTTAGCGGTTAAACCTTAATTAAGAGATTAGGCTCCGATATCAATTGAAAGGATCTTGGTGATGCCTAGAGGGGGGTGAATAGGCGAACCTGTAAAACCTGAAAATTCTTCGCAGCAGTTAAACCTGTCGGAACTTCCGACGTCTGGTCAGAACTTCCGACAAAACAAAGGATTTACAACAAAATTCAAAAACTAAATTGAAACTGCAAAACCTGGCTGAATCAAAAGTTGCGTAGTGATGCTAGGAACCTTCTGCAACCAACCCTAGCAAGCTCAACAACAAGAATACATAGATCAGGACAAAAAAAGGCCTAGGTCAACAAGAACGAGATATGAACGATATGAACAAGACACAAGCGATTTTATCCCGAAGTTCACTTCCACTAAGGAAGTTACGTCTTCGTTGAGGAGCTCACAAAGAGTCGGGTCTACTCTAACCCTTTCCTCACTCAACCAACCACAAAAGAGGATTGAGTCACTTACTATCAAATCCACAAAGGATTGGGCAATACAAATTTCCCATGGCGCACACACATGAGAGAGCGCTCCACGGGCGATGCCGAACCGTCTAGAAGCAAGCTTCAAGAGTAACAAACGCGAATCGATGCTTGGAGATGCTTCAAGTGCTCAAAGGAGGAAGGGGGGTTGCACACTTTCTCAAGGGAACAAGTCGCACACCTCAATCTCTCTCACCTATGCCCTAGCTCAACTCAATGCAAGGATTTGCTCAAGGAGGGAGTGGGGGAGTTGAGTGAATGCTCTAGAGGGTGTTTGTCTCAAGTTAGGTCAGCAACAAATGAATGAGGGGGTGAAGGGGTATATATACCCGACCCCCAAAAACTAGTTGTTATTGTGCAGTTAATGTGTTGGTCAGAAGTCCCGACCTGGGGTCGGAACTTCTGACCCACCAATTAATTCTGGCCGAGGACCCCTAATCGGAAGTCTCCCCAGGCTTCCGACCCCTGGTCGGAACTTCCGACCAGGCTGATTCTACTGGTTTTAAGTTTTCTACCAAAGGTTTGGGTCTCTCATTTGCTTTTGGGTTTTCAACTAAACACTCTAGCATCTCCAGAACACCTTTTGGCACCCCTCTTAATAGTACGGTGTTTCCTATACTCAAATTCAAAATAGAAAATAAGTAAAACTCTTCTTTGAGTTCCAACACCGTCCATTAAGCAATTTGGCGTCCTTTTATGCGTATTTATCATCTTATTGCATCATAACCTGTTCAAAACTCGATAAACTCATTAGCTCCTTAATTATGCATGTCATCAACACCAAAACCCACTTAGGGGGCCAAATGCACTTTCAATCTCCCCCTTTTTGGTGATTGATGACAACACAATTAAGGCTCACAAATAAAATCATATATCGGTTTTGAACCAATCATATAGTTGAGCTCCCCTTTAATATGTGCATTTTTCATAATGAAAACAAAAACGACCTCAAATGCCATTTCTACAAATTAAGAGCGCTCCACGGGCGATGCCGAACCGTCTAGAAGCAAGCTTCAAGAGTAACAAATGCGAATCGATGCTTGGAGATGCTTTATGTGCTCAAAGGAGGAAGGGGGGTTGCACTCTTTCTCAAGGGAACAAGTCACACACCTCAATTTCTCTCACTCATGCCCTAGCTCAAATCAATGCAAGGATTAGCTCAAGGAGGGTGTGGGGGAGTTGAGTGAATGCTCTAGAGGGTGTTTGTCTCGAGTTAGGTCAGCAGCAAATGAATGAGGGAGTGAAGGGGTATATATACCCGACCCAAAAAACTAGCCGTTATTGTGCAGTTAATATGCTGGTCGGAAGTTCCGACCACCAATTAATTCTGGCCGAGGACCCCTAGTCGGAACTTCCGACCAGGCTGATTCAGCTAGTTTTAAGTTTTCTACCAAAGGTTTGGGTCTCTCATTTGCTTTTGGGTTTTCAACTAAACACTCTAGCATCTCCAGAATACCTTTTCGCATCCCTCTTAATAGTACGGTGTTTCTTATACTCAAATTCAAAATAGAAAATAAGTAAAACTCTTCTTTGAGCTCCAACACCGTCCATTAAGCAATTTGGCGTCCTTTTACGCGTATTTATCATTTCATTGCACCGTAACCTATTGAAAACTCGATAAACTCATTAGCTCCTTAATTATGCATGTCATCAACACCAAAACCCACTTAGGGGGCCAAATGCACTTTCAATCTCCCCCTTTTTGGTGATTGATGACAACACAATTAAGGCTCACAAATAAAATCATATATCGGTTTTGAACCAAACATATAGTTGAGCTCCCCTTTAATATGTGCATTTTTCATAATGAAAACAAAAACGACTTCAAATGCCATTTCTACAAATTAAGAGCGCTCCACGGGCGATGCCGAACCATCTAGAAGCAAGCTTTAAGAGTAACAAATGCGAATCGATGCTTGGAGATGCTTCAAGTGCTCAAAGGAGGAAGGGGGTTTGCACTCTTTCTCAAGGGAACAAGTCACACACCTCAATCTCTCTCACCCATGCCCTAGCTCAAATCAATGCAAAGATTAGCTCAAGGAGGGTGTGGGGGACTTGAGTGAATGCTCTAGAGGGTGTTTGTCTCGAGTTAGGTCAGCAGCAAATGAATGAGGGAGTGAAGGGGTATATATACCCGACCCCAAAAACTAGCCGTTACTGTGCAGTTAATATGTTGGTCGGAAGTTCCGACCACCAATTAATTCTGGCCGAGGACCCCTGGTCGGAACTTCCGACCAGGCTGATTCTGCTAGTTTTAAGTTTTCTACCAAAGGTTTGGTTCTCTCATTTGCTTTTGGGTTTTCAACTAAACCCTCTAGCATCTCCAGAATACCTTTTCGCATCTCTTTTAATAGTACGGTGTTTCCTATACTTAAATTCAAAATAGAAAATAAGTAAAACTCTTCTTTGAGCTCCAACACCGTCCATTAAGCAATTTGGCGTCCTTTTACGCGTATTTATCATTTCATTGCATCGTAACCTGTTTAAAACTCGATAAACTCATTAGCTCCTTAATTATGCATGTCATCAACACCAAAACCCACTTAGGGGGCCAAATGCACTTTCACTCACCGGTTTTAGTTGATCTCCATCAGATACAGGATAACAACCAGCTTTAGTGAATCGCCGCTCTTCACCCAGATCCTACCTAATCCACACGAGGGTCAACTTCGTGGAGGGGATCGCAGAAAACCTAGGTCTCGGTGGGGAGCAGGATGGAATCTCCCAGAGCTGGCCGAAAAAGTCCTCCAACTCAAAGCCATTTGACTTTGTCTCCCCATCAGTTCGAACCGCATGGTTCCCGCCGCACCCTTGACGAACAGCAGGAGATCCATGCCCGAATTGATCTCCATCCAAGGCACCAATAGCCGCGGGGGATTGATCCCCATTGGAGCGCACCTGCGTTGATCCCCGAACCTCCCTCTTGTCTCCGAACCTCCTCGTTGGCGGCACAAAATGGGGAAGGCGACGCCCCGGTATCTTAACCTTGTGCTTCCTCGGAAGTCTTCTCATGCACGATGTTTCGATCAAATCCTCAAGATCCAGCACCACTGGGCCCCGGGTGGGAGGGGGGAGGGGGGAGGATTCCTCCCCCGATCCGTCATCCTCCCGCTCGAGGATGTTGAAATCCAGGCGGCGTGGGGTTTCCCACCGGGAGGGTGGAGTCACTGCCGCCGCCTCTCTCCACTCTGCTCTCATTTTCCAAATCTCGGCGCTTCAATCCGGTGCCCTCATATATAGCTTGGGTATTAACATGAAACCTCATTGCGGGAGCGTATCTCAACCCCCTGAAAGACTACTTTCTACAATCTTGCAGGATGCCTTCGTGGCTGCAACCTTTACTTCCATACGGACTTGCAGTGTTGAAACCATGCCTCTTCCGGCCATCTACTCTCATTTTCATAAACGTTCGGATGCACAAATGTCTAGACCGAGACTCAATTTCAGGGGATCACTAATAAAAAAAAGATGCTCTACGCCCTGCAAGAGATAACTAAAGAATTAGTTAAACTGTCATAGATTTTTTGCTAGAGTCGCTTGCCTAATTTGCACGCAATTAACTACGTCCATTTTAGACCAAAGATCACTTGGCCGAGCTTTATATAAAGCGGAAACATCCGCTGGGGAAACCAGCTTTACAGATACAAAGTCTAGAGATATTAATATAAGCGTCAGGTGCACACTCGACTACTCAAGAGCGAACTCCAATAGTAGCGGAGCACGGGTCAAATTTAAGGTGTGCAAGGTAATAAATTTGAGCACGATTTATCCAGCAGATCATAACGAAACAAGATAGGCAATTATATATGCAGTATATTTGTGAAAAAACAAGGTATGGCAAGTGCCATACCTTGCCATGAGAGTCTTCCACAACTGTCTCTATGCGATAGGGTAGTCTCGAATCTCAATGACGGGCTACGGCCAATCAGGATGATGTCAACCTTGCTGTCGTAGATGTCGTCATTGTAGTAGTAATAGTACCACTAGCGGCGCAGCGTCACAGCCCTAAAACTTCAAACATGATTAACATCTAAAAAGAGCATCATGATCATAATTAGTACATAATGAAGCATCATGGACATTTCTTTGCATGAGTTTAATTATTTGTTTATCATTTTTGAATGTATATTTGTGAAGGAAGTTTAATTTTTGCAAAACTACTGTGTCTCCGATTAATTTATTTAAATACTAGACCTAAAGTTATGAATTTAAAATCTCGTTTCTGAATTTTTTGACCTTTAATGCTAAGCGTAAAATTCTAGCAAGTGCATCTAAAGTGCTGTATTTGTTAACTATTTTGTGATCGATCTAGAGTAGCTTTTTGACTGTTTGAAGTTGCAGTATGTTCTATGTGAATCTATCTTGCTTGTGCTCAAATTTGATAAATTTAGGAGCTAGGGAAGTTATAGTTTTTCAATTTTGAAGTTCAACCGTTATCTTTGCCACCTGGTCGACTCGTCAGCAGAGCCCTCCCCTCCTCCCATAGGAGCTCGTGCCCTAGTTGGCCGCCATGGGCGGCACCTCCGCTGCGGCGACCTTCTGTTGGTGACCGTGGCTTGGGGGCACGCGAAAACTTCCCTTGCTCCTCGCCCTCACTCCTTTTAAGCCCCAACGCTGCCCCCGACCAAAACCTTACCCAAGCCATCTCTATTGCCGCCGCCACCCTTTCTTCCCCAACGGTTCATCGCCCTCTATGGTGAGCTCCACCGCAATTCATCACCCAGACGTGTGCAGGGATTGTGTGGTCCATGTGGATCCAGCCAATCCACGCATGGGTAACATCCACTGTCGATGATTATCGGGGCCTTCTAATCGCGCTCGCTCGCCAAGAGGGCTGCTAGCGAGCAATCTCTGACAGCACACCAATTTCCTTTTTAGGAAAGTTTTCTCATCCGCAACTATGTTGTTTCGGAAATTTATAATCTATGCATATAATTTTTTTTCCAAACAAATTCTCAAGGAATACTTTTTCAGCACAACTTTCATGGTAAATAAAGCTTTTCCGCATAAATTCTTCCAAACAACTATTGAGAGAATATTTTTTTAGCATAACTTTTCAGGATACGTACATCTTACATGTATCACTTTTTTGAGAAAATTTATCGGACAATATTTTTTAGCATGACTTACATGATAATATTACCGGGAAGACTTCTCACATAACTTTTACACATAAATTCACTATACAACTTCCTGAGAAATTTGTTTAGCATAATTTTAATGAAACATTTATCAAACAAAAAATTCTCAGAAGACAGCATAATAGAAGGGAAAAATTGAAAAGGGGAAAAGAGAAACTTGATTTAATAGAACTTAAAGGAACACATTAGAGAAGAGGAAAAAAAGAATGTTACTAAGACGTGTATCCATCACCACATCATATTAGCTGATGATATATGTATGCCTGCGACCATCACGTATACGGAATCAAGCGAGCCTCTATCTCATGTACATATAGGGTAGGTACGCACAGCGGCAGACAGCTTGCTCGCTGTCTCGTCGCGCGCCACGAAGCATGGTAACGCGCGCTCGCGGAATTGGATTCTCGATGATTATCACCTGATGTCAAATGAAGCTAGGCGGTTGATGCTCCCAGCATGCTTGATCAAGCAGGTGAGTTGGTCTAGATATATAAGCGACAATGATCTTCAACTCACTACCTCGCACCTTGATCGGTAGGATTGGTTGTGGCCTATCCTTCTATGTCTGTTCTGTTCTCTTTTTACTCTAGTTTTTAATGGAACCCTTGTAGCAACCGATTTTTGGTTTGGCTTTTCAGCATTAACCAGATACGTAGCTCCTAGTCACAATCCTTTGTCGCCTTGTCGAACATGTGTTGGGAACAATTAAGAAGTTTATGGGACATTATTGTAATTGAGTTCAATAAATGGTGGAGATGTATTCATCTTCTGCTTAAGAATTACGCTATTCTTACCCAGTTATATTTCCAACAGTTCCCTTTGGGTTTAGAGGAGTGAGAGTGGAGCTCTCAAATCCCCTTCCTCATCCCACTGAAATTCTCTCAAATCCCCCCATCCTGGACATCTGCGGCCATGGTAGTTGGGAGTGCGTCTCCAAAGATCCATGAAGTAATGGAGAACACCATCAACAGCGGCTTCGCAAGAATGACAGCGGCAGGTAAGGATGGGGGGTTCCGGCCTTTGCCTCCATGTGGGCGGCTTGCCGTCGTCGCCTAGGGTCGCAATCTGGCAGATGTCAACACGATCTCCGTTCGTCAACCGCATGTCTTTAAGATGAAGAACCTTGTAGGTGCCGGACGGGGTTGCACGACCGAAGCTGTAGTGTGTTGACTCCGACGCGGACGGTCTCCGTGGTTCCGTCGTAGTTGGTTCTGGGATATTTGCCGCTCTTCGCTCTGTTGAATGTCAGCACTCCTCCGGTTGCCGGGTCGATTACCCAGCAGGCACCGAGACTCCCTCGGGCGATGAAGACGAGGTCGAGGCGCGTGGGCACCACGTGATCCGGGCTCCTGACATCCTTGACCACGCTGAGGACGTCGCCACTGGCCGTGTCGATCACCCGCAGCTCATACGGCGACGGATCGGAAGAGCCTGGAGGGAGTGGTCTTGTTTTCTTGAACACGCCGGCGACGATGGGAGCGGCGGCGGAGCGGGATCCTTGCGCGGCGGCGGCGAAGGTCGGGTCCGAGATGAGTGCGCGCCACCCCTTGGACACGCACCGGAGCCGGCACAGGGTCTTCACCGGCAGCCTGGCTAGCACGTCGAAGATGATGTCCTCCGGCAGGGAGACTGAGACGCTGCCATCGCCGTAGGTTCACCCGGATTTCCACTAGTACGGAACATCAAATAGATTCACCTGTTTAATCCCGGATAGGTTGTACCCGGGACTAATGAAGGCATTAATCTCGGATCAAACGGTGAGAGAGCAGCGGGGAGCTTTAGTCCCGGTTGGAGCCACCAACCGGGACTAAAATTCACCTTTTAGTCTCGGTTGGTAGCTCCAACCGGAACTAAAAGACCTTTAGTCCCAGTTGGTGTTACCACCCGGGACTAAAGGACCATTTAGTCCCGGTTAAAGCCACCAACTGGGACTAAAGTGTCTTCCACGGATTAGTTTAAATGGAAAGCATTCCAACTAGAGTCACATGTGCTGTGTAGGTGGTGTGGAAAGAGAACTATGTGTGAAGCAAGAGGTTTCGGGTTCAAATTGCTACGCTTGCGCCCGGAAAAGAAGAGACACGAGCGCAGCAGACCAAGCAGATCCCGGGGTTTGCCCATGCCGATCGTGATTTTCAGCCGCGCTAGCTTCTGCGATCAATTGCAGCGGTCGGCCGGCGGCTTGGCGATGAATATATGTACGCGATCTGTTGGCTTGGCTATATAAGGACTTATTATGGATATTGGGTAATATAATCGTATCCGGAGAAGGAAGGCTCTCTATTTAAGGCTATCCCGAGACCCCTGGCAATCTCCGTCCATTTCTTTTCAACGCGCCAGTGCCCTGCCCTCATTTCTTTTATCCAGGTGAGCCACACCGATAAATACATTTGACGGCAAGAAATGCTGCGATGCGATGGCGCGGGGTGCACGCCGTGAGCTCTGGAAGGTGTGGTGTTCAATTCAAATGTGTCAACTGAATTGCTTCATTATTCACTTGCACATCAGGCCTGATACATAATCTGACAAAATCTTCGTTCTAACGAACGGGAAAGGTCAATATTGTAGGAATGGAAGAACTAGTGATGGATACGTAACAATCCAGAACTTTTGTTTAATCCACAAGCAATGTACAGAACAGAAACAGGGCAAAAGATGGTTCCCAGCATGATAATTCTTGCAATCCGATTCATTGCCCAGAATGCCTTACGGTTACAGGCTTGCACGGTTACTGTACAACATAGATAAAACACTGAATTGTACAGCAGTCTATATACTACCAGTAAACACCAACCAGTCTATCCCCCCGTACCGGCAGGCGTTTCTGACTGCTTGTTCCTACTGTACCACTCACTGTCTATTGCATGTTACAGAAATACTGCTGGTGAGCTGAACATGATGGAAGGATCCTATATATACCAATTCCAGTCACTGCACAATCATGAAAGGCTCATAACTTCCGCGCCTTCACAATGGCACGGGCCCTGCATTGCAACTCTACAGTGAACAGAAGATCGTATCATTGAATCGACAACTATCAGGTAAATGCAATCACAGGTCCCAATATAGGAGCTACCACAATATAGAGCTCAGGACGACCTGTAACCTTCATTTCAGCTGTGACATAACAGTATATGTTCACCATTCACCAGCTACAAGTCGTTTTGTTGCCTCTCCATCTGTATAGACTGGAAAATCCGTGCTGCTGACTCCGAAGCAGTCTGCGCGTTATGTGGGACAACCCTGATAACAATGTTCTGTTGGTCCCGGCTTCCAGATGAGGGCTGAGGCTGAGCATTCGAAGCTGGAGCTGTGGGAAAAACTGACACCGGGCCACTTCCATCAGCTTGAACTTGAATCTTATCAAAAGGGCTACTGGCGCTGCTGGCTTGCGGCTCGCTGTCCCTTGACGCATGAAATCTCCAGATGCCACTCGGATGCGACGTGTTGCACGAGATCAGTGACTGCTGTTCCATGCGCCCATGAGGCTGTGGCGCAGCAGGATGTCTCCCTTGCTCGACTGCAGATGCTGGTGCCCCTGGGTTCATCGCTGGCATACTGAAAGGCGGGAAGTAGTTCGTATGCATGGTAGGAGCACCAGGAGGGGCCATATGCTGTGGCTGTTGAGGCATAGGAACACCATATGGTGTAGACGGGAGCCTCAACGGAGTACAGTTGGTATAAAATGGCGTCAGCAAACTTCCAACTGGGGGACAAGGACCAGCATAAGGCTTATAGACAAGACCTTCAGAGGGAGACATAACTGGGACAAGCCATTGATTCTGTGGTGGATTCGTGCACCAGTTATTCTGTTTGTTATCAGGAGCAGCAGGCATAGCCAGAGGGTTGCGTGTAAATGTTTCGTCTATTGCAGCTTGGTCCTGACAGTTGCCCCCAAGCCCATCATCAGGAGAAGGGGATGGTGGGTTTGCGTCGGTGTTTTGTTTTGATAACTCCGGTTGTTCTAGAGTTAGCTGGATATCATCCTTGTTTGCAATTGACACAGCTTGCACTTTCAAATTTCCTTTAGGCAGTTGGTTCTTCTTTCCCACTAAGGCACTGCCAAGGATAGGATCGCCTTCAATAAGCAAATGTGGAGATGCTGCAATTAACTTCTGCACCTGCTTGGAAGTAAATTACAAGCTAGGTTATAATTACATCCTGCACAAGATTGCATATGCTAGCTAACCAACTTAAGAATTGAAAAGGACGAAAGCATCATTAATTTTCTGAAGACTCACTTTTATCAGCTTATGAAGCTCGAATACTTGGACAGCAAAAACCCTCTGCTGACTGTAGATTTTAGACAAAACAAAGTGTGAAACAACAAAAAAAATAACATTATACAGCAATTTAGAAAGAAAGAAACGATATTCAATGTATCAGTCTAACAAGAACACATGTATTGTTTTTTACTTTTTTTGGATGAAATTGTGCGCTTCTACTTTAAAAGAGAGTGAAAACTAAAAGCATCGATGATTTGTACTATATATACAGTTTATTTTAAATTTAAACAACATAGACGGGCATTGAGAAACAAACAAAGATACATATCATCTTCATGTATTCTTCCTGTAAGACAATCAGCTGAAAACTAAAAGAAAATGAAAATAATTAAAGTGAAAAAGAACATGGACCTTTCCTATTGAATGCTAAAAATATGTGATACAAAAAAATTACTTAAGCCTGCATACTTACTTCTGAATAGCTCTTCTAGCCTTCCAGAAGTGCTTTGGACCAATAGCACCAACAATTTCATCCGGAGAGACCTCCCAACTAGGCATGCATTCCACCGAGTCGTCAGATAAATCATCATTTTGCTCTACATCATGATGTCCTCGTTTTCTCTTTGCACCAGCTTCCCGCAAACTTCTTTCCAGTAAACTAGAATTCTGGTTAGAGTTATTTAAATCAGTACATGGTTTACAGGGCACTGTATTTCTAGTTGCAGACTTCTTTGCTGCAATAGAACTTCCATTCATTCTTGCAGGTTGACGCCCGCTATTCCCAAGATGTGGATTATCATAACTATTTGTATGGCTCGCATTATTCCCCATTTGACATGTTTTAGCATCTTTGTTTTTGAATTTGTCTTTGGATGCCTGAACAGAAGAACTCTTTTCTTGAACTTCCACATTTTTTGACCCTTCTACTGGTTCTTTCTCCTTAGCCTTTGGATAGCCCATTGATCTCATATCAGATTCGTCAATTCTCTCCAAATGCCTATTCACAGCACTATAACATTCTGCATATGATTTGGGCATTGAAGGATTTTTGTGTGGATTTGTAGCAGGTAGTGGCCTTGATTTGTCTTGAACCCCTGCATTCCTTTGAGTAGAACATTGAGAAAATATCGGAGAACAGATGGAAGGAACCATAAATTCATCATTATTGGCCACTTTCTTCACAGAAGAATTTTTAATGACGTTGCCCACTCTATGCTGTGAGGTGCACTCGGCAATTGATTTTGAAGCACAAACATCATTGTTCTTGATCTGTGAGGACATCCTCCCTGATTCTCTTCTTGTGCTATTAGACTGCCCACTGATAGAGTTTCCTTTGAACTTTTCAGATGAACGAGCAGGTTCATTTGAAGGTGCATCGAAGGGCTGGAACAGAGGCCGGTCATAACTATAAACCTGGAAGGAGAAAGCGTGTCAGCACTTTTTAAAATTTGATGAAAATTTGTTATGGAACACTAAGTTCCTATCCATGTTTGCCAAGGCCCATCCAGTGAGGATCCCTACATACAAACTGGTAGACAGCACCTTCAACGTATACAGGAACTTTCATTTAAAACTAGAAAAGAGGTGAGAAATGGAATACCCGATGGTCAAAATCTCAATTCTTCCATTGTTCACTGCTCTACCCAATAAAAGGGGAGAATAGAGACAGAGATACAAGACTGGAAGCAATCCTTGTTCCTTTCCTTCTTTTTCCCCTTTTCCTATTTGCCTTTATGTCTATGGGAATCTAACTAGCCAGTACCTACAGCTTGAACATTTGCCATTGATTCTTCTTGTCTATAACTAGTTTTCTACTTCCATATGTGAAAAGTAATTGGTGTCTTGCAGGTGGTTGTTACATGTTTACACCGGAATATTTTTCTAGTCCAACAAACTTGTAGAGAATAGGACAGTCAAGCATATCGTTGCAGTACACATATTGAAGATCATAACAAATAAGACCAGTAAACCTTTCCACTTATGTACAACAAAGTACACATCTCAGTAAATGAACTTTCTACAAAGTTTGGTCCCAAGCAAGTTACAAAATGGCTAGAATGGTAAGACGGTAGCTGAGCTCAAGTGAGTGAGAGCCTACTAGCTTGGGATAGCCATAAGAATCTGTCCGCACCACTGGCCCAAGGGAATTTGTTGTGGACACACAGATCATCCTCTTGTGTGCTAGCAAACATATACACTGTGGTCTTGGAGATAGGGCAAATGTGTGTATAGAAAGGTTCATAGGCTTAGGAATTAATTATCTAATTCTATATATTTCAAGGGACTACTTGCCAAGCAGCAAAATTTGGAGCCTAAACTGTAACACAACTACAAAAGGGAGGCTCACATTTCAGCCCCAGAGAGAAGAGTACTGAGAAAGCTGTGCCAACGACACTACCCGCTTGGATAACACTAGCAGAATTAGCCGATTAGGAAATCGTCAAATTGACAGCAGCAGAGCTACCTCTCCTCGAATATTTCCCTACACACATAACAGAATCACTCATTATCTGAAGGCGTTTGGGTCAGTGTTATTTCCTTTTGTTCTGTTACCTCTGATGGCCACAGTGGACTAGCACCTAAAATCATACAATCTTACAGGTATTTATTCAAGTATGCAACTATGTACAACTTGCTCAATTTGCCAATTACTATGAACTCAACTAGCGACAAATAATACGGTGACAGGGGGTGGATAGACCAATTCTGCATTCCTCAAAATGGGAACCTAATCCTGAAAGGGTGACAACTGGAACTAAGTACCTAATGAGCAATTGACTGTGCTACCCCCAAAAGGAGGAGAGGGGGTAGATCAGGGACAGAGACAGGATTGCAATCAATCACTGTTTTCTTTTCTTCTTCTTTCTTTCCTTTTTGCCTTTATATCTACGCAAATCTACCTATCGAGTATCTATGGCTTAGACTTTTTGCCATTGATTCTGATTGTCTATCCTAACTAGTTTGCCACCGCCATATTTGCAAAGTAATTGATGTATTGTGGGTGGTTCTCACACATTTGTACTCTGGAATATTTTCCTGTCCTACAAACACATAGAAAATTGGATACTCAAGAATATATATTAACATGGCATACATAAAAAATGAGCCTGCAGATAAGTTTGTTTCAACCACTAGCTTTTTCTGCTGATTGCTGATCATTTCCCATTTACTTTTGGAACTGTTTATTTATGTTCTTTCTACAAAGCGCACATCTCGGTGAAGAAACTTCCTAAAAAGTTTGGTCACACTCACACACATTTCACCAAATGGCTAGAATGGGGAGATTGTGGAAAATGAGCTCAAATGAGTGAGAACCTCAATCCAAAAGCCTGGTTCCATGCCAGGAATTAATTCTAGCTTTTGAAAGAATTACCTGAGAAACAGAAAAATTTGGAGCCTAAGCTGAGCTCTAAGACCAGTACAAGAGGGAAGCTCAGTCTCAGATAGAAGAGTACTGAGAAAGTCATGCCAACGACACTTGCAGCCTGCTAGCGACGTAGCAGCTATGGATAACACCGGCAAAATTAGGAAGGCTGACAGCAGCAGTCAGCAGACATACCTCAATGGGACTTCTTATCCTAGACACGCAACAGAATCACTGAGTATCTGAAGTGCTTACGGTAACTGTTGTTTCCATTTGCTCCGTTACCTTCGATTGGCCAGTGTGGCCTAGCTTCTAGTAGCTTCTAATCATACTATGTTACTGGTCTCTATGCAAGCACGCAGCTACATACAACTTGCCCAATTTGCCATGAGCTCAACTCAGCGGCAAACAATGGACAGACAGTTCTGCATTCCGCGAACCAGGAAACTCGATCCTGATAGCCGGGGGGGGGGGGGGGGGGGGGGGGGGGGGGGAGGGGGGATTGGGGAATCAGCGAGCGGCTGACCTGGCTGGCCGACGTGGAGGGCACGAGGCTGCCCCCCGCGGCGCGGGTGGAGGCGGCGGAGGAGCTGAAGCGGCTGGACGGCACGGTGAACTGCTCGTAGAGCGCCATCTTGTTCCTGGGCGGCGCCCGCGGGCCGCCGCCCCTGCCGGCGTCGTTGACGTGGAGGCGCGGGAAGAGCGGGCCCATCACCTTCCCCTGCTCCTCCCTGCCTCCTCCCCCTCCTGCACCTCCCCTCGTCATCCTCCCCGCGGCCAGGAGCCAGAGCGCGCCCGTACCAAACAATCAGGCAGCCAGCTCAGAGCAAACGAAGAAGACAGCGAGCGAGCTCAGACAGAGCGGCAGCTTCCTCCCTATCAGGGCCGGCGACGAGGGAGCGCGGCGCTCCGGCGCGCAGCTGCTGCCGCGGCCATGGCGGCTTCTAGAACTGAGAGGAGAATGAAACTGGGAAGCGGAGAGGATTGGGAGCGGCAGGGGGGAGGAGGGGGGAGCGTTTGTGGCCTCGTGGGATTGGGGATCGTTTTCATTTGGGAGCAGGGCAGGGCCTTTTCTATCCCCTAAACCACGGATTAAATTTCCCTATAGTCACCCAACAAAACGCTCCCCGCTGAGGAGTCAAACTGCTGTGCACTCGGAAAAATGTACCCAGAAATTTCCCTCCATCAAAATCAATGACTCACAATTCTTATATGACGTGCTCAACTCAATCAATGGCCAGTATTCTTGAGATCATCCAACTTTAACGCATCCTCCGGACCCGAGTCGTGTTTGCTCCGGCTCCCGCTCTTGCCGTGGCGTGCGCCGGGTGCGGCGCGGACGGGTGCGCCGGCGGGTGCGAGCTCCTCGCCGCGGCGAGGACCGGGTCGAGCAGCGACAGTGAGGACAGGGGAGAGTGCTCCGCGAGCCGCGTCGTCACCGGAGGCGTGGGCAAGCGGAGGAGGAAGATGAAGGTGAGCAACTACCGTGGCGTGCGGCGGCGGAGATCCGAGACCCGCACCGCCCGGTGCGCAAGTGGCTTGGGTCTGCTCCACGGCTCCGCCGGTAGCTGGGGTGCGGTATGGGGAGCTCCGCCTCGGCCGCGGCTACGCCCGAGGGGGAGGGCGCCGCCGCTGTGCCCCGTGCCGTCCAGGTGCGCTCAGGTGCGCTCTCGAAGCCATCGCCGGCCGGAGCGCCGCCGCATCTCGGCTGGCTGCTGCATGAAACGAGGTCGTCCTGGAGGGTCCTCTTGGCACGGATGTGGCCGCCCGTGCCTGATGCCCACAGCCAGTACCTGTATATGGTTTTCAGTTGAAACATGCTGCCACAGCAGATTGGATTAGTTGTTAAGAATGTTTTGCTGCCCCTGCCTATCTAAAAGCTTTATATACTGCTGTATCTTGCAGATAACTCTGATAGATGAGATGTATGAATAACATCGTTGACTGAGGTGGATCCATTCTTGGTGGTCGTGCCTGTTGAGTTGGCTTTACGCTAGGATTCTTTTGGCGAGCAAGTACTCTGTCCTTGAGATGGGTGGAGACGCTGATAGGATGAATGAATTGGGGAAATAATTAATAGAAGAAAATGACATGAAATGTGTTAAAGGCATCTCTGTTGTGTTTACCTTTCTGTGTGGAGCCTTGCTGTTTATGGCAGCAGGAGGGTTGTCGAGGTGCCTGATGGAGATACATCTATCCACCAGCGCTGGTTCTTTAGTGAGTTGGAAGTTAATGAACTGAAATTTGCTCCCTGGTTTCTCTTGGTTCTTCTGAATTTTTTTTTTGGGTGGGGGGGTGTTGGATCCTTCTTTTATTCTGTTTTAGGTGCCTGTGCAGATCATGACGCGTTGGAATTGAATAGATGGCAGGGAAATAATGGTGGTGTTCCTCTTTGTGCACTAGTCCTAATCGTTGACAGGGAAAAACTACTGGTTCCAGTACATGATTCATTTGAGCAACCCAAACTCCTTATATATTTTGATCAGTGTGGAAAATTTGCAGGCTATTTGTATCAAGGTTAGTTTGTTGCAAGACATCTCATTGTTGTAAGAGGAGGTTTGGTCCAGCTTATAAGGTGTCGATTGTATATATTTGTTGAGGTTTTCTGTTGACATTTTCTGGCAACTGGTTATGTCTAAGCTATTATTTCAAGTGGAATCACTTCATTCGGTGTCCTTCAAACAATGAGCTGCTCACTACTTAGAACCCCATCAGAGGCCATGTCTCTCTTTTTCATGTGGCTCTGATGAGTTAATAGATTTTGATCGATGGACACTTGCTGCAGATAGGGAACGGTGGGCTGCCGCCGTAGATTGGGATAGATGGACACTTGCTGCAGATAGGGAACTGTTTCAGGCTTTGAAAGAATGGCCAAAAACAATCCATCATTGATGAAGTCTCTTGGAAAAAGATTTACCAGGTCAGTAGTTTGCTAGAGCAATTACGTTACTATTTTTGTACACAATGCAGCTATATTCATTTAAGACTCGTAGACATGTTTTTTTAGATAATCAGATTAGGGATAACATCTTTGTAGTTTCAAAGACTGCAGAGTTGTAAAGATTTTTGTCATATAATATATAATTTCTGTCATTTTCTTACCATATTAAGAGTTTTGGTTGTTTGCAATTATAAATTATCTTTTGGTGTTTGATTTGCATTATCGAATTAAGCCGTAGCATTAGCACGGGCATGCTTACCAGTCTGATGGAGTTTCTGGATGCCAGAAAGAAGAGAAGGGCATGCTTACCAGTCTGATGGAGTTTCTGGATGCCAGAAAGAAGAGAAGGGGAGCGGAGGAGGGAAGGGGATAATCATCCGAAGAGGCGGGGTTGGGGCCCACGGTGAGAGGGAGATGGAAAAGGCTGGAGTGGACGCTACGCTCTGTACACCACAGTGCTCGAGCTTCCACCGAGAGCAAGGATAATAGCAGCGCCGACTGCCGGCTGAGACGCATGCAGTGATAGTGGTGGGCCCCGCAAGCTCAGCCAATAGGAGCGGACGCAGGGTCTCTCCGCCGGCTTGAGCAGGCGCGTCGCGAGAGGCCCGCTGGCTTCTCTCTCTTCTGCCACGTTAGATCCCAGCCGGCTTACAGCCGCTTGTAATGCTTGCTCTGATGCGCTTTTGCATAGTGCTTGCTCAGAGACGCAGGTGACCGTGTCGGTTTTGGGGGTTGGTTTGTTTGCTAATTTTAGCAGTGATGTAAATGTATTATTTCTAATTTTAATAGTATTATGTGAGAGGAAATAAGTAGAAAGAAATCGGAAAAAAAGTCCAGCACAACGCAGTAGCGTCACTAATAACTATAGAAGAACCCATATATAGCACATTCACACCATTCTCTGTCATATATATGGCCAAACGGGTCCTCCCAATGGACAACAGGCTCGGCTTGAAAAAGCACGGCACAAGATCGGCACAGTCCGATCTAGCCATCTAGGTCATGCCTGGGATGACACGGCTTGATACCTCCGCCTCCTTCTCTTCTTTCTGGCAGCATCCAATGTCTAGACTGATATTCCACAATGTGTAGCACTTTTCTTTCCTAGAAACACAGTATAGACGCAGACGCTCACAATAAGCACGCACACTCACCTATATGAATACACGCACGCAACTCTACCCCTATAATCACCTTCGAGAGACTGAACCGGCAATATGTAGCACTTAGATTTAACATCAAATGAATATTGATATTTTGTATACCATGGCATCGTGAATTTCATAACAAAAGTTAGCTTGAGACAGGACTACGCTATGCACTGCATTCGAGCTACCGATCTATGGAATACTCTATTTGCACTGGAATGTAACTCTAAACACTATTTATTCGTAATAACAAAACTAGAGCAAATTCTAGAAAATAACGTATTCAAAATGCAAACTATAAAAATTAACTAGAATCCTCTCTCTCTCCATGCATATACTCCCTTCCACTAGTACATAACGGTTTTTATGGGCGGGTAAAAATCTATTTGTAGGGACGGATGCGGTACACGCCCCTGCTTTCACAAATGCCGTTTGTAGCAACGGATAACAAAATCTGTTTGTAGGGGCGGGTGAGGGCATGATCTGCCCCTAGAAATAGATTTTCATGGGCACGCCGCGACCCGTCGCTACAGATCAAATAAAAAAATAAAAAAAATCGACGAAGGCCGGAGAACGTCGCCCCGCGCTCCGACGGTCATGCGCCGCCGCTGCCCGCTCCCCGCGCTGCGGCCCCACTCCGCGCAGCCCCGCGCCGCTTGGGCGGGCCCGCGGCCACAGGCCGTTGTAGCCCCGCACCTAGGCAAGCCAAGCTGGGTTGAGAGGGAGGGGAGGGGAGGGGAGGTGGCGGCGCTGCAGAGGCCGGGGAGGAAAGGTGGAGCGTGGAAGAGGAAGAGATAAGGAAGAGGGAAAGGGGGTATGTGGGAGAGAAAGAGATAAGGAAGAGAGAGGGGGTCTGTGTGGTGCATGTGTTGCTGCTATCTGTGCAGATATAAGGAAGAGAGAGAGGCACGTATTTGAAACTGCCGTCCGCGCCACTCCTTTTCAGTTTTTTCAGGGGCGTCACCCGCTTCTGAAAATGACGCTCCATTTTCAGGGGCACCTGATGGCGTCACCCGCCCCTAGAAATGTTTTTCTATGGGCGGGTGAGATGCTATAGTATCCTCGATTCGTTTGTAGGAACTTGTTACATTTTGAGCCGCCCCTGAAAAACGTGGCGTTGCTATAAATTATTTTTATAGTAGTGTCCATCCCAAATTATTAATCATTTTAATTTTTCTAGATACATATATTTTGTTATGCACCTACATGTAATATATATCTAGATGTATAGAAAAACTATGCACCCTAATAATTTAGAATGGAAGGAGTAACTTTTGTTAGTATATAACAATATATAGCTTCTTATTATCGAATTATACTGACTGTAGCACGTAAATATGCAGCACGTTCATTCGACTTTAATCCTCTCGAAGTACTAGCATATATACTTCTTTTCTAAGATCCAAGGCGTGTGAGGTTAGCATTATCCGCTAGGAAGGTTCGTGCCCACGCGGGGTCCCCGGCGCTTAGAAAAGGGAGCTCCACCTCCATGGCCAACACGTACACGTCTAATGAAAAATACGATATTCTTTTGCTTTATGGACCCCTGGGCCTACATAAAGTGCCACCTCGGATGAGAGCATCTACGGGTTTTAGAAATGAAAGAGAATGGCACTTTATTATCGTCCAGGTGATTATGGATTTAGAAAGAAAACAAAAAATTTGAACTATTGTTCAGTACTTTCATATGAGCAGCGACAAAAAGTTATCACTGGTTTCAAATCTTCTTTACTTCTTTCGGGAAAAAAATTCTAGAAAAGTTTTGATTGAATATTTTTGTCAAATTTTGTAGAAGTATTTTTTGGGCCCGGGAAAGATTTAGAAATGAAAGAGAATGGTACAATTTTATATAAAAAAAGGAAAAAGGAAGACAAGAAGATGGGTTAGAATCATGCACGAGTTGGCCTACTAACTCGCGTGCGACTGTATGTGCACGGATCAGTAGCTAGGCCCCTGCCCACTGGGCACCTGCATTCGTTGTGGCATGCATATATATGGTTCCACGTTAAGCAAGGGACATAACAGCTGCAACTTGCGAACGGTGACTGCCATTCCAAACTGCCAATAATGAACGGGCACATGGTTATGAGAAAATAAAATACGGAGTATACAACAAAGAATAAAGCAACAGTAGTCAGAGCATTTCAAACACTCTCCCTTCCTTCAGAAATGCAAGACGTATTTTGACCGAAGGAAGTCAAATTTTACAAACCAACAATTAGTTGAATTATATATATACATTTAGTGCAGAAATTTGGCATCAATATATTGGTATTAAAAGTAATTTAAGATTATGTTAAGTTTTTAATTAGCTATTGACATCACATTGTAAGAGAATTCATATGCCAAAATCTATTACGTAAGACTTTTCCTGGTCAAAATATCTCTATAACATCATATTCTTGGACGGATGAGTAGTACGGAGTATTAAATTAATTGAAAAGGGGGGGACAATTTAGAGTATTGACAAAAGGGAAATATGCGTAGTACGTATATACGTGCTCGTGCACACACGGCCGATCGAGCACAAACAGAGGAGATGTTCGACTGAGTCTTTCAAATACTTTCTCCGTTCTAAATTATAATTTATTTAATTTTTTACTTTAAATTTGACCGCTCGTCTTATTCAAAAATTTATGCAAAATATTATTTATTTTATTGTGGTTTACTTTATTAATAAAAGTTCTTCGAGAATGACTTAAATTTAACTATATTTGCATAAATTTTTTAAATAAGACAAATGATCAAACTTTATGTTAAAAAAGTCAAACGAATTATAATTTAGAATGGAGAGAGTATTAAACAAGAGGGAAATATGTATAGTCCACGAAATAGTAGTGGCTCCTCACCGTGGGAAAAGACAATCCATATGTCCCATACGATATGATGCATGCATGCATGCATGCCATGATTAGATTGTGAGGGATCGATGTCGGCACGATAGATAGAAATATGGGCATTGGGAAGGGTACGAGAAGAGCCGGGGATCGTGAAGGAGAGGCTGCCAAGCGGCCAGCAGGTCAGGCGGCTCGCCGCCGCACAACCCCGGCCCATTCCCATGCATCGGGATCTTGCGTTGCATGCATGCACTGGCTGGTAGCTTGGCTGTCTTGCTAAGCCTCCAAGCCTAGGAGAGGGTAGCAGTAGCACGCATGCAAATCCGAACCAGAGCTGCTTGCATTGGCTGGTTGGAGGCTTCAGGGCCAAGCATTCCTCCTATTCTCATGTGCCTGCATGCTCACGGCGGCGGATTTGCGTGAAATTTTTTCTTTGAGAAAATTTTGATGCAGCATCATGCAGGCAATGCCAGCCGCACGCGCATGCCGCAGTACACAACACGGCCTCAGTTTCAGTCTTGATTAGTCACTGCAGTGCCTGAAGCCAAACAAACAGAACTTTTATTGCCTGACTGAAGACACAGCACGGCCTCCTGCCCTAGTTATTAGGATCGGACCGGTCATCGAACCGTTAGAATGCTCGGTTCAATGGTCACTGGTCCAACCAGTTGAACCACTGGTTCAAAATGGTTCATATAGAGTTAAGTTTATTTAGAAATCACAAATTCCAACGTGGCCTTGGTATGTTTCTTCGTTCTGGAGCCCCCAACTAGGGTTCATACCCCTCTCCCACCTATTTTTGCACAAAATTTCCCACCCAACACGCCCACTCCACCTTTGTCGTGTCTCCAGCGGTCCGAACCGCGGTTCAAAGCCCGGTTTTATACCGGTTTTTCAGAAAAACCGCCCAACACGCCCACCCCACCTTTGTCGTGTCTCCAGCGGTCCGAACCGCGGTTCCGAGCCCGGTTTTATACCGGTTTTTTAGAAAAACCGGCGGTTCGAACGTCCAACCCGGTTCGATTGCATGGCCGATCTTTTAAGTGAACCGAGCCGGTCGGGGCTCCGGTTCCCGGTTTAACCGGCCGATCCAGTCCGGTCCAAATAACTATGCTCCTGCCTCTTGGACCGTGTCGTGGGACCTGCGAATGCCGTGGGCTATGGCGTCACCGTCACCAGCTACGCGTGGGCGTGGTGTGGTGGGACTTGCGTTGGGTCGGCCGTCGGCAACGAGCGAGGTACTGCTGCTAGCTTTCCCCGGTCTCTACCTCTCTCTACTATACTCCCTCCGTACCTTTTTAAGTGTAACATGCATGCGGCGGACCACGCGGGGTGGTAGAACTAGCACTAGTACAGAAAATGCTTTTCATCTACCCTTTTAGTTCTGATCGGGTTGAGCGCGAGACTAATAAAATCATTAGTCACTACTACAGAAATGATTTGTAGCAACGTTCCCTTTTTTTTCAGGGGCAGATCAAAATATAACTCGTTCCTACAAAAGGAGCGTAGTTACTGTAGCAGCAGACCCGCTCCTTTAAATCAATTTTTAGGGGCGGGTGACGCCATCACCCGCCCCTAAAAATAGGGCTCATTTTCAGGGGCGGGTGATGGCGCCACCCGCCTCTAAAATGAAATTTCCAGGGACGGGTGGCGCCATCACCCGCCCTTGAAAATGGGCTCATTGTTAGAGGCGGGTGATGGCGCCACCCGCCCCTGTAAATTCATTTTTAGGGCCGAGTGGCGCCATCACCCACCCCTAAAAACACCCTTAAAAATCTGGGCACCCATTCTTCTTTCTCCCCACAGAATAGTGTGCTTGCTCGGGGGAGGTGCTGCCCGAAAATCCAGAAAAAAGAAAAAAGTGGAGAGGAGGTTTCAAACTTGATTTCCTTTGAGTTGGGGGCTGTAGGAGGTAAGTTGATGCTAATCTCATATCTTTTGTATATTTTTTGTTAGTTTTAAGGCTCAAATGGAGCTCTATTTGCCTCTTTTAGATCTAGATCTCCATGGTGTGGATTTCCTATTTGGGGCTCTATTTTTCTTAAATTTTTGGATGAAGTTGTGCTATTTTAGTAGAAGAACAAGGTTATGAAATCATTTGGGCTCAATCTACATGTTTTAGACTCATTCCCAAGTAATTAAGTTTCTAGATCCATGGAGGAGAGAGAGGAAGATTTTATTTTTTCTATATTTGCACAAGTGCATGATAGTTTTTTTCCATTATTTAGTTGTACAATAATAGGTTGGGTTTTCAATTTTTTATTTAGTACATATTAATTTGGGCTCCATTTGCATCAAACTTTTGGATAAAATTATGTTATTTTTGTAGGAAAACAAGATTATGCAATCATTTAGACTCAATCTATAAGTTTAAGTCTCATTTTCGCAAGTATATTTATTTACCAGGTATATTGTTGTTCACAGATGGATAGGTCATGGATGTACGAAGCACAAAGGACGGAGGCCTATTTTCGTGGAGAACTTAATAAATTCATTGAATCTGCAGAGAAGCATGCAAGAAGTGAGAAGACAAAGATGATACATTGCCCATGCAAAACCTGCAGGAATTTCCAAGTTTTTACCGATGCGACTACAATAAGATCACATGTGTTGGTGGGTGGTTTTGTAGATGACTACAAGATCTAGACGAAACATGGCGAGAAAGCACCACCACCTCTGATGCAAAATCCAGTCGATGAAATCATGTGAGACGTTGAGTTTAATAGATTGTTTGATGCTTATGATGATTTTAGCGATGATGGCGGCGATGATGAAGATGTTGGTGGAGGCAATAGTAATGGTGTCGATGGGGGTCCATCAATGGTGGCATTGATGATAGCAGTGATGATGATCTTGATGACGGTGATTTTCCAACCTAGTTATTGTGTCACACCAAGATGAAGCTATTGGTTGGTAGTGCAAAGGGGTTGACAAACTTCAAGACGGTGAGAAAATCTGCAGAGGAAAATATATACGAGCGATATAAAGGATGCCCAAAATATTGTACCATGCTTCGTTTCATACTTGAGTTGTTGACTCTAAAGGCTAAGCACAGTTGGTCAGACAGTAGTTTCAATGATCTCCTGTGTATGTTGGCTTGGTTGCTTCCAAAGCCAAATAAAGTGCCCGCCAACACCTATCGAGCAAAGAAGCTTGTCAGTCCCTTCACGATGGGTGTGGAAAGAATTCATGCATGTAGAAATCATTATATTTTGTATCACGGGGATACTTTCAAAGACTTGGACAAATGCCCTGTTTGTTCTGCAAGTCGATATAAAAACAATGCCGGTTATTGTGGTGGTGACATTGAAGGGCTAGTCGATGGGAATCAAAGGAAGAGGAAGGGTGCAAGGGATAATATTGCCTCTGTTGAGCCAGCAGAAAATACTTTAGGCATTTCTGAGAAGCAGAGCAGAATTACCGCCATGGTTATGTGGTATCTCCCAGTTGCCGATCGCCTGAGGCGATTCTTCTCCAACCCAAAAGATGCTGAACTGATGCGGTGGTGGGATTCGGATAAGCGTAAGAAGGGCGATGGAAAGCTCAGACATCCAGCTGATGCTCGCCAATGGAAGAAGTTCGATGAGCAGTATTACCTTGAATTTGGAAAGGACCCGAGGAATGTGCGGTTTCCATTGAGTACAGATGGAATAAATTTGTTTGGTGATAGAACTAGCACTCACAACACATGACCAATGATCTTGACGATGTACAATCTGCCCATATGGTTGTGCCAGAAGAGAAAGTATCTTTTACTATCCATCCTTATACAAGGCCCCAAGCATCCTGGCATCGTTATAGATGTTTTTCTTGAGCCTCTGATGCAAGAGATGGAAACTCTATGGAAGGAGGGTATCGATATCTTTGATGTATTCACACGGCATCCCTTTAATCTAAGAGCCATTATCTTCATCACCATCCATGATTACTAGACATTGTTTGTGCTTTCAGGACAGATAAAAGGTAGGACGGGATGCACGGTTTGCGTAGATGGCACCGTATCATCTTTCCTGGAAGGTTCTAGAAAGGTGGTGTACCTTGGGTACATGCGCTTTTTGGTGGAAGGACATCGGTACCGAAGTAAGAAATTCTACAACTTTTTTGATGGCAAGCCTGAATTACATTCTAGTCCAGTAAAATGAGACGGACACTATGTTTTCGAAATGGTCAGAACCATCCAGGTCACTTGTGGGAAGATGATGAAAGATGGGAAGAAGAGAAATAGAGATAAGGCACCTATAAATGGTGTACCATTCAAGAAATAATTCATCTTCTATATGTACCTGCCGTATTGGGCGGATCTTGATATCTGCCATGCAATCGATGACATGCACCTTAAGAAGAATGTGTTTGGTAACACAATTGGGCTCCTTCTGGAGACATCAGCCAAGACAAAGGATACCTTGAAGTCACGCCAAGACTTGGTAGCTATAAAGATTAGAGAAGATCTTCATCCTGTGGATAAAGTGAACGGAAGATATGAACTTCCTCCGGCTAGCTACAACTTAACACATGATGAGAAGAAGGCAATGTGCGAGAGCTTACGGGGGATTAGGGTCCCAAGTCATTTCTCTTCTAATATAAGGAAACTAGTCTCAATGAAGGACCTCGCGTTATGCGGCTATAACTGTCACGATTGTCATGTCTTTCTGACGATGTTTCTCCCAATTGCAATCAGAGCGATCAAGCCAGTATACGTAAAGATGGTAATCACTCGGTTGTGTTACTTCTTCAACAAGATTTCTTAAAAGGTCATTGACGAAGATGAAAATTGCAGGATCTCCAAGAATTTATTGGGGAGACAGTGGCACAGCTCGAGATGTGCTTCCCTCCGGGTTTCTTTGATATAACCGAACACCTAATGATTCACATGATCGACCAGATACGTGCACTTGGTCCACTTTACCTGCATGAAATGTGGACGTATGAGCGTTTCATGTCCATTCTAAACCGGTATGTACTCAACCGTGCATACCCTGAAGGGTCCATGACAGAGGGATACAATACTGAGGAAATCATCGAGTGTTGCCTAGGTTACTTAAAGGACAATGTAAGCATTGGTTTGCCTGCTCCACGCTTTTTGGGGAGGTTGGAAGGGGTTGGCACGGTTGAGAGGAAAACCTTCATCGACAAAGATTTCAAAACTGTGCAAAAAGCATATTATAGCATCTTGCAGCACCTCACGATAATGACACCTTTAGTCAACGAACACTTGACCATAATTCGTGCAGGAAATAGTGGTCGCTCTGAAGATTGGATCATGGAAGAGCACAAGCGTCGATTGACCGCATGGTTGAAGGACCTGGATCTACCAGATGGGGAGACAGTGAAAGAGCAAACCATCAAAAGATTGGCAGGTGGCCCATCTAGCCAGGTCACATCATGGTAAGGGTATGATATTAATGGATATCTATTTTATACAGCCGCAAAGGACAAGAAGACCGTATCTCAGAATAGTGGTGTTCGTATTGAGGCCTTAGATGAGAGAATAGGACAAAGTACCACATACTATGGTGTCATAGATGATATATGGGAAGTGCACTATGGTTCCAATATACAAATCCCAGTCTTTCGGTGTCGTTGGGTCAAACACCCAAGAGGTGTTGAGGTGGATAGCTATGGGCTCAAGATTGTTGACCTCAACAATATTGGTTACAAAGACGATCCATGGGTGCTTGCTTTGCAGGTCGCACAGGTACTATATATAGTTGACCCAGCAAAGAAGACAAAGCACGTTGTTGTCCCTGGAAAACAAGATATCGTAGGAGTTGATGGAATCAACGATGCGGAAAATATAATCAATACGATGGAATGGACCTCTACACAGACCTACCACGAAAGATAAGAACTATAGAAGCAAGCATAAAAAAAGACGAGAAGCCACGGGCACGCAAGGACGAAGAATCCAGAATTGTTACCGCTTAAACATGTAGCTACTATACATTTTTTTATCAATTTCAAGCAATCTCTATAATGTCTCATGCATCCATATATTCTTCTAAATGAATTATATATATATATATATATGATACTGAAATATGATTTACCTTTCCTTACGTGTTTTCCTACTTTTTATGATTTAAATAAATTTGCATAGTCAATCTGAAAACTATTTGTGCAATAAGCATATTGTGACATGGTGTTTGCAACACTTTTATTCATTATATAAACTGCAATGTGATTTTGATATTTTTCTTATGTTCCACATATGACAATATGCTCATGGTAAAAATTTCACATTTTTAATGTGTTTTACTATTTTTTTACGAATTAAATGACTTTCAGAGTACATTGAAAAATTATTTGTAGGGGCGGGTGGGGGCGTCACTCGCCCCTACAAATCTTTTTCACATTTATTCTGTAAATTATAGATTTTTTAAACATGTTTTGCTATATTCGTTTTGCTATTCGATATCTAAGGGCCAGAGATTAAAAGGGTCGGGCTGTAATATTATTCAATGTTGAGCTAAATATACTAAGGACTAAGTTGGATTGTGAATAGAGCACTAGGGCCATGATCCGTTGCCACCCCTACGTAGAACGTTGTCGTTCTGCCCCGTTCATCTTCCTCATTAAGACAACGACAACTAGAGTCCGAGAAGGGAAGTTGCCAGTATCCAACAACCTTAGAGAGAAGGGGTAGGAAAGTCCGGCGGCAGAGACAAGTTGCGAGGTGCAGTGCGGCAAGATGGTAGGGACGCCGCGTCAGGGACAACTGGTGAGCCATTTTTATGACGGGGTGCTCAATGTTACGGATTAGCATGGAGATGGGTAACGAAGACGACTAAAGATGGAGACGTTGTTGAGACGGTGGCCAAAGGGTGGGGCCGGAGCACAGCTGCAATTGGATAATCGAACACTAGGCCACCAAGGCTATACATTGCTCATGCTAAAAAATGCGAACCATCATCTGAAGTGATATTCGACCCATCTTTAATTTTCGTATCCTATGATGACAGCCTTCTTCAGTGGCTTCGGGAGATCTGGGTTGTCGGAGATGGGGGGTTTTATCTCCGGCCTATAGAGGAGCTCGTCAGCAACATGTAACTGATGGTGGTGACGGTTTGCTAGCAGGGCAGTGGATGCCACAGGCCATGGGCCATGGAGGATATCTGGTAGCCTGTGGAGACAGCGGGGTTGGCAGCGAATTTGATAGCGGGAGCTATCTAAGGCGGTGTGGAGAGCGTCATCGTGGAGACAGCGGACGGCGACAGGGAGCGTAGGTACAACGTGTAGGAAGAGGAAGATCGTTGGGTAGGGGTGGTAAAGGGCCATCAATTTTAGCCTAGATAATCTAAGGGCCGGGCTCTAGTCTTCTTTAATTTTAAGCTAAAATCATAAGGATCAAGTTGGATTGCGAAGGGAAGCACTAGAGCTATGATCCGTTATCACCTGTATCGTTGGGTCGCTCGTGGGCCAGCTAACATTATGGATCCCGCCCTCAAGTGATGGAGCTAGGCTGCTGCCTGTACTTGGGCATCGTGTGGCAGGCCGTAAGGTTGCAGATCCGTCTGACCGCCAAGGCCCAGCAGGCGTCCACCAACAACACTGTCATAGGGTCATAGCCCAGCTGAGGATAGCATCGAGCAGCCCTGCTGGCTGATGACGGAGCTGGGCATATCGCTTCAGAAGTTCAGAGTGTAGCCTCGTGGTTACAAGAGTCTCAGTAGCACCTGAGGTCCTGGGTTCGACTACCGTGGGAACGAATTTTCTAGGATTTAACGGCGTTGTGCTTTTAATGGTAGGCGACGTTCCTGTCGACAGCGAGACGCCTGTGGTGACTTCGTCAATCTCGAGGATTTGCCGGCTCAATCTCTCGGAGGTGCACATAGGAGTAGAGTTATATACGTGTATTCATAGAGGTGAGTGTGCGTGCGTGTTGTAAGCGTCTACGTCTGTAGTGGGTTTTAAAAAAGGAAGTTCAGAGAATGTATGTATTCCACGGGCACACTGACACGCCGGAAACCTCATCCATGTGGACGGTGGACCCCCCTCTCTCTCTACTGGAGCCGCGAAGCCATCAAGCAATTTACGTGGTTGATGATCTCCACTCCGTACTTGACGGTCCATCATCAGTTCATCACCTTTAGGTAGAGCCTAAGGTCAATTCCCTCAATATCATCGAAAATTTAACGTATTCCTTTAATGCTATTGAAATTTAGATCATTCCTTTATTGCCACTAAAATTTTCTCTCATCCCTTGGATGTCATTCCGTCACTCTTGCTGTCAGAAGACTGTTAATCGAAGGTGGAAAAGACAATATTGCCCCTGTAGGAAATAGATAAAATATTTATATCCCTTCTTTGCCATTCTACATGTCCTTGCATTAGATGAGAGGTGGAGTTACTCTGCATGTCTCGTTCAGAGGTTCTTTCCCTTGCATCGCTCAAGCTCGCCGACCTCATCAATTATCATCCAGAGCACAACGTACTTATTATAGGAAGGGTGGCACTCAGCAAACTATCAGTGCACATGACTCTTCATCAATTTTAGATGCGCAGTGGAGTTGAAGAATATCAATTCCACAAATGGCAAGCTCGATTTGAGCCCAGTTGCAACGCCGCTGAAGATGCTAGCGCCGCGAGCGCAAGCTCGTCGTCAGAGCCTTGCCGCCGAGCCGAGCGCAGCCCGCGCGTGCGGACGGGATCCCTGCTGTCGAGCGCCGCCGTCGCGTGCAGCTGCGAGTCGGGCGGGTGAGCTCCGCTGGCCGTGGGTGAGGACGCCGTCAAGCTCCGCCGTCGCATTAGCGCTGCCGCGCGCCCCCGAAGCGGCGCCCCGCCCGGCGCTAGGGCCGGCTGCCGCGCGCCCCAAGAGCGGTGCTGGGTCCCGCGCATCCGCGCATGCGGCTTTGCGACCTGCGCTCGCGCGCCCCCGACGCCCGCATGTGGAGGGGCCGCGCGTCTCCCCCGTGACGGACTGACGGCCGTGCAGATCCAGGAAGGAGAGATCGACAGGCCTTGTAGATCTCCCGCCGCCCTGTGCAGATCGACGTGCGGCGGCGCGGCATTGGAGCGGGGAGCGGGGTCGGCACGGGAGATGTCGGGTTGGAGAAGAGATGTGTCTGGCATTTTTGAGGGGAAAAACGAAAAAGAAACATATCTCTTCACTCTAGATCTCGTGCATTCCGAGCTCTGCCATTGGGCCACGATAGCGAAAAATATTTTATCCGTTAGATGAGAAGTTATCGGTAAAGATTCATTTACTGTGTGCGAAAAAATCCATTCGTAACCTGGTGCTCTCGGGTCTCGGCGAAGCTTCCCGATGCCGCAAGCCTGCACCGTGTGCACCGCCGTCCCGAAGCCGGGCGTGTTTGGCTCCGCTCCATAACAGCTTCTAGGTGCTCCTGCTCCCGTGCTCCGGCTCCAACTCCGTTCAACTCCACATCGACAATTAAGCCTTTTGGTAGTGCTTCTTCTCCTCTCCAGCTCCAGCTCACAAGCCGGACAAAATCTAGACAACGGCGACACTCGCCGCAGCTGAGGAAGCCAAGGAGAACGAGCTGTTGTCGCGATGGAGGATGAGAAGGGAGACCGGTCGTTGTCGTCGTCAATGGCAAATCGAGTTGTTGCTCTCGCGAATCGAGCTTGGTCGTCGGCGAATCGAGCTCTCTCCGCGAATCGAGCTCGGTCGCCGACGAATCAAGCTCTCCTCCAGCAAATCGAGCTCGGCTGCATGCAACTCGAGCATCCGGCAAGGGGGCGAGGCAGCAAACACTCCTCCCGCGAATCGAGCTCGGCGCCTCGGCAGCCTGCAACTCAAGCTCCAGCGAGGGAGGCAAGGCGGGCGAGCTCTCCACCCGCAAATCAAGCACTATTGCCTGCAACTTGAGCTCCGGCGAGCGAGGCAAGACGGCGAGCTGGGAGGGAGACTAGCAAGCGGCCCGGCTGCAGATGGACGATGCGTGCCGCGTGTGGGATGGGAAGGGCGAATCGAGAGCAGAGCAGGGGAGCAGATTTTCAGTTTAGTTATTGTATCAATTATTCTATCAGGTTCGCAGCAGAATATGCCATCATGACCGAACCATTGGTTACCACGGAGGGTTATCATAACTTGATATGATCTTTAATAAGGAGGTCCCATACATTAATCAGTGCTTATGAACAAAAAAAGATAAATTGTTTGAATCTTGTAACCATTTCTTCAGCGAAAGCTTCAGCTGGTTGATTTAGTAGAGAAATTGGACAAATTTGCTCCCATACAGATCATACAGTCTATTCACATTGAAGGGAAAAATGTAATTTCTTGGTGAAAAATTCTCGGTGATATTATAGCGCCAATGAATCTTTCATTTGCTGTGCAGAAGTCCCACTTTTTCTTTAATTACTACTCCCTCCATCCTAAATTATTGATCGTTTTGGCTTTTCTAGATGTATAATTTTTGCTATGTATCTAGATATATATCATGTCTAGGTGCATAGAAAAATCGATGTATTTAGAAAAGTTAAAACGACTAATAATTTGGGATGAATGGAGTACTAGAAATACGCATCGTTGTACGAAAATCTTCATCTTCTATATTGACAATGTCTTATATTTCAATCATAGAATTTGCTTTGAGATCAAACGTATATACCACCATAATATATATGAATGTATAAAAGACATATATATATATATATATATATATATATATATATATATATATGAATGAGCACCAAAACTTATAGATGGTGCAGAATTATGTATCAACCTCTAAACAACGTTTGTAGCCTTCAAAGCCTTGACCCGTATGCATGCTTAAAATGAAATAGAATTGTAGGAATTCAGAATAACGAGTCATAATCGCTATTTAACGCTCCATTACATATGTTAGATAATGGGTTATAACTGCGCGCCATATTTCTAGTGATATGCCTAGTTTAATGGTGGTAGACGGAAAATATGACGGTGATGCATCATAGAAGGGATGAAAAAATAAAAATGATGACATGGAAGGATGGCCTAATTTTCATGAAATCGAAGGGATGAGTTAAATTTTCAATGGCATTGAATGAATTGGCGTGACACGAATCACGACGCCCGCCCGCCTGCAGGCTGCAGCCCTGTGCTGTGCCGATCAGTTGACACCTCGTTTGACAGTCAAAGGTGATGGGCGTGGTGTGCTGGGTGTGACTGGATGGATGGCATGCACCGCATGCGTTGCGTGCGTATCAGAAGCCATGGACGCAGGTGCGCGGGCCAACACCCAGCATGGCGCCTGCTAGGGTGGGGCTCAGGTTAGTCAGGTTGGCCCATTTGGCATTGCTGGGGGTGGGTGGGCTTCTCGAGAGCACGCTTGCTCGGCTCGAATTCAGATTCCTCCTCCTCTGTCCAATGGGAATGTCCGCCGTCTCGCCCCCACGCGGGCGCGTGGCTACCTATCGCTTCGCTTGATTTACCAGTCATCACCCGAAGCGGATGGACCGTGGTACCGATATTATGGACTGCAATTAGGCCTATTATTTCCGTAGACTATTTCCATAAACCAATTAAATTTGTTATAGACTATTTTCATAAATCAATTAGATTTGTTATTGTTGTTGACTCGCAAATCAAGAATCTAGAGGGAGATAGATTTTTTGCATGCAAAAAGACAGCCATGTGACGTTATCCACATGCACACAAATTCGGAACTTAAAAAAAAAATAAGTATTAAACCGAACATCAAAATTAAATTTCGATTGCACTACTGTGTTTCTTGCGACAAGATCTTCAAAACAAGACTACACTTGCCTATGTTTGCACGATACTTTTTAAAAAATATTTTTTAATACTCAATAATGAATTTCATTTCCTGGGAACAAAATTTTTTAACAACACAAACAAATGATTATTTCTCAGAACAAAAAATTAAACGTAGCGAACAAATAATAATGTACGACGAACAAAATATTACACATCACGGGCATTTCGTGTTCTTAAAATATTTATTCCCAGATTTCGCAATTAAGTATTTAGTATTGAAAAAATGCTTTTAAAAAATATTGTGCAAATATAGGCATGTGTGGTCTTGTTTTAAGATCTTGTCATAAGAAAGATAATGGTGCAATCGAAATTTAATTTGGATGCTCGGTTTAGTAGTTATAGTTATAGCTTTTTTTTATTTCAGATTTGCTTGCATGTGGTTGAAGTCGTAACTTTTATCCTCTTCTCTTCTGCATGCATGCATGTGATCTATCCGTGGATTGGACCACCTCTTGGGAGCAGACGGCTCTAAACCTGCGTTGGGCCATAAAATCAGAATAAGGCAGTGGGCTAAATACAGCTCAACAACTGGAGGTGCACGTTTTCAGATGATGGTCGGAAATATGCAACACAACTAGTCAAACGAGGAGACGGGCGGCAGCACACCACAGCCGTCCCTACCGCACCCTTTCTTTTCTTTACGATGTTTGGGATTTGCTAGCCGTGTGCAGCAACATTTCCGTACCGTCTATTTACACTAATTATACCTCGGTAACACTTGGAAGAAAAGCATTCGAAAATTCGAGAAGCTTTTGGCACAAAGACTTATACTTATTCAGCTATAGACAAAGCAAAGGGCACCGGCAAAATAAAAAAGATTCCTAAATGTCCTTCCTATCTCCAGGTACAATGATTTGACGAGATTGCAGTTTGGAACCGTAGGTTATTGGAGTCAACCAAAAAGCACCTCATCTCTTTCTATCTACAAATGGAGACTAGCGGCTACCAAGTGCATGGGAAATGGGGATCACCAGTTATAGACAGATAGGCTAGGTGAGGTGGTAGTTATAGCTAGCAATACTACTTCTTGTGGGCTCCAAGAGTCCCAGGATTACTATGCTTGATGCGTGGTCAAATGAAAGGTAGATGCATGTGGGGGCGACTGCATGCAGGTGCAGGTGGCTATAGATGCTGTGAATTTGGCAATGTCGCCACTATTGAAGGCTAACTGGAGGTTTTCTTGGGGAAAAAAAAAGGACAAACGAGAGCAAGACTGACATGAGGCAAATTTGAAGGGTACAAAGGGGGAGGTGAGAAGAGAGTTGGAAAACTACCCTCGCTGGTCACAACCTGCAGGTCTGATCTGTTACTACCCCACGTTAGTCCACCGGTCAACATGCAAGCCGGATCCACATAACACGATCCAACGGCCAAGATAACTCGTGGGTGCACATGTACATGCGGGTCTGCTTTTTCGGAGTTAGAAATATTGATGTGATGCGTGATAACATTATTTTTGTTATATAATTCAGCTAATATATTCCTGTCTCGGCAACTACCATAGGGCAAGGATGCACTCAGCCACATTGATATGGTAATAATAGCACTGTATACAACACCTAAGAGCAACTTCAGCAATGGTCCCTACTTTAGGGTCCTTACTTTTTAAGTAGAGGCTTTCTCTATTTTCTGGATTTCTATTTTTCATCATCAACTTCAGCGATATATCCTACTTTTCAGCCCCTACTTCTAAGGGACCCGCATGCCAATTTTCTTTTATTTTTTCCCACGGCCCCGCAGCCCCACACCCCTCTCCGCTTCCTCTTCCCTCGCAACTTCCCTTCCTCCTTCCGCCGCTGCTCGCTTTCTCCCTACGCCGCCTGCAGGATCCCCTCCGATCACCCAGATCCGCCCGTTGTGCTCCAATTCTACCTCAAATCGAACTTGCGTAGCCTGCCATCGTCGATCCCCAAGTCATTGAGCACCGATTTTGCACGATGGCTCCTCGATTCGCGTCGAGGAAGGGGAGGTCGAGGATTGATGGGAGGGGCTCGGGGCAGCATGCCAGAGTTGGCAGAGGAGGGCAAGGAGAAGGTCAAGCCCCGCCCCCTCCTTCATTCTCTCCCTAGCCCTTCTCTCTCCTTGTTCTTGGCCTCGAGCTCCACCAGATTCGATGAGCCACTTGGCTTTGAGCTTGATTCAACGGTGCAGACGCCCTAGCCTAGCTTGATTCGGCAACAAGGTGCACTACAAGAAATCGGCACATCCGTGACGAAATTCCCCGTGACGTTTTCAACTTCATCACATAACATGCCCCTTTTATGACGAAACTCGAGTTTTGTCATATTTTATCGGCGGCAGCCCTCAGCCCCTACTAAACTGTGACGAAAGTAAAACGAGCATCACAGAACAACATGTGGTATCGTCACAGAAAGTGTGCGCCATCAAGTCCAAGTATCTGTGTCAACTCAGGTCCACTGGAATGGCACATGTCGACCTGAGGCGAGGACACGTGGCTGCCCGCAGAGTGACACGTGGGCGGACCTAATAGTGACATGTGGGCTACCCGAATAGTGACACATGGCGTCATGCAAGGTCGTCACGTGTCGGTCCCCCTTTGCGGCACGTGATGCCTGACACGTCACTTGATAGCGTGGATGACACGTCAACAGCCAACGTGGACATTGCCATGTCAGCTGCCAGCATGGATGACACGTCAACCGGCAACGTGGACGGCGCAATGTCAGCTGCCAGCGTGGGCTGGAACACGTGGAATCGGCTTTTCGTGACGTTTTGCAACTTGTCACAGAAGCAAAATATGCTTCTGTGACGAACGTTTCTTCGTCACAGAAAAAAATAGTTCCGTGACGTTTTTTGGAAGTTCATCACGCTAGACCTAACAGGACGCGGCTACTAAGACGAACGCAAATTCGTCACAAATTCATCACGGAAATCCTTCTGTGACGTATTTCGGGTTTACAGTGACGAAAACCCTTTGTCACGGATGCCTTGATTTTCAGTAGTGGTGATTGTTCTTCCCATCTCCCCCTTCCTTTTCCTCCTCCATTGGGTGAGTCCGACAGATTTGGCCCCGTTTCACCGGTTGGGGAGAAGAACGGCCAAGGGCGCCCGCCGGTGGAGAAGGGGCGGTGTCGCGGTGGTGTGTCGGCTCAGTTTGGAAAGGTCGTGTGCGGGGTTGGCGGGGAGGGCTGCCGACACGGCAAGGATGGCAAAAACACCCGCGCTCGAGGCAGCGGCGCCGGCGTCTGTATGCGCGCCGGTGGGGAGGTGAGAAAAGTGGCGAAAGCTGTGAAGTTGGGGCCTCCCTTCCCACCCGTGGAAGAAGGGGCCAGAGGGGTGGATTTGAGGTTCTCCCTATTCTAGGGGGCCTAATAGGATCCCTGCTGGAGTGTATTTTTCCACATGTAACCCCTACTCAAATAGGGAATTTGCTGGAGATGCTCTAACAATATACATGGCTGAAATAGTAGACCACCACATTAATAAGTAAATTCAAGCTAAATGCACCCATATATTTTGTGTTTCACCTTTCTTTAAAATTGACCTCAACCCAAATCTAATAAATACACCCACGGTGGTAATGAAAATGAGCAAAACAGTAGAACGAGTCCGACTAAGATTCAGCATCCCATCAAGAATTTTTTCGGCACGCTGCCCGAGGCGCCAAAAGGCAGGCCGGCCCGTTCTCCTTGCCTTTTAAACAAAGCGCTGGATTGAATCAAAAGGGAAAGGGAATGATTCCTTTACATCCCTTTTGATGCAGCGCACAGCAGTGTGCGCGCCCTCTAGTCTGCCTCCTCCCGCCTGCAGCTGCCCAGGCAGGCCTGTCTGGAAAAGCTCACCGCCCCGGCCGGCCCCCGACCGGTGGGCCACGGCGCATCGGCATCGCCATGGACGCGATGAGGCTCCTCCGTCGTCCTCCTCGTCTCGCCTCGGCGAGACGCCATTAAAATACCATTAAGCTGTGCTTTTCAACGTCGCTTTTGCTTTGCCGCCTGCGACTGCGATGCCTTCCCTCCGATCGACGTTGACGACGAGAAAGTGAGCAATGATAGCCCTATGATAACCTTCAATCACCTTTGCTAGGGTTTTGCACGCACGAACGAAGCGAGGGTGGGAAAAGGGGCTTTGATCAGCAGGCTGATAATGCGTGTTAGAAAGGCGCCATGATGGTGTTTTGGAGCTGCAAGTACGGCCTGCTGATGACCTCTCTCTCTTCTCTCCTCCATTACCATTTTTCCATTTGGATCGGGACTCGGAAAGCTCGAGCACTCGCTGCTAGCTCACACGCACTGGAAAGCAGCAGCTTGCTTACTTGCATGGGTGCATGCACGCACATGAAAAGATGGAGACGACTAAGCTGCTGCTTGGACTCGATAACCCTAGAAAAGCTAGTTCAAAAAAAGGCGCAAACTTTCCAAGCCCTTCTCCTTGTGCTCGGCAAAAAGGAGTTTTAATTTAGTGATATGTATAATCTCGAAAATCAAGTTTCAAGACGCATGCACTTGGATTGATTAATTTTCAGATAGAGATTTTTTTCCTCAAGAAAAGAGAAAAGAAATAGTGGTTAATTAAGCCAATTTGCATCTTTGTTGCATCGACAGATCCCATCATCGATATGATCATCATCTCCCTAGTCATCTTTGAGCTAACAATGATATGAATACATATCATAAGATGGTCTCATGCACATTGGACAGACATAGATAAAAAGTGTTACCAGCAACATGCATGAGTGTTACAAATCTATCATGCATCTTCCAACTAAGTGACTAAAATCAGCTGCTAGCTCGATCAACACCGACCCCTCCTCCTCGTAGGGTTGCGACTGCTGCCGGGAAGTCGAAGGCCGGCATGGCGGCATGGCAGTACCGTTGCCATTGTTGTAGCTCAGTGACCCGGCCATGGTGGAGGCGGTGCCGCTATGGCGTTGTTCACGATGGTGGCGTTCGCGGCGTAGTTCCGGCGGTCTAGGGTTTGCAGCTCCCGGACCTGGGACTTGAGGAAGCGGAGGTAGTTGGCGGCCTCGTCCAGCATGGAGGCGGTGTCCATCTTGGCGCCGCCCGGGACGAGCTTCTGCAGCACGCGGAGGCGCTCGCTGATGCGCTCCCGCCGCTGCCGCGCCGCCACCGTCTGCGGGTCGGAGGAGATGCGCACGTTGCGCCGGCGCGGCCGCTCGCCGGCGTCCTCGGAGCCGAGGGAGACGGGGCGCATCGCCGCCGCGCGGTAGATCATCTCCTTCACCTGCGCCAGCGCCTCCGTGTCAGGCTCGTACATGGGGTCGTCGACGCCGCCGTTGGCCCCGGCGTTCCGGCCGTCGAAGCTGATGCTCGACGACCCGCTGCCGCTCAGCGACGGCTTCGCCCTCTTGGCGCCAGCCGGAGCCTGAGCGCTCGTGCTGAAGGCGATCTGGATGCCGCCCTCGCCCGCGGTGGTCGACGCAAGGAGGCTGCACAGGGTGCTCTCCTGCGCCGGCACGGAGGACGGCTCGGCGGCCTTCCGCTTCCTGCTGGGCCGGCGCTGCCTCCGGCCGCCGCCTTTTCCTTCTTCACACTGCTGCTGGCTCGTCGTCGCCGTCACGGCCGCCGCGGGTGCTGTTGTCACCGGCCCCGGTGCGTCAGTCTCGTTGCCGGAGAAGACCGGCGCGTCAACGACGAGGCCGCCGCTGTCAACCGCCGCTGCGGCGCTTGTGAAGGCAGCCGGCACAGTAGTTACCACGACAGCGCTAGCGGCTGTTGCTGGTGTGAGGTCGTAGTCCGGTGCCATCCCCATCGCGCCCTGATGGCGATGGCGATGCTGCTGTCGCTGGAGGACATCCGCGTCAACGTCCGCGTAGGCGGGCGTTGGCGTCGCCATAGCGGGGAAGGCGACGGCCTCCCGGACCACCCCACCAGCGGCCGCCGGCGCCTTGCTGGCGTAGGCGGGCGCCTGCTGGATGCCCTGCAGCTCCAGGATTGCCGCCGCCAGGGCCTCGTCGAGCACCAGCCTCTCCAGCACCGTCATGTTGCCACCCTCGACGCCAACGCCACCAACACCGAGCACCTCCGGCGGCAGCAAGACCGCCCCTCCGTCGCCGCCGCCGCTCCTCGCGCTCTCGCTCAAGATCATGTCGCTGAAGCTATGATCCATCTTGCAAAAAAAACCTATCAAGAAACGATAATCGGAGGCATGCACTTGCAGGTTAGCAATATATATCGAGCTGATCTGATACGCATAGGAGAGCTACCGAAGGTGGAAGAAAGCTGTGCTCTAGCCACTGACGCCATTAAATCGATCGACCAAGAACTTGCACAGACGCATGATATACCAGCAGTATGAGATATTATTGCGGGCAACGTACACATACCTTGATTAATGCGAGGCAAATAAAGCTGCAGGCCTGATGGAGGTGATGAGTTCGTGCCGGTAGGGGTGGCTGGCACTACTAGACAGTTTCACTGCACTGTTGATCTAATACTCGCGAGCTAGGTGATGCTATGGCGAGGGAGGTGCAGAAGGAGCATTCATGCACTAAAACGCTATGGCTGGAGGGGAGGGGAGCCCTGCAGCTGCAAAAGCGCCATGGACGACGGATCAAGGAAAGAGCAACAAGACAAGATGCCTGCCTGCGGCGAGGTACTCTACTACAACTCAGGCTCAACTTTTGGATTTGCTGTGGAGCAATTTATCTCTCTCTGAGTCTGAGATCCCTCTCTCTCTCTCTCTCTCTCTCAAAGGGCTCTCTCTCTCTCCTCTATCTCTCTCTCCAAGGGCTCTCTCTCTCTCTCCTGTGTATGCAGTGAGTGTGCTGTAGCAAAAGGCTGCAGGGAGGAAGAGTATGCTCTTATAAAGAGGCAGAGAGGCCAACCAAGGCATAGATGGATACATTTGTGTGTGTGTGTGCAATGCATTTTGCATAAGCATATATGGTAGCTAGGGAGGGGGACTACAATGCAAGCATACACAACAGTAGAGTACATGGTCCTCACACACTGTGCACACTCGACACACTTTGTGCAGTGACAGATATGTAGATGCACATACTACACACATGACATCTATCTCAGCTTAGCTTGTAGGATGTAGCTGCATGCCCCGGGATTTCAATGTAGTATCACTCACTTTGATGTGCACCTCTAGCTAATTAATGGCCTCATTAAACTGGGTTCTGAAAGATAAGCTCTAGGCTCTACCTAGCTAGGCAGCAGGCCTCCCTTTACTCGGCAGTCAGCACGGTCCTACTCGCTGCCTAGCGGGCTAGACAGGACCTAGACATGGATGGATAGGGGCAGGCAGGGCTGAATTATGTGGTGCAGGCAATACTCTCTTATTAAGTCATGACAGAGACTCCTTTGGACTAATTTGACAAGTATAATTATTAGTAATGGAGATATGCAAAATTGGCAAAGTCGTAGTATTATGAAAAAACTATTTTCTCAAGAAAAAATATATATACCTATACCATCTTAATTTATAAGTTCAATGAAAATACTCTCTCTGTTTCTTACGTATTTTGATCGGGGAAAAGTCAAACTTTACAAACTCATCTGACTAGTAATTAGCTAAATTATATGTACATTTGAGTGTCTTTCAACTTGCATCAATATATCTACATTCATAATGATGGTTTTTCGGTTAGATGGAGTTTTTAGCAATTGATATTATATTCTAATTAAGAGAAATTAAGGGTCAAAATAATCTACTTTATTTGGAAAATTAACTTTTCCTCTATTCAAATATGTCTTACATTTCTGAACTGAGGGGAGTATTGAACAGAGATGATATTCCAAGTTTGAGCTACCCGCAGCCTAAAACAACGCTCGTTTTGCTCGAGGGAGTACCGTCACTTTACTTGTGAGAGCTAGGGAGAGGGACATACTATTCATTCCAGCCCAATGTTAAGTTGAGTCTATATAGCAGGGCAGGAATAATCTGCTTGGGTTACTTTAGCTGACCTGAATGATCTTATAATAGCCAGCAAAGGTAGAGGCAAAAAGACTGGTGGTATTAATTAAATTAGGTGACAGCATCTATCTATCTATCTATCCAGTTGCATCGCTATGATTTCATTATGATTAAGTGCGAGAAAGGGGTTGATCAAAGTACCAGCAGTGTCTTTTGGGCTACATGCATATATGTCTTGCATGCATGGTTACCTCATGAGCACCACTGCCCCTTGTCTCCTATACTATACAGTATATATACTCTCATGGCATGCATGCATATACAGGCCTGCACATGCTGTATTAGCTAGAGCGTTATTGATTAATGCAGAGCCCAGAAAAGAAAGAAAAGAAAAGAAAATGGGAGGCCGCCTCGTGGTACCAGCAAATCAAAAAGGTTTTCACTTGCTTCGTTCTTAGATCGTGTTTGGTTCGCTGTTCTGTAACGTAATCGCATTGCAGGGTGTTAATCGATAACATTACGGCTGTTTGTTTCGGCGTGGTCCGCAATCCGTTAGCGCGTAATTGGATACCGGGCAGTTCACGGTCCATTCCGCCCCTTCCTGCCCGGTATCGAATCGATACCGCTCCTCTCGTCTCCGTCGTTGCTCCGCCACTACTCGTCTTCTCCATGCGAGTTGCTCCGCCGGCGACTGGTACTGAGCCTCACGAGCTTCCTCCTCTTGATTTGAAATCCTCTTCTTCCAAGCTTAGAACTCCTCTTCCTTTAAGGCAGCAAAGGAGGATGAGAGCGACCAATGGATCTGCACGAGAAGAGGGGAAGGGCGGCGAAAGTGCGCCTCTAATTCATGTCGCCATGGAGGTCGCAAAGGCATTGTCAGATTCGCGGAGGATTCTGCTCTTGATTCTCGGCATGGATAAGCTTGCACCCTGTCTGCCCTTCAATTTTTGGGGCATGATTTAGGGCATTCACTCAATTCTGACTAGAGTTTGGGACCAAGCGCTCGTTTTGAGAGCAACTGAACTCGATTTGCTATCTCAAGGAGCTTGATTTGGCGATAAAAGTTTGAATCGAGCTAGATTTAATGACGATGGTGGCCTGCCGGTGGCCGGATCAGAGAGGAATGACCTCGTCGTTGCCAACCCTCTTCCTGTGCGTCAGATTCCTCTCTGATAAGTGATACCGTTACAGCTTGGAACCAAACAAAGGACGCAATCATTCATTCCACCACCGACACCGCTGTAATCTGATTGCGTTTTCATTTACGTTACCATTCCTTCAACCAAACACCGCCTTAGCTTTACTCCTACCCTATATATATGTACTGGCTGACAGCTTTAACTTTGGGCACTTTCATGCATGTATACTGCAGCTGCAGAGATTTTAAACACCCCCCCCCCCCCCCCCCCCCCCCCCCCCGCACAAGGCTACACAAGCACACTATTGATCGATCGATGCATATATAGCATCTGCCATGCCGTTATTGGCTACGACACTACCATATATACAGTGTGCGATATGATACCTGCAACTACTACAGCACTGTGGAAACCGGAGCTACCGGCCGGTCGTAGGCTCTGCTGCTGCTGCAGTGCTGCTGGTGGTAGTAGGGCGCGCGCGCAGCTAAACATTCGTACCGGCCCGGGCGTAAATATGAGCGGGTTGGCTCGCAGAGCAGAGACGATCGGTACGGTGGATTGGATGTGGATGGATGGATGCCGCGCGGCGGGGTGACATTGACGGCTTGGATCGTCTCGTGCCTTCCCATGATGTCACTTCGTCGTCCCGGCACTGCTAGCTTGGAGTTTCTTCAATTCCTTTCTTTCTTTGTACTCTGCTGGGTCGGAGCAACCAACACCAAGTTTGCTTATACTTATCGTTTCTCATTTGTGTTGAGATTACTGAGGTGTCTGCACTGCATGTGTGGAATTGTGGAGGAGTTCAGGGTTTGCAAAACTATCTGTCTTATCCATGAAACCAATGTTTGTTAAGGTTTAGGGTTTACACTACTAGATTTAGAACAATCACAGACAGAACTTTTTAAGTGGCCGAGAGGGATTCACCGATCAGCATTTTCCCTCTTAATGGCCTATTATGGTGTTTAAGTGTAGAGCAAATTCTCTATGTGCCATCGAGAAATATAACTGAAACCTTATATGCCATTGAAAATTAGCGTATCCCTTTTATGCCATCGTTTATAATTTCTCATCCCCTATATGCCATTACCGTCAAATTCCAATGTTAAAAGCATCAACTTTTTCGTTTTGGGATATTTTTACCCCTCTGCTCTCGGCCGTCGTTTTCACCACGGGAACATAAAAAAGAAAAAGAAAACACCGCCCCCCTCCTGTCCCGCGACCCTCCCCTCCCGCGATGCCTGCACCCGAACCCTAGATCCCGCTGCCTCCTTGATGAATCCCCCGGCCGCCGCCAGAGCCTCATCTCGCCACGAGATTGAACTCCTGCTTCCGGCGGCCGGAGATGGAGGAGTGCGTCCGGCGGGTGAACGAGACGGCGGAGGAGAAAGTCGCCGGACATGGAGGAGACGAGGGGTTACCTGCTGAGGTACCCGGTCCAGGTGGGCAAGGATGGCCAGGTCGGCCGCTGCCAGGGCACGAGTGCTTCCCGGACGTCGGCGGCAAGGTCCTCGGCACGCAGTCGTCGCTGCCCAATGCCTTGACCAAGTAACCATGAATGTCCTCGTCTCTTATTGTTTGGTGTGCATTGTTGACAGTTACTGTGATCTGCAATTTCACTTTTTACTCGTGGAAATCTGATTTCTTTTTCTTGCCCCCCGACACCCCATCTCTTTTCTGCGGGAGTAGTTTTGCGTGAAGGTTTGTGACGAATGGAGGCACCGATTGGATTGTCTCTATTCTTACAAATTATGCATATCCTACCCTTCAACGGATGGAAGCCACACATATACTTCATCCTAGCTACAAGTATTATTGTCTTTTCACACTATCCTTTAACAGCTCAGTTAATAGAACTTGACAGTAATTGCACATAGGGAATGAGAAATTATAAACGATGGCATAGAAGGGATATGCTAATTTTCAACGGCACATAGGGGACGAGTTATATTTGTCAATGGTACATAGGGAATTTCACTACTAGAAAACATGTTAAAGATCCACCCCAAAAGTACCAGTACGAAGATGATCCGGTACTAATTCTAGCATTAGTACTGGGTCATCGTCATGCCGGTACTTTTGATGTGGTTCAAAAGGTCCCAGGATCAGGTGGTGTTACCAACCGGTACCTTTAGTAGAACCTTTAGTACCGGTTGGTAACACCACCCGGTACCTTTGTTTAGCTTTAGGTACCGGTTGGACCAAAGGTTCTACTCACATTAGTACCGGTTGGTAACACCAACCGGTACCTAAAGGTTCTCCACGGATTACTTTAAAAGGTAATCATCTTCATTTCAATCACAACTGCTGTGTAGATGAGATGTTAAGGGAGGTACACGCGAGGCAAGAGGTCACGGGTTCGAATCCTGGCTACCGCACGCACGCGTATTACTCGTGAATAAATCGCGTAACTTGTGACGTGCACGTGTGCGGGCCTCTTGCCAGATTTAATATATTTTTCTGGCGCAAAATGCTTTGGTACCAGGTGGAAGCATCACTCGGTAGTAAAAAGAGCTTTAGACACCGGTGATGAAGGTCGAGACTTTTAGGGGCTTTGCAGTACCGGTTCAAGGACCGGTGCTTAAGGTTGTTTCCACCCGGTATTGAAGGCTCGTTTTGTAGTAGTGTTTGCTCTTAAGTGTAACTGAACCATTTCTTGCGAGTGAAGCTAAATTCCCGACCAACTATGTACCGATCAGGAAAATCATACCAGGTGCACAAATAAACAAAGGCCCCGTCGGCCACTTACTCGCTATCTCTCAGCAAATATCGCAAATCTTGTAGTGTTAGAAATATATAAAATATAATGCATGTCCTTTTTTTATGAGGGTCATAAAATATTCAGGTTTGGAAAATTGTGCCAAATAATCGATATAGCGCGCGCTTATTTCAGTACGGAGGATTTGGTTCCGAACCCATAGAAAAATAAAATTTCGTAAGTTTCACATGTTGTACAAACAGGCTGCAAAGTTAAAAGGATTTAGTAGATCCTAATTCATCATACAAATTTGGATTTGATTGTTTCCATTTTCTAACACCAGCAACGCCAGGTGTTTATTGTGGCTGGATGGCACAGCGGGGAGGAGATATTATTCAAAGACAAATTAGGATTGCAGGGAATGGGGAGAGCTTGTGCAAAGAGTCAAGGACCAGATCGATAGGTGGATCTCAGCGAGGGGCCGTAGCCCTGCTGCTACTGTGTCATCATTTTGTAGCTATATGCATAGTGTGGTAGACCCAAGTAATAACTGCGGGTTTTACTGACACGCGGGAAACACACATTCTCACGTGTATATATAAAACATACTCTGATAAACAGTGTCATATTTACAAATTTTTTGATAATTATATTTCTCCAATCGTGAAAGGGCCTGTAGCCTAGTGGTTATAAAAGCCTCAGTAGCACCTTAGGTCCTGAGTTCGACTCCCTGTGGGAGCGAATTTTCTAGGATTTAACGGCGTTTGTGTTTTCAGTGGTAGGCAACATTCCCGTCGATTGCCGGCTGAGTCTTCGAAGATGCTCGTAGGGGTAGGGTTAGCGTTCGTGTGTTCATAAAGGTGAGTGTGCGTGCGTTGTGAGTGTCTGAGTTGTACTGTATAATCTTAAAAAAATTATTTCTCTAATCATTTTGTGTTAGTGTTTTAGTTTGGACTAGCACGGATCCAAAAAAAAAGATAAAAAACGCAGTCCGATAATACTACTGGATTTTGGGATACTCTTTGCAATTGCAAAAGAACATATATAGCATGGCTACAAAATGGTGACCCAAAGATATATGATTAAATAGGGTTATAAGCCTCTATGCATGATGTGGTAGAACGTATAAGTAAAACTAAGTATATGTATTCCAGAGATAAGCTCTTCTTGTGTGGACTCAGTTCACTGATAAATAAATACTTTCTAGTTACAACTTTTCGTCGTCTGTCAGATCCGGGGTCACGGGATTGCTTACGTGGCATGGTTCTAGGTAGAATAAGGGATGTGGCATATCCCATACCCTAACATGTTGTAATGCACTCGAATACGAGTTGGACTAGTTGGAATAGAAAGAAACAACCGGACAGTGTCCGAGTATGACTCGTAAGTTAGTATTGGGCTAGGATTCCATATAAGTATATAACCTTGTCCCTCCAGAATATATAAGGGCGGGTAGCGTATAACCAATCCCAGGTAATATAAAGCACCATACAAGACGTAGGGTATTACACAACTCACGGCACGAACCTGTCTAAACCTTGTGTTGCTTGCACCTTCGAGTTCCTGATCTCGGCAACACCCTACCTAGAATCCTACAACCTTATAGCATCCTTAGGTAGGCTTGGCGGTAAAATACCAATATCGTCCACTACCACATCAACAATATAAGAAAAAAGAAAAAAGTCTAGTTTACACTCTCGAACTATCATAAAAGTCTGATTTTCAACCTTCAACTATTAAATCGAACAACGGAGGTCATCCAACTGTCGAAACCGGATAAATTTAAACCTTTAGATGGTTTCAAAGGTGAGTTTTTATTTTCTTTTGAACATTAAAATTATTCAAGTTTAAACTAAAAAAATCATATTTAACTCTATTCATTTTTTTTAAAAAAAACAAAACATGTGCCAATATTTTTCTAAAAATGTAACCTATCTATTGGTACTCTACTTGATAATTATTCGGATCTAATTTCTTTTATATTTCTAGTGTTTTTTTGCTTGTAGTTATATCTATTATCTTTAAATAAAGAAGACTCACATAGAGCAACAATAGATAGATTGAATTTTTAGAAAATTTTTGGCACTAGTTTCATATTTTTTCTAATTTTAAATAAATACTTTTGATTTTTTAGATCTAACCTAAATTTTTATTTTTTTAGAAAAATATAAAACCAAGGACCAGACTTATCCGGTTTCGATAGTTGGATGACCCTCGTTATCTGATTTCGTAGTTGAAGGTTGAAAATCTAATTTTTGTGATAGTTCATGGTGTAAACTGAACTTTTTCCTAAAAAGATATACGAAAATGATATATGGTTGACCGGTGCTATCTATACCTCTGTGCATGTGGTAGAAGTAGAAGTATATATATTAATTCCAAAAATAACACCACTCCAGCGCCCCTCATCACCGTCCCTCATGACCGCCGGTTCAAAATAGCCATCAGCGTCGGTTTTAAGGGGCGTTGGATTTAACTCAACTGTGATGGTCCAAACCATCACGGCCGGTTCCACAACCGGCGGTGCTGCCACCGTCAGAAAACAAAAAAGAAAGCTCTGCATGCCATCGACGCTGCTCCGCGTCGTCGCCGTCCTGCTTCGGTCCGCCGCCGCTCCACGCGCTCGCCCGCGTGCTGCGCTCCACGTGCCGCCGCTACTCGGGCGCTTCGCCGTCGCGGCCTGCTGCTCCGTCCCGCCGCCGCCACTGCTGCCTGCTGCTCGCCCCGTCGCCACCTGCTGCTCCGCCCCGCTGTCCCGCACCGACGCGCCGCTGCCTGCTGCTCTCGCGCCGCCGTAGCGCAGCCTGCTCCCGGGAGGGGAGGGTCCCCGAGCGCAGCCGCCACCTGCTGCTCGCAGGGAGGGGAGGGTCCCCTGCGCCGGTAGCTGCTGCTCCCCCACGCCGCGCCGCCGCTCCGACGCGCCGTGGGGAAGGAAAGGGAGAGGGAGCAGTGGGGAAGAGGGAGGGGATGGGGCGGCGGGGGAAGAGGGAGGGAGCTGCGGGGGTGAAGGGAAAGGCCGCGGCGGGGGAAGAGGGAGAGGGAGAAGGAGGTGAGGGGAGAGAAGGGAGATGCCGCGACGGTCGAAGGGTGCTGCGAGGAGAAGGGAGATAAGGATGGGAAGATAGGGAGAGGAGTGGGAGGGAGAGGAGAGATGGGAGAAAATTTTAAGAAAACAGAGGGTGAGGGGGCATCACCGCTGGATCGTATAGAAGTTATCACCGTCGGTTCGAAATAAAATGGTAAGTTGTTATAGCTAGTGTAAGTTGTTCATTCTTGTGTGGATAATTAAACCAACGGACTCAGCAGACACCTAGTAGGTTTCAGCTCAGTTCACTGGTAAAGAAAGACTTACTATTATACTACTTGTCAACTATTTCACCAAATATTTAAACAAAATACAAGAAAGGCATGTGATTAATTCAGGAAACAAAGAAAACGGCTAATGGAGAATTAGACAAGGAGGAGAGGACAAGATTATTGTGGCCAGCAAACTTGATGTAGTATCACATTGTTGCCAGCTCTCCAGCCAGTGAAGGTGATGATAAGAGAGAAAACAACACTGCAGAAAGAGGCTGCTGCCCTGCTTTCACTGGAGCTACGATCCAACGGTGCCAAGTTACAGGACATCTAGCTAACTAACCGCAGCTATGTATATACACCAAGGGGAAGGACACAAGAGTGAGATTTGTAGACGCACATTTTTTTTTACATATATACAAGATAACACACCACATAGTAATAGCTGCAGCATTTTTTTTATCTGCTAACCCATCAGGCCATAGATGCTTGTGAGTAGTAGACGACAAGCCTGGAGCATGTTGGACAAGCCTCGATACACAAATACTAAATAGCATAATAAGTCTTAAATTACAATTCAAATAGTTTAAAACAGCACACTAATAGTTTGGAATATAAACGACACAAGCTTAAATAAAAAAATAAGATTACAACGGTATTTTTCAGGCCTACGCTTTCTAATGGTCATGCAAGTCTTGATTACATCATCTTTATCCACATCTTTCAAAATATCTCTCTCCACGAACGTGAGAAGATAATCATCCAAGAGACTGTCACTCATCTTATTTCTCCATTTGGTTTTGGCAAAATTCATACCAAAAAATGCCTCTCAACACTTGTCGTCGCCACCGGTGGAAGCAATATTATTTTGAGAAGCAAATAAACCAAACTATAAATATTGTGCCTATTTGTTTCCACTAGCTTAACTGAGAGGTCAACAAGATTTTCTATACTACTGAATTTATCATCATTTCTCATGATATCAATATAGGTATCAAGTTGCAATTCTAGCCTAAGCAAATTAGAGCCAAAAATATCCTTGGGTAGAATTCAGAGTCGGCGTACCTAATGATACAAATTAATTGGAAGGGTTGAGAGACTCCATATTAACTTCGTCAAACCGAACGTAAGGACTAAGGAGCTTCGTGGGCCGGGCTAGGGTATGCCGGGCCATACCCTTGCCACCCAGTGGCTACACCTATGGCGAGGATGATCACTGTCGTAGAATTCGATTCGCGAGTAACGTGTTGCGTGTGAGCTCTGTGTGCATTGTTCTCCCTATAGCTATCTCTCAAAAAAAGTTATAAAATAAAACAATTCTGGACTTTTGGAGTAATAATGTTATCCACTGCAACTACAGCAGACCCTATAAACAGCCTCCTATCTTAAGTTTAGAGGGTGAAACGAAAAAGATGCACTCCAGCAGACCCTCTATTAGGCCCTCTATTTTAAGGAGGCCTCCAAATTTCCTCCTCCACCCTCTATTCCTAGAGAGTCTCTAGGGAGCCCTCTATTATAATTTAGAATTAATGGCTATTGTTGGAGTTGAAGCAAATTTAGAAGTTCTAAAAAATAGAGACAACCTCCATTTAGCATTTGGAAGGTGTGATTTAGGTGCTATTACTGGAGTTGCTCTTACTGGTGGGCCTACCTTTATTTTCTTTTCAAAATTTCGTGTGCACAGAAGCTAATAAGCTAGCAGCACATCGAAGCAAACTTTTTTTCCAATGAAATTAGAGGATCGCCTCCGCAAATTAATGCAACACAGGTTACAGGTTATGTATTCATAAAAAAATTACAACTGAAAGTTATAAAAAAGTATTACAAGGAAAAGAAAAAGAAGAAACAAAATAGCAGTAGATCAAGAGAAATCTTTCAAGACATTGACAAATTTAAGGTGAAGCAATAATCTCATGTTGTCCCGAATTCTCAAGCATGCATATATATTAGAGGATATATTAAGGTGATGATTAATTTCCCATGAAGCGGTATTTTTTTGCAGTACGTGCCGCCAGTTATGTCAAGTCTAAGCTGGAGCTAGCAGCTTTGCATTCAGTTAGACGTTATAGAGAGAAAGCAAAACAAAAGAAAACAAGAATCTCGAACGGCAAGGTTAGTACATCGTCAATTCTAAATTATAGTTCACTCTATATTTATAAGTCAAACAGCTCTAACTTTGACCATCACGTTTTTTAAAAAATATATTAACATCTAGAGTACCAAACAAATGTACTACCATCCAAGACATTTCATTGTAAACTTGATGAAACTAATTGAGTGTTCTACATATTGGTGTTTTTTCTTATAAATTTAATTAAAGTTATAGAAGTTTGACTTAAAACCAAGCTAAGAGTGAACTGTAATTTAAAACTGATGGAGTATTATTTTTGTAACTTAAGCCAAAGTGTATCAATTATGCATGCTGCTAAATGTTGTGCGATCGGGCGGTCCTATATACACATCATGCCGTTTTGTACCTGAGTCTCATATGATGCACTGGCGGGGGACCACTTGATTTTCCTTGGATCATCTTGTTTGCAAGTTGCAGATTGATACAAGCTGTTATTGGTCCATGCATGATGCACATGTGTGAGGGAGACTCGTACATGTATCGAATCATGGGTAAGAAAATAATCCAGTATAGCCCACTAGCTAAGAAGAGCTGCCGAGCTGGTAACAATTTGTTGCGGGTTTACATGTTTCAAGCCATGGAAATATTATTAGGCACATAAAAAACATATATTTTACTCAATGTCTAAGAGAAGTGATCTTCTTTTTTGTCATTACTTTAGTTTTCGATCATTTTCAGTTCAATCCCCCACCTGTTCGTATTGAGGCTTCTTATTTTTCAGTAATTGTGTTGGGAACTATTTGATATGGTTCACATGGAGGGAGAGACAATTCTATAACACCGTTAACTTTAACCAATAATATTTATATTTGTTTAATAAATTAGTTAAATAAAGTGAAATGAGTGCCATTACGTTTATCATCAAAAGTGTTTTAGATTTACCTATTTGCATAAATATCTGTAGAAAGATGAATAGTTGAATGAAAGAAAAAATATCAATGTTATCATATATTTAAGAACGGAGGTAATAGCTCTTAAGGTAGTCCTCGACCTCGAGTAACTCTAGTTTGGCGCCATGTACTTCATGACATCCTATTAACATGCAGCTTGTCGTTTGAGGAGCTGGAAGATTAAGCTGAACTGCTTTTCGTGTGTGAACTGCGAAATACTCAGACCCAGAAGAGATCAAGTGACCGGGAATGTGATAAGAGACCACTTGATCTGCCGGGGACCCTTGTTCACCTAACACTTTTCTGCAGTCCCTTGCATGCTTGGGGACCCTTGTACCTTCTCATATTCTTACAAAAATCATTCAGGTGGCCTAAAGAAGTGTCACATCCCGGTCTAAAGTAAGGATGGATAAGCACAAACTAGTCTTGATGCTATATTCATTGCTACAAAAATAATTTGCAGGAACGTTCTACTTTTTTTCTAGGAGCGGGTTAAAAGTAACCTGCACCTACAGATGGGACACTGAGAGCACGGGAGTATACCTGTACCAGAAGCTAGCAGTGGAGCCCGAGGGAAAATGAGCGGGTGCATCTTCCTGAGGGTGACGAGTGTTGTTGTCTTGAAGAACAGAGGCGCAGGGCTTAGGCTGGATGGAGCGGTGACTGCGGCGGCGCCCAAACCCTAATCCGCCAGCACCATTGTAGTGAGCGTCGGCACCGTCTTCGCACCTTGCCAGCAGCGCTCCATGCCGCCAGCGACGAGGTAGAGCACGTCAGGGAGGGCTACGTCAGATCTAGGGGGCGGGGAAGAAGTGGGTGGATCTGAGGAGAGGGAGGTGAGGAAGAGGAACTGAAGGGGAAGAGAGCATGCAGAGTGGCCAGGCCAGCGACGGGGTATGGTGCTGTAGTTGGCCGTTGCCCGGCCCGGCCAGGAACGCTTGCGCCAGCAGGCCGCACGCTGCTGCAAACCACAAGTGTTAGCGGGGCCAACATCTGGGCTGGTACAGGTACGAGGCTAGAGAATCTCCAATAGATTACTCATATCTTATAACCAAAACATACTCTCTCTTCAAAATCCAATCATAAAAAATAGGATAGAGGAAAAAATCCTCTTCATTTAGGTGAGAGGTATATTTAGGTAACAGAATCGGATTGGTAATCTATTGGAACACCTTCAATCATCAAAATATTAATTTTTTTGGTATTAGGGAGATGAATGAGTAATCTGTTGGGGATGCTTTAAGACCACATGCTGCTGCAAACCACAAGTGTATATTCCGAGCATGTCTTTACAAAACTAAGAGAGTGTTTGGTAGGACTCCTCATGAGAGGTTCCTGTGGAGGAGCCGTAGCTATTTTGGAGGAGCCACAACAAATTGTGGCTCCTTCGAAACAGCTTCAACTCGTCTGTTTTTCACTCCAAAACGACTCCTCATACAAAATATTTGGTAGAACTCCTCCGAATAAGCGAGCCAGAGCCAGCAGAAGCCCTACCCAACAGGGCCTAAGTTAGGCACCAACACATAACTAGCAAGCAGCGACACTTTTATTTTTTTAAGAAAAACTCATGGGAAAACTTATGATGGTTCAATATTATCATAAATATGTGACACTTGCTAGTCGTCACGGAAATACGATGAGTGTTTGTCACAAATATGATATTAGACCAGTTTATGACTATTTATGATTGGTCCCAGAGATGAACTTCTAATTTTTGCACTAAACCATACCAGTCCATATAAAATGTCATGAAAGGGAATGATATTATGACGTTTTGATCAATTGTCATGAGATATTCGTCATAGAAGGTCATATGTGTTGTAGTGTATTACTTTTGAAAATAATAAGCAAATAATTTGAGTTAATTATTTATTGTTACTAGAGACTAGAGATATGTCCAGTGGGCTAGTCATTTTGGCCCGCACACAACAACACATCTTTCTCAACCATATATATGAGGAGGAAATTTATCTTTAATAGCAGGAATCATTGACCGCAGGGCCAGTAGCTTTTCTACCAAAACGAACGAGTTCTATATTTTGAGTCCCCGTAGAAGGAATGGCACGTCTTTTAGTGGCTTAATGGCTTAGCTTCCCATACTCACTAGCAGATTAGGACTCGAATAATTAAAATTAAAATAGTCACTAAAATGATCTGAGAATATATCGTGAGAAGCATGAACAATTAGCATCTATAATTAGACACTGACTTACATAAGAATTTGAAGGACATTTTTATGGAAAGTAATAAGTAAACATCTTAAATTAATCATTTATTCTTACTAAAGATATGCCATCACCACCAAAATCTCTGGACTATGGAAGTTATTCAATTTTAAAATATATATGCCGTCATGCACCTGCCAATCACATCGACGTCCTAATCATGGCCTAAGTAGATGAAGCTGAAGCAGACCAAGCGGTGCCAAACATGGCCTAAGTACTGCTACACTAGATGAAGCAAGCGGTGCCAAACATTGCCTAAATACTGCTAATCTGCTACAGTAGATGAAGCAAGCGGTGCCAAACATGGCCTAAGTAGATGCCCTGCTGCTCTATATAAGCCACCTACGAACTCTGTTGTCAGACGCACATAAAGAGCCAGGAATATATACGAGAAAGAGCACGATGGAGACAAGCAAGGTGGGCATGTTTTCGATCCTCATCCTCGGGTGCTTCATGTCTACTTCAAACTGCAAGTTCTGGATGAGTTTTCTTACATTTGTATCAGTTACGATATCTCATATATAATACCCTTGTGCTAAATTGTCAAACAAGAATGCGACAAATCTGAAACTGAGTTCAACTAATAATGGCCCCTATATACGAATGCAGGTCAAACCGTTGATCAGATGGATAGTATCAAGATCGTGTTATGCCCCTGCCCGGAAATGAAACCCGGGATCTACTGCTGTTCGGATATAGAGCATGACTGTTTTCCATCAAGGGAAAAATGCAAACAATACTGCTGCAACAAGAAGGCATTCTCCCTTTCTGCTCCTTGAAACAATGTAACTGCTTGATATGGGAAAAGAATTAATGCGCTTAGAACTTCTTGGAATAAACTAATGGCCATATGGCTTCATGTCTTGGTTGCTTTGATAATTGTTTTCTATTTTAGAACTATTATGAACAGATTTTCGATAGCATTTGTGTACCTATACGGGTGAATGTGTGTACTTGTATGTGAGTGTGTTTCAAAAAGAACAAAAAAGTTAAGTAGAGCACAACATAATTCGTGGAAAATGAACAAACTTAAACTGCCACGATAACTTTTATCCACCGTAGGAAGGCGGCACTTTAACCCAAAACATATACCTAGTGCTCCAATTCCTATCAAACTCTCTACTCCAACTTGAAAATAACCAAAAATACTTGAATGTGCATCCCTCGACTTTTAAGGTGGCAGCCCTCGGCTTGTTTTTCAAGCTTGGCTCGTAATGGCTCCGCACCATCTAGTTCATTATAATAACAACCTAGGTCAGCTCTGCTTATTAAAATAGAAATAAAATCTTGAATGAAACTATTTCTATAAGTCGGCTCTGCTCATTAAGCCAAATTCCAATGAAAGTTCCATTTTCCTATTTCGAAGAGTGCCATATCAACAATTTGAAAAAGAAATAAAAATCATGAATGAAACTCTTTCTATAATGCCTTATTTCATCATTGCTATTTCATAGGCTCCCGTGGCATGTAGTTCTATGATTCATAGAGAGTTGAAAACCATATAAGGTGTTTTTCATCTAGACGAAAGTGTTTTTTATTATTAAAAATTATAGGTAGTGTGCAATTTAACAATAATGGAACTTTGAACCACACGGGTGAGCGCAGTTACAGTAGCATCTGACGAAAAGCATTTTAGGGGCAGGTGATGCCACCACCCGCCCTTGGAAATTCTGGCCATTTCTAGGGGATCTAGGGGAGGGTGATGGCATGACCCGCCTCTATAAATGGTTCCACGCAAAAAAATCTAACTTTTTCATATGATCTCGAATAAAGTTGAACTTCGTATCAAAATTGTAAAGGTTGACGTGATCTAAAATATTATAGTTGATAAATTTTTCAAAGGTTATTTAATAGTCCAAAAAATTATTATAAGTTCTCATATAGCTATGACTATATAGTATCTCATACAGCTCAAGTCATACTTTGAGGTGTCCACAATCTTAATCTTTATATATACTGAAATATACTTGGTGTATTTTTTATCAATAGTTCATAATAACCATAGTGTAGAAGTTTTACTTTTTTTATTGGTTTTGCTATATGTAAATATTTTAAATGAATTTTTAAAATAAAATAGAAAAATATTTTTAGGGGCGGGTGGTGGTGTCACTCGTGTAAGAAAAATGTCCCTTAAGCCATTATTTGAGATTTTGGTAATTGAATAAAAACATAACCGTTGAGACTAATATATGTGTCAAGAATGAATATTTGTAGTGTTTTATAGGTTCCAAAAATGCAACCCCAAAAAAACCTCCAAAGCCGGGATAATAAGAGGAATGAATTGGAAGTGTCCCATGGATATTTATATTTTGAATCATCAAATGGGTTATATTTCTGGAGAATCTTGTAGAGCTTTTTACAAGCTTTCCACGGAGTTCAAGATCATCAAAATCGGAGTCCTGAGTAAAAAGTTATGATCAAAACAAGTAAATATTTCTCACCTACGCAATTGACAAATTAATTTGGTCACGCACAGAAGTAGCACTGAATCAATTCGTGATCAACAATAGCTGAAGCATTGTTTTGACAATATGATTTGATGAATACCATGAAGACCACCAAATCAATCGGTGAGCCTGGGATGAAAGCAAACGGATCTTGTTTGACACTATGATTCGGTCAAGCCAAGAAGCGGTCACCGAATTAGTCAGTGATGTGCAGAGGGGCCACAAGTCATTGGCCCAACGACCACTACTAGAAATCAGCGCATCCGTGACGAAATTCCGCGTGACGTTTCCAATCGTCATAGAACATGCTCCTTTTATGATGAAACCCGAGTTTCGTCATATTTCATCGGCGGTAGCCCTCAGCCCCTACTCAACTGTGACGAAAGTAAAACGAGCGTCACATAACAGCATGTCGTATCGTCACTTAAAGGGTGCGCCATCAAGTCCAAGTATCTGTGTCAACTCGGGTCCACTGTAGAGGTGTGATCCGGGCGTCCACGTGTACAAGGGCGGGCCCAGTAGGCCGACGTGGCTAACACGTGTACCCGGAGGCCCACGTGTCAGGGTTGTGGGTCAAATATGTGAACGAGGGATCCACTACGAAGGTGGGACCCGGTCGACAAGTGTACGTGTGTGGGCCCAGCTGGCCGACGTGGCTAACACGTGTATCTGTGGGTCCCGGTTGACAGGTCTAGCATGTCTACCAGGCAGCCATGTGTGCTGAGTGGGACCCGAAGGCCCACGTGTCAGGGTTGTGGGTCAAATATGTGAACGTGGGGTCCACTGCAGAGGTGGGACCAGGCCATCCACGTGTACGTGTGCGGGCCCAGCTGGTCGACGTGGATAACATGTGTATCTATGGGTCCCGGTTGACAGGTCTAGCATGTCTGCTAGGCAGCCACGTGTGCTGGGTGGGACCTGAAGGCCCACGTGTCAGGGTTGCGGGTCAAATATGTGAACGCGGGATCCACTGCAGAGGTGGGACCAAGCCGTCCACGTGTACGTGTGCGGGCCTAGCTGGCCGACGTGGCTAACACATGTATCTGTGGGTCCCGGTTGACAGGTCCAGCATGTCTGGCAAGCAGCCACGTGTGTTGGGTGGGACCCGAAGGCCCACGTGTCAGGGTTGTGGGTCAAATATGTGAACGCGGGGTCCACTGCAAAGGTGGAACCGGGCCGTCCACGTGTACATGTGCGGGGCCAGCTAATAAGGCCTGGGCCTGTTTCAAAGTCGGGTCATCTGGCCCAGGTTTGAGTGAGGAATCAGGATCCACTCGATCCGGCCCAGAAAGAGAAAAAGGCCCGTTGTGAAAATAGGTGTGCGAAGGAGCCATAAAAAGGAAGGCCCAGCTAGCCGACGTGGCTAACACGTGTATCTGTGGGTCCCAGTTGACAGGTCCAGCATGTCTACCAGGCAGCCACGTGTGCTGAGTGGGACCAGAAGCCCCACGTGTCACGGTTGTGGGTCAAATATGTGAACGTGGGGTCCACTGTAGAGGTAGGACTAGGACGTCCACCTGTACTTGTGCAGGGCCAGATAATAAGGCCTGGGTCTGTTTCAAAGTCAGGCCATCTAGCCCAGGTTTGAGTGTGGAACCAGGATCCACTCGATCCGGTCCAGGAAGAGAAAAAGGCCCGCTGTGAAAAAGGAAGGCCCAGACGGTTACGGTTCCCACGCACCTTCCCGAGACGGTTGCCATCCCCAAGAGGGGAATTGAAGAAAATCGAAGATGGGATTTCAAGATCACACTTCTACCTTCCCCTGATCTATTGTAGCCCTACTCGATCTACAGTGATCCACCGCCTCCTCTTTGATCACCGGCTCCGCAGCGTGCACGCGCCGTAGCTCCGATCCATCCACGCCGATGCGCGCGCGATCCCTCGGCCTCATCTCGCGCTCCTCGTTCCGCGATATCATCGACGCGTGCCGGCACTCATGGCGGCAAGGCGGCGTCCGTCTTCGCTAACGGATCTCCCTCACGATGTGGCCGTTAAGATCGCAGGCCACCTCACCGCGACCTCGGTGCGGCCAATGGACCAACTCCGCGTGCTTCGGGTGACCTGCCGCTTCATGCGCCGCATGTGCAACAACCCCGAAGTCGGCCGGCGCATCTCCATAGAGCGGTTGTCCGACGACGACATGTATTGGTACGACCCCATTGGCTATTTGACGCTGCTTCGTCGCCTGGCCCAAGTCTGCAATCCGGAGGCCTGCTTCATCGTCGGGATGCATGACGTCTTCCGTGGACCTTTGATCACACCCCTGCCAATCCTCAATGATAATCTCGAGTGTACCGCCACGGGCGGCCACAAAGCGGTGGCCTATGTGGGCTCCATCCTCTTGTACCTGGCCAATGGCGGCGCTAGCGTTGACGATACTGCTAAGAAGTACATGAGACAGGCCGTGGCCGTGGAAGAATCAGTACTGGTGGCACCGGCGGGAGGCGGCGGCACAATGTTAATGTTCAGGGACTGTTTCATCAAGTGTCGTCGGGTCACCGCGAATGTGATCTAGAGAGGGAGGTGGCGCAAACCCTTTAAGCGCGTGGCACCGGCACTGATACGCGCTGCTCCTCCGTGTGCAGTTGAGAATTGCGGTGCTGATCCACAATGGGGGAGGTAATACACACTGTTTTGCAGCGAGAACTACTGGATTCATGGCCAAATGAAGTTGTTCTTGGAGGTAGTTTTAGAGTGAATTAGTTATGTAACTTTTTCTTTTCTGTTGCTTTTGCTTGATGAATTTTAGAGTGAATTTGTAGTGAAGTAGTGTAGTATATATATATCTATTGCTTTTCTGTTGCTTTTTCTTACAAGTTATGCCTTTGGAAATCTACAGGACCCTGGGCGTAGGAAGGTGGGGATAACAAGTGTTTCCCTGGGTCTTGGAGGAAGACAATCCAAGAGGGTGAGGTCAATCCGACCAACACATGTCACTCAGGAAACTTCATCAAGGATTAAAAAAAGGCGGGACGTTGCAGGAGCACCTCAACGGCCTGTGCATGAAAGATTGCAACCAATTGCAGAAACAGTTGCGGTGGTGACAATGTTGTGCAGGAAGAATCGCCAGCAGTACCAGAAAACACTACCTGTAATGAGCACTTTAATGGTTGTTCAAGTTCTTTTAGAGACTAGGCACGATGTGAAGATGATGGTAATGCCATCATTGAAGATGAAGGTTGGTTTGTTGACCCTAAAGCTTTTGAGCGCTCATGGTTTCATATTTGATGAATGATGATAATTTGAATGAAATCTCTGCAGCACCTACACAAAGAGGTGGCTCAAGGAAGGCGAGGGAAGCAACACGGGGAGTTTTGCTTGACATGATGAACTAAGTTATGGGGACAAGGATGCACATCTCTATTCTTGAGGGGAACAAAAGGCGCCATGTTCCAGCGCAAGCTGCCAAGTTTTCATCAGAGGCTGGTGTTGCTGTTAGGTCTCAAGTTCCTATCTTGACCCATTGGAAAGAATACAAAGAACAGCCTAAACTTTTTGATGGCTTCGTGGGAAGGCTATCTATGAGTGTGTAGACGCCAGATTTTGACACGTGTTGAATCGGTGTCAGGAAGAGAAGATTGGCCGATGCGGCAGATCTGAAGGCTACAGTAAGGAATCGGCCGATTGAGATAACAGTTGAAAATCGGCCGATTGGTGATACAGCTTGCGCCAACAGGATGGGACTATTTCAGAGGGTCCTGGTCAAAAGTTGGTCAACAGGGCAACGCTGAGTCGGTCAAGGAGCGATTGAAAAGAGTCCTGATTGGTTTAGGAGACGGCGGCGGAAGATTCTGCGGGAGTCCGTTTCCTTTAGAAGTTCTTATAGATATAGTAGTTTTTCTATTTTTTTTAAATAAGGTTGTAACAAGTCGTAATCGACCAGGAGTCCTAGTTTTAGGGTATTAATAGGAGTCGTCAGGGTCTTGCAAAAATATCAACACATCAATCAACAACAATACTCCTACTTTTCCAGCAATTTATTTTCAAGTCGGCGACTGCGCCAATACTTTTCTTCTTTCACGAGTTCGTACGGATTGGCAGGGCTGCATCAACTTGACCTTCGGCCAATTGGTAGGTTCCGCTTATCGAGTAATATCCAAGCTTTAACTACGGGCGCATCGCTGTGGTTTCGTTTGAATTTATTCACCAGTTATCGATATTTACTAGAATTGCAAGTTTTACCTGTTATTCTAGTATTATCACCAGTTATCCAGCTTGAGATCGGAGTAATCGGCTCCCTCATCGTTCTTCCTCGATTTATCATCTTACAGCCGATTAGATCTATTTCAAGTGTTGCCTCCGTACTAATTGTTTAGATCGCTCCAGCAGTCTTCCTTACAATTACTACACGATTATCGGCTGATCCATAGCTGATCATCTCTACAGCAAATCGGCCGATTCGCCGCCGACGCGCTCCTCAGGACAGATCGGAACTCCAGCCGATCGGAGCGCCTGGAATTTAATACTTTATTTCCTTGTCAATCAACAGGTCAGATTGACTGGCACGCCGCGCGAACCGTACCAGGGCGATAACCCGAACAGGAGCTAAGCAGATTCTCCCGGATCGTGTGTCCGACGCTGAAGACCATCGGCCGATTCCTGTCTGGCCGATTTTAGCGCCAACACACTTTTGGCATGCCCGGTGGGACAAATCCAAGATCTGATATGTCGAAGAACGCAGAAATCTCCGACAGCAACATCATTGAGGTCACAGAAGCGGATCTCAAGGACGACCAGAGGGAAGAATTAGCCAAACATCTAGAAGATTACAAGAAGATGTACCTCCAGTCGTTCAGTCATACCAGAAGCGGGGAGGCTATCAAGAAAGCTCCTATTCCAGTTCTCCGCCACATCACCATTGCTGAGGACTCGGGCAAGATGTCAAATATAATCCAACAGTCCGTTTATCAGGCATTCATTGACCAATCCTCAGTGATGACCAACACGGTGTATAACGCCGTCGCCAGCTCTCTGGCCAGCGGAGCAGTCCAAGGCTATCAGGGACCAGCATATGCCCCGCCAACCATGCTGCCAGCCAGAAGCTTATCATACACGTCCCAATCGGCTCCTCAGCCGATATTGACGCAACGCGAGGGGTACAACTCTCCATTGCCCCCAGCGTCTCCAAGATACAGCGGTGCACCATGTCTCCCATCACAGACACCGCTTCAACCCGTCCAGATTGCTTCTGTGCAATCGCTGCCCACAAGCTCAGTACCTTGGGGAACATCGGCGACGATGTATTTTCCCGAGCCAACGAACGGATATAGGAGTTATTCAATCCAGGTGCCACACCAATCGGCCGTCCGGCCGACGGTCCCCCAGTATCAGCCGATCTCATCAGAAATCGGCAGGGGGGCAAGCACTGTAGAAGCATTCAGAGGCGTGGCGCCGATGATGACATACGATGGGGGGGCGGATTCACTTCGCCATCAACTATCGGCTGCTCAGCAAAATTCGTCGATTCATCACCCAGCTGTACCAGCTCTTCAGCATATGCCCGCACCGCGAACAGCTGTTCATCAACAGCAGGTGGATTGGACGGCAAGAATAGCAGAAGTAATCCAGGACCAGTTTGGATTGAAGCCAAAAGTGCAAACTTACACCTACAAGACGCCATATCCATCGGCCTATGACTTGCTGCTGTTCCCACACCGCTACAAAGTTCCTGATTTCACCAAGTTTTCAGGGACGAACGATACATCCACTGTGGAGCACATCAACCGATTCATCATCCAGTGCGGGGAGGCTGCCACGCAAGATGCTCTGAGGGTGCGTTTGTTTTCATCGTCTCTGTCCGGATCGGCCTTCCAGTGGTTCACCACCTTGCCGCCAAATTCTATTGTTACATGGGCCGATCTGGAGAAACAATTCCACAAGTACTTTTACGCAGGAGTACACGAGATGAAGCTCTCGGATTTGACCAGCCTCAGGCAGAGGAGCGATGAACTGGTGATGGGATATATACAGAGGTTCAGAGAAGTCAGGAACAAATGCTACAGTCTGGCTCTGACCGATGCACAGTTGGCCGATATCGCTTTCCAAGGCCTCCTACCACAAATCAAAGAAAGATATGCTGCCCAAGAGTTTGAAAGCCTGAGCCAAATCGTCCACCGATTGTCAGGACAAGAGGTCCGACCGTTTGAACAGCGGAGGAATTTCCAAAAGAAGGTGGCATACTTGGAAGGATCTGAATCCGATGGGGAAGAGGAAATCGGCCTGGCAGAATGGGTCAAAGGGAAATAACCGATATCATGCCCTTTTGGGAAGAAAGAGCCAGAGACGTTCGGCTTTGACACATCAAAGGCCGATAAAATTTTCGATTTATTGCTTCAGGAAGGACAGATTAAGCTATCTCAGCATCACACCATCCCTTCGGCCGATCAACTTAAGAAGATGAAATACTGCAAGTGGCACAACGCCACTTCTCATGATACAAATGAATGCAAAGTCTTCCGTCAGCAGATACAATCGGCCATCGAGTAGGGGAGACTTAAATTTGAAACCCAACTAATTCGGCAAAACCGATGAAGATAGATCAGCATCCCTTCGCGGCCAACATGGTTAACGCTGGAGGAAATTCAAGTCAAACCAAGGTGCTGACGTCAGAATCGGCGAGAAGGGGCGGCGCCGTCGACCCCAGGAGGCAGATCACAACAGAAGAAATCAAAAGGAACAGGTGGGGGCCAGAACAACCACGCAAGCCCGTCACCTCCCAGTTCTTACTCAGTAAATATCGGCAGCAGCAAGAACAATCAAGATACCACGAAGAGATGATACGCCGGCATGAAGATCACTGGCAATGTCCGTTCTTCATCCATTGCTGGGAGAACGACATCAGATTGCCGTCTGCCGATAACTGTCCGGAGTGTAACGGATTGAGCTGCAACGATCACCCGAAGCCACACTCTAGGGACAGAGGATCAGAGCCGATTAGCAGAAATCGGCGCGGACGAGAGGAACAGCGCGTTTCGGTGCATGATCGGCTGGGGAGCAGAGTTGACCAGTACCACCGGTCAAAAAGCAAGATCGACCAACAGGATGGAGTGGGGGGCAGGATCAGCGTGCATGATCGGCTGGAAGAGATGGCCGATGACAGGGTGTCAGACGAGGATCCCCTAGGAAGGGAACCAGATAGGGAATACGCCAGATCATCGGCCAAACCAGTTAATCCTAGGTGGTGTCCCGATGGCCTATCCAGATTCCAGAAACGAAGGATCCAACGCCTACGCCAGTGGGAGCATCAAGAGGAAGAACAGAGGCAGATACCAGAGAAAAGAAATGTTAAGTCTCGGGTGTGGCGCCCAAAGAAAAATGATCAAGAAGCAAACAATCAAGAATCGGCAGCCGAAATCAACATGGTGTTCATATTGCCGATGGAATTCATGGCGCCTGATGATCGAGATAAAGCAACAAGAACGGAGGAAGATCAAATGGCACAACTGGTGTTAGAGCCGATGACGGCTACATTTGAGAAACCAGAAGAAGAAAAACGGTAGCATCTTAAAGCGTTGTTTCTCGAAGGCTATGTTGACGGAAGACCCGTTACCAGATTACTGGTAGATGGAGGCGCTGCAGTTAACATCATGCCGTATGCGATGTTCCGCAAGCTAGGCAAGGGCGATGAAGACCTCACCAAGACGGACATGATGCTGAAGGATTTTGAAGGCAACGTGTCTCCTGCCCGTGGAGTGCTCTGCGTCGACCTCACCATCGGCAGTAAGACCCTTCCTACCACTTTTTTCATTATTAATGGCAAGGGGTCCTACAACATGCTGCTTGGTCGCGACTGGATACATGCAAACTGTTGTGTCCCATCTACAATGCATCAATGCCTTGTGCAATGGGTCGGCGACAGCACAGAGATAGTCACTGCCGATTCCGCCTATAGCGTTGCAGCGGCCGACACGCAACAGTGGAGCTGTGAGCACGTCAAATGTATATCTGGCAGGACTTGGGACACTGACTTCCTGAAAGTGTCCGATTTTGGTCTACAGCCGATCCAAGCAGTCGGCTCTGAAGATTCAGAATAAATGGATCAGCTCGTCTGAGAAGACGGGAAACTTGGGCATGGGTTTACGTCGGCCGATTTATTGGAGATGGTAGATTTGGGAGATAGCAGCAAATCAAGGCCGACGTATATTAGTGCTAATTTGGATCCTGAGTACAAGTGTAAATTGATAAATTTATTAAAAGAGTTCAAGGATTGCTTTGCTTGGGAATATCATGAGATGCCAGGTCTAGACCGGTCTATTGTTGAACACCGGTTACCTATAAAATCAGGATATCGGCCAAAGCTGTTAAAGGACAAGTAATGGCCGATTTCGTAGCTCAGCATTGTGGACCAGAAATTGCTGCCGTTGAACCAGTTCCATGGACTCTATATTTTGATGGTTCTTCGTGAGGGGTCGGATTAGGAATCGGCATTGTTCTTGTATTGCCTCGGGGGGCAAGTTATAATTTCTCTCTACCGATAGAAGCTTCCGCAACTAATAATCAGGCGGAATATCGAGCCGTTCTGAAAGGCATACAATTATTAAAGGAAATCAAAGCTGATGCAGTTGAAATTTTTGGAGATTCCATGCTCATTGTGGATCAATTAACGGGGCGATCTGAGTGCAAGGATGATATCTTGAGGATTTATTATGAAGATTGCCTTCAGCTTTTAAAGGAATTCATGTCTGCAATAATTGAGCATATCCCCAGAAATTATAATGAAGAGGCCAACAGGCTGGCCCAACATGCCTCCAGGTATCGGCCGATTCAGGGAGCGATGATGCTAGAGCTCACGGCCGATGACTGGCGAAAGGAAATTGCCGATTACTTGAAAGATCCGTCCCAAAAAGTGGATCGGCGAACACGTTTTCAGGCTACAAAATATGTGTTACTTGAGGATGATTTGTTTTATCGGACGATTGATGGAGTTCTTCTCAAGTGCCTGGGAACAAAAGAGGCAAAGTTGTTGATGGGAGAGATCCATGACGGCGTATGTGGAGCTCATCAATCGGCTCACAAATATTATTGGCCGACTATCCTTGAAGATTGTTTCAAGTACTACAAAGGATGCCAAGACTGTCAGAAGTTTGGTAATGTACAGCGTGCGCCAGCATCGGCTATGAATCCGATAATTAAGCCGTGGCCGTTCAGAGGTTGGGGAATAGATCTCATCAGACAGATTTATCCTCCATCAAGCAAAGGGCATAAGTTCATATTAGTAGCCACAGATTATTTTACTAAGTGGGTGGAGGCAGTTCCTTTAAGGAACGTGACGTCGGCCGATATGATTGAATTTGTTAAAAGCCATATTATCTATCGATTTGGTATTCCTCAAACCATCACAACTGGCCAAGGAACAATGTTTACTTCTGGAGAATTCGGAGAGTTTGCCGCCGATATGGGGATTAAATTATTAAATTCTTCTCCATACTATGCTCAAGCCAATGGCCAAGCAGAATCGTCCAATAAAGGGATAATCAAACTAATCAAGAGGAAGATAGAAGAGCAACCCAAGAAGTGGCATATGTCTTTTGCTGAATCTTTATGGGCATATAGGATGGCTTGTCATGGAGCCACTAAGATATCCCCTTATCAGTTGGTTTACGGTAATGAGGCGGTCTTGCCGTGGGAGATAAGGATAGGGTCAAGACGTATATCGTTACAAGATCAGTTAACGGTCGATTATTCCTCTCTCATGAAAGATGAGCTTGATGATTCGGCAGGTTTACGGTTGAGAGCCCTGATTAGTATAGAAGAAAACAAGAAAAGGGTGGCCAGATGGTATGACAAAAAGGTCAAAGTTAAACAATTCTCTCAGGGAGATTTGGTGTGGAAGTTGGTGCTGCCGATAGGATCCAAAGATCCCAAATTCCGTAAATGGTCACCCACTTGGGAAGGGCCGTACAGAATCGGCCGATGTGCCCCTGGGAATGCATATATTCTGGAGACAGTCGAAGGGGAGGAATTCCCAAGAGCTTTAAACGGACGATATCTGAAGAGCTACTATCCAAGCATTTGGGTAGATGCATAACTTACAATAAAATATATCAAGATAATATGGCCGATTTCTCATCGGTTTTTGTCTACGCATCTGATGAAGAAAACACTGGGATTCATTATTGGATGAAAATGACAGAGTACATGGCCGACATGGTACAAGTCGCCCTTAGAATAAAAATACCGATATGTCTACTGGCTACGCCTACGCTGGATTTCTCTCTCAATGCGACCCAGTTCTATCATAAGGCTGAGCCTTCTCTCCTTCGGGTCCTCTGCAGTGGCTCCAGTTTCAGTTTGGTTGCAAAGTTCTATCAATAGGCGGGTCTTCTTCTCCTCCAGATCCTCCATGGCAACTTCGGTCTTAGCTTTACAAGGAAGTGGAGGATTTTTTTCAGGAGATGGTCGCTTACGGACCAAAAAGTGAGCATCTATGAGGTCCCAGTATTCTTGGACAACAGCAGGGACATGATCCTTGAGTTCCCCAGCATGAGCTCTTATCAGATCTGTATCTGCCTGTGACAGTGGTTCTCCTGAATGCATGATTTCAATCGCTCGTTCTAGACCAGGGCTGAGACGTTTTGGCTAAATAGAGATAAAAGGGGTTACCCAACATCAGAGCGATTGAGATGCTTAAGGGAAAGGCAGAAGAGAAGTTCATACCTGGTTGACGGAGGAAGAAGATGAAGAGGACGAGGAAGACATCTTACTGTTCAGTTTGGGACAGTAAAGGGGGAAGAGAAGATAAGTGATGTGTATGCCTCTGGAGATGGTGAATGGTCTACTTATAAAGGAAGGAAAGGTAGATGGATGGTGAGACACGTCCTATCGGAGTAAATACATACATAAATGCAAAGCTGACTGAAGAAACAGTTCGAAACCAAATCGGCGCAGTAACATTGAAGGAGCAATAAATGTTACAGTGTTCTTTACAACCCAAGAAAAGCATCTATGGCTACAATGGCTTGTCGTCTAATTTGATCGGCCGAATCTAGTACTCTTTGGTCGTCATCGGCCGATCCTGGGACTTCTGACACACGGCGACGAAGCCTTATCGTTTCACGGGCCAGATGCTGTCTCTCTTGCTTCAGCTCACTGATGATGGATGGGAGTTCTTGGAGTTTCTTTTCTTCAGCGGCTATCTCTTTGGTTATCTGTTCCATCTCCTTTGCCAGCTCTGCTCTTCTCCGTTTCAGCCGATCTATCGCGCCGACAATATCCGAACGACAGCTTTCGAGGAAATTGATCTTGTGGTGTACCTCCTGAGTCCGATGCTTGTATGAATCGACCTCCTCCTGAGTTTTTGCCATCTGAGCACGATCGGCCATATGGCGCAGCGCCCTGGAAACCGGAATATGCATATGCTCTATATAGGCAGCATGCGCTAAATTTTCTGATACTTCTTCCGGGATTCGAACTTTAATCTCGTTGAAAAGTCGTCGAATCGGCGATGCATCTTCTACCAATCGGCCGATGTCATCTTGAAGGAGAGTGCGCATGCTTTCAAGCTTGGCGCGGACATCGTTGGGGGTGGAGCTCGATGGAATTGGGTGTGAAGCAATTTCCTCGTCATTGGGCAGGGAGACGGCAAAGGAGAAGATGCTGTTATTGGGGGTGTCTAATGGTAAGCAAGCAGTAAAAGGAAATCGGCCGATTCTAATGGTAAGTTTGTTACCTCCTTAAAGCGAATTTCTCTTGCCTGCGTCGGTGGAAGCGTTTCCCTTGTCTCAGGGGCTGGTGCAGTTGGCTCGTCGGAGGAGGAAGATTCAACGATTATTAGTGCTCCGCTTGGACCAGCTTCCTGAGAAGGATATAAAAGAAGATCCTGTGAGTATGCTATGGGAAATTGAGATGAGATGGCGTGAGAAATTTGCCATGCCTCTGTGGATCTCCCGGCCGATGTCTCTTGCGGGGTAGTAGTTATCATACCCAAATCGGCCTGCATCAAGATCGGTTAAGTTTTCTGAAGATTAAGAGATCAAGGTAAGAGATCGTTTACCTCGACAATAGGAGCTGCTGGAGTCTCGGCTCCCACTTGGGACGTGGCCGATTGCTGCGGAGATTGCGGTGGGATAGCTTGTGCAGCCTGGCAGAGGAATAGAGTTAATGTCAGTGGAAGATTTGGAGAATATATGAAATAAGTAAGATTACCTGAACAGCTTCTACTAATTGTGATGCTGCAGCTGCCCCGACTTCGGCGGTGACTTGGGGATCGGCCATCTCGACAACCGGCAAAGATAAAGGGATTGAAGTCCCGGCCGGTGTCACCACCATCTGGTCGGCCGATCCGATACGGGGAGTCTCAACCGATGCCACTGCCATCTGGTCGGCCGATCCGATACGAGGAACCTCAGCCGATGCTATTGCCGTCTGATCGGCCGATCCGATGCGAGCTCGCACTCGACGGCTGGTTATCTTCGACGTTGGCCTTTATGGTGCTCGCTTCGATCGGCCAGTAGAGATATCCTTGATGGTTGGAGCATGGAAGCCGATAAGTGGATACGGCGTGTATTGGTGATGACTATCTATCGGCCGGCCGCTTCGGCTCCGCATCGGAGGGACATGGCTTTCAGACTAAGGAGATGAACATGAGTTAATAATAAGATGACAATGTGGAAAGAAATAACATTGGAATCGGCTGAGAAAAAAGGACATACCGCTGCATTTGGATCAATGTTCTCTGCGTCCAGAATGTTGCAGTAAGACGATGGAGATTTACAAAAAAGATGTTGCTTCCATTCTGCCCACCATAATTTGAATTGCTGGGTGGCAAAAGAGGAAACTGACCAATTATTCAGGTCAATAGTACTGGAATCGGGTACTAAATCGCACAGCCGACTGTAATCAAGACTTGAGGTCAGTCCATCTCTGAATTTCGCCTGACCGGCGAAGTAGACCTGAATGGGCAGTTGGCCAAAACCCAGTTGCCTTGCCGCAGCCGATGGATTGTAGAACTCGTATGTGGGAGAGTCCTTTCCTGAGAAGAAATTGGCTGGCAGAATCCCCGGCTTGATCAAGACATCCATAAGCTCTCTGTCAAAAGTATGGGTGGAGAAATCGTAGCTTGTGGGTAATTCAAAAATTGGCTCCATTGCTTGATATGGGTGCCAGCTGATGGTCTCTTCACTAAGGCCATTATAAAAGCATCTGAAGTACTCAGTTGTGCGGGTAGCAGTAAATTGGCAGCCGGGGAAGGCCGATGCCGCTTCTCCAAAAGATCTGCAGTGACGTCGGATGGATGGATTCTCCTCTGACTCAATATTAGGGAAGGTTTTGGTCTCTATCCGTTGCTGAGAGACCTTGCTCATGTATAAATTGAGCCAGAGGGTGATGAACCACCAGGGACCACCAGGGTTCCCGATCGGCTCCCCCTTCGACAACTTGGTGCCGATTTGGTGCATCAGGTAATAGACCGATCCCAGTAAATGTTTTCCAAGGGGGATGGCGGATCCTTGTGACAACGCCTCTACTAAAGCTTGGGTGTTTGAAGAGCGGCCAACTGCTCTGCCACAGAAAAAATGCTTTTCTAGCCACATCATCAAAAAGGCAGTATGCTCCCTCTATGAGACTGTCCCGGTCTTCATATTTTTGCTAATATACCCTTTCCACCCGCCGATTCCTTTGGTCTCTAGCCGATGTGATGGCTTGAACAGATAATTGAAAGGGGTATCGGATGAGGAGACATCGAGGCCGGTCAACAGCAGAACATCGGCCAGGGTTGGGGTCATAGGTCCATGTCCGAAAAGGAATGCATTAAGTGCATCAGACCAAAAATAAGAGGCTGCCATGACCAGAGGTTCATTTCTTTCCATCTGAGACAAAGATAAGTCTATGCACTGGCCGATTTTTTATTCCTCCCACTGAACCTTCCAAGATCCGGCCACCCTCTGGTACCATTCTCTCCATCCGGGGGTTTCGTTTGGCCAGGATCTGAAAGTGCCTACCCAGTGAGCTAAATCCATGGATGATTGCTTAAAAGGGATTCTATGAGTTTCTAGGCTGATCAGGTCCATTGGATCAGGGTTCCCCATAGGGCCCAAACAGATGAGGTCAGGGGATTCTGAGAGTGGAATGGTAATTCGGTGCCTAAGTGCCTAAAAAAGGGAAAAGGGGAAGAAACTGAGAGAGGATCCGGAAAGTACTAAAGCAGTAGAAAAGCGAAACTGGGGGCATGTGTTGACGCCAGATTTTGACACGTGTTGAATCAGCGTCAGGAGGAGAAGATTGGCCGATGCGGCAAATCTGAAGGCTACAGTAACGAATCGGCCGATTGAGATAACAGTTGAAAATCGGCTGATTGGTGATACAGCTTGCGCCAACAGGATGGGACTATTTCGGAGGGTCCTGGTCAAAAGTTGGTCAACAGGGCAACGCTGAGTCGGTCAAGGAGCGATTGAAAAGAGTCCTGATTGGTTTAGGGGACGGCGGCGGAAGATTCTGCGGGTGTCCGTTTCCTTTAGAAGTTCTTATAGATATAGTAGTTTTTCTGTTTTTTTAAATAAGGTTGTAACAAGTCGTAATCGACCAGGAGTCCTAGTTTTAGGGTATAAATAGGAGTCGTCAGGGTCTTGCAAAAATATCAACACATCAATCAACAACAATACTCCTACTTTTCCAGCAATTTATTTTCAAGTCGGCGACTTCGCCAATACTTTTCTTCTTTCACGAGTTCGTACGGATTGGCAGGGCTGCATCAACTTGACCTCCGGCCAATTGGTAGGTTCCGCTTATCGAGTAATATCCGAGCTTTAACTACGGGCGCATCGCTGTGGTTTCGTTTGGATTTATTCACCAGTTATCGATATTTACTAGAATTGCAAGTTTTACCTGTTATTCTAGTATTATCACCAGTTATCCAGCTTGTGATCGGAGTAATCGGCTCCCTGATCGTTCTTCCTCGATTTATCATCTTACAGCCGATTAGATCTATTTCAAGTGTTGCCTCCGTACTAATTGTTTAGATCGCTCTAGCAGTCTTCCTTACAATTACTACACGATTATCGGCTGATCCATAGCCGATCATCTCTACAGCAAATCGGCCGATTCGCCGCCGACGCGCTCCTCAGGACAGATCGGAACTCCAGCCGATCGGAGCGCCTGTAATTTAATACTTTATTTCCTTGTCAATCAACAGGTCAGATTGACAAGCACGCCGCGCGAACCGTACCAGGGCGATAACCCGAACAGGAGCTAAGCAGATTCTCCCGGGTCGTGTGTCCGACGCTGAAGACCATCGGCCGATTCCTGTCTGGCCGATTTTAGCGCCAACAGAGTGCCTACCTACTAGTCCCTGTTGTACATTCAACCCTTACATGTAAGTCTGATTTGGATTCTAATAACTAGGGAAGGTTAGCAATTGACACTAGGCAGCAGCCAACGACAGATGCTTGTAGCAGTGTGTTCCAGAAATCCATACGACACACACGTTATAAGTTGAAGCAGAAATACTTTGCTGGCGTCGCTGCAAATGAGATCCGCACAACCTCTCCTGTCTCCAGCATGACTAATGCACAGTGGTGTAAACTTATGATGGAGACTAACACATACATCTCATGCAGGAGGTTTCTGAGAAGAACAAGCTAAATCGGGGCAGAGTCTTGTTACCTTCAGCAACAGGATCACGCTGCAATGTTGCACAGTTGCATTCATATGTAAGTGTCAACACGCTTCTAATGTAACATCTTCATTTTTTTGCTTCCCATTATTGTTGCACTTCTGTCTGTCTCTCGTGGAAAGTTCCATTATTCTTTAAGTTTGATTCATGCATTTGGTACATCATCAGCACCAGAACAAGAGCAACAATGCCGAACCCACTAAAGTCACCGAGGATGAAGAGCTCCAAGTTGATGAAGATGTCGAACCCACTGAAGTGGATGCCGTGGTAGCCTTCAAGGTCTGCCATACCAGCAGCAAGAACGGTTTGAGTACCGCGCCTAGAGATGCAGTTGTAAGTCCCCGTACATTCTTTCAGCAAGAGTTTCGTCCTTCTTTGTCCAACACTCTGTACATACCACTTCATATATTGTTAACGTGCATGGTTGCTTGTATTTCTGAGGTTTGTTAACAATTTTTAGTACCAGTTATCCAATCTACCTTTGTTCCCAGTTTGTTTAATGTTCCTTTTTCTAGATTGTTTATCCAATATAGTCAGTAAGCTAATAGTTCATCTTTACCTTTTGTAGATGTTAATGGAAACTATACAGGCAGACACTGTTGCTGATGGGCAGTCAAGAGCCTAGTGCTGAGGTTGTTTCCAAGGCCCTCTCCCAGGCCAGCTCCAATAGCGTTTTCTTGAAGAATGCTGATGTAGCCACTCCCTCCTCGAGGTCGAGGTGTCGGTCATCTTCTGAAGCTTTGGTTCGTGAAGAACTTGATGCTGAAAGACAGGGTCCATCTGTTCTACATGAACGAGTGGAAGAACTCCAGAGGAATAGTGATGATCTACAGAGGAAGAGTGATGTGCTACAGAGGGAGACTGAAGCAGCACATGAAGCGCTGGAGAGAACCCAAAGGCAGTATGAGGAGCTGAAGAAGCAACAGGAAGATAGCCATCGCCTCCTTTTGCAGTTCATCCAGGCCCAAAGCAACCTTGGTACCTCTCTTCAGCTCTGATCCTATGTGTGTGGAACTATAGTGACCCTGGACATTCCCATTTATGTCGTAATGTGATTCTGAATAGTGTCCCGCTAATTGTGGTCATGTAATGTAACTATTTGAGCAACAATTATGATGTATAATGTTGTTTTGTGACAAAATGGTGCTTGATAAAAATAGTTCTGTGACGAAATAGTTCTATGATGAAAATGGTTCTGTGATAAAATAGTTCTATGACGAAATGGATCCATATGGGAACGACATGCCGCAACAGGAAAATGACACGTGCACAAATAGGGCACCAACACGTGGCAGAATAGGCAAATGGCACGTGGGTCAGCCAGGAACAACCACGTGGACAGCTAGGGCACCGACACGTGGAAGAACCTGGAAATGAAATGTGGGCCAGCCAGGAAAGTACACGTGGACAAACAGGAGAAGGACAATTGTCACAAGCGCGGAAGGACACGTGGGCAAATAGGAAGCTGAAACTTGGTAGAACAAGGAAAGGACACCTGTCCATCCTTAAAACCGACACGTTGGCGAACAGGAGAAGGCCACGTGGATGAGCAGCACAACGACACATGCACACATAGGAAAGAGGCACGTGGCTGAATCGATTGAGGCCACGTGGGCAAGCTGCAGCACGACACGTGTACAAACGAGAAGACGACACGTGGCTCCGTCTGGTAATGAAACGTGGCTACGTCCTGGAATGGCACGTGCCGCTGTCGCAAGGTGGCACGTGTGCACCTTAGGCAAGGACACGTGGGCTGGCCAAATAGTGACATGTGTCGACCTGAGGCGAGGACACGTGGCTGCCCGCAGAGTGACACGTGGGTGGACCAAATACTGACACGTGGGCTGCCCAAATAGTGACACCTGTCGACCTGAGGCGAGGACACGTGAGATGCCTAGATAGTGATATATGGGCGGACCGTATAGTGACACGTGGGCTGACCAAATAGTGACACATGGCGTCATCCAAGGTCATCACGTGTCGGTCCCCCTTTGCGGCACGTGACGTCTGACACGTCACTTGACAGCGTGGATGACATGTCAACAGCCAACATGGACATTTTCATGTTAGCTGCCAGCATGGATGACACGTCAACCGGCAACATGGACGGCGCCATGTCAGCTGCCAGCGTGGGCTGGAACACGTGGAATCATCTTTTGGTGATGTTTTGCAACTCGTCACAGAAGCAAAATATGCTTCCGTGATGAACGTTTTTTCGTCATAGAAAAAACAGTTCCGTAACATTTTTTGGAAGTTCATCACGGTAGACCTAATAGGACGCGGCTTCTAAGGCGAACACAAATTCATCACAAATTCATCACGGAAAACCTTCTGTGACGTATTTCACGTTTACAGTGACGAAAATCGTTCGTCACGGATGCCTTGATTTCCAGTAGTGGTCTAGTCGATGTGTGCCTCACCGATCATTCGGTGGCACCACCTCTACATGACTGAATCAGTCGGTCATACATAGAATTGCAATTGTGGGTTGCAACAGCTAGTTCCTTTGGTTTGGCTATATATACCCTATTGCCTGGCCATTTGGAGGGTGTTGGAGCTTGGAAAAGCTATAGATTTGGTTTCCACATTCACACAAGTGCTCTAGCTACCAAAGTGCTCAAAAGAATATTAAGGCAATTAGCGAAAGTCTTAGAGCTTGATTAGTGCTAGTTTAGGCCTCTTAGCGTATTGCTTTAGGGTTTAGCCTAGAGTTAGATGAGGTTTGTACAACTCCTTTGTATCGGTGCTTGCGCACACCAAGAGTTGTAAATCTGGGACTTGCAAGTCTTGCGAGACCGTCCAGCCGCGTTTGTGGAGTGGCCACCGGTAGTTGTGCAAGGGAGGAGAGGCCCTCGGTGATTTGCCAAAGCTCTACCTACTGAAGATGGCAGGGAGCATCCGGAAGAGGCTAGGTGGAGACCCACTTGCGCGTGGATAAGGCCTGTCGGCTATCCACGAAGTTACTTGGCCGGGGAGTTTATGCCTTTGCGCGGGCATTCCCTTGAGAAGGGCTCCAACAACGAGGACTCGTGGAAAGCGTTGCTTTTCGATACCTCGGTAAAAATTGTTGTGGCGGCACGCCCGGAGTTTGCATTCTCTACCCCTTACGGAGTTTGCATTCTCTACCCCTTACTTCCGCACTCATACATTCCGTATTTACCTTTCCTAGAATTGCCATGTGTAGTTTATAGTATTGGAACCTAGGTTGCAAAACTTTTATACAGTAGAGATAGCAACACATAAAAAAATATAGTGCACATTTAGATAGATTTTGGAGTAGGTTTTTATATGTGGTTGGAGCCTTAGTTTTTTAAACACCTAATATTCACCCCCTCTTAGGGTGTCACGATCCTTTCAACCTCCATTTCTAGGGGCGGATGATGGCGTGACACCATCCTAGAAATCAATTTTAGAGTTAATATAAAATAGTAGTTGTCACACCCGATTCTAGAAAGAACCAGATGCATCTCATGTGTGCACCAGGATCATGTTCACACACACATGATAGACGGAAAAGTGTAATATATCAAAGACAATGCTCAAAAAGTAACTAAATAAAGTATTTAAGAATATTACACTCCGTATAAAAGAGACACAAATGTCTTTAAACGATAAACCGTTATACCCTATACGAAGTCTGCAACAACTCCGTCTTCCATAGGCGATGACTGGTGAACGCAAAGCCTAGAACTCCTCGAAGTTGTCGAAGTTCTCCTCTTCAAAGTTTTCTTCTGAACAGCAGTGGGCAAGGGTGAGTACTCTTATGGTTGGTACTCAGCAAGTGGGGTGAATATGCAAGGCCATCAAGGATAGGCTAAGGTTTGCAGCAGCGGTCACTTTTAGTTAGTCAAGTATTTATTAAGAAGCACCTATTAACTAGGTCTAAGTTTATACCAACCTACTTTAGTAAAAACATAAAGATATCATCAACAAAAACATTAACCACGAACCACAATTTAATTAATCTTCAAGTTTCATTATCATGTGAGGGTCCAAGCCACTTGTAACCGTGAGTACGGCTGTTATAACAGTTTTACACTCTGCAGAGGATGTACACTTTACCCACAAATCGTGTTCCCCTGAATCGCCCAGGTTTGCAAGGCCCTTAAACACTTCTGAGGTGAGTGGCGAGGGTACACTGCGAAGCCTTTACAAAGACATGTCGAGAGCTAGGCAGCCCGCTAGAGTTTCAGTAGCAGTGTGGTCCATAAACCTCCCTAATGGTCAGCTCCTTAGCAAAGGCAGCTACCCCAAGAGGACCGGGCTATGACCCCTATCACCGACCCCCTCCTTGCCCTTTCGGTAAGGCCACCAGCAAACTACACATCTAATTAACTGGCTAAGGTCAGAGCCATATGACTTTGTGGTTGCACTGTTTTCTTGGGTGGTTCTCCATGTTCCCATTAAACAAAGTTGATCTTGATTTAACGCGGTATAACAACAATATGAAACGTGATTCAACAGTGCCATAAGAGTAAACCAACACCAATCCCAAAGTTTGCAACTAAGCGTGACTACCCAACATGAATAGTAAACCTAGGTGTTTCAAGGTTTGGGGTAAAATACTAGGTATGTCCTTAGCATAGGTAACCCATCAAGTTTATGCAAGCAACAATAGAGTAAAGTGAATTATCATGCTGTTGTTGGGATCAAATAGAATATGCAGGGGGAAAATCCACTTGCCTTCCTCAAACAGCTGTTGATTCTCTTCCTCGTAAACTTGCTTTTGATTTTGCTCGAACGTCACGTTGTCTACGCGATCACACAAACAAGCATATACAAACAAATAAGAAACAGTACAACAAACAATACAAACAGAAAGTAAAAAGATGATAATATTGTAGTTCATGATGCAAGGATCGCGTGAGCGCAAGAATCGCTGAAATCGGAGTTGAAACGATGAAGATATGGCTAAAACAGTGATTCAGGGACCTAACTGCGAGAGTTTTCAACTTCCAGAGGCTGGATCTAAAGAAATCAGGGGCTAAAACATAATTAAACCTTAAACAGAGGGTCGGGGTGCAAAACTAGAGGTTCTGGACGACGGGTACTAATTCTAGAAAAGTCAGGGGTCGGAACAGAAAAAGAAAGGGCTCAACTCTAATTATTTTTCTACTGATCTGGACTGCGGGTTGATTCCTGGAAAACCTAGGGGTTTTTCTGCAAAAGTTCTGGGGACGGCTAGGGTCGGGTGAATCTGGTCCGTTGGATCAGAATCGGCGGCGGGGTAAGGGTCGCGCGAAACGGACGCGGCTCGGATCTGTTCCGGCCATTAGATTTAGATCGAGCGGCAAGGGAAGGGTCGGCTCGACGGGGTAAAGAGGGTCGGGCGAATCGGAGCTGCGCTGGGCGCCGGCGGCGAGCGAGAGCTGCGGCGGACGGCCGGAGCTTCACCGAATCCGGTGTTCCGGGGTTTAGTTCAAGCTGGGTTTATGCCGGGGAGAGAGAGAGCGACACGACGAAGGTGTTGGTGGCCACGGGACGGCTGTGCGGCGACTGTAGACCGGCGGCCACGGCGGCGGGCGGAAACAGAGGTCCGGCGAGGAATCGGGTTTGTGGCGGAGCGAGAGAGAGGGGAAAAACGGGTGCGGCTTGGTACTCACCACCTCGCGGAACTCCGACGAGAGTTGAAGGCGGCGGAGAAGCAGCGGGACGCGCGAGTCAACGGAGGGGCGGTGACACGGGGTGGCGGCGTTCCTCCAGTGTGCGACTTCCAGCGGCGTGCGACGGTGTGGAGTAGAGTAAGGGATTGAGGACAGCTCTGGGTGCGAAGTGGGGCTCCGGCGGGGTTTTATAGGGGCGGAGTGGCCGGGGAAAAGGAAGGCGGCGGCTCACGCGGCGGCCTGCGAAGGAAAGGGGCGGAACCGCGGCCAGTAAGGCAAGCCTGCGTCGTGGTGAAGGAAGGAGAGGAGATGCGGGCGACGGCGCGGAGTCGATCCGGACTCGGGGTGAGGAAGGAAAAAGGAAGAGGAAAGCACGGACGACGGCGCGGCGGAGAAAGGAAAGAGGGAGGAGCAGAGGAAGAAGAAAGGAAGGTGGAAGAAGGCGCCAACAGGTGGGGCCCAGCTGTCGGTGGGAGAGGTGTAAGGGAGAGTTGGTGATTTTGGGTTGGCTGGTTTGGGCCGTCTGAGTTGGGCCACGGGGAGAAAAGAAAAGAAGAAGAAGAAAAGGATTTGGGCGGACTAGATTGGGCCGCGAGAAGAGGATAAAAGAAAGAAGGAGAAGAGAGAGAGGTTTGGGCTGGGCTGAAAGAAAAGAGTAGAAGAAGAAAAAGAAATAAAGATGCATGCACAATTTTATTTTGTAACTTTTATAAAAATACTTTTAAAATTTTATTTCATATATTTTGGGGTGTTACAGTAGCATACCCCATAGAGTTACAAGTACCTGTGTAGTGTTGTGGAGAGGAGAGTACACGCGAGGCTTGAGGTGTAAGCGGTTCAAACCCTGGTTTACACAAGTGTGCATATTTTGGCAAAAAAAAATCGGTAGTAGAGGGGGTGGTGGTGGCTGGTTGGTGCAGATATTTTTTTTTCTTTTTTATTTTGCTGTTTTTGATTTTTTGTCGTATTATGGACATTGATTTGTAGGGCGGATCCCTGAAAATCGATTTCTACAGACAGGTGACGACGTCAAGGGTTGGCGCGTTATCCGCCCCTACAAATAGCTATTTTTAGCTGCAAGAAATAGAAGTGCGTACTGCATCCGCCCCTAAAAAGATGTTTTTACCCATCCCTAGAACCCTTTTTTATAGTGATCCTAACCCCTATTTTGCCTTGCAACTCCTTTACCCGTTAAACAGAAATACACTGTTATCCAGCATCTCCACAGTTGAACATGGAAGGATTCTAAGACCCATTTCTGGCTCAGCTAAAGATTGTACAAAACAAAGCTTGTGGATTGTGAAAAGTTGGATTGCAAAAGGCTGAAGGTTCCAAAAGCTATATTGTGGTAGCTGTTTGACAACTTGAATTCTATTACCTCTTGCTCTCTTTCTCTCTAGTCTGTTCTAAAAATCTCTAGGATGCCTTGTAGTATTTCAGGACGGAGGGAGTACCGGTCATTTTTTGAAACCTTTGTAGAGACTAGTAGTCATCCACCCAAATTTCAAAATAAGCTGGATATTGGTCAGTTGCTCTATCTTCATTTTTACATCAGGGTCTGATAGCGTTTTTGGAATTGAGAAAAACACTTACTAATGTCCCCTCAATGGTTAACACCTGCCCTGTCCCCAACTACCCAATATAATGAATATTAGTCTTAGTACGAATGTAAATATACATGGCGATTGGCACAGAAAGTCTAACTAGGAGTTGATTCATGACAGATAGACCCCCTTTTTACCCACTTTTAGTATTAACAATCAACAAACAAAAGAACCACAAGGATTGACATCATAAGTTATTTTTAATACGAATTGGCATTCGAAGGTACCACCTTATGTGTTTAGGGCTCCTTTTCTCATAGAGAATTATTTAGGCTTGTCAAGCACATTTCTCATGTGGTTTCTTGTGATGTCATGGACACATGTATGGTAAAAAAAAAGTTAGGGTGCTCGGTTGTGCTTATTCTGGCTGCAGCTGCAGCTGCCACCAGCAATAGCTACAGTAATTTTTGCTTGCTGGCTGCTGCAATAGTACAGAATTTTTGCTTGCTTGCTGGTGGTTGTGCTCATGTGTTGTAGGAAGCTCAATCATTTTCGAAGTGTTTATCCTTGGATTATGACTGGTACGTAATCTGACCTGCAATTACTTTGTGCAAGTTATAGTACTGAATTTTGCACCACTAGTTTGAAAGACCACAAATAAACTAGTGAAAAGCTAGCTCAACTCCAAGGAGCATGGTGCTGAATGCGCATGGAAGTGGAAGTATGGTTGGTATTTCACCTAGCTAGCACATTCCCATCTCAATCAGGTCAGCTCCGAGGATTACGTTGACTCATTGAACCGGCGCCAGTTAATTAATGACGCGTCAAGCCTGGAGAAGCGACATGTAACGGCTCCGAATAGGCAACACGTAACCATCCCTTTCCGGGCCGATCGAGCGCGCATCATGGCGGCGCCCTCCGCCGAACATGGGGACCAGCGGCCGGCCGTTGCCGTCGCCGGTCCGCGGTCGGCCCGCTTGGCCGTATGCGAGTTATGCGGGCGGCCCACTCGGCCTCGTGGGCGGGGGGGTCCAGCCAGACCCGATGAGCACCCCGGCGCGAGGCGCCAAGCGCGCGCCCCCGTCGCGGTCGCCCTCTGGCCAGTGGTCACCTCTCAACTCTCATCACACGTCGGACGCCGCCGGTCGCCGTCGCGCGTGGATGCCGCGTGGGGCAGGCGGCTGATCCCGATCGGCTAGCCGCCCTGCACCGCAGCTCCGCGCCGGCGATGTGAGAGACGGCGGCGTTCATCCTAGTACCAAGACGCGGAAAATCTTTGCTGCCGAAATTTCCCACTTCCAGGCCGGAGTTGCGCAGCCAACAAGTTTACTCTCTCATACTAGTCTCTTTTTGATAGGGCGGATGCTCCGACAGCAGTCGGCACTCGTGGCTCGCCAGTCCTTACCAGTTTCGTCTACTTGCTGTGATGGCGTATATTGAGTGATGTGATGCTCCAAAACATACACTCGGCTTTGTGAAGGAACATTGGCGAGCCTCAAGTCCAACCCAAACAAGATGATTCCAAAGGAAAAAGCATAAAAAAAACACGGTAATGACAGAGCTTAAGAGCATGTCATAAGCAAGCATGAGAGAAGAAGAAACTAAAGGTGACGGCAAAAAGGGAAGTTCCAGAGGAGCTGGGAGAACAGTGGTAAGAAGTGATAGACAGCGGTGTATCACACGAGGAACAGTGAAACAAGAGGTGGTCCTCCTGGGACATACCCATCCGCCGTGCCGGGTCCATACAGTTTGTTGCCGAGTCCGAATTTTTGGCCTCTGCATCAAGTTGATGGATCTCCTGTGGGGCTCGATCCCCTCATCACCTTAAATGAGCTTCAGCCGGACATCCAGGCAAAGCATAGCTAGTTTGTTCCCAGCCCGCGAGTTGCTATCAGCATTCAAAGCAAGATCTCCGAGCTAAATCCTGTGCGACGGACCTAACGGTGCTGGTAGGACAGCAGGCTCCAGCTCCGGCTCCAGTTCCTTCTTTTGGTGGTCACTCTGCTTAAGCTTCCGGTCTTCCGGAGGACCAGGTGACCGAATGAATGCGCCACAATTAGGGCGATCAATACCATGTTTAATGCACAGGTGGAGGGTTAAGAGAGTGAAATCTAACAAACTTCCGGATCCGGATGCGTTAACCAAGATTGCCCACAATTGTTTAACAGGATACGATTCTATGAGAGCACGGAGAACACCAACATCAGCCAAGTTGACTTCCCTTTATTTGTTTCGATGATTCATGTCACGGATGATCAAGAGATCCACAAGACTCACGGTACCACATACACTTTTTGTATATCCCCCTTTTGTGTTCAAGAGATAAAGCAGTTGAAACCTGGGTCAAAGAGGGGGCAGCATCTCTAGAACTCCAGCAATCGGCCTCTGAGGATGGCCTCAGCCTTCCTGACTTCCTTCACTGGTCCAATGATGAACACCTACATATAGCACACGCATAAAAACATCAGTAAAGCAATATGTTCATTTGGTTCTGTAGCTGCAGAATGATTCAAGCTTATTAACTAAATAGTACGGATGTCTGTGCATTAGGAAGAACCTCCTAGTGTGATCTTGTGATCTTATTCTAACACTAATACCAATTGCTTTCAAGCAGGTGTTGGCTTATGGGTGCATACAGCTGGAATGATTCAAGGCCGTGATTGAGACATTTAGAGGTTTGCATAGCATGCAAATGGGATAGAAAACTTTCATCTGAACCTGAGCTCCATTCAGGCCAGCCTAGTGGTATATACCACACCTCAGCCACAAGATATATGCATCTGTCCAATACTGATCACTGAAAAATATGTCATAATTCTTTCTAGAGTTTCTACGACATGCGGACCAAGGACTACTTGTAGTAGGCACAGGCAATGAACATATCCAGGATTAAGCTTAACTGCATAAGATCAGTGGTGTATGAGGAATTATTGCTACAATAAAGCCTGTCACTATAGACATTCTGATGGCGAAGACAAAGATTGAATGGTCTCCACAGGACAAAACAAAAGAAAAGGAAAACAGCAACACTTATGCAGAACTACATATCATTTACAACTATTCCCTGTCAAGAATCACAGTTCGAATCCATTTTCATATGTTTGTGATATTTCAAATTCAGAAATGAGCTTAGCTTTCAGCAAAATATTTTCACGTGTATTAACGAAAATGCCTTGTTAATTGATTTATCTAAAAAACTCTAGCTATTGCAGTTCAATATTCAAACAGGAAACTGAATCAGCAATTCAGTGAAGCCCAGCATGACTCTGGTATGAATAAATTATTTGTGACAAACAAGGCTATGGGAAACCTACCCTGTCTGGAGGTCCCTTAGCACCACCAATATGGATTTCAACGCTGCAGAGAGGAACCAAAAAAACAGAGAGAAGATCAATGAAGCTTAACAGCATAGAGGATGTGATATTTACAAAATCAGACTCAAGATGTTTACTTGCAAGATTCTTTGACAGACTTTATTGTTGATCCCTTTCTGCCAATGACTCGTCCCATTTTCCCAGGAGGCACATCTAAGACTGATAGGATATCCACTTCAGGAACATGAACATCAGCTTCAATGTCACCTGTCTCATAAATATGAAATATCAATTAGAATAAATGCTCTGCAATGCCAAAAAATGTTCTATTGATTCGATTGACAAAATTGAAAACCTTTGGTCCAAGAACTAAAAAAATGTTATGTGAACAACTCCCTGCCAATGTTAGTGAGGATTATATCTAGACCAAGGTAGGTTGTCAAAGTTTCAAGTTACTTTATAGAAGTCTGAGCCTACACTGAACTACGGCTGTTCAAACTGAGTTTTGCTAACCCATGAAAAGTTGGTTTCATCCAGCAGCCTGCTGCCTTTGCTACAGCTGTTAGCTGTCGTGTGGCTTGCTAGCCACAACAAGCAGTTTCAAAACAGGATTGTGAACAGCTTTGTACAGACCTACAGTAAACCCACATTAAAATAACAGTCATGCATTCAAATTTATCTGAGAGACTCAATGCAAAAGGTAGAATAGATTTAGTATGTGGAAAGCTCCTTAATTTAGAAAAGAAGGTTAGAAAATCTTATTATACGTACTGACCTGGGACAGGAGGAAGAAGCGGCCAATCTGCAAACTGGTTGTTGTTTAAGCAAAAACACCTGCAGTATAGCTCACTGCGAACTGCCAGACGCCATAAAGATACTTTGCTTAACTTCTCCATCATTTTCTCATGGATGTTGAGAAGGAAGCGGACATCATCTGTGGCTGCTCGAACCATCATATCGGACAAGGGCCTAATTGTCCAAAAGTTAGGGTCCTGAAATCCATTAAAACAATATTATTTATCAGGTTTCCTCGGGGAGACATTATCGAAATAACAGAACATCAAATAGTAAGGCAATATCATGGAAAGTAAACACAATATCAGCAACAAGGTTGTTCTAAACAGCAGGTTGCTAACCTGCCTTAGAAGGGTACGGACTTCTTCCTTTTCAGGATATGGTATGCCTACATAAAGCAGTACCACAATATCACACCATATGGACAATCAAACATTAAAAATAGAAAATAATAAGGAATGAAATGCATCACATCATACACCGAATGAACATGTACAGTGTAAGCAGGCTAAACAAATATGATGTTTGGTAGCAACAGCACTTTTTAACAATATGAATGATTGAGATGATATGTTCTATGCTTCTAGCTAAGCTGCATGCACCCAATTATCATCTCAACAAAGATATCAGCTCACTTAGCCAAACCAATCAGACCAAGATCAACCATAGGCTACTAACAAGCTGGCAAACATGGTTCTAGAATTGGGTAGTAGTCTAGTCTCGATGCCATGGACTGGCTAACTAGTTGTGATGACTTCATGTCTTGCCGCAACCATGAGCTACTTGCTAGTTGTTACCAATAGTTCACTATTGCACTACCACCTATTGCAACTTAGCATAATCTACATCTACCACCTCAAGTTGGTTGTTGCTATTATATCTAGATCTAGAACAGAGCAGAGAAAAAATAGGAAAGAGAGGAAGGGAGAAGGCTGGGTGAAGTAGGACTGTAGGAGACAAAGGAAGGAGGGAATGGATAGTAATAAGGTGATGGTGATGGCTGACAGAAAGAGTTGCAATGCACAAGAGCTCACATGAGTTGATGACAGGATGCTGCAGCAATGTAGGACGAATGGTGGCTGCAGGGCGCAATGGGTACTTTTCTGGCTTCACCGCATTTGTGACTATTGGTTTAGAACTTTGAGGTTTCATCAAAGCTGCACTGTTCTTGTGTGGTTCTATTAGTTGTTGATGGTCTGTTGTAATGATGTGGCTAGCTGAGCAGTAGGAATTGTGTGTTAATCCGTTATACATCACATGGCTATGTACCGCACTCAAGACCTACGAGCCTTCTCAACCTCACCCACCCTCCTTCCCTTTGTATCTTGGATTGACTGCCTCTGGTCATTGCTGTCCAATCAACTTACCCTGCTAGTTGAGTCATAGATCCCAGTAGACCTACCCGGGCAGGTTGGTATCCCCATACACACCAATCAATACAGCTAATGTGGAATTGAAAGCACATCATGTCCAAATTCTGCTGTTTAAAAATATATCTAACTTTTATTTCAAAAGTATCGAACTTTTATATCAAAAGTACAGAATCGAATGATGACATCCTAATCATATTTAGGGAACTGAGTATACAGTGAGCCATAAAGTCCACCATTAGATGAAAGATCCAGACTATCAAATCATGTCAAAAAGAATTTGGTAAAACACTTTCAATAGCTCCCATGGCATATGACAGAAGCATAAGCACAAGTATCTTCAGGACTAGGTTTCACAATATAAAGTGAAGGTTGCAATGGTAAATATAATAAGGAAACTATGCTAGGCTGCTAGCATTCATGCAAAGGTAGACAGCTTGAATTAGAGTTCAGTACATACCACAGTACCGCGGATCAGCAAGAAGGCTGACAAAGGATATGTAATCATCAAGTGTTCTCTCTTTTCCTTCCTGCTCTTCTATCAGAGAATAAGCGATCTGCACACAATAAGTGCAATTGAAGCCTTTTTTGCGAAGAATAACCACAATACCTTAGCTAGTACTACAGAGACTCTCTAGAAAAGGGGAGGTCACATAAGTTCCTCGGCAGAGTACACGGTCCCTAATTCGTGATAATGCTCAGTTCTAAAGCTTGTTGCCAAAGAAGAGAAAACCACAATGCTTGGGTAGTACAAAGAAATTACCGTGCTTACGAAAATCACTAGAATTGTAAATGCATATGGTGATTACCTGTGTATCCATCACATTATGCAATTTGATGCCAAACTGAAAATACAAAGCCTGCAAAAAAGTGATAAACTCTAAACTTGTTAGTCAAGTCTAAAGTCTCCTAAAAGTTAAAAAACAAGCATAGCAGGCGTTCACAAATACATAATTAGGCACCTCGCTGTCTCTTTTACAATCATGAATAACTTTGGTGATATGATCAGACTCAAGTGCGGGCTTACAAGCTTGGATGAGTTCTTTTCCACCTTCAATAGCATCAACTAAGTAAACAGCATCAGGAAATGCAAGCTGCAATATCAAGACAACTGGCATTAGCATCTTAGAAACAGAGAAATTGCTACTTCAGGACAACCTCAAGAAAAATATAGGCATATATATTTTTTTCTCGAACGCGCAGGAAAATATAGGCATATATAAGAAGAGAAATATAAGCATATATAAGAATTTAGATGAAACTGCAGGTATATCTCTAGAATCTAGATGCATGAAAAGAAATACATGTGGATGCATGGACTTTGAACTGAAGGTAATGAAGCAGCATTGCTAGCAGAGTCAATGCAACAATGTAGCCCAGTTAAGAAAAACGTATGGCTTCCACATACAGCTTTGTGATGTCAAAATCATGAAACAGAAGTCCATAATACAAATATCATGCCTGCTGAGAGTTCAGCTCACCTGCATGATACAGAGAGCACCATTGCGACAGAGATCAACACCTTCACAGTCAAATCCGATTACCAACTTCTGGGCAGCTGAGGGTTCAAGAAACTCGACTGGGAGTTGACCAGGTTTGGTGACAATATGATAGGGTGGGGATGGCAATTCTGGGTTGTTATCTGCATGAGGATTCAAATGATCATAACAAAGCAACTAATATTGGTTCATTGGTGCACATCTGTACAAGCAACACCAAGTCAAGGCGATGTTTTTTTTTTCTTGAAAGCACCCAGGAGCACTGGGGAGTCATGTAAGATTTTTGGGCGCCCACGCTGATCGGACTCAACGCAGACGAGGCTGCCCGAGTAGTCTCGGAACGCGCCATACCAAGGCTTGCACACACCACACACACGCGCGCACACACCATGGCACCCAGGTACAGGGCGGGGGTTCCAACCCCCGCCGGCAGCCTCCCATCCTCGGGAGTTTCCACTGGGCCATCGGCCCATCCGCGTCAAGGCGATTTAAGATGTGGACAAAAGCAGTTCTGAGTTGTGAGCAAGGTAATCAGTTCTGCTCCTAGCGAGTGGAGTTCTCCCGAAAACTACATAGCTAGCTATATGCAACTAATTTCACAGCCAAAATATCAAATAAATGGATAAGGTGCATGTGAATGGAATCATAAGAATCATCCTGTTCCAGAATTTCAGATCCAATGCTGCTGCACAAATGATACACAATCAATGCTAAAAGGTACCTATGAAGGCTAGTGGCAGACACCTATCAGCACGTAACTAAAACAAAAAAAACATCACAAGATCAGGCACTAGGAACTCTACAAATGATTTGAATAGAAACTATTAGAAAGTACACGACTACTGACATTTCAACAAGCACAAACATTCCACTTGGAACTATGGCATTCCCCTCTTCAAAATGACCCAGCAATTCCAAAAAATAGGGCAAGCCGCACGAGGTGGCTAGCAGCACAATCCAGGACCATCTACACCCTAGCATTAGCACTCCTAAAACCCTAGGATTGAACCACGCACAAAACGTTCGAACAAAACATAGCAACGCAGAAGCTAGAACACAAGTCACGAGGACTAAACAAACTCCCAGAACCCTAAAAGCAGAGGATGCCGATGATGCGGCGTCACGAGCACGCACTCTCGCGCTCGCGCAGCACTCCGAGCGCGAATCCGAGGCCACTCCAACCGCAACGGAGCACAGGGGCGCAACAGGATCGCAGCGACCGGACCCCCCACGACCTACGCCGCGAGCCTAGGCGGCGCTTCGGGGCGCCGAGGCACCAGTAGGATCGAGAGCGAGAGGGGGGAGGGGGAGGCAGGCGCCGCACCTGCGGGGGCGTCGGCGGCGGGGACGGGGTCGAGGGGCCCGGAATGGTGGGAAGCCATCCCGATCCCCTCCCGATCGCTCGCCGTGGGAGGGAGACAGGGCGCGGGCGCACCGGCGACGGGAGGGGGACGAGGACGAAAAGGGAAGACGGGGAGCGAGACTGCGCGGCTGCGCCTAGGCTGGCTCTAGTAGACTAGTACTGTACTCGCCGCGACGGTTACGGCCGTGTTCCGCGGCTGTCGGCTGAGCCTGGGCTTTCCGCTGGCCTTATTCGCAAGGAGGCCCCTTTCGTGGTGGTGAGGTCCGCTAGAAGCCCAATCCGTGATGGTGTATTGGGCTCCATTTTTCTATTAGGGCCGGCCTGAAGATACTCCCGGACTGAGAGGGGATTTTCTTATTTCTTTTTGTGCAACTAAAGAAGACTCTTAAGAGTTTTTTTGTTCGCCGTGCGGAGCCCGGACTAAACACTACAGTGCCAGCGTCTTTTTTTCTGGGTGGGGCATCGGTGGTGATTTGGTTGCTAATTTGTTTCTACCCACAACATACCAATCTAAAAGTTAGGCACGCCAGTAGACTTTTCATTCCGTATCAAAGTTATGGTTTGTCATACTTTTTAAAATTTTCTATATCACGTGTAGTCATTAAATTGTTAATAACACCTTAAGCATATTTCAGTTGAGATGTGTGGCAACTTAAACAAAAACACCATGTTTAAGCAGGGAGGGAGATCGCCATGAGAAATACACCCTTCATTCATCACCACACACGTAAGAACACGATTGAGGAACCATCTCCATTGGCATCCTTAGCATGGATGTTTGAAGGGTAAAGCGTAATGTATTTGTTCTTGTTGAGTTTCATCTAGATGATTACTACTTTCTTATAGTTAAGTTTTGGCTATCATAATATTTTCAAAATAGGAGAATAAGCATCGTCACGCCAAAAAGGTTTCAGATTTCGAATATGAATTGTTTCTTATCAAATTCGACAAAAATCCTGTGAAAATGTCACATTTCCAAGGCCTACATGATGGCTGATTAGCTGAAACTCGTCCGGGTTCAATGAGCAGCAGCATCAGCTATTCAGCTTCCTGCTCCCCAAAAGAGAACCTCTGGTGCTCATATAGTTGTGACGTCATCACATGGTAGCACAATGAACAAACCCGTAGTCAAACACGGGAGATTTGCCGCCGTCCCAATGCCCAACCCATGAATCCCTCCTCCCCGTCGCTCCGCCGCCTTCTCTTCTCCCGGCGCCACCCCCTCGCTACGCACCACCATCTCCACTGCCGCCACAGCCTCTCCGCCTCCTCAGCGGACACCGCCGCCACCCCAGCTCCATCCCGCGACCGCGCCACGCGCCTCGCCGCCGCCGTCCACGGCGCGGCCGCGGCCAAGAACTTCGCGCACGCTATCCGTTTGACGAAATCCCTCGTCCAGGCCTCCTCTTCCCGCCCCGGACGAAGCCCCGCCTCCACCGCCCCCACCGCCACTGGAGCAGCCTTCGCCGCTCTCGCCTCCAGCTGCAGCTCCCCGGCCCCAGCGCTGGGCGTGCTCGTCATCGCGCTCTGCCAGATGCGGCTGCTCGACGAGGCGCTGTCCGTGTTCCGCCGCCTTCGGACGCTGCCGGAGCTACCGGCGTGTAACGCGATTCTGGACGGACTCGTCAAAGCCCGCAGGTTCGGGTGCGCCTGGGAGCTGTTCGGCGAAATGCTTAGCCGGGGGATGGTGCCAAGTGTGGTGACGTACAATACGCTCATCAACGCGTGCCGGCATCAGGGTGCTGTGGCGAAGGCTCAGGAGGTGTGGGATCAGATGGTGGCGAGGCGGATTGATCCGAATGTGGTCACATACACGACGATGATATGTGCGCTTTGTGAAGAGGGCTGCATTGGTGATGCTGAGCAGGTGTTTGACGCTATGAAGGAAGCAGGGATGCAGCCTAATCTGTACACCTACAATGTGCTGATGAGCAGCCATTGTCAAATACATGATGTCAACCGTGCATTTGTGCTGTACCAGGAACTGCTGAAGAGTGGCCTCGTCCCAAATGCTGTTATCTTTACAACCCTGATTGATGGTTTCTGCAAGGTGAAGAGGTTCAGTGAAGCAAAGGAGATGTTTCTTAACATGCCCAGGTTTGGGGTTGCTCCTACAGTTCCTGTGTTTAACAGTTTGATGGATGGAGCTTTCAAATCTGGAAATGCACGAGAAGCATTAGCAGTTTATCAGGAGATGACTCACCGAGGGTTGTGCCCAGATGAGTTCACCTGCAGCATAGTTGTGAGAGGCCTTTGTGACGGAGGGCAAATGCAGGTAGCAGCCAGGTTCCTTGAAGGAGTGAGGCAATCTGGTGCTAATCTGAATGCAGCTGCTTACAATGCACTGATTGATGAGTGCTGCAAGAATGGGAATTTGGAGGAAGCGCTAGCGACATGCACAAGAATGACTGAGGTTGGAATTGAGCCCAATGTGGTTTCATACTCCTCCTTGATAGATGGGCATTCAAAGGTAGGGAATATGCAAATAGCAATGGCTATATACACTGAGATGGTGGCTAAGGGGATTGAGCCCAATGTGGTTACATACACTGCTCTTATTTGTGGCCATGCCAGGAATGGTGGCATAGATGCTGCTTTTCGTTTGCATAAGGAGATGATAGAGAATGGTATTTCACCTAATGCTATTACAGTGTCAGTTCTTGCTGATGGTCTGTGCAGAGAGAATCGGGTTCAGGATGCAGTCAGGTTTGTGATGGAGTACTCAGGGATGAAGTACAATGACATTCATTCTTTCTTCTCAAACTCTATGACTGAAGAAGACCATTTAATTCCAAACTGTGTGATATATATGACATTGATATATGGACTCTACATAGATAGCCAACACTACGAAGCTGGTAAGCTCTTCTCTTATATGAGAAAGTCAGGTATGGTGCCTGATAGCTTCACCTATACACTACTGATTCGTGGGCAGTGCATGCTTGGCTATGTCTTAAATGCCATGATGCTCTATGCTGATATGGTGAAGATTGGTGTCAAACCAATGAGGTACAAGACAGTCTGCCCTGAGATTTGGTCACGGGTACCACTGAATGACACCTGAACTTTTGCAAGTTAGGAATCAGCTTTCAACTAAGATTCAAGACTCATCTCGATCTGTCCTACTGCAGCCTACAGATGATCATGTGGATGAAAATATCATGTTGTTATTAAGGTTGCTTCATTTTTATTTATGTGTTTATATATATAGATAAGCATGCATACTTTAAACTCTTATTAAGGATTTCTTTTGCAAATTTAGCACAAGGATTTATTTAAACATGCTTGACCATCCATTACTTCATCACAAGTGATAGGTTTCAGACTTACAGTTGTGTAGAGGTGCCAATTGGTGCCTCCAAGGGGCACCACTGACCCTCTTTACTTCAATGAATCGAACCAATTTTTTTTCCTCAAAGTATGGCAGATTTTGATGACATAGTTCGATTAATTAAACCCAAGATGGTTGGTGCTGACCCTTAGGGGCACTAATTGGCACCCCTACATTTGCAATTATACGCAATTTTGATGAAGTGCAAAGCAAATTTTATTAGGATTGCTTTATTTCCCAAAATCTCAACTAGTAGAGCAAATGTGGTGTATGCTTTATGTGATAGTATTTTTAGCACCTTAATTGAAAGTTATGCACCACATTCCTCATTTAATTATCAATATGAATGTGATCTGTACATTGTTAGTCTTAAATGATGTTTATGGATGTTGGTTTGTAAGCATGTAGGTAGTTTGAAAGCTCTAGCTTTGCAGTCTCTAGAGGGTGTACATGTTTTTAGTATTTTTCATTGATGAAAACACTAACAACGATGGTTGTACAACAGAGTAAACTTGGTGGAGTTTTATGCTTGCCTAGCCTAACACCTAAATATGAGAACATCAGGTGTCTATTTACAGATGTTTCATCCGCCAACATTTTCATTTATTATATCTGTAATATGTGTATTGGGTACATGCTCTGATTCTACTGTGTTGGTTTGAATGACAGGGGAAATAGCTGATGTTGGCCGTGGAGCCCTACAGAAGGTGCTGGTTGCAAACTGACATGCCGACCATGTGCCCATGTTTAGTTAGGCTGTGGAGTAGCAAATCCTCAAAAAAAGTTTAGCATTGAGGTGTTCACGATTTCAGGAACTATCCAAAGTCACTTTAATTGATAGTTGACAGGTAATATTATTTCTTCTGTTATTTAGCATGCCTTCCTGATCTCACATTAATGCATATATGTTATTTGTCTTAGCCTGCTGGATCGCAGATCCAATAAATTCATGATTGCAATAACTTAATTTCTTAAGATTGGGATTCAAAATGTTGCATGTCTAGATATCTCCACTTAGTTTTTTTACCTTGCATATAAGCATGCCAACTTGTACATCTCTATGACTGCACATGAACTTTTGGTTACTGGTAGGTTAGTGTAGCATGCCAAAAGTAAAAGTGCCTGCAGGATGTGCTTATCTAGGTCAACTTTCTGTGTCTGTTGAAATGTTCTGTTTCAATGGTTGGAACTTGGAAGCTTATCAAATCCATTTAGCATCGTTTTCTAAGTCTGATATGCACCAGTCATCTGTTATAATGGTATTTTAGGAGATACGACACGTATAACAAGCAACCATTGTCATGTCATAATTACTACACTCAGACTGGCCTTATGTGCATTTATATTTTTATGACTTTTGATATCCTTATAGGAAAATGAAATATTGAATTTAACAGTATTTGCCATTTTTACCATACTCTCCAATAACTTAACTATGTAACCTTAATGAAATAATGAACTTAACATGCTTTCCATTACAGACTACGGTTCAGTTATTCCGTAGTCATGACTGACTGGATGAATTGTTAACTATCATTTATCCACATTGTACAAGACATTAAACTACAATAAACATGAACTGTATTTCTGCTTGTTCAATTAATTGCTAATTATTGTGAGGTGATCAATCATGTTTTTGTTTTGTACTTCCTGACCTTCAAAGATGAAAATGGTAATTTAAGGTCGGCACCTAGAACTATAGTGAATCAATTTTGCGTCTTAATTTTAAAAAAACAATGGGGGAAAGACTGCCTCCACGGCCTTGCTTTAAGAAGAAACCTAACCACTTCTGGGTCTACATAAGCTCCCGAAGGCTGCCCCACCCAGGCGGCGCTCCCTGCGCCAGCAGCTGAAAGTAGTTTGCACAGTGAGGGCCCTTTTTCTAATCCATCTCCATTTAATTCGCTCCCACCGGGAGTCGAGCTCCCGGGCCTGCAAGGTGCTACTCAGGTGCTCTTAACTTCACAAAGATCACATTTTTTAGGCTTGAGGTTGGAGCTACAAGGTTGGATATTTCTAGCCAATCTAATTTAACAATTTTTTAATAAAATTGCGTTGGCAATCCTAGTTAGCTTAAAATATTGTCTGTCTTGCTTAGTTGCCTTAGCAAGTTTGAGTCAGGGCACATTTCGCTGGCTTGCTAGCCTTGCCAGCGTCACAGAGTGGTTTTCACTCAGCCATGTTGGCGATGGAAATCCTGGAAAGTGCAGGAAACAAGGTAGCAAGCAAGGCAACCAAACACTGTGTTTATTGCCCAGCCAGGCAAGGAATCCAAACAACCCCTCAGTTGCTTTAGAAAAATTTAAGAGGATTTCTTCAGACAAATGCTGCATCCAATTCTTGCCAATTATCATGGCAGTAGTTGAAAGTAAGTATTGTGTAGTATGATGCTCATTCAGTCATTCTGCACTGCAAATTACAATATTTATAGCGTACCCGAAGATCTGACATAGACAGAAAGATTGTAGAGCTAATGTTAGTTTTGAATAATTGCAGCAAAAGCCACGGTTTAACCAGGTTTTAGCAAAATAATGGCCAGCTGTTTCTGGCTCACTCGCTCCCATTGCCCTTTCACCACCATTTGTGGGGATTGAACAGTTTGTGTGTAATAGTTGTGTTTAACACTAATGCTAGCTATTGAATGTTTATCTATAGTGCATGCCATAATGATAATTGATAATTAATGCAAGACTAGAATTTCCTGCCAGGTTTGGAACTTTATTCTGTTTCCTGACCATGCCTTCTTTCATTGTAGGCATTTATTCTATGACAATGGCATTGGTTTAGAAGTTACCTAGTAGTACTCCCTCCATCCCTTCTCAGACTGAATAATGAGAGCGATTAAATGTCTAAATGCCCTTATTTACCCAGTCTTGCTATATGTGCCAGTAAAGGTCCACATTTATTTGCATGCAATAAAATTAAACATGCATGCTACACCTGCATGCCCCACCAATTTCACCTTGCCAAGTTTATTTGTATATGCAACTGAAATAAACATGCATCACAGCGTACGGATGCAGATAGACGTACGACTCGAATCACTCGTGGGAACACATAAATAGCTATATCTTGTGACAAATTTTGGACATAAAAGTAGCTTGGTACATTTGTAGTTTGGAGATAGTATGCTTTTGTAGGTTGTACGCATTATGTTGCTTGGTGCGACATATATACATACCATATGGTTTAATGGATAATTCTTATGGCCTAAGGAGATTGTTATTACCATGTCTTCATTATCAAAGTTGAAGTTAAACTTTATCCAGTTGAATGAATACTTCTAAGGCCCTCTGAATGGTTTGAATGTGCTGTATAGCATTTCTTGCACTATTTTTTTTTGGCATTTCAAAGTTTCCATGATAAATGGGCAATGTTTGTTTACCAGAGTGGTATTATTACTTTCATCTTCTAGCCTCTATTAATTGGTGCTTGATTTAGTTTGATTTCCGTGTTCCAGAAAGGAAAACCATGAATATCTGCAACAGCAGCACACTATCGGAAGTCTGAGGCAATCATCCACATGCGTGCAGCCTCAAGACATGTGGAGATTTGCTAGTTGAAAGCCACTAGTCCTGAAGCTGAAGGCTGGAGGCAGACTCAGGCCTCATCTGAAGGCATCTGAAGACAACAGCGGAGTATCATGTTGGTGATATAACTGTTGCCAGTTCCGTGCAAAGTTCAACATGGGCATTGTTGCAGGCCAATATCCCCTCTGTTTGAGTGGAGGGTCCACTCTATTTACCAGCCCAATTAATGCACTTCTGAAGACAAGACATCCCCAACTGGCTTCAGTAATGGAGAAAAGAATGAAATAGATCAACAAAGACAGCGCTAAAATATTGGGGGTTGAACCTTTGCTTGCAATTTGGCAAGTGAGAGTTTTTGTGTTCGGTTAGGTTGTTTTGGACGAATCGCCGTTTTGGCTAGATTCAAGTATCCGTTTTCGTCATCTCTGTACCTTTTGATTTATCACCTTTTCCTCCTGAGTTTAAGATTTGCAGGAGAAATTATATTGCTGATTTGCTTGATTGCTCTAGCATTTTTATGCTCCATACATCATGAGGTATAAGTTCTACTTCTACCCGATCAATTTAGAAGCTCTATTGTCCTGAGCAGGGCATCTCTCTGCTCTGTGGACTGTGGTAGATTACCAGTACCCTCTCACTTGTGAAAATCATTTGTAAAGTATCAATCAACATGTTAACTACAGCTAATCTCAAGCTAACTGTAAGTAGTTGCCAAATTCGTTTTGGTTTATGTGAACTTAGAAGTTCTTTCTTGCGATGCCATTTAAGCTAAATGCTTATAAGCTTGAATATATTGACATAAGGCAGCTGAGTTGAATTGAATTGTGCATGGCCTATATACAAAAATAATACACCTAGAGATAATTTCTCGATGGACTCGCTCCAGTGCAAGTGTGCAACATAAAGCTTCAAATTTCTTACAGCTGAGATGATACCATTATTTCCTTTTGTCCTAAACATGTTTGTCAGTACATCTCTTCTGTGTTCACTGTGTATCAACATAGCAGTAGATGTTCGCCTGAAAGAAATGCTTCGTCATTTAAACTTAGATGGGTGGCAACAAGGTTCTATGTTCAGTGTTAAGCTAGATGCCTCCTGAATTAGTTGTTGGTCCCACTCGTACACAATTTTGCGTAGTGGAGTACCCATGAAAGCCCTTCTTCATAATTATCTTTCACATGCTCTCATTTATATAGAACTATTTTCTTAGCTGTAGTGTTATAAATATGTCAAAACTATCGCTTAAGTGGAACAGAAGCCTGGTGACTCCCAATTCTAGTTAGGACTGATGAAAGTCAAAACAACCTTCACTGAAATAGAAGGATTTTTAAAATTATAGCATAGATGATTAGCTTACCAACACGGGAATTAAGCAAATAAGAAAAGCTTTAGTGGGGGTGGCTGCTCTCTTTTGGGCTATATGGTTACGTAGGAGCGATGCTGTTTTCAATAATAAATCTATAACATCCTTTATGAATGCGGTTTTCACTTTTCAGGGGCACATACTGGTTAAAATCTTGGAGATTGTTGCAGAAGGACATTGAGAGGAGGATATCACGCAAGCATGCCATGTTATGGAGTTGGTGGCCGTGGTGTCCTTTTTTAACCAAGAATGGGTGGCGGTTTAAGGGTAGACTATGTGTTTGGTGTCACGTATGGTATGTATTTTATATTTTTTTTAACCTATTCAGAATGTATGATTTGGATGAGTAATAACGTGACAATGGATGTATGCATCATAATACAGAAAAGGAAGCTTTTACGTTATTTAAAAAAAGGTATATGCGCCGTAATGCAGAGGCTGGAATGTTTGATTTTCCATTATCTGGAAAAATTGTATGTTCATTTTCAAAATAGGTTTCATGGTATTGTTCATATCTAATGTATAGCACATTCATTTTCCGACCTTGGATTGTTATAGCTGTCTGTTTCACAAAGTGGGTAGTACCTGATGGCTGTAGGTTTACTCCATCCAGTCACAAATAGAATAAGTGATATTTTGGATATCAACAGAGTCTCCAAAGCGTAGGTTTAACTAGTACCTTTTGTTATAAAATATTTATGAAACATGGTAGAAGTATGTTTTTATAAAACTAAAGTTTGAAACAAATACGCTAATATCATTTTTAATAATCTCCAAACTCAACACAAAAGTAACCAAAGTTAAGAAAGTGAAACCGTCACTTATTTGTGACTGGAGGGAGCATTTGCCATGGCTTCGCCTTCAGGATGTCCACAAAAGCTAAGCTGATCGACGTGACGAGAAACATGCTCTGCTTCTCTATTATTCAATGCCAGCTAGAGGTACTTCAATAATGTAAACGAAAATTTACCATATAAATCATGAAAAAGTTACAACCATCCTAATATCTTTTGCTGTTTTTATAGATTTTTCCGGCTCCGCCCCTGGTAGTAACCGAACAGTGATTGTTTTTCTTCTGTTCGTATATAAATTTGAAACAGTCAAAACCAAGGTGCGGAAACTAATTTTTGAAAAGAAAGTAGTCGAAAGTTTTGATAGTGCCTTTTTCCTCTTCCTCTTTTTGAATCAGCATGTGCTCCTTTTTCCAAAGGAACCAATCCGGCCGTAATCTCCCGATTCTTAACTCGATCAGCATCCAGCTACAAGTTAGGTATTCTTTTAGCAACAAAGCAACTGTAACATTATACACCTGCACAAACCGGAATACACACAGTAGCTGTTAAACTCGCAGAAAACTTGATCAGGCTGGTTTACAATTACGCCGCCGCCGCCGCCGACCACCGGCGGCGCGCACGGCATAATGCATGCTGACAGGAGGAAGAACTGTAGAAGAAGGCCCCGCCCGTGTCTCAGTGTCTGGTCCGACGGTTAGGGAGCGTGAGCGTTGGAACGGAAGAATTTTGGGGGCGCAGCGAAATGGGTTCGCCCTCAGCTACGTGCTCGCGTGGTAGTGATAGCAACAGCTAGCGACAGCCGCGTCAGGCGCCCGCCACCGCACCATGGCGGGCCCATGATTCTGAGTTTTGGTATTCAAGATCGTAAAGGGTGCTAAAAATTTATTTGACAGCCTAAAATACACGCACATAAGATATAAATATTGTCATATAGTCATAGATGTACTTAATAATAAACATGGCAAAGGACAACATCTCAAATATATAGAGGGTGCACCGGTACAATCGTAATTCATAAAGGAAAACAGAAAATCAAATTGATAAAAAAGCTTACAAGCTACAAATTCACTAAACATACACTTACTAATATGCAGAAATAGAAAATTGGGATTGGAAATTTGAGAAATTTACCTATAATTTTGAGTTTTTATTGAAGTAATGCGACGGCGCGAGCTGCAGGCCTTGCGCGGCGAGCTCCCCGGCTCCCCGCTATGGCGCGCCGGCAGCAGCCTGGTCCCCCTGCCGCCCCTGCTACCTGTCATTGTCAGGCGTGCGCCGTGCGGCCGTGCCGCCTGGCCGCCAGGCTGCCCCGCGCGCCGCGCTTCCACCTTCCAGGCTCGGCTCCGGCGCCCGCCCGCCGCCCTTCCTGGTGTCGCACCGCGCCGCCGCCCTCTGCAGCTCTGCTGCTCGCGGTGGGTAGAGTTCGAGCAGTGAGGGTCCGAGGGAGAGAGACAGGGCTCAGGGCGCGGGGGATCGGATAGGCCAGCCAGTGGGCCGATTTTTGGGCTGTTCGGCCCATTTCGAGAAGGGAGGTGGGCTGAATGTAAACAGTCTGAGATGATGTATTGTTTTCTTATTTTTGAATATAGATACATATATATAACTATATATATTTGATTTTTATAAAAGTAATTAGTATTCAATGAATACTCTTGGATACCAAGTGGGCCCGCCCCTTTTCCCCGTCGATGTCCAAATGCGCCAGGAATATCTATCTGTTTGTGTGGTGACCCCGTCGAAGGCGGCCGCTGGTGGCCGTTGGATCGAGCACATCGACGTGCAGGGTTGAGTTCCCGGTGCCTGGGGGATTCCATGGCCCATCTCCGATCCATCGGCAGCAAATTAAAGCTGCACCATCATCACTCACCGATACATGCATGCAACTATGAAAGGATGGTGGATTTATGGTTGGCAGAATTCAAATTTGCTCGAGATATGTGCGAAACCCCTACATTTTGTTGTTGTTATGTTGAGGAATTAAACCTCCTCTGGTTTGATTGATCATACAGACGAAAGGTAGAGTGAGACACCGCAAACTATTCGCAACCTTCTGTCCATTTCATTAAGACTTCCTTTTCAAAAAGTTTCATTCAGACTCACAAAAGAAAAAATTAATCGCGTAAACTCGATTACGTGTACGTTCAGCTAGTGGACGCAGAAAACAAACGAAACAAAGTTACAAACCATACAGCTAGTCGAATTAATCGTATTATACTGGCATAGTAATACTGAAGACTTGTGTCATGATTCATGAACTAGTCAAAAAAAGAAAAAAAAAACAGAGGAGAGGCATGCTCGCTTATGTCATCGATCGCCAACCGATGCATCCATGAAAGACAAAGTTATAATTTCCTTTGCCCTTCCACGCACGCCAGCTACTCGATCCACGCACGCAAAGCTAATTGCATCAGCGCGCAATAATTGACCAGAAAAAAGTTAAACAAATCAAAGAGCTTTTTACATCTAAACCCAGCTAGAACACTGAGAAAGACTGAAACGATCACAGCAACGACCGAGCACGTGCTACCATCCATCAATCATCGATGATCGATCGATTCATCCAAGAACAATTTGAAACAACATCACCTTCATTAGGTTACATCATCGATCAAACACTTGACTGTTTGGTATCATCATCGATCAAGAACAACTTCTACCAGGGCCCCAAAAACAAAAAAAGGAAAATCGAAGCAGCATGTATGTATATTGCTTGTTTCTTAATATGTACTGGATCGTTCTCACCATGATCAAAGCAAGCAAGAAGGAACAGAGAGGGAGAGGGAGGAGAATCGAAGGCATGCAGCCAAAACTAGAGACTTGACATGATCGAAGAAGTGAGTCGCTTCAGGACCATCCGTGGACGAGGTGGAGGTAGCGGTCCTTGATCCACTTGAAGCTCTTGCGGAAGGAGCCCTTCACCTTGCCCTCGACGGCGTAGGCCTTGTACGCCGCCACCCGCCGCTTGCGCTCCATGTCCGGGTCCGCCAGCGCCAGCCACCGCCGCTTCGACGACTTGCTCCGCTTCAGGTCCCCGTCCGCCGCCGCGCCGCCGCCGTACTCGTACTGGTACGAGTACAACGACGACATCCCCATCCCGCCTCCGCCGCCGGCGCTGTACGAGTAGGACCGGAAGTCCGGCCGCGCGCCGCCGCCCCCGCCGTAGTAGGGCTCGATCTGCATGCGCCCGCCCGCGTACGACTTGGACCGGTCCATGGCGGATACCACCAACTGGGTGGGTTCTTGGCGGGCGAGGCAGGCAGAGGAGGAGAGCTTCTTGGCGATTAGTAGGGGGCTCAGCGACGGTTGGGAGGACGAAGCAGAGGAGAAATGGAGGGAGGCGGAGGCGGCTTTGGTGGTTGGGAATTTGGGATGGAAACGGCAGACTAGACTAGCATCCAAGCGCGCGGTTTTGTCAACGGCCGTGTGTTGAAATAATGCCAACTTGCCGTGACCGTCAGAATTTTTTTGCTCAAAGAATGAAAGATTTTTTCTCTCCTCTTTTTATTGTAAAAATTTCCAACAGGAAAAAGGAGGAGGCGCCGGCATGAGTGGTTGATGTGGATTTGATTTGATTTAATTTTTCAAGCGGAGCGAATTGGTGCGGTGGCAGTGGTATCTTCTGGTAGGTTTACACATGGGATGCAAACGAATTAGAGCTGATTACGCGGAAATTAATCCCGTTAGTTCGTGGTCGGCCAGCCGACGCGGATAGGATTATGTGTGTGCGTGAGTGACAGGCATGAGGCATGGTTTGGTTGGTTGGAGCTGGAGGTGCCAGCAGAGTATGTGAGTGAGGCCATATGTGCATTGGCTAGGTCATGCTGACACAAACAGATTAAGGCCTCCTACTAATTAAGCTTTCACTTCTAACATCTCGTAAATATTACACACAGGATGCAAGAGGTAGCGGAAATGATATGTTGCACGGGCCGCGGAACAGCTGAAGGCTATCCACATTCATAAACCATAAACACTTGTGACTCAACAGACTAGATCTACACAAAGCAACTCTTATTCAACTGATTTTTGCTGACATCCTGGCCGGACAGGAATGCCAACAAGAACAGTGCCCAAGCACTTGATACACCATTCCAGCTGAATAAAGACGGCACCCTAAAACATGATTCATCAAATCTACGGAGTTACCTAAATACATTAGAGCCAGGGCGCATCCAGATAACTGGATCATTAGGGTCGGGGTTCTTCTGCACATAAAAGGAGTTGGCACCCCTGTTTCGTAAAGATTCAAGGAAGAAAGATGAAGAAAGGAACTGAAAAAAGGATTGAACCCCCACATCCATTCCTGCCTGTATAACTATAAACATTCAAGACCGAGCGATTCGCGGTATTTGAAATTGTCAGTGTCAAACTCTTGATTAGCAGCACTTAGGTTATTGTCAAGGACTCAAGGGCTGGTAACATCCTGCAGTGTAAATAACAATCAAGAGATATAGAAGTGTAAACACAGTGATGAACCAATCACACGACTTTCTTACTAGTAATACTTACCTCCTAGTGCGTTAGCTGGGAGCGTCTCCAGTTCCATTACCAGATTCTGGAAGAGAAAAAATGGTTAGACAATGGGAAAACACCAAATGACGCTTATGATAAAGGAAAGTTAGCAGGAGGAAAAGGATGGATACCCTGAATAGCTTCTAAATTTTCTTCTTTGTAGACCCCAAGAGGTGAACCATGCACAGATAGGAGCATCTCACCATTCTTGGGTAACCTTACGGTTTTTGGGTGTCATGCCGAAGGACAGCTGGTTACTCACAACCTGTTGAAGGATTATGTTTAAACTCAAAAGGTGAGATTGCAAGGGAATCCAGAAGCAACTCATCCACCTGGAGCAAACATGATGTGTACTACAGAATTACAAATTAAAGTAATACAATGTTTTACCAAGTGTGTAAACCACAAAGAGGAAAAATGCATATCCCAGGTGTCTGAAAAGCATCTCCTGCTCCTGCCCTTTGGCCTTCAGGTAGCTGCTCACTCCAAGCCTTCATATCAACATACACTGATAAGAGTGGTGAAGGGTAAAGCAGAAACATCTGGTGTCCGGACACACAGAAATACTTACAAAATCACTGAAACTGCTAATGCTCCCAGTGAAGTCCTTTCCAACTGCATATGTGTTGATAAAATGATTTAAGCAGGTTGCTACTGGTTAGCTCTCATCAAGTAAATAAACTATTAGTAGGTGAGACGGTCAAACCTGAAACTCCTGGGAACTGAAGGCCACCAGCAGTTGGCAATGATGCAATCGAAGCTTGCAGAATATTGTCATCTACATATTCTCCATTTATGCATCTGTCGCCATCCTTCCATTTCAGCTCAAGCACATCATATTTTTCATTAGGGACAACTGATAAATTGGGCAAGTTCTCCTGAAAATATTCGAAGGCATTTGCCTCTAGCTGCTCCTTGGATAAGTAGGACCGCACCAATTGCAACCGAGAACGTATGTCCCCAGCCTCTCCTTCTTTGATTGCCTTGATGGCAGTAATCTGGCGTTCACCTGTTTATTGGACCCCCTGGATTAGCAATTTGAATCATAATCATTGTATGAGACTACCAAATGCGATGAACAGTACATTCGATTGGCCTTCAACAATAGCGGCTCAGCAGGATATAATGAGTCATGAATCATAATTTGAAGCCACTATTCTGAATCTGCTAAAACAGAACTACTTTGAACAGTTTAACCCACCATAAGGTTTTCTGGTGCCATTCATTATGGTAGTTTCACATAATTTCTGTTAGGTTCAGATGATTGTTCAATCTAAGAACTCGAACAGCTAGGCAAATTAGCTGTGGAAGTGGATTTTTTGCTGCCAATAAGAGCTCCCGAGAAACAGGGTCAAGTGAGCGCACCCATTCCGCTTGATCAACGGGTACAGCCAGCGCAATATACTTGAGAGCAACGAAATCCTTCGCATCCTAATCTTGCCCAACTTACAGAAACTACGGCCGCATGATATGTTTGCAAGGTGCATCAATTAAGAGGGGAAATTTAGCGCATTCCGCTGCCATGGATGGGGAAGGAGGGAGTGGGGAGGGGTTTGGGGTGCCGTACTTTCCTGGTGCCTGTCCCATGCCAACCGCTCCTCCAACGGCGCGTCGGCGCCTGGAGGCTCCTCCGGCTGCGGTTCGGTGGGGGGCGCTCGCCGCCGCCTCCTGGGCGGCATCGAGGTGGATCCCGTGAAGCGAAGAGAAACCGGCAAAAATGTTGCTTCCTCTTTTTAGCCCATGTTTTGTTGACGGCCCATTCCCAGCCCGTGTTTCTGCCCCGTCATCAGTCAATCTCTTCTCTTCTCTTCTCTTCTTTCTATCTATACTCCTAAAAGGTGCGATCAGGCGACCGGTACGTCGTGCGATCTAAGCGCCGCGACGACTAATCGGTCTGCCTTCGCGATTGTGAGACGTCCGTTCCTCTGGAGTCCTGGCTAAGTAAATCATAAATTTGTGAGGTACACTGACGATCATTGTGATTGATGTTTGCTAGATGGGGGCACAAAGGAGATTAAACAATCACGCCGCTAATGACGCTGCGTGCATCTCCTTCCGAAACAGACTCCGCACTTTCCAAACCTAATTCTTCCTTACTGCACGATGCCGACGGCACGAAGCGTAGAATGGCGCCACACGCAGCTTAATTAGAAAAGGCGCCGCACGCGAAGACGACCGCCATCAGACTCCCACATCGCCGGCGCGTGGACCTGGGAGGTAAGTGCATGGCCGGCGCATGATCCGACGAGCCGATCTTAATTGGAGGTCAGTCCAACCGTTTGTCTAGGGTATGCCATCTTCTTCCTCACGGACTGACGTGCCGCAATTTTACAGCTTAGGCTAATCACAAACGTTATTAGTATCATGTACTAAATCAATTAGATGCCACTGCGGCATACAGTTAAATAACGAGTTGGAAGTTGTTTTCCTTCGAGCGTCATGTTTCATCTAAATGAGTAGATTACTTGCTTTGTGTTTTATGTTCTCTGTTATCTGGCCCAAACCATGTCATGTCATGAATCTGGGTTTGTGGTTGAAGTAGCCCAACCTTTTGACTTCAAGATATTTAGTTTTGGTGTGGTACTGTAAACTACCTATCTGTAGTCTTATTATTAGTTCTATGGATGCTATCCGATCTATCCAAGCGTGTAGCATGTTTAAAGTGCTCTTGTTATCGCACCGTGATTCTATGCCATTTGAAGAGTCTCCTTGATATTATCTGAATCCTCTGGCAACTGAATCCATTGATCATGATACCCTTGACTTTGGTTTGGTCCCTGATCTGTTAATTTGCAAGACAACGTCATAAGCCTCTTGTTGTATTTTGTTTCCATCTGGGAATTGTTCACTTGCTTTGTGGCAGGAATTTCTTGATAGGCATGGTAGTAGATGAAAAACTTATCTGAAATTCAGATTTTTCAAACGTTATGTTGTTTTTCTGGGAATTCACCCCGCTCCTTGGTCAGATTCCGGCCGCCGTGATCCATCCCCGCCGCAAGTAAGGTGCAAAACGGAATCCCCTCCCTCTTCTCTTTCGTTTCCCCCGCTCCCCTCGCTCTCCCGTGCCCGGAATCACCGGGAATACGGCCAACAGTGGCCGCCGGCCACTATGGCTGTGTTCTTCTAGGTTTTGCAGTTTGATCCCTGGAGAAGCATGTAATTCCTGCAGCTTTTTTGCGCCTTGCAAATACTGCAGGAAATTCCTGCTTTTTTGGTTACTGTATCCGATCAAAATAACCCTGAACACTTATCATGGTGGCCTGCTTTGCATCCAACGAGATCATATAAATTGCCTCAGAGGAGTGGTTACTCTGTCACCGAGATCAACTGAATTTTATATACAAAAACTACAGCTACTGACATTGGTTCTGGATACTTGGATATAGGAGCAACTCAAAGTTTTGTTCCATGTTAATTATAAACTACCACTGTACAGACTAAATTATAATACTTATAGCAGACACATATAGTCCATTAGCTACATGTATTTTGAAAACACAAAAAAAGAAGTCAGCGATGTAAATGAAGAAGTGAGTACATTATATTGCATTGACTGTCAATTTCATTGGATTCAGAGTTCAGACCTGTCACTTGTGGGATATACATTATATGATTAGGTCAACTCTCAAATTTGAGAATTACAGTACTGTCAATGCTAAAAGTACTTTATTTTTGGATATATGCGGTTATGTAGATAAAGAAGTCAGTACATTTATATTGCATTGACTGTCAGTTTAAGTACTTTCAGAGTTCAGGCATGTCCCTTGTTTGATATCCAACATATGTCTACAGGAGGTTACACCCTAGGCATGCGCATGGATCCAGTGCGGAATAAGGGCAAAAGTTCACCATTTTTTGACTTAACTAATGTGCCGAGTACAGATTTTTGGATATCGCGCATGTTCTCTTTCACTTGCACTACTCCTGGAGTGTATTGTTTAATTCATTTCGCCTACTGTATTTTGTTGTTTGGTAGTTGAAGAGTCAAAAGAGCGTAAGAGGCAACGCGAGCGAGCCTGTTTTGTATCTTTATCTGCTGAGCAGAGAGATGAGCGCAACAAGAGACAACGTGAGTCATACCGGAAGAGGAAGGCAATGGAAAAAGAAAATGAAGTCTCAAAGCAACAGGTTAACGGCCAGCAAGGAGGAACAATCTACTCATGCCATGATGGTTCGCCTACGATTGAGCCTAAATACGGTAATGTTGCTTGTCTTTGGTGAGTTGTTTTAAAATTATATACTTGAAATCCATGTTAAACTGGTGTTTATATATGCCACAGACGTGCATGCTGATGAAGGTTTCCCGGATATTTCAGCTGAATTTCCTGCTACTCCGCATGGTCGTGCGAACAATAATCAGAATATTATCACAGGTGACAGAGTCTACTTCCGGACACTAATGCGATTAGATAGGGTTTAAGCAACTAAATTCTATTATGGCATCTATTATCGTTGGTGATTCAATTCGGTTGTAACGTTTATTTGTTTCTGATCCTGATGAGAACCATCTTCTTAAATCCAAAGTAGCAGTTACTACGGTAGGCGGAGGGGTGGATGCTCTTCCTGGGAGTCAATATGAGAGTGATGAGTTCTCTGCCAACCCTGAAGGCCGTGAGTTCGAAGAACAGGATATCCCAGGTAGCAGGACCGCTGCTCTAGGTGATTCAATTTTATTATGGCGTTAATATGTTTGTGATGAGCATTATATCTTCTTAAAACGCGTGTAGTTGATACTAGGGGGGTGGAGATGTGGATGCTCTTCTGATGATGCAATATGATAGTGATGAGTTGCCTACTACCCCTGCAGCTTTTGAGTTCAATGATCAGGGTATCCCAGGTAATAGAATCAATCCTGTTATTGTGTTTGTCTAATAACAGGCTTGCAATCATGATTGGTATAAGAGATTCGTACCTGTTGTTTCGTTTGTCTCACAACAGGCTTGTTCACGCCTGGTTCATCCAACAACGTGAATGCTGAGGGAGAGCCTAATACTATGCATTGTGGTGTAATGGGTATATATACTTATCTTTCATTATTGTCTTGTTGGTTTGTGCACGTATATATCCCATTAGAACTATCATGTCATTCACGATGATAGGTGGTCCAGTGAGCACTGACCCAAAGGAACATCGGAGCGAGAGGGACAAAGCAAGAAGGGCATCGATGTCTTTACATGAGAGGACGCTGATTAATCAGCATCGCCGGGAGTTATACCACTCCAAAAGGTTATTGAAGACACCACAAACAGTTGAGGTGGAGAAGATGCGTAACAGGCTGCCTGCACGGAAGGAGGGAAAGCGGGAATATAAACGTAGATTGAAAGAATTTAGAGCCAATAACTTACACCCTGATTCCATTGCTATGGTGAACCCAGAATTTGTGCCCAAACTTTTATTCCCATCCCCCGACAGAGCCTAAACAGTGCAACTGATTTCGTAGTTCTAGAGTTTAGCACATCACCTGTTTACATCCCCTCATCAATGGATGAAGAGCAGGATGTCCAAGACCTCGAATCCGTAGGTGCACAAAGCCATACTAGGCGCCGTGTATCTCCTGGTGAGAGAAATATGCTTCGAAGTCAAAGAAATACAGAGGTCCATGGAACTTTTGCAAAAAATCATAGTAGTAGTAGTATTGCAGACAGGCCCGGCGACCAGCTGTCAACAAATCCCCAACCCATTATTTCTGGTAATTGACTTCTACCCACAAAGTTTGATCTTAGAATGATACTCTTTGTGATACAAATTTACTTATCTTTATCCGTCTTTGTGGCTTAATCAGGAGGTCTGCAAGGGTACAATTTTGGTCAGGCAGGGGTGACTCAAGAATGTGATGAAATCGATATTGGTAAGCATAAAACTCATATGTTGCCTACTTCACTGCCTCTAATTCTATTTAACAAAGAGGCTAATCTTTCAACCAGGCGGATCTGCTCCTAAGGTTAGTAGTGTGGCGGCTTCACATTCACATCCCATCTGCCCTAATCCTAATGGTAATAAAGTTAAATATATGTTATGTATAATACAAAACTTCTATGGTTGTTTCTGAGTCGATAATACTAATATGACTATTGTCTTATTCATTTTAAGGGTTGTTTGGAACACACGTGCAAAATAAACATGTGAATATGACAGAAGATTCAATGGTCAAAGATGGTATGGGCATTTCTTATATTTAACAACATTGGGAATATATCGCTTAGTTCGAAATATATTTAACAACTTGATTATTGTTATATGAAAATAGATGGGGATGAGGATGTCATATTCGAGGAGGATGATGAAGATGATGAAGGTTATCTTTTTGCGGGACAAGGTATTAGCAAAACATATATTATGAGATCGGAAAGTTGTGGTAAATCAATATCTAATGTAATTCTAATTTTACTTAATATATATAGATTGTGAAACTGATGATGACATGAATGTGTCTACATGTGGAGACGATGCCGATGTGCCGGATGAAATTGATCCCTTCAACAAGGTGTATGATAATGTACCATCGGAAACGCGTATGCTTCACCCGGTTGATAACCGTGAACACTGCAATGCAAAGAAGTTTGAGTTTGAGCCACCCGGATTTTGTTGCCGCAGTGGGAAGGTACATCTATCCAGTCTTGAGACCCCACCTGAACTCATGAGAGTTTGGTCAAGCTCTGACTCTGATGCTAGGCACTTCCGTTCAAACATTCGATTCTTTAATGGCCATTTTTCATTCACATCTTTGTACTGTCACCTAGATCGTGTCACAACCAACATGCGAAATGGGGATGTTTATACATTTCGTGCTCATGGTCAGATCTATCATAATGTTCGTTCTTTTGGTAAGGAAGAGGGCACTGAACCTAGGCATCTTGAATTATACTTTTATGATGACGATCCTTCCCTTGAGCATCGGTACCGTTTGTGTCGTGAAGTGTGCTTGAAAAAGGACAAAGAGGTTATAGAAAAGTTAATAGGGATACTTCGTGGTAATCCATACTCTGAACAACTCAGGAGTATGGGTCATGTTGAACATCTGGATGATTACCACATTGCACTAAATCTCGATCAACAGTTGGATCAGAGGGTATATAACGTGCCGCTCACATCAGAGGTGGCTGTTGTTTGGGTTCATGGTAGTGAACAACTAGGTCAGTTGCAACACAGTGTTCTCCTACAAGGCAAATATAGGTCTGTACATGGGATTCGGTCATACCATGCTTGTTATGATTCACTATCATATCCACTCTTCTTCCCGAAAGGGGAGCTTGGTTGGCATAATTGCATTCCGAAGGTTGGTGTGACAGTGCAAGAAATCGAGGAAGCTCGTGCATTACGAAAGGCTCGCGCTGAGAGCGATGGTGGTGGTGATGATGAAGGTATAATTTATTGTTCATAAATAATCATGGCATTTATTACAAACCTTTTTCCTCAATCATCCATTGTAGTAATATAGTATTGGTTATGTGCAGGTGGGGCTGGCAATATATGTGTCTCAGTACGTGACTACTACTGCTATAAATTGCAGATGAGTCCTGGGATACTTAACCCAATTTTTTTTGGAAAGCGTCTATTTCAGCAGTTTGCCGTGGACACTTACATAAAGATTGAAAGTTCCCATTTCGATTACATCAGGAACAATCAGCAGGAGTTGAGGGCTGATTTATACCAAGGTCTCGTTGATAGTTTGCATGCGGGTGAGTGCCAAGCAGACGCTATTGGTAAACGGACAGTATTGTCTACATCATTCATCGGAGGTCCTCCGGACATGAGACGTCGGTACATGGATGCTATGGCATTGGTACGGAAGTATGGGAAACCAGATATCTTCCTCACAATGACATGCAACCCGAAGTGGGATGAGATCAAACAACACCTGTTGCCTGGCCAAACTACACAGGATCGTCCAGATCTTGTAACGAGGGTTTTCAGGGCCAAGCTTGAGGTGCTGAAGAAAATGTTGATGGAGAAAGATATCCTTGGTAAGGTTAAGGCTTATGTATATGTTGTCAAGTTTCAAAGAGGGGATTACCACATGCTCACTTCCTGCTGATCATGAAACGAAAGTACAAGCTTACTTGCCCTGAGCAATACGACGTTCTTATATCAGCAGAAACTTCCAAATAGGAAGAAATTTCCTGAGTTGTACAAGATGGTCACCAAGCACATGATGCATGGACCGTGTGGGGTGCTAAACCCTTTTTGCCCGTGCACTAAGGGACGCACATCATGCAAGAATCGCTACCCACGTGCGTTCTGTGAGTCTACCTCACAGGGAAAGGACTCATACCCCATCTACAGGCGACATAACGATGGGCGCAAGGAAAAGGTTAGAGGTCATGAGCTAGACAATAGATGGGTAGTCCCGTACAACCCTTATTTGCTCCGCACGTTGAACTGCCATATTAATGTTGAAGCTTGTGGTCAAGTACTTGTTCAAATACATTTACAAGGGTCATGATCGGGCATCTGTTGCTGTTAGAGAAGGTGATAATGCTGATAGCAACGGGAATGTTGATGAGATAAGACAATTTAGGGATGCTCGGTGGGTGACACCTCCGGAAGCTGTGTGGAGGATATATGGATTCGACCTAAGCAAAAATCACCTGCCTGTGAAACAGTTGCAGCTTCATCTCCCCGATATGCATATGGTGTCATTCCATCAGCGTTCTAATATAGAAAATATAGTACATCGTCCTGGTGTGGAGGAGTCAATGCTTATAGCATAGTTTGCTCAAAATAGGGTCGACGAGTTTGCACGTGGTATATTGTATCATGATTTTCCGGAATTCTATACTTGGCACTCCAATGGTAAATTTTGGAAGCGAAGGGTGTATGAGGGGCGCAAGCAAATTGGTAGGATTGTCTCCGCACACCCAGCCGAGGGGGAACGCTATTATCTTCGCGTTCTACTTAACCACGTTGCCGGAGCTACGTCATTCGACCATCTTAAAATGGCTGATGGTGTAGTGCAACCTACATTATGTGAGGCGGCTGGAAGAAGAGGTCTAATTGAAGAAGATAATACATTAGATGAGTGCCTTATAGAAGCTTCTACGTTTGAGATGCCTTCTTCTCTACGAAGGTTATTTGCAACTATTTTGGTGTTTTGTGAACCGAGTGATGTGTTTGCACTTTGGCAGAAACATTTGGATGCAATGTCAGAGGACTATCGATGAAACAGTTCATCACTCGATATAGCCACACAAATGGTACTTATCGATGTTAGAAATATGTTGCAGTCAACGGGGAAGGACATTAGAACATTTCCTCTTCCGGAGATTGATGAGATGTATGATGATGCTAATGGTATTCCTCTTGAAATATTTGAGGAGGCAAGCGTCGAGGTGGATACCGATGACGTGTCATTGGTCAACTCCCTTAACCTAGAACAAAGGGACGCCTACGAGGTGATCATGGCAACTATTGATTCTGATAAAGGTGGACTCTTTTTTGTGGATGGTCCTGGCGGCACTGGAAAGACTTTCCTATACAGATCCCTGCTGGCGACACTACGAAGCCAGAACAAGCTTGGCGTGGCAACAGCTACATCCGGTGTTGCAGCATCAATAATGCACGGTGGAAGAACAACCCACTCACGTTTCAAGATACCCCTTACCATTGAGGATGGAAGTTTCTGTAGTTTCACAAAACAGAGTGGTACTGCGAAGCTGCTTCATCAAGCGTCTCTTATTATTTGGGATGAGGCTTCTATGACAAAGAGGCAAGTTGTTGAAACACTAGACAACAGTCTACGCGATATAATGGATCAGCCTCAGCTACCGTTTGGTGGTAAGACAGTGTGTTTGGTGGAGACTTTAGGCAGGTACTACCAGTTGTTAGAAGGGGGTCCATCGCTACGGAGTTCGTATCTATAGGGTTCCATGCGACATCTTAAGCTGGTTCACGATATGAGAGCACAAGGTGACCCTTGGTTTGCGGATTATTTATTGCGCGTCGGTGGTGGAATGGAAGAGGTTAATTCTGAAGGTGAGATCAAACTACCGGAAGAGATTTGCGTCCCGTCTACTGGGAAAGCGAGTGACCTCGACATATTAATTAATAGCATATTCCGAAATCTCAACGAGAATATGTTGAACAAGGACTACATCACTTCGAGAGCTATATTATCTACCAGAAATGATTGGGTTGATAAGATTAATATGGAGATGATAGAAACTTTCCAAGGTGGTGAGATGGAGTACCATAGTTTTGACGCTGCAGTCGATGATCCTCATAACTATTATCCAGCAGAGTTTCTTAATACTCTAACGCCAAACGGGCTGCCCTCCCCCACGTGCTAAAATTCAAGATTGGCTGTCCTGTCATACTGCTAAGGAATATAGATCCTGCAAATGGACTATGTAACGGTACAAGAATGTTGCACGGGGTTTCCAAAGAAATATAATTGATGCAGAAATTGTGTTAGGTCAGCATGCTGGGAAACGTATTTTCCTCACCCGGATACCCTTATGCCCATCTGATGATGAAATGTTCCCATTCCAATTTAAAAGGAAGCAGTTCCCAATCAGATTGAGTTTTACAATGATAGTCAACAAGTCACAGGATCAAACAATTCCAAACGTTGGTATGTACCTTCCTGAGCTGGTATTCTCTCATGGTCGGCTATATGTGGCGATGTCTAGAGCCACTTCGAGGAAAAACATCAAGATTCTGGCAAAACCACCTAATGCTGTTGTGGAAGACGACGAACCTAAAAAAAACCGAGAAGAAGAAGGGTAAACAGAATGGGAAGGTGAAAACAAAAAAGAATGAGAAGAAATATATCCCATCTGGGAATGGCACATTCACAAAAAATATTGCATATGAGGAGATTCTTACGCCATAGTGCTAAGGTAATGATAGTTAAAATTCTTGTATAATCATTATGCTTTAATTCTTTGTCGGTGTTTTACCGCCAAGCCCACCGAGGGATACCCCCGAGGTGGTAGATTGTAGGTAGGGTGTCGCCGAGATCAGGAACTTGAAGGTGCAAGGAACACAAGGTTTAGACAGGTTCGGGCCACCGAGAGCGTAATACCCTACGTCCTGTGTGGTTTGTGTTGCCTTGAAGGTTATGTGATGTTTTGGAGGGGTCCCCGCCCGCCCTTATATAGTCCGGGGGAAAGGGTTACATGGAAGTCCTAGTCGGGGACGGTCTGAGGAGTCCTGCCCGAGTACGTTGTCGGGTAGTTTCCTGACGTTCGACTAGTCCTAGTTCTATACGACTAGTTACAATGAGGATAAGGTATGGCCCATGCGCCATCCCTTACTACAAGAATATGAATGCCAAGTGTGCAGTCCCGCAGTCCTGGGTCTGACAAGCCCCCGAGCTCTTCGTAGCCGAGTACTGCAGGCTTTCGAGTACTTCTGGAAGGTGTCTTCTGGTCCCTACTGAGTCCCCTTGAGAAGGTGTCTTCCGAGTACTTCCTTGGCTGCATCGAGGCTGTGAGGTGCTCAAGCCCCGAGTAGTTTTGAAGTCTTTTTTTATATAGGGTGCGATGAACTCGCACTCCATATAGAGTAGCCCCCGAGCCTTAGGTTGAATCGAAGAATGAGGCTCAGGGTCAAATTAGTCTTGAATCTTTGGTCTTTATCTTCCAAAATTTTTTGAAAAATAAGCCGTTAATGACACGTATCCCGCAGCCCCCAAGCCTTTAATCCAAATTTCCAGGTTCGGAAAAAAGGATCTAAAGAGTCGTGGCATGGAATGTATATTTTTTTTGAACTCAATTTAATGATTTTTAGGGTAAAATTGCGTTGGAAGTTGAAAAGTCCGAATTCTCGGGAGCCTATCTCTGAGAAATGGCTAGTTTCCATGATCCGTTGCACAGAACCCGTAAAAACCTCTCAAAATCAAATCGTTACCCTAAGAGAACTCTTCAGCTTCCAACGGAAAAATGGGGAGCCGCCGGTTATAAATAACCCTGAGTTACCCCTTAGGGTTTTTACCCTACTCTATTTTCGCTGCAGTAAAAACAGATCTGCTTGGCCAAGAACCCTAGCCACCGCCGCCACTCCAAAATCGACCACCTCTTCACCCAAATCCAAGCCAAGATTAGCCTGAGTCCCAGATCCCCGTCCCCATCCACACCCACATGGGTTCCCCGTGGCATGCGCACGAAGACCCCGGTGACATTTCAACCCACGACGCCGAAGAAGTCAGCCGCCAGTCGTGGAAGGAAAAGGGAGGGCGAAGGAGAAGGCGGATTGCCGCCGTCGGCGAAGGTTGCCAAGACGGTGGCAGAGGGCTCGTCATGGAGGGCCTCAACCATCAAGGAGAGGGACCTACTCCGGCTTGTTGTCGAGCGGGTACTGCAAGACGAGGGGGTGGTTCCGTGGCGGACCGCCGCCGCCGACTCATCGTCGTGGGAGAACACCGGTGAGACCGTGATGTTCACCCCTTTTGCCGACCGCGGCCTCGCTCTTCCTTCTTCCGATTTGTTTCGCAGTTTGCTTGGATTTTACAAAATCAAGCATTACCATCTCCCCCCGAATTCTATTTTGCACATTTCTATTTTTGTTCATCTGTGCGAGGCATTCCTAGGAATTCGCCCACACTTCAATCTTTTCCGCCACCTCTTCCGCCTCAAAACCCAGCCAGATGAAGATAATCCCGCGCTAGTCGGGGGTGCCGGGGTACAGCTACGCGGCAAGGCGCTGTACCTCGAGTACATGACCCCGAGTAGCCTATCCGGGTGGCATGCGCAGTGGTTCTACATCGAGAACCACCAGCCTAGCCTCCCCGGATGGGACAACTCCCCACCCCAGCGCCAAGAGTGTTGGTTGAAGAAGCCGACGGAGGAGGAACGCCGCGACGTCCCCGAGCTAATGCAGTGGATCAAGGTCCTGAAGGACAAGGGCGTCACCGGGGAGTCCGTGGCGTACTCGTTCATCGAACGGCGCATCCAGCCCCTCCAGCAATGCGTTCACCTCGGGTTCGAGTATGAAGGTATTCGAGACCCATCACGAATGGCCAGGGATTTGCCATCCGTTGAAGAAATCATGCGTCGGGTCACCCGCCTGTTCACGGGGATGAACTCGGAGCCTTTTATCCCAAGATTGTTCGGCGCGAACTACTCGTCAAACCCGGTAAGTGTTTACTCGAGTACCTTTGGATGTAATCTTGTTGAAAGAGTAGTTGTTGATATTCTGCTTTTGTCTGTAGGGCGACGTGGAGCGGCTCAGGTCCGATCCGCCTGAGCCGGTTTTTGAGGAGCCAGCACAAGACCCGCCCGCCGCGAGAGACGCGGGCGATACTGCAGCCAAACCGCCGCGCATGAAGCAAGTAGCAACACGGAAGCGGAGAGCTGCTATGGCAGCGACAACACCAAGTAGTCGCCAGGCGATGTAAGTAGTCTACCACTCCTTAGCTTCTTGATTTTGCCAATCTTCTACGAGTACTTAGTTAACTTGCTCCTGTAGTGGCACTGAGGCAAACCACAAGCCCCTGAGGCAAGGGGTAGTTGGAGAAGTCGGGGAGAGGAGTCCGGCAGTGGAGCAATCACCACCCTCGACTATCAAGCCGGCCTTCCCCCATTCCGGGAATAAAACCGCGCCACGAGGGCTGGTTGTGCCAGCGGCACTCCCCCTCAGGAGGTCCACGAGGTTAGTAACCAGAAGTATCATGTTGTAGCTTTTGTGTTAATACTGAGTACTAACACATTTGTTTCAGGAAGTCGGAGACTCCCAAGCTGGTGACCTCTAGTACCAGCCAAGTGGGCACGAGTGCAGACTCGTTGCCAAACGAACCTGCAGCCGTGAGTATCGCTGAACCTCCCCTCGTCGAGGATGTGCTGGCGGGCACTGGAGGAAGGGATCTCGAGCCTCCGATAGATGAGGAGGCGAAGCCGGAGATAGAAGCCCCCGGGAGTACTCCCAGGGCAAATCTTGAAGATGGTGCTCGGGTCGTCCAGCAGGCGATCGCGAGTACCCCAGACCAGCAAGAAGTCCCAAGGACTTCCCGGGCGCAGGATGCCCCGGAAAGTTCTCGAGCTCGGCAGGAGGAGGAGGTCCCGGAGGACTCCCGAGTACCTGAGCAGCATGAAGAAGAAGTTCCTCCTCCACGCGCCGAGCTCTTCGAGGACCCGCTGGTGGAGCCGGAGACCGTCACGCTCATTATGGAGCTGGGGCGCCGCTTCACCGATTACACCAAGGTATGTAGTCGAGTACTTCCTTTAGCGTTGATGTTCTATTGTAGAGGTATACTGACTTGTTGACTTGCTTTGTATAGAGCCTCGAGCGCTCCAGGGGGGAGTCGGCCCTGCTGACCCGGATTGGGGACGTGCTTCCGCGTACACACGATGCAGAGGACAACCTGGAGGCTGAGAAGGCCAAGAACCTCAAGCTCCAGGGGGAACTCAAGGCCCTGAAGACCTCGCATCGGTATGCCATGATAGACCAGCAATGGAAGCACGACTTGGCGATCCGGAAGATCAAGGATTTGACTGCTCAGAAGGAGAGTAAGTTGTCTGTTCCTCTGACCCGAGTAGTGTCATCACTCTGTCCTTCTCCTGAGCTGTGTACTTTTTTCTCAGTGTATGCTCGTATTGAAAGAGCGTTAACTGACCGGAAGTGGGATATATACGAACATACAGAGGAGAAGGAACAACTACAGAAGGCACTGGAAGAGCTCTAGCTCAAGTACTCGGATCTGGACAAGGAGCACAAGACTGTGACTTGCCAGCTGAAAGATGCTGACAAACAGCTCGTGGAGAACATGCAGCAAATCCAGTCCATGGCCCAAGACAGGGAGCGCAAGGAGAAGGAGATGGAGCAACTTGCGACGGCCGCTCACCAGCTCTGTGAATTTGTCGACCCGACGCCGGATGGTCGTTCTGTGGTGCAACACCTAGTTGATGCTCCGACAAGCATCGCAGGGTACGCATTCGGCACCGCAAAGGTCGTGCAGACTCATACCTTAGTTGTGGTGAAGTCATACTTCCTGGGCATGGACGTTCGTCCGTTCGCGGAAGGCGTCTCTGGGGAGTGCACTGAGGAGCAGTTCAACGAGTACCGTGCTGAGGTGCAGGATGTTGCCCTTCAGATAGTCGATGAACTTCCGCTCTTTTGAGCAGTAATGAACTGTGTATGTTTTTGTAAAAACAATAGTTGCTTGTGTAATATATTAATGCTTTGTTTGATCATTGTTTGCTACGCTCGACTTGTAAAGTGGCGTGTTGAAACGTAATCGTTAAGCACTTTAGTTCGTTAGTTCTATTGTGTAGTTACCCTGAAGGCATTGCTTCAGTTGACGAACTGTGTACTAGACTTGTACTTTTGCATAGTGTTGCGTTCGTAGAACCTCTGTGTATAGGTGTGAGAACCCCTTCGACTTTACCCTGAAAGACCTTGCCCCGTAGCTTGAGTAAGCTGTCAAGGGAGGTAGTCGGAAAGAACAACTGACTCGTTCGAGGGTATAGCCCGAGAGGCTTTAGTTTGGTTAATCGTGATGGAAGATACTCGTGGCTTAGCCCCCGAGTATTTTTGAGGATTAGTGAGAAGTAGCGTATTGACATAACTCGTGGCGACAGCCCCCGAGTTTACTCAATGTTGCTGAAGAAGATAAAAAACACAGTAGTCATTTGTGGGTCTGAAACAACCATGTATTAATATATTGAGTTGCGCTGCAGTTGACAGGTTTGTCACAAGTTTCTTATGCATAGAAATGGCGTAGGTGCTCGATGTTCCAAGAATTTGGAACCTCCAAGCCGTCAGGGTATTATAGTCGATACGACCCTGGGCTGGTTACCTTCATGACGATGAGGGGTCCTTCCCATTTAGAATTGAGCTTGTGAAGCCCAGTATCATCTTGGATGCGGCGTAAGACCAGGTCCCCAACGTTGAAGGATCTTTCTTGGATGTTGCGGTCATGATACCATCAAATACCTTGTAGATATCTTGCTTATCGCAGTAGGGCATTGCATCTGACTTCTTCGGTGCAGTCAAGTTCCAAGTGTCTTGCTTCGTCAGCTTCTCCTTCCTCATACATCTCCAATCTCGGGGAGTTCCACATGATATTTGCTGGGAGGATAGCCTCTGACCCATAGACGAGAAAGAAAGGTGACTTTCCTGTGGCTTTACTCGGTTGAGTACGAAGCCCCCAGACAATGTGGGTAATTCATCGATCCACTTGCCTCCCTTTTTGTTGTTCTCGTCGTAGAATCTTTTCTTGAGTCCATCAAGAATCAAGCCATTGGCGCGCTCCACCTGGCCATTGGTCCTTGGGTGGGCTACAAAGACATACTTGATCTCGATGCCGCTTCGTTCGCAGAACTCCCAGAACTCGTGTGAAGTAAAGTTGGATCCCAGATCAGTAATGATCGTATGAGGGAAACCAAAATAGTGAAGTATGTCACAGATGAAGGTGACTACTCTGTCGGCCGTTAGGGTTGTAATAGGCTTGTACTCGATCCACTTGGTGAACTTATCGATGGCCACCAATACGTGGGTAAAGCTTCCTCATGCTGTTGTTAGTGGACCGATCATGTCGAGGCCCCAACAGCTAAACGACCAAGATGGCGGTATGGCGATCAGCTTGTGAGTAGGGACATGAGCTTGTTTACCAAAGAATTGGCAGCTGGTGTATCGACGAACGAGGCCTTCGGCATTTGCCAAAGCCGTAGGCCAATAGAACCCAGACCTGAAAGCCTTCCCGACTATTGTACGGGAGGCTGCATGATTGCCAGACGCGCCCTCATGGATTTTCTCCAGGATTTCTCGCCCTTTTGTGGTAGTTACGCACTTCATGAGTACCCTGATGCTAATCCACGCTTGTAGAGCTTATCTCCCACCATAACGTAACCCTTTCAGCACCTGACTAGTCGGATAGCCTCGGCGCTCTTGGGGTCGAGGTTGGGAGGTAGCTTCTTCTCCTTGATCAAGTCGATGAATTGGGGACGCCAGTCCACGTCGATCATCAGGACCTCTCGACTAGACTCCGCTGGGCCTTGGTCGATGGTGCCTGGCTCTATTCTTGGAATAAAGGGGTGGTGGAGCTAATGGACAAATACTCCAGCCGGAACTTTGGCTCGTTCAGAGCCTAGCTTTGAGAGTACGACTGCCCCCACATTATTATCGCGGAGTACGTGACGGATCTCAAGACCCGAGAACTTGTTCTCAAGCTTACGAATTTCTGCGACATACGCGTCCATGGTTTCTTTGTTGGTATCCCACTCCTTATTTCATTGTTGGACCACCAATAAAGAGTCGCCAAAGACGAGTAGTCGCTTGATGCCGAGGGAGACAGCCAGGCGTAGCCCGTGGAGTAGTGCCTCGTACTCGGCCTCATTGTTGGAGACCTTAAATAGTATTTGAAATATGTATTTAAGTTGCTCACCAGTTGGACTGATGAAGAGTACTCCTGCACCACCGCCTTCGAGCTTGAGGGAGCCATCAAAGTACATGACCCAATGCTCTGGCTGGTCAGCTGGAGTTGGTACTTGGTTTTCTTGCCACTCTGCCAAGAAATCAACTAGAGCATGTGACTTAATGGCAGTGCGTGGCTTGAAGTCGAAGTTGAGAGCCCCCAGTTCCGCTGCCCACTTGGAGATACGCCTAGTGGCGTCCCGGTTGTGGAGTATATCCACCAACGGGAAGTTAGTGACAATTGAGATTTTGTACTCGTTGAAATAGTGGTTAAGCTTTCTGGAGGTAATGAGTATCGCGTAGACAAGTTTCTGAATTGAAGGGTAACGAACATTTGACTCAGAAAGGACTTCGCTATCAAAATACACTGGCCGGTGCACGCCGAAGGCATGGCCCTCCTCGTTTCGCTCCACCACGATAGTCGTGTTGACGACGTGAGTAGTCGCGACAATGTAAAGTAGCAGGTTCTCGCTAGGGTTCGGAGCCGTGAGGACGGGGGGCGATTAGAGGTGAGCCTTGAGGTCCTCCAATGCCTGCACCGCTTCCTCAGTGCAAACAAAGTTGTCCTACCACTTGAGGAGCTTGAAGAAGGGTAAACCCGGTTCTCCAAGTCGGGAGATGAATCTGTTTAGTGCCGCCATATAGCCGGTGAGCTTGTGCACATCTTTAATCTTCTGTGGAGCCCCCATGCTTGTGATGGCAGTTATCTTCTCAGGGTTAGCCTCAATGCCTTGGTGACTGACAATGAAACCGAGGAGTTTCCCTTGGGGTACGCTGAAGACACACTTAGTCGGGTTGAGCTTCCACTAAAATCTTCGCAGACTGTTGAAAGTTTCCTTGAGATCAGAGATGAACTCGTCGGGATTTCTGGTTTTAATAACCACGTCATCCACGTAGGCTTCCACGTTGCGGTGTAGCTGGTCAGCGAGGCACAGTTGTATGGCTCGCTGGTAAGTCGCATCCGCGTTTTTCAGGCCAAATGACATAGTCGTATATACGTAGGCTCCGAACGGGGTGATGAATGCGGTTTTGATCTGGTCTTCTTCCTTGAGGAAAATCTGATGATAACCCGAGTAGCAGTCAAGGAAAGAGAGCAGGACACAGCCGGCGGTGGAGTCGATAACCTGATCAATGCGGGGGAGCGCAAAAGGATCTTTCGGGCAGTGCCTATTGAGATCGGTGTAGTCGACACACATCCTCCATTCATTATTATTCTTTTTCAGAACAAGTACAGGGTTGGCTAGCCACTCTGGATGGTACACATCTTTGATGAAGCTAGCCGCGAGTAGTTTAGCTAGCTCTTTTTTAATGGTCTGCCTCTTTTCTGGAGAGTAACGACGTAGTCGTTGCTTCCTCGGAGTGGCCTTGGGATCAACTTTCAGAGCATGCTCGATCAACTCCTTGGGAACACCTGGCATATTCGCTGGTTTCCAAGCGAAAATGTTTCGGTTGGCCCTAAGAAAGTTGACGAGCGCAAGTTCCTATTTGCTGTCCAAGTTTCTACCGATCAGGGCGGTCTTGGATGAGTCACCCTCCTAGAGCTGGATGGTCTTGATGCCGACGTCGGGGTTCAGCTTGACCACTCGACTGGCTTGGCCTCTTGCTTGCCACCTCCTGCTCTATCTCGAAGAGTTGTTGTGCGGCCGCGAGTACATCGGATGAAGGCTCTGGCATGCGCGCTGATGCGGCATACTTGATCATCTCCTGGTCGCCGTGGAGGGAGAGTACACCATTGGTACCTGGCATTTTCAAGACCAGGTAGATGTAGTGGGGCACCGCCATGAATTTGGCCAAGGTGGGCCTGCCGAGGATGGCGTGGTACAAAGATTTGAAGTTTGGGACTTCAAATTAGATGTACTCCGTACGGAAGTTGTCAGCCGTCCCGAAGTTAACTGGCAATGTGACCGAGCCGATCGGTGTAGCCGCGTTACCCGGGATAATCCCGTAGAACGGAGCTTTGCTGAGGGTGAGCATCTTGCCGATGTCCAGGCTCATTTTCTTTAGAGTACTCGGGAAGAGCAGGTTCAACCCGCTTCCCCCGTCGATGAGTACCCGGGTCAGTGTAGAGCCGGCGACTACCGGGTCGAGTACGGGCGAAAGTTTTCCCGGCTTAGAGAAGCTGGTCCACTGATCCTCTCTGAAAAAAGAGATCGGTACCTTGTTGTGTCTCAGAGGGCGCGGCACTGCCGGCTCAACTGACATGACTTCGCGCCGAAACAGCTTTTGCGCCTGCTTGGTGAGGATACCTCCGTCGCCTCCGAAGATGATGTTGACGGTGTTAGTTGGGTGCTAGAAACTTGGAAGCCCTGACTTGTCGTTGCTCTCATCCGCCTTGTCTTTGTCCTTCTCCTCGTCATCAGGAGGAGGTGGAGCGTTGAGGCTTTTGCGGAGGACGGTACACTGGAACATAGTGTGCTTGGCCTTCGGGTGCATCGGGCACTGCTTGTGGAGGATCTTCTCGTACTGATCCTGAAGCTTGCCCGACTTCTTGCTGCGAGCGGCGCCCGAGTTGTTGTTGTACTGGCCCTTGTCGGAGCGGTTGCTGTTGTTTCCCTTGTCATTCTTGCGCTTGGGGAAGCGTTCGTTCTCCTCGTCTTCTTGATCCGCCCATCGTTGCATCATGCCGCGGAGCTCGAGTACGATAGTCGGGAGGTTCCTCCCGAACTCGCGGTACGTCTGCTTTGTGGCCAGTCCGTTGCGGAAGCAGCGGATGACCTCCTCATCGGCGAAGTTGGCGATGGTGGCGCGGGTGTCAAAGAAGCGGCGCGTGTATGACCTCAGGGTCTCGTTCTCCTCCTGCTTGACCTGTGATAAGTCATGACGAGTACCTGCCGGGATCATGGAGCCCTGGAATTTGTCGACGAAGACCTGCTTCAGGGCCTCCTAGGAGTCGATGGAGTTTGGTCGGAGGGATTCCAGCCATGTGAGTGGTGCTGTTTCCAGGGCCATCGGGAAGTAGAGGGCTTTAGTCAAGTTAGAGCCCTGCACACTTCGATGGCCACGGAGTAGCATCGCAACAACTGTCGCGGATCTTGTTTCCCATCGTACTTCGGGATGTTCGTAGGCTTGAAGTCCCTCGGGTACTCGCGGTTAGTGATGTTTTCCGTGAAGGCCGGGAAATGATCACTATCATCGCGAGCAGCGTTCTCCAACCGCTCGCGCTGCCTATTGGTGATGATGGAGCGCACGTTGCGGTTGCTGTTGATGTGCTACCTTAGGTCACCGGCAGGTGGAGGAAGCTGGTTATCCTGGTAGCCTTGGCCTCCCGCGGGTTGCCCCCTACCCCTAGGCCTAGGGCCTTGCCGTTGAACCTCCTGTTCAGCTTGTCGATTGTTGCGGGGGTTGGGGTGTCCCGCGATGGCACGACTGCCCTGGGGTGCAGAGCTGCCATGTCGTTTCGATCTGGAACGTGTGTGCTGGACGGATTTCTGCGAATCCAACTTATCAAGTTGGATTGCGGCTTGCTTCACAAGTCGCATGATCACTTGCGTCCGTTTGGGGGATCTGCTGCGGCAGCAGAGAAGCTTCATAGATGTTACCCATGGGGGTAACAAATTCTTCGTCGGCTGCTGCGTCAAAATCCTGGCGTCAAATTCTTCGTTCGGGTTGCGAGCGCGCTCTTGAGCATTACGCCTGCGCTTGTTCTTCCTGGCATTCTTCCACCTGCGTGCCCGCCTTTGCTCCTCCGTTTCATCTTGGGGAGCGTCAGCGGTATCTTGGTTGGCGGAGATCTTGTCCTCGAGCTTGTTGTCAAACTCGATGCCCGGCTCATCGTCTCCGAGGTCGTGGATGGAAGCCATGTAGACTTCGTGCTCCGGCGAGTAGTCGCCAGATTAGTCGGTGGCCAGGACAGTCGAGGTGGAAGTCCTGGACGTCTCTTCCTGGATAGGAGAGAGAGGTCTGCCCTTTTGAAAGGGTAGTTGCTGGATGGTGGCTACTAAGCGGGCGTCATCATCGAGTAGTTCAGAGGGCTCCATGCCCTTCCAGTACACGAATCTGTCCTGCTCGGTAGTCCTAATGTTCAGACCCAGATGATTGACCGCAGAGGAGTCGGGCTCGTCATCTGAATCCGAGTAGGCGTCGAAAACAGGAGCCTCCCGGCTAGCGGTGGCGTCCTCGTCTCCGAGCCTGAGTAGGAGATCTAAGTCCGCTTCCAAGTCGGAGAGGGACTTAGACCGTAGGGCCTCCCCGTAGGAGGAAGCCGCGCTGCGTAGTCCGAAACAGAATCGGGTACGCCCTTCCCCAGATCGGATCGGATCCGAGCCGGAGAGTCGTGTTGGGACACGAGTCGAAAACGCGTCGATGACGGAATTCTCCTCGTTCTCCGAGGTGAGAAGCGGATGCGTCTCATCGAGACTGTCGATGAACTCGTCGAGTCCGCTCGAACAGCTCGAGTCTTCGGGCTCCGTGGTGCTGGCCAGGTGGTTGTCGAAGCCGCCCGAGCCGTTGGCGATGCAGATCCAGGAGCCGAAGACGAAAGTTGTGCCCTTGTCGAGCACGGCGCTGGTGAAGTTGAAGGATGCCATCAAGTTCTCCGGTGGATGCTCGATCAACACCCCTACTTGGCGCGCCAGCTGTTAGTGTTTTACCGCCAAGCCCACCGAGGGATACCCCTGAGGTGGTAGGTTGTAGGTAGGGTGTCGCCGAGATCAGGAACTCGAAGGTGCAAGGAACACAAGGTTTAGACAGGTTCGGGCCACCGAGAGCGTAATACCCAATATCCTGTGTGGTTTGTATTGCCTTGAAGGTTATGAGATATTTTGGAGGGGTCTCTGCCCGCCCTTATATAGTCCGGGGGGACAGGGTTACATGGAAGTCCTAGTTAGGGACGGTCCGAGGAGTCCTGCCCGATTATGTTGTCGGGTTGTTTCCTTACGTCCGACTAGTTCTAGTTCTATACGACTAGTTACAATGAGGATAAGGTATGGCCCATGCGTCATTCCTTACTACTAGAATATGTATGTCAAGTGTGCAGTCCCGCTGCCCCGGGTCTGACATGCTTTATTCTAATATTATATATGATTCTTACACTACCAAATGCTTTATGTGCAGGTATTTCGGGAACATGTGTTGCTCAAGGCATTATTGAGGAAGAGTTTATATATGTTTATTTGTATCTGTGTAAAGTCTGTTGTTTGATGGAATAAGTTATTGACTATATTCTATAAGTTTAACACTTTGGTCATGTATTTTAATACACCTTTTTGTTACCTATACACCTTTAGTTGAGAATTTGCAAAAAAAAATTATTCATTATAGTTATGCGCTCGTTCCGGTTCAACTCCAAAAAATATTAATGCTTATTTACTTTATTTTTGCGGGTCTAAATTTGACCATCATTATCGATAGTTGATTTGACGAGAGTCATGGTAATACTATGTTCAATCACTTCTATTTGCAGCTTCGATCAATGATATATTTATTGCGTATAAATTATGTTTGAGCATTTGTAGTTATCTTAGTGGTTGATGCGTATATTTATGGTAAATATTCTTGTCCGTAGCAACGCACCGGCACTGTAATTGTACAGCTGGTTGTTGTTTTGTACGCCGTTTGCGGAGGCTACGTAGCAAAGAAAGGCATGCGGAAGGTAAATAAATACTCCTTTTGTTCAAAAAAAGGTAAATAAATACTCCTACATCAACAAAAGCACACCCAATGGGTTCGATTCGGCGCCTGGTAATAAAGGTATACAGTAGAAACTACCAACAATCAGGATCGTGATGCCTACTGGGCATAACTTCTGTTGTGAGGCCGAACGTTTCTGATGGCTGATGACGGAATAATGCTTCTGCACTGTCTTTCTCTAAACTCTGATGGAAATGAAGAGGATGCCGCACCATGGTTGCAAAGTTAATAATCTAGCATGCTGCGTTGAACTCTGTTTAGAATTTGTGATGTGGTTGCTGCCAGTATTATTCATGTGTGAAGGTTATTTGGTTCGCTTCGACCTTGGATGTGTGCTGCTGAAATATAGCCATATTGGTGGTGGCGGTTCGCTTCGAAGCATCTGTTGAAGCGAGACTGTAATCCAGGAGCTTGTTTGGTTTAAGGAGCAAACTATGTTTGAGCCGCTTCACAGTTTCGTTTCTCATACACTACCTCACTTCTGAATTAGATTGGCAACTAGTAATAGCAAGTGTGTCTTCTCCTCGATCTTATCATCTCTAGTGCTCATATTTGATATTTCTAACACATTGTATAGGAAACAATGTGTTAGAAATATGATGCTACATGTATACTGTAGCGTGCTAGGTGCAGAACTGCAGATTGTTCAGTTCAGTTTGAAACATCCTTCTTTTTTTTTGAGCAACCAGTTTGAAACACCCTTGTGGCCTGCATCTGTGGTAAATACTATACCACATGCTACTCAGTCTCAATTGAACTCCTAACTTTATTTACCATTACAGGTACTACAGTAACAGGTATATGATGAGACTGATCAAGGTCGATGGTCATCAATCAGCGTTCAGCACTAGCTAGAACAATCTCAAGTGTCATACAGCTAGAACAATCTCAATCTCAATTGAACTCCTAATTTTCTGTTTATTGTCTTGAATTCAGCCTCGCCCATTTGCCACGTTTTGGCCAAATGTTATTGTGTTCGTTACTGTGTGTGCCCGTGTGCTCAATTTTGGCCCAGATTGTATGCAAAACTGTTTCTAAATGGTTATAGCAGTGATGAAGAATGCCAAACTGTTTCGATCGACAGCGCTAGTCAGCTAAGCCAAGCCACGCAGCATAACAATATTAACCAGTATATGATGACACTCAAGATGCTCATCATTCAGCTTTCAGCACTAGAACAATTGTAAAGTGTCGGATATGCTACATGTATACTGCAGCGTGCTAGGACTAGAGCATTGCCTGTGCAGAACTGCAGATTGTTCAGTTCAGCTTGAAACATCCTTTTTTTTTTTGGAGCAACCAGTTTGAAACACCCTTGTGGCCTGCATCTGTGGTAAATACTATACCACATGCTACTCAGTCTCAATTTAACTCCTAATTTTATTTACCATTACAGGTACTACAGTAACAGGTATATGATGACACTGATCAAGATCGATGGTCATCAATCAGCGTTCAGCACTAGAACAACATCAAGCAAGTGTCATACGGCCGTGGACGTCATCTCGACCTTGTTGCTGCCGCCGTCGTCGACGAATCTCTTCCAGTACCAGTGCTGGCCCCAGATGGTGTCCATCTCCTCGATGGGGATCCCCTTGGTCTCCGGCAGGAAGAAGTAGACGAAGAGCGTCATGACCACCTCCCAGGCGCCGAAGAAGTAGAAGAGACCGAACTTGAGGCGGCAGAGCAGCATGAGGAAGATCTGCGCGATGATGAAGGTGAAGGTCATGTTGAAGACCACCACCGCGCTCTGCGCCGCCGACCGGATCTCCAGCGGGAAGATCTCGCTCGGCACCAGCCACCCCAGCGGGCCCCACGACCACGCGAACGCCGACACGAACACACAGATGCAGAACACCACGCCGATGGCGTACGGCCTCGAGATCTCCGCCACGCCGCTCGTCCCGAACTTGACCGCGATCAGCGTCCCCAGCACGAACTGCCCGGCCATATATATTGGATTATTTGTCTACCATTAATGTTCAAAAATGGATTTTGTATGTAATTAATAAGATAATACCTGGGCAATGATCATCTGTACGCCGCCCTGGAGGAGGAGCTTGCGGCGGCCGAGGCGGTCGACGGTGGCGATGGAGACGAAGGTGGCGAACATGTTGACGAGGCCGGTGATGACGGCGGACATGAGCGAGGCGGTGCCGCCGAAGCCGATGGTCTTGAAGAGGACGGGGGCGTAGAACATGACGACGTTGATCCCCGTGAGCTGCTGCAGCGTCGGGATGAGGAGGGCCATCGCCAGCTGCGGCCGGTACCGGTGCTGCAGGAGCGTGCTCCAGGGGTTGGCGATGGCCTCGGTGGTGTCGCTGGCCGCGACGAGGTCGTCGAACTCGAGGTCGACGTCGTCGGTGCCGCGGATGCGGCGGAGCATGGCGCGGGCCTTCTCCGGCTTGCCGCAGGCGACCAGGGAGTTGGGCGTGTCGGGGAGGAAGATGGAGCCGCCGACCATGATGACGGCGGGGACGGCGGCGAGGCCCAGGCCGACGCGCCAGCCCTAGCCGCCGGGGATCTTGGCCGTGAAGTAGTTGATGAGGTTGGCGGCCAGGATGCCGATGGTGATCATGAGCTGGAAGCTGATGTTAAGCATGCCGCGCATCTTGGCCGGCGCCATCTCCGACAGGTACAGCGGCACGGACTGCAGGCCACGCACGGAGGCATTTGCACATCACAGGTGAGTACACGGCATGCAAATTTGGAGCAGATCCAATTTCCTGATCCGATCTTAATTAATAATTACTATATATACCTGATTGCTGAAGCCGACGCCGATGCCGAGGAAGATCCTCCCGATGATGAGCATGGCGACGTTCTGCGCGAATCCGTTGAGGATCGCACCGGCGAGGAAGATGACGCCGCCGCCGAGCATGGACACCCTGCGGCCGCAGCTCTTGGTGATCTATCCGGCGAAGAGGGAGGCGACGAGCGCGGCGAGGTAGAGCGAGGAGGTGAAGAGCGTGAGCAGCGTGCTGTCGAACTTGCAGTACTGGTTGGTCTCCACCACCTCCTGCTCCTTGGCGTACACCGACGGGAAGAACTTGAGCAGGAACGGGTCCAAGGACGTCACGCCGCCTGCATTAATTGGATCATTGCATTTCATCATCCGGAGTACTTCATGCATGGCCGAACTCAATTCAACAACAGATCCATCATGGTCGATGGATGATCAATACCGCAAATTAAAGAACTTAATTACCGGAGATGCCGATGTCGTAGCCGAAGATGAGGCCGCCGGAGGAGGCGACGAGGCAGGCGCGAGGAAGACGAAGACCGTCATCTTCCCCGGGTACTCCTTGCCCTTCTCGTTGAAGCTGCCGCCGGCCATGATCGACGGCTGATGCACCGAAACAACACCGTACCCAGAGAGAAGAGGAAGGGATAGGAAGAGAGGACGAACTAGCAGGAGGTATTGGCAGCCGATCGAGTTAACGTAGGTATTTACATGGAATAGATGGAAGGAGAAGGTAGTTAGAGAGATAATAGAGCCCTATCCAATCTTATCCATTGTAATCCCAAGTAAATCCGTCCAATAAAAGATTTCTACTGTTCACTACCTTGCTATTTTTTTTTTTGGATAATGATCCTACCCTACGATGTATTAGGTCGACCGTTATCCCATGGATCGTGCGCTATCTAGGACGCGTCCGCCCGAGTCCCTCGGATCCACGGTAACAAACTCATCTCGTGCTACTCCGCGTGCAGCAGCAAAATAGGATCCATCCATCTCCTCGACGTGTACGGAGTACCTGACGCCGAACTCTACGCTGGCAGGTAGGAGCAGCTAGCCGCCGAGGAGATGGATCGCCTCCATGGTGTCGATGGCTAGCTCCACGTTGGTGGCATTGCATTACTGCGCGCGGCACGCTCGCCTTGACCGTGTCAGCGCGTGGATTTTATTTAGAGTAAATTACACCCAGCATACAATAACTTGTATAATTGTATCACTTTGATTCAACAACTAGCAAAACATGCAAACTAATACAGGAACTTGGCAATTGTGTTTAGATACGGTCACAAATACTTCACATGGATGTATTTGCCACATTGGCATGTGATGTGGATGGTTTTATGCATGTAACCCTCTATTTTTATCCCCTTCTCATCTAAGTTTTAACCCTGCATTTCTTGTATCTTTTGACATCAGTGAAAAAAAATTAAAAACTTTCATGATGGGTGACAAGTGTATCATTTTTTAATCCAAGTTATGTGTTAATCTAACTTCGACGTGTAAATTATATGTGCATAATAACAGTAAAGTTTAAAAAATTTCAATTTCTCTTACTTTACATGGTTGATTATTGCAATTAGATAAACCTAGGTATATTAATACTATTAATTACTTGTTTTTGATTTCGTGAAGTGCATATTAAATCATCGAAAAAGGACTACACAAAGTGCAAGTGTTTCTTTTAATCCTTTTACTTTCGAAACAAAAACTGATGAAGTGTATTGTAGAAGCAATGACTTCAGTGTCATCTATCAAACTTTGATTAAAAATATATACTTATTTCATTAAATTTTTCTAATCCTTTCACTGGTATTAAAGAAATAAGAGTTGCACGTAGGAGGTTTCATGTATAAAACCATCCACGTTACATGCTAATTTGGTAAAATATATCTATATGGAGTATATGTGATCGTAAATGCACATATTTGACAAGTTTGTGTATCAATTTGTACATTTTTCTACTTATTGGATCAAAGTGATTCATCCATACAAGTTGTTGTATGGTCTTTTATTTATTTGTTTTGATTGACGGTTTTTTTTACACGAAAGGTATTTCGTGGGTTAGTTCTGTTACTAGTTAGTTCGTGCATGGATGCAGAGCAAATACGTCTGAGGCAATGCAAAGACGGAAAATGCAGAACAGCAGAAGCAGACTGCTGCTAGCCTGCCTTGATACTACGGGCTGGCTTTACGACGGGCACGCTAGCTAGGCCCACACTTGCGAGCTTTGATGGGCTTTATTGGCTCGGACACATTTCTCCGTTGCTGGGCTGACTCATTCATCGAACGAAAGGGGCCCCGGCGTACCGGAAGAAGGCCCAACCTACTCTGCTGGAAACGGAACGCAACGCAACGGGCGCCTCGTCTTCGCCGCCGCACTCCTACGGTCCCACCGGAGGGGCTCCGCCCAGCAGCCCCGGCGGCCGCCGTCGCGGCGATCTGGTGCCGGCAGAGATCGGACGCATTCAGCTCGACACGGCATTCTGCCGTCGGTTAGGAAGCCTCACGTCCTTCCTAGCGCCGCTATGGCCCCCGCCAGCCATGCTACACCTTAACGGATACACAGTATACGCCATTACTTGCTCGCCGGCATCTCTGCTCCGGCGGATGCCAGCCGTGTAGTGGCGGCTCCATGCATCCGAGATCCGCCATTTCCTTGGAAATTTTGACATCGTCAGGGTAATCATCTCATTTATCTGCTTTCTTTCATTTTTCGCTTTGGAAAATCTTGACTAGAAATTGGGTGAAGGTTTGGGTGACCTTAGGCTTAGCTACTCCCCATTTTCAGCATGCAGTTGGGGGTTTCCAGAATTAGAGGGAAAGATGCATTCTTCTAGATGTTCACACACACATTTTTCTTCCAAATTTTTACCATATGTGCGCTACAAAAGAAAGACAAATTACTAATTATTTTTTTCACAAAATGATAAAGACTCTGTATTTTCAGAGAAGGCGTACAGTCAGAAAATTTTGTGTGTCAATATAATTATCCTTGATCAACGTGTATTCACTTTTTTTTCCATAATTCTTTCAGTGGGGTGTAGATGAGCCTATGCTCCTTCTGGCTGCACTTGTAGAAATTGTGCTGGGACCAGTGTCCGCTCATCCGTAACATAGTAAATATATATTACCTGGGACAGGGAATAAAAATTGACATGATTGCTCACCCTATATAGGATGCTCCTGTGGAGTTTTCCACCCAGTACTGAATTACTGACTCACTGAGACACTGAGTCACTGATTGCGCAAACAAAGCATGTTCCTTTTTGATGAGGAGAACAGTGAAGAAGACTGCATTACAGAAAGGGGGGAAAATAAGGTTGGACATAAAATTGTCACAAGAACAGAATCAGAAAAAGGAAAGACCGCATTGTCTTTTTTGAATTATAAAGTTGCAATTCAAATATGTTGCGAATAAATATATTACATGGTGGCAACTGACTCCTATTCATAAGCCACGTGCTAATACAGTGGGAAGATAGAAATAAATTTCATGCCAGTGCTATCATTACTATGCACCACTGGAGTTACCAATAAGTTCATATCTCAGTCATTTATTTAATGATGATAGGGCAGTACCTCCATGTTTTATGGCATCTCACGACTTTCAGATGAGACAAAAGGCTTTGGGGGCATCTGAAGATTCTCCAATCTCCCTGTTAACATGTTTACCACCTTTGTCATTGAGGGCCGGTTTCTTGGGTTCCACTGAATGCACCATAGTGCTACGATGGCCAGCTGTTTCACCTTTTCTTTCTCCTCTCCTGTCATCTCCCTAGCTGCCAACTCCTGCCCACTGATTACTTTCTCAAAGATCCACTCTGGGAGATAAACCTCATTTTGGCCGTCAACACTTGGGTCTGAGTTCCTCCTTCCGCTTACCATTTCTAACACCAGCATGCCAAAACTGTAAACATCTGATTTGTGGGATACACCCCCAAAATTACGAGAATAGAGCTCTGGCGCAATATACCCCATAGTGCCTCTTGCTGCTGTCAAGGTAACGATGCTTTGATCCCTTGCACACAATTTTGCAAGGCCAAAGTCTGAGATCTTTGGATCGAAGTTGTAGTCCAGCAAGATGTTGTGAGGCTTGATATCAAAGTGGAGGATGCGCTTGTTGCATCCTTGATGTAGGTATTCCATTCCACGGGCAATGCCTAAAGCAACATCTACCATTTTGTTTGGTACTATGAGTTCTTGAGAGGTATTAGCATAACATGAGAAAATATATTTCTCCAATGACTCATTGGGCATGAATTCATAAATAAGGGCACGTCTAGTTCCTTCCGAGCAAAATCCCAATAGACGCACAATATTTGCATGATGAATTAGTCCTATAGTTGCAACTTCATTGATGAATTCTTCTCCCTCTCCTGTAGAGTTCTCTAACATTTTGACAGCCACAGGCACTCCATTTGGTAGCTGGCCTTTGTATACAGACCCAAATCCACCCTGGCCTACTTTTTCTTTGAATCGCCTTGCTATCTTCTTAACTTCATAGAAGGTGTACCTTGTGGGTTTTGAGCTGCCATATGTCTTCAGAAACATTTCGACCTTCAAGTGTATCTCCTCGCTATATCTTGTCTTGAGAGAAAGATAGAGTGCCGTAGCCACCATCAACAAAAGAACAACTAATGCGGCTACAGAGGATGTAGCTGACAAGAAAAGAATAGCAAATCAGCATACTGTATCAGGATAGAAAGGCATCCCTTTGTTTTTGTAGTGGGGATAAGATAATGTTAAGAGTCAAAGTAGAACGAAATAAGAATTTGTGTGTGGTACATAGCTTTTATATTTTGAATACAAGGAAATATTGATTATCAGCAGTACCTGCAATTACTTTGATGTGTGAACCTGCAAATACCAAAGAAGAACATAAGACTCTATGGATGGTTTAGTAATTAATACAAAAAAGGTGAACTTTTGAGAAACAAAAAAAAAGTAAGATCTAGTATTGTAGTACAAGTAGCTGCATGATGGTGGCCCCAGCCCTCAGAGGGCACAGTAGAACTTCTAATTTTTGAGGAATGGCTATGCTCTGATTACATGAATATAAAGAGTAATGCTGCTTACATTTACACATTTTCAGCATATATCATCACAAGTAAGGTTTCCTTTTGAGAGAAAGTATACATCAGAGGCAAGTTGGTGCTCTTATGTCTGGTGAGAAAGGTGGTTCTTATCATGCAGGGATACCACTTTGTACACTCCTATTCACCTTCAGCAGGCATTTAACACCAACTTGTTTACTTTTTTGGCATCTTAACTCACTCTGTCAATTTGCTTTCTTTAGGCAACTTATCCATTCAAGTCTATTAACCTTTTTTAGGAGCACAAACCATTGATATTTGCATCCCTTCTAGTTTCAGGCTCTACTAATTTATCTGGCTGATGATGCAGCATAAGATGTCTGGCTGATGATGCAAACTTATTATTCTCAATGCCAATAAAGTAATGCAAAGCTGCTAGACCCAAACAATCCAAACAATTCATGTCAATAGTGAAGGAGACTATATGTTGCAGATCAAAAAGGAAAGCAGAAATACAGTTTCCTCGTAACTGTTTAAGCTCATATCCAGTAACCACACTTGAAACATGAATTTCTTGGAATCTTTTTGTGGGGTATATGTTACTGTGGAGGAGTTGGTTTGCTTTTATTTCATCTCATATATGTTTTTTATGATCCTTATGAAAGTGCTTACAGCAGTGCAGTAAGTTGTTGCATGTAAAACTTTGGTCTCTAATTGTTTAAAGGTACTCGTACCAATAGCCATTATTCCATATCTAGCCATCTTTTTCTGAAACTGCATTATCGTACTTATCTCAAAGATGCTTAACAGTAGTGTTCTATATTTATTAAACATTGGATTTTATCAATTCAACTAGTATTTGTCTCCCTTTTTCCTTTTATTGAAGCATTTTGTATGAGTACCTTCTGGCTGCAGTGTCCACCTTTCTACATGTACTGAAGTGAGTTAGGTGCTTAAAATGCTTGTAAAAATGGGGCTGGCTTAAGTGCATAACATATAGTTCCCTCTTCTTTTGTGATTTTGATCAGACTTTGTTGACCTTAATTTGATTGCTGAGGCTTGCTACCCAAATGATCTGCAGCACTAAGCTGACTATGCAAATATTTATGAAATTCAAAGAATCTCATAGTAGCATCTCGGTAGATGAAATAAAATATTATAATGACTTATAATGTATGGAACCCACATTAAGAAAAACCAACCATGTGGCTATATGGATTTGACCAGTTAGAGGTCATACCGTGATTCATGCAGAAAGTTTGATTCCTCTGTGGGTTGAACCCGCAGCGTCGCCCATTAAGTTCACACTTTCTGCAATTTTCAACAATCACACCTCCATAAATATTACTAGGAAAACAATAATATGATGCAGTCATCGTCGTCTCAGAAAAATTGAGTATTCCTTCTGCTTTCTCCTTGAATGTTGAGCCATCAAGATCAAGGGTCATCAGAAAGAAGCTGTCAGGTACGACCCTGCAATCTAATAATGGAAGAACATATAGGTATGCATAACCAGCCACCAAATAGGAGAAGTTGGTCGTGTTGCTAAGACACGAGATTGGTCCATAGATATAATTGGCATCACGATTACTTGGTGTGAGCTCTGTTAAGCAGCTTATTATCACCGCATATATGCAAAACAGTCGGTCGGGGTATCTGTAGTCGACAGTACTGCGAGGTAGGGCTCCTGACATGAGCTTCTGTCTGCAGGAGGGAGACGAGTTGCCCACACGCACACGTGGGGAGAGCGTCAGGGTGCCACTCCTGTAATCTATGGCAGTCACTATGTATGGGGCATAAGCTGGGTAAACCAGAATGGTGTCCTGGCCAGAGCATGCTAGCTTCAGGCCTGGTGCTCCGCATAGTGATGATGTATTGCTGGATTCAAGCCAGAAAGGGAACCTGATCTCCGGCCCATGTTTGCTGCACCGAGATGGCGGACAGTAGCGGAAGAAGTCTTCATCATCCCACGCCGTAGCCATGGACATTCCATATTTGAGAAGACACAACAGCAGGACTGTGACAAGAAATTCAGTCATCTTCAGTAACTGAGAGCGTAAGAGGAAGAGGAATGCTGCAAGCTTTTCAATGCATCAGCTGTTATAGATTTATTAACTTCAAGGGTTGAGCTAAGTTGTGCAATAGTATTATTAATTGTAATTATGTGCCATTTGAGAAAAGGAAATACTGTAATTATGTGGCTAAGGAGGAATTCCAACTCTGACTGGAAACTTCCTGCCGCGCGCTACTGTGATCGCAGAATCAGTCAATGCAAACCAGTCCTGTTCCATCAATTGTAAATAGCTGTGGAAAAAAGAAGCCCTCCCTGTGGAAGAGGATGTGTTTTGACTTGGAAAATATCTTGGCCAGTCAAACAACATCCAGCTTCTCCGTAGGTGAGGTTATCATCATCACTCCTAGCTACCTTCCAGCAAGCAGCTTGAAATCTCTCTCATGGCGAACCCGTGTGCAATTCGTCCTGCTACTACCTGGCAAGCTTTACTTTTCTTTATTTCTGTGATTGCAGTTGAAGTAGCAGATGCTGGGGGCCAATATGAGTGTTCTTCTTTCTCCTGCGGTGATCTTCACAACGTATCCTACCCTTTCCGTAGGCCAAGGGACCCTCCAGAGTGCGGTGTGCCAGCATACGAGCTAGTCTGTAGCAACAGCAAGGCTGCAATTCGCATCAACACGGGGACATACTTTGTGACCAACATCAACTATACTTCTAGGTACTTTTGGGTTGTGGACGCTAACTTGGATATGCACAGCAGTTGCCCTCTTCCCCGTTGGGATCAGCTTCCTTACACCGTCAATGGTGTCTTGAGAAGTGGTTCAGATTTCATAGAAGATTTGGCCACGGCAACCTTTTCTTGGGCATGCTTCATTAATTGTTCTCAAGCAATAGATACTAGCTGGTACAAGCCTGTTCCTTGCCTGACAACGAACAGTTCGTTTGTTCATGTCTCGGTTATGGGATGCCGTTTTCAGCATCTTGATCCTTCTTGTGGGTACTTGGCCATGATTCCGTTTGGTAGCTGGCATACGCATACCACATACATATACGACCCAGAGTTAGAGAATGCCAGTTATACAGACATCATAAACTGGGTAAAGAAGGGATTTTCTGTTGATTTTCCTTTGGATTCTAATTATCGCTACAATGCTTCTTGGGTATTCAAAACATGCCTAAATGATTCTTCCAGGTGAGCCTGCGCCCTGGTCTAGTATGAAACTGATTATTTTGTAGTGTCATTTCCTTCTGAATTTGGTTATCGTGTAATTAACCAAAAACTTTATGTGTTCCTTCTTTAATTCGTTTTCTTTATGGCGTGTCTTGCAGCTACTTCCACAACCGATTACATGGCACAAGCATCTTAAATTGGACTCGTGCTTTCTTCTGGAGTGAAGTAACTTTAGCTGAATGTGTAAACTTTTACGACACCCCAAATCTTATGTTCCAGAGGGATGTGGTAAAAGCCATTGTATCTGCTATAAGTATCACCAAGTTACATTTTGGTAAGTGGTGTGTACCTACTTGTTACTAATCGTCACGGGCTACAGTTTTTAGTAACCTTGCAACTTGTTTGGGTAGTACTATGCAGGTTAGTGCTCCCTGCACTGGTAGTATTCACATTCCTCGCCCACAAGTACTGGAGAACAAGGATAACAATCGATGCAGTCGAGAAGTTCCTCCAGATGCAGCAAATGCTTGGTCCGATTAGGTTTGCGTACACCGACATCACTGCAATCACTAGCCATTTCAGAGAGAAGCTGGGCCAGGGAGGATATGGCTCTGTTTACAAGGGCGTGCTACTCCCAGGCAACGTGCAGGTAGCCATCAAGATGTTGGGCAACTCCAACTGCAATGGAGATGAATTCATCAGTGAGGTCTCAACGATCGGTAGGATTCACCACATTAACGTGGTTCGTCTTGTGGGCTTCTGTGCAGAGGAAATGAGGAGGGCGCTTGTCTACGAGTACATGCCCCATGGTTCCCTGGACAAGTACATTTTCTCATCTGAAAAAAGCTTCTCCTGGGATAAGCTTAACGATATCGCTGTAGGCATTGCCAGGGGCATCAACTACTTGCATCGGGGTTGCGATATGCAGATCCTTCACTTTGACATCAAGCCACACAACATTCTTCTTGACAGCAATTTTGTACCCAAAGTTGCTGATTTTGGCCTCGCCAAGTTGTACCCAAGGGACACGAGCTTTGTGCCAGCTAGCGCCCTACGGGGAACTATTGGGTACATAGCTCCTGAAATGGTGTCTCGAAGCTTTGGTGCCATATCTAGCAAATCTGATGTTTATAGCTTTGGTATGCTGCTGCTAGAGATGGCTGGAGGCCGAAGAAATGCAGACCAGAATGCGGAGAACACAAGTCAGGCATACTACCCGTCGTGGGTCTACGACCGTCTTGCCAAACAAGAAGTTGGTGAGATATCTGCTGCCGGGGACATGCATGAGTTGGAGAGGAAGCTTTGCGTTGTTGGGTTACAGTGCATTCAGATGAAACCGCAGGATCGTCCAACGATGAGTGAGGTCATAGAGATGCTCGAAGGGGGGACTGATGATGGCCTACAAATGCCTTCTAGGCCATTCTTCTGTGATGATGATGATCATGTGGCTGCTGCAGATTCTTACCATGTCTCTTCTGAGATGACAGCAGTCTCGGAAGAAGATGAGTGAAATATATGTATGTTTGTGGTCTGGAACTGTGATCAGGTGAAACAACTAGAGATACGCAGCTCTCCTGCGTGTTCGAGAAAAAAAATGACTGCTCATTATATCTTTTTCCTGGATGAAGACAGAAATGCATTTGTTGAAGAGATCCGATTGGATATTGGCAAATGCAATTCCTACAAATAATATTTTTTTCGCAATTACAAGAAGGCTGGGGGTATGTCCAGCGGCCTCTCTCTAATAAGTCTATGTCTAGCTATAAATTTGATGTGTAGTCTCTTCATGAGATGGAGGAGAGGGTCCTACATCCATTCTTTCCATTGACAAGTAAAAGTCGTTTCTGTTTGTAGAATTGTAGTCTCTCACCAACAGCTAATATGGTTGGGAGGAATTCATTGGGACTGAGATGTTGACGCCGTGACAGGCAGGATCCAAGGTCTATCATTTCCATTGGGAAAGTAAAAAAGTTGATGCTTCCTTCGTTTCGTTATGATTGTTCCGTTATGATTGTTCGTGAACTCGTGAGTTTTTGAAGTCTTTTTTTTCCTGTTGAGGATATCAGATATCAAGTAGTATTTATGTTTCCTCTCCCTACCCCTAATTAAGTGTTTTGGTTGAAGAGAATTACTTGTATCATGTTTTAACAGGGGTATGGATCGATTTCACAATTGTTAATTTGTTATTTCTTAGAGCTCATAGCACCTTAGGTAGTGGCTCTGGGCTTCTGGAGGTAACACTTCGGCAGTTCGGCAAACTCCGAGGAGGAGGAGATGTTGAGCCAGGGAGGTGGCTTCCACCACTGCCATTTTTTGTTCTGGTATCACGAATTGCTAGTTGAGGTAAGCCGTAAGCCTGAGGTTCATTTTGCGTAGTAGTAGTAGGAGGAGGAGGAGGAGGTACGTATCTTGTGAACTGTGAGTCATGACTCATCACAAGAATTGATTGGTTGATGGGGAACCCTTGTGAAAGAGGAAAGAATAAATAGTTGATAGGAAAGTGCCGGTGGGAAATTTCAAAGACTATTGGCTTTGACTGTTGAATTTGTTGCACGGTGTGCTGCTGATGGGGCTTTGATTGTCACTATGTATGAAGATATTTGAACGGACCGGAGATTGGACGTATAGAGTTGCAGTCGTTGCTAGAGTTGCAGTCACGACAGAGAATAATTAAAAAGAAGAAGTATCCAAAATAGCAAATAGTACAAGTGAAGAAGGTATTCGTTACTGCTTAATGCTACGTGATTTAACTAACCTTTTATATGTATTTAGTCATTGCTACTCCACTATTTCCTAATCCGCTTTCTGTTTTGTTTCGGCACTCAGAAAAGTCTTGTTGACCACAGCTTTGTAACGGCCTAATTGGGATGTTGATGTTTCATCACTCTACACTTGTCAATATGTGTAGCTTGTAATAACGATGGAAACGTACATGTTTCAGTGCATTGAATCCGTCCTGAACCCTTGATTGGTCTTAGCTTTGTTCTCACTTGCACCCTAGCAGAACCTAGCGTAGCGATACTTCTCAGAAAGTTTCCCCGAGTCTGTGCGGTAAGTGAGAGGCAGCTGCGTGGATCCAGCTCAGGGTTTTAGACTTTCTTGGAACTGGAAGACCGCTCAGAGTTTAGTCTTTAGACTGTCTTACTGACTGACTGCTGGAAGGAAGAGAAAATTAGATATGAGAGCCATGCAACTAAATCTTTCTTCATGCATTTTGAAAATATAAAATTGCCAGTATTATTTTCGCACTATGTGAAAAAATGCCACTAAACTAAGGACTTTTTTTTAACGTGCCACTGATGAAATTGCACTTTTCCATGCTGACGGTTGATATCACGCCGCTGAGTAAGACACTTGTTATGTAGAGGAGAAGATGAGAATCCACCTTGCAAGCAATAAGGAGAAAGCTAAAAACCAAAGAACGAGCTACCACATACAACCATACTACAAACAACCGGAGATTTCAGAATGTAATAACACCTAATCCGAGCCTTCAAACACTCACGCTGCAAACTAGTTACTCCGCTCTGTGGCATTCTTCATTTTTTCCCCACTTGTTTTCCTTAATTTTCTTTTCATTGTTGGAACATGGAGCCCCAAAAATCTCTCCTAAATAACGCCTTGCAAATCTGACATTTTTTTTATTTCAGCGTCTGAAAACCTGGATTGCATAGCTGAAATGGAAGCAGAGTAGTATTTGCGTTCAGATATAGCGGCCATTCTGAAAGGAGAATTCGAGATCAACCGCGCGTTGTATTGATCAATGAGTGTTACATTTATACAGCTACATGATGGCGTCGTGGCCAGCGAGTCCTCGGGGCATGGCGGAACGCCCGCGCGTCGTGGTGAGTGACTCCGCGGCGTCCGTGGTGCGCGGGCCGTTGGGCCGTGCACTAACACACTCAGCTTTCGTTGTGTCGATGCAGAGGCTGTCCCTGAAGTCGTTGTAGAGCTGCATCGGTAGACGTTTGGTGATTATGTCTGCGAGTTGTTGGGGACACGTAGAACGCGGACGTGGCCGAGTGCAACCTTCTCGCGCACGAAGTGGACGTCGAGTCCGATGTGCTTCGTGCGCTTGTGGGGCATTGGGTTCCGTGTCATGTACTCAGTGGAGACGTTGTTCGCAGAAGACTATGGTCGCCGAGTTGAGGTCGATGTGCAGCTCACCGAGAAGGCAGCGGAGCAGGAGCACTCGGCGACGGTGTTGGCAACGCCGTGGTACTCCGCGAGGCGCTCGAGCGTCAGACGGTCGTTTGCCTCTTGGACGACCACAAGATGAGGGCGTCGCCGTAGAAGACGCAGAAGCCATACGTTCATCGCCGCGTGTCAGGGCAGCCGGCCCAGTCGGCGTCCGAGTACACCGTGAGCGTACGGGTGGACGCGGCGCGCAGCTGGATGCCCATGGACGGAGTTCCTCGGATGTAGCGGAGGATGCGTTTGAGCATCGTGGCGTGGATGTCGCGGGGTGAGTGCATGTGCAGGCAGACTTGCTGGACGGCGTAGGCGATGTCAGGGCAGGTGATCGTCAGGTAATGGAGAGCGCTCGCCATGCTGCGATAGAACGTGGCGTCGGCGATCGGTGTGCCCTCGGCGGTGGATTGTTTGGGCTTGGTGTCTGCTGGCGTGGACGTACTGTGCCTTTTATGGTGAACGTGCTGCGGAGCTTAGTGAGTGAAAGGAATCGGTGCTGGTAGTCTAAAAAGGAGGCGTGAGTTAGACAAAACTTAAACCTTAAACCTATGGCTCAAACATAAACTACAACATACTATCTAAATGTGCAACTAAATGTGCAACTACGGTTCATCTAGTGAGAAACCCTCATCCAAAAAAGTTTTGCAACCTATAGTCAATCCTAACAAGATACTACTCTAAGAATGTAAAGGCACACAAGTTGCAAGTATGAATTGCGGAAGCTTAAAAGGTAGGGATGAAAGAAAATAAACTCTTGAAACAAGGATTTATCCCGTGGTTCGGTTAAGCATAAAGCCACTCCTACTCCACGTTATTGAAGCACTCACAAAGAGCATTGCTTCCCAGCAACCAAGTCTCTTTCTGGACTCTTCTTAACTCGCCACCAAGTTTATGTCAAGACACCACGGTTACCTTGATCTCGCTTTCCACTGAGGAGCTTCTCCACCAAGGAAGGGGATCTCCACGTCCCCCGCACAAAGCCGTTGTCACCTCACCACAACAAGCCGGAGGGGTCGATGACTTGCCGGCGAGCCACCAAAGCTCCAAGGGACCGGCACACCAAGATACAATGGTGGTTCAAGAATGCTCTCTCACTCTCTCAAGAGCTAATTCTAGCACTAACTCTCACAAAGCTTATGCTAAACCTAAGGATGTGATCAATATGCTCTTGGGTGGCTTGGAGGTGTTCTCTGGTGTGTATGGGGTTCCTCAAGACTCCAGCAACCTCAAATGACCCGGGGTGAGGCCTTATATAGGCTAGAAATTCTCTACTAGCCGTTACATGCTTTTACCCTTAAAAGCACGTAAGCGAAGGTTAAACCGGTCACCATCGTCGATTTAACCGGTCATACTATGCCTGCATGTTAGCTGTTGAACTCCAACGTCTCTTTTTCTACTGACGTCACTGCACCGACGCTTTCTTTGGCACCGTTCCTATAGGATGCTAACTGCAACACCAAAAATGGTACCGAGTAATAGTAGCACCAATGCACCGACGCTAGGGTCGGTTCAACCGGTCACTCACACGGATCAGCTTCGTGATCCTTCATATTTTGGTCATAACTCTCTACTGCGAATTCCGATTTTGATGATGTTGTACTCTATGGAAAGATTGTAAGCTGTTATACAGATTCTGTTGAAGTTCATCTCCTTAGATCACAATTTGACCGGTTTAATGCAAAAAGACCGACACTGCGTCGGTTGATCCGACATTTCTTTTCTCTCTTTGCTGCCTTTGTATTTTGACCATAACTTTTTAGTCGGGACTCCGATTTTGATGATCTTAGACTCTATGGAAAGGTTGTAAGATGATCTAAAGATTCTTCTAAAGTCCATATCCTTATATCACAATTTGATCACCGGTTTAATGCCAAAATACTGAAACTGCGTCGGTTGATCCGTCGTTTTCTCTGCTCTCTTTGCTGCCTTTGTATTTTGATCATAACATTTTACTCGGGATTCCGATTTTGATGATCTTGAACTCTATGAAAAGCTTGTGAAATGCTCTATAAGAATCTCCAGAGATATAATCTATTTTATTAGTTAAAATATAAATATCTATGGAACACTTCCAATTCATTCCTCTCATTGTCCCGACTTTGGAGATTTTCTTTATGTTGCATCTTTGAAACCTATAAAACCCTACAAATATTCATTCTTAACACACATATTAGTCCCAATGACAATATTCTTACTCAATCACCAAAATCACAATTATATCCTAATAGGGTCATGTTCCTTACAGTGACGATGAGCTGCAGCAGCTCTGTGGTTGACGCGGAGAGCACCATGTCATCGACGTAGAGTAGGAGATACGCCGTGCCAGTGTTGCTGCTGAGCATGAACAGGGAGGCATCGAACCGTGTTTGTTTGAAGCCGATGGAGGTGATGAAGTCGATGAAGCGCATGAATCACGCCCGTGGTGCTTGTCGGAGGCCGTAGATTGATCTGGATAGGAGGCAAATGGCATCGGGGCGCTGCGTGTCCGTGAAGCCCGTCGGTTGTTGACAGTAGATGCATTCTTGGAGATGGCAGTGCAGGAACGTGTAGGAGATGTCCAGTTGGTGCGCCGGCCAGCCCTTGGACGCGATCATTGTGAGGACAGTGCGGATCGTTGCATGCGTCATGACAGACGTGAAGGTCTCGCCAAAATCAACGCGCGGATGTTGATGGAAGCCGCGAACGACCCACCTTGCTTTATGACGTTCTAGGCTGCCATTCACTACTACAAAAACAATTTTTAGGGGCGGGTAAAAATATATTTTTAGGAACGGGCGCGATATCCGCTACTAGTTTTCACTGCTACAAATACCATTTGTAGGAGCGGGTAACATGGCCGCCCCACGACCCGCCCCTACAGATCGAATAAACAAACAAAAAAAATCGCAGCACGCTGCTGCTCCCCGCGCCGCCGTCAGGCCCCGCGCCCAGCCACCGCAGCCCCGCGCGCCGCGCCACCCCGCCCCATCGCGCGCCGAGCTGCCACTGCTCCGTGGCCGCAACTCTGTGCCCCACACCACCGTCGGGCCCCGCACGACAAGGGAGGGGTAGGGGAAGGGAGGTGGCGGTGTTGCAGAGGCCGGGGAGGAGAAGGTGTGGTGCGTGGGAGAGGAAGAGATGGGGAGAGGACCGAAGAGATAAGGAAGAGAGAGAGAGGGAGGTTGTGCAGTGCATGTGATGGCGTCACCTACCCCTAAAAATGGAGTTCTAGGAGCGGGTCACTGCTACAGTAACCTCGCTCATTTTGTAGGAATGGGTTACATTTTGACTCGCCCCTGTAAAAAATAGGGCGTTGCTACAAATCATTCTTGTAGTAGTGATTGGGGTGAAGTTTATGCTTGAACACCCATTTGCCGGAGATGACTCGGCGCCGGGGGACAGTCGACGAATGTCCAGGTTCTAATCTGGAGGAGGGCGTCGTACTCGTCTTGCATGGCGGCAAGCCAGTTGGGGTCGCGGAGTGCTAAGCGGACTGGGGAGTGGCGACATCGATGGTGGTGTGGTGGCCAGCGCGTACTTGGGATTGGGTTTGTGTACGCCGTCACGTGCGCGAGTCACCATGTGGTGCTAGCACAGCGGCGAGACGGGCTCCGCGTCAGCTGGTTCCGGCGCGTCCGGTCCGACGATGTTCGCGGGAGTCGGTGGCAACGTGGAGGTCAGTGTTGGCGACGAGGGATGAGGCGACGCAGGGGACGATGGTGTCGGCGGTGTCGTGGGTGTAGAGGTCGGGGCAGGATGCGCCGACGCGGGGCGCGCTGGTGAGCGTAGTATTGCTGGTGCAGCCGTGGCGTGCCGTCGAGGAGGCAGATGTACGTCGTCGCACGAATGTGGAGGGGATGGGGGCGGCGTGGCCGGGGTGGTGGGGTCCGGAACGGGAAGGTGTGTTCTCGTCGAAGACCACGTGGCGGGATGTGATGACGTGCCTGGGGAGAGGTCGAAGCGGTGGTACCCATGGTGATCCGGTGGATACCCGAGGAAGATGCACGACGTTGATCACGGACTCAGCTTGTGGGCGGTTGTCGCTGTGAGGTTTGTGTAACACAGGGACCCAAACACGCAGCAGGCTGTAGTCAGGGCGACGCCGAGGAGGAGCTGGTGTGGCGTGAGGTCGCTGGTGGCGCGGCAGGATCGCCTGTTGATCACATAGGTGGTAGTGGAGAGCTCCTCGGCCCAGAACGACGGTTTAGCTGCACTATGGATTAGTAATGTGCGCATACAATCATTAAGGGTGCATAGTGATCGCTCGGCTTTGCCGTTCTGCTATGACGAGTAGGGGCAGGAGAGCCAGAGCATGACGCCGTGGCTAGAGAAGAAGAGGCGGAGCTCTGTGGAGTCAAACTCCCGGCCATTGTCGGTTTGCAGAGCTAGGAGCTGCAAGCCAACTGAGTGCGTATGTAGGCGTGGAAGGAACGGAGGAGGGGGAGGACCTCAGATTTATGTCGTATGAGGAAAGTCCACATGTAATGTGTGTAGTCGTCAATCAACACGAGATAGTACTTGTATCCCGAGAAACTGAGCACAGGAGACGTCCACACATCCGCATGAACAAGTTGAAAGGGAAAAAATGTCTTTGATTCTAACGAATTGAAAAGAAGGACATTGGAAATCGAAATTGTTCAAAACCTAAGAAAGAATTTTATTCCCTGGGTGGCCGAGCGAGCATGCCACACGTCAGCCGTCGTAGATGCATGGAGGGCAAGCTGTGGAGGCACACGCAGAGGGTAGAGCTCTCCCTGGCTTTCACATCAGAGCGTCACTGTGCGAGTTGGAAGATCCTTGATTGAAAAGTCAAACGGGTCAAATTCAATTAAAACTAATTATCCTTGTGTCTTTATGCATTTACTTTGTCATTTGTTGAAGTTTTCATGTCTTGCTAGAATTTTGTGTTTACTCTCCATCTACTTGTTGGAAAGATTTTGACTGCAGGTAGTTGGTGATAAGGGGTGGAAACAAGTCCATAAACCTTGGAAATTACTTTGATCTACTTTTGGTTGAGGATTGATTTCACGAGTTAGATTTCAGCACATTTCTCCGGAGTCTCAGGATATTTCTTCGGAATCTCTGGAACCTACGGAGATTAATGACAAATATCCGGAAAGTTTCTAACAAAAATCTTTGAAGTATTGTAATTTTTCAGTTTGGACTATTCACTCCCCTTTAGTCAACCTCTAGATCCTCTCAAGGGGCATGGTGGGCCACGCTTGGACCAGGCCGGTCCACGAGTTGTAGCCAGCGGCCTCAGGCAGATCGGCAGTCGGTGTGTGCCTGCTACTGGGCTTGTGCCTCCGCCGCCACATGCCCCAGTGTTGGAGCCACCGGAGGTGGAGGAGCCGTTGTCGCGCCCGTGCTTCTTGTTGCGCAGTTTATGGGAGTCGGAGCCAGATCCGGATCCATCGTTGTTGTTGCCAGAGGAAGAGTTGGAGGGCGCGCCGTAGCCGGCATAGAACATTTGGCCGCCGTCCATCTTGGCGTCATGCTGGTCATAAAGTTCTTCAAGCAGTAGGTAAGAGCGTGCACTCATGAATGTGTGGGGAGGGAACTTGGAGTTGATGACGGGCTTGACGTGGTGGTATTTGGGATTCAGTCCCGGCAACAGGTTGAGCACTTGGCACGATTCAGAGATTGGATGGCCGACGTCGCGGAGGTTGTCGGCGAGGGTCTTGAGGCTGACGTAGTAGTTGGCGATGCTCATGTCGCCCTGCTGCAGCGTGCGGAACTCAGCTTCAAGGTACACGACGCGTTGAAGCTCGTTGTCGCGGAACATTCCCTCAATCGCGTTCCAGACGGAGAATGTGGAGGAGCGCGACTGGTAGACGATGTCGAAGACGCTCTTGTTGATGGTGGTGTAGAGCCAGTTGACCATGCTGTGGTCGTTGAGGATCAAGTCGGTGTCGCGTTGGTCTAGTGGTGACAGGGAGAAGACGTGCGGTTCAAGGCTGAACTTTCCGAGGAAGGAGTCGAAGAAGCACCTCCATTGGCTGTAGTTCGACTCATTGAGGTCGAGGATGATGGGGACGTGGTGGGAGCGGATGTTGACTTGCTGCACCACGGAGGCCGGAGCGGGGGGAGGGTTGGTGGTGCCGGCGTCGTCGGAGGAAGATGAGGAGTTGGCAGGGGAAGTCATGGCAGCGAAAGGGGTGGCGAACGGGTTCACAGGCGTGGATCCGTCACTCACTGATACAATGAAAGAAGAATCGGAGATCAACCACACGTTGTATTGATCAATGAGTGTTACATTTATACGGCTACATGATCTGCTATGCTTCAACTGACTAGCGAGCTAATAGCCTAAGCGAGCGCCGCAGAACGCGAGCGATGCGGATCAGATGGTGTCGTTGCGGTTATATGTCACCTATGATGACAATTCCAACATCCATCACTTGAAGATTCTCCTCCACCAATTATTATATTTAATAGGCCGTCAGCCCAATAGTCCAATGCATGAGCTTTTTACATGCACAGTGCACTTGGGAAAAAAAATCTATCCACCATACTGTAATTATGACCACATGCAGCGCATGCACTCCAACGAAAGCGACGTGTGAGCAGAGTAAAAATATTAAATTGTGACCCACGTGCAAGAGATGTTCAACTAAAAAAGTCATAAATCACAAACCGAGTATCTAAATTAAATTTTAATTTTACCATAATGTTCCTTACGACGAGATCTTCAAATCAAGAACACACTTGATTATATTAAGAATTTTTAATATAAAATAATTAATTTTGATATTGTGAACTAATACTGTAGCGAATGGAAAAAATGATTGCTTTATACGAATAAAATGATGAAACAAGATAAACCTAAATATTGCACATTGCGAACATTTAAAAACTAAATATCACGAACAAATGAATTCACATCACAAAACAATTTAGTCTACAAATCGAACAAATAATTCAATATCACGTATAAATTAGTATACAAAATAAATAAAATATCATTTTTACATGAAGAAAAATATCCAAAAGATGAACAAAAATATCTATAAATTGAACAAATAATTTAATATCTTCCTTACACACGCAAAAATTATACCTATCAACAAACAAGTGGAAAAGCGACAAAAATTAGCAAAAAAATATAAACATATTCATAAAAACTAATTAAAAAGTAAATAAATGAATATAAAAATATAAAAAATAAAATAGAATAAAGCGAGTAGTATAAAAACAAGAGGAAAAGGAAAAGGGCCCTCATATAAAAAAGGAAAAATAAAAAAACAAAAGAAAGGAACACAAGAGTAAGAATAAATAAAAAAGTTACAAATAAAAGTAAAATAGAAATAATAAAAATAAATAGTAATTAGTATCAACAAAAAGAGTTAAAATAAAATTAATAAAAATAGAGGTAATTTATTAATGAAAAATAGAAAAATATAAATAAAAAGGAAAATAAAACAAAAAGGAAATTTGAAAATAAAATAGAAAAATAAATAGAAAATAAGAACTAAATTTAAAGTAAATAGAAAATAAAAGAGATACAATCGAATAATAAATTAAAAAAAATGAAAAAGTAGCGAGGAAGGTAAAAAGAAAGGAAACGAAAAAAGTTTAGAAATAGGCTGCAACAAGGCTGCGTGGATCAGTGAAGAAAAAGATGAAAATCATTAATGGGCTGACTTTAATTTTGATTTGGGCGTCTCTTCTTGTACGCGGGGCTAAAAGCTAAATAGATCACATTACTCCTTCAGATATTGGTGGGCCGTTTTAACGCGAAAGCTAAACGGGCAATATTACTTCTTCGAGCGATGGTGAGCTGATTTGTCGTATAGTCGCTGCGACGACGGAACGCCCGTGCGTCGTGGCGTGCGAGTCTGCGGCGCGCGGGCCGTTGGGCCGTGCGCTATCACATTCAACCCATATAATTCATATAATGGGCCGCTGCTTATTCTTTCCGGCGCCCAAGCAAGCGAAGCCCACTGTCCGTTGAAGCCAAACGACATGCTGCTCAGCAAACTAGGAAAGATGGCGCGCTTCGCTGCGCCCGACTAAACTGAATTTAACGAAGCACTATAGAACGTGATAATAACATATGAGTAAATGATAGTGTGAATCAACTGGAGATAGCCTTCTTTGACTGATCTATAGGAATCAAAAGTCATAAAGAAATTCGTAAGAAAATCCATTTTAAGGTCCACTTTTAAGTGAACTTCAATATTCATGTGCAGTAAACAAAACAATTTCCGTCTGAAAGAGTTCATTCGGCTGGTCAACTAATTTCAAACACTCAAACTGCAAGCACAGGGAAGAAAAGAACTTGAATCAGTGAAGGCTTGTCGTCAATGGAGCGCACACCCATACCCTGCAAAATAGGGTCTCAAACGGTGCAGTCGACACTCTGGAAACGTCTAGGTTAGCACCATCACGGCATGCAGGAACTCGATGTGCCGGTGAACATGGCAGGCACCACAGGATAGGAACTCGCCTATGACGCTGCTGGAGACGCCGTCCGGCAGAGGGACGCGCTCGCACTGCATTTTTGGTGCGTCATCCTTGTCAACGCCGCGTGGCCCGCGCCCGCCTTGGCATCTCATCGCGGCCATCACCAGCATGGGCGTCGATTGTGGCAACTGGAATTCTCCATGCCAGGACGCTACGGTTCCCGCTTGGCTATATGCACGAAATAAAATTATAATGACGATCAAGAATCCTTGGAGAAGAACATTCAGATAGAAAGGGAAAACGAAAGGGGACATCAATTTACATCAGGTTGCAACCTTATTGGAGCAACAGAGGTGGCAGGTTATTACCTGAAACTGGAGGCGAGCCTCTCCTCTGATCCAGTTTTCCTCTTCTTCAATGGAGGCCGTGAGGAGCAGAAACGGGTGGAGGATGGCCTCGTCAGTGGACGCCCCATGGCTCCCGCACGGACGCATGAGATCGCCGTGGCGCAAGCAGCCCTGCACGCAGCAGCATGGATCGAGGCCGCCGCCGCCGCCGCAAACCTCTCTTTCGGTGAGGCGGAGGCGGCCCTGGTGAGGAAGGGGATGCGTAGATCGCGGACTCCTCGATTTCGTCGTGAGACACGGACGACGCGAAACGGCGAAAGGCGAGGCCGGAGCCGCTACTCCTGGTCCCAGCCGTAAACAGATGCAGCCCAGACGCGTGGAACAACACATGCAAGACAGGGACCGGATGGGCTGCCACGACAACAGCATGTACACGCGGCAGGTAAAACAGGTCTAGAGGCCGGATTCACGGTGAGGCCAGGGAATTCTTCGGGCGTAAGAGTGTACATATATAAACAGAGAAAAAATAACGAACATGCTGACGTGATTATGTGCAACAACGTACGCTTCACCATTCACGTGGTTCTGACTTCTGAGTTCATCTGCTGTCCTACACTCTTACGGCTGTGTACAAATAACCAACCGGTGCGCGGGCGAAAATGTGAAGACTTTGGACAGGTTTTGTGCTTTTATGGGCCGTTATGGGCTTGTAATAGGTATCCGTTAGGCTGTTTCTGGATTAAAGTCTGCCCTTCTGACGTTAGTTTATTTTTAGATGCTGGACAAGTTTAACTGCATAGTACTGTCTTAACGTAATGCTGTTTTTGTTTTGAGGAGGGGGGCGGGGACTTGCTTCCTAATTTCTGCATGAAGCATTCAATTAGGAGCCCTCTTATGCTTAACATAATATCCAGGACAGTTGTATAATCCTTCTTATGAATGGATAATCAGGTTTTTCTTGGTCACATTAGGAATTTATGGCCTTTTGAATGCTCTGTTTACAAATACATCTTGGAGTAAATTAGTATCTTTCCAGCTTGTTCTGGATAAGGACTCTAAACTCCTTGTATAAACAGCCAAGCATCTTAAGAGAAGGAAACTTTGCTAAAATAAGTGTAAATCTATTCTTCTGTTTGGAATAATGCCAACTAAAACAACTGTAAATGGAATGCCAACCTAACATAAATTTTCCGATCAATAATATACAAGTTTCACGTATAAGCAGGTTGTTTGACTTGCGATTGTGAGTGACTACATAAACTCAAAATACGAACCACAGAACAAAAATTTTCAGTAAAATATATGGAAACATGTTACAATATGAAGGGAAAAATCGCTATGCATTATTCAGATATTGTTCTATTATAAAGATCCTAAATAATTGTGTTTCTTACTGAGATTAGTTCCACCGTACCCCTCATGCTGGGTCCGCCTGGTGGGATCGAGGACGGTGAAATGAGGGGCAGATCCGTGAAAATCACGAGTTAGGAGATGAAACAGATTGTTTTTCACACCGGTTCGCTTACCCGCACCCACCATACGCGTGCCTACCCAGTTCCCACGCCTTTCTCGGTAACCCCACCGCGCTTCTCCCCGCCGGCCACCCTTCCGTCCCTCTCTCGGACTTCCTCGTCCTTGGCGGCGGCGACGAACAGGGGCACGAGGACCCGTCGTCCGCGTCCTCACCGCCCTCGCCATTCGTGGCCGGGGCAACGCGTCCCCATCCTCGGCGGCGGCGGCGGCCAGGGGCACAACGACCCCGTGCTCGAAGCAGCAGAACGGCAACGGCAAGGAGTCATCAGCGGCTCCCGCCGAAGCGTCCCTACTGGCCACGGCGAGCGCGATGACGACGTCACCGACGCTGGCGCTGGTGGACGAGTGGATGTCGACGGAGGGCGCCGGGCTCAGCCTGGGGCTGATCGAGCAACAACCTGCTGGGGTGGATCCTGCTGGGCGTGTTCGGCCTCATCTGGTCCCTCTACACCGTCTACACCTCCACGCTCGACGAGGACGAGGATTCCGGCGGCCTCTCCCTGTGAAATCCTTTTGGTTTCCAGCTGTTTTCTTGAGCCCTGACCTGTGCGAGTCCGACGATGTTGTGGGTGCAGCTGGAAGTCTGCAACTGAAGACATGGTTGTATACGATTGTGATTGAGATGTTGCATCGGAGATGGTAGTGATGAGTACTTTGAGATTGTACCTATGATGCATGAAAGAAGGTGCGGCATATGCAGTTCTGTATGAAGTTCGATAGCAGTGTGGCAGCGTCATGCGTGGCATTTAGTATCTGATTTGGTTGCTGAGTGTGGCATGAGAGGAAAAATAGTCGTATTGAAACTGAACTCCGTTTCGTGTGAATAGTGTTTATGTTTCATATTGACAATGAGAAGTGTTTTGATGTTGCCGATGTTCACGTGAAGCAGAGTTATGTTTTGTTAATTTGATGACGTCTCGGCATCTAGCTTTCACTTGAGAGCCTGGACTTCTACTTTCTTCCAGATACGAGCTGGTTTGAATTGTGCTGCGCATATACAAGTATTATTTTTTTACGGAGGAAAACACACCCTTTGTTCAGATGACAAAATTTGCAGGAAGTACCGCCCCGCACCGACCCTTTCCTGCTCGCCCAATTTGACGACAACCAGCTCATCTCCGGTAAGCCTCCCCCAATTTCTAGCCTGTTCCTTGCTTCCTTCATGCCCTGATCAGCAATCGACTGACTGCCTCTTGAATTGCTGCCTTGTTCTTGGAAAGATTACAACTTTCTGGAGGTGACCAGGCAGGCCAAGGAGTCGGCGCATAGGTTCATCGGTGGCAGGGTTATCAGGCTCTACTTCCTCCCCTCAGGCATGGTCAGAAGGCCACACGATCACAGTTTTTCTGCTCTAATAAACTTTTTTTTTCCTCTACTTGCTCTGTCTCTGTATTGCATTGCTTGGCCTGTATGTTCAAAATTCATTGTCGTCAGTATGATGTATTGCTGCAGAGATGTTCAGTACGTTTGCTTTATCATTCTTGCTTTCTTGTGGTTTGAAAGGATTATGATTCAGCTCAGCTTTGCATTGTTCCAATATTTGGGTGCTTGCCCGATAGGTACCCCATAGATAAAAGATGTAATGGGACTTGCATGAATAATTGTGTTGTGCAATTACCATTGGAAGTTAATCTGTATTAGTTATGCCGGTCATTAGGTTCTATTAGTAGGCGGGTTGTCAGTATGCTACTTATTACTTTTTTGCCAATTGAGTATGCTACTTATTACTTTTTGTCAATTGAGAGAATTTGATTTACCACAGGTCATCTACGACTAACTTACAGGGAAGAACCGTGGTTTAGCCATTTGAGTTTTCAACAATGTCTCGTGTCCAAGAAATTGAGGCAGCTGTGAGCACTTCAGCGGCACCTTGATGCTCTCTCAGGCATATGTAGTTGCAGCTAAGATGTACCATTGAACATCATTTGCTGCTTCTGTACATTCATAATGCTTGCTTGGTATATGTACGCGTTCAAGTTGACCGCTACTTGCTACTTGATAGTTGTATATATGTGCTTGTCTACTTTGGACACTGTTTGATGGAAGTTCTGGTGTGTGTCTGATGATACGTCCCACAAAATGTTTCATCTGTATAAGTAAAGAACTAAATTCAGCAAGTCACCTTGCAGGCGGTAGTTGCCAGAAACAATATTGACATGATCAACTACTGAATTTTCCCCTACCTTTTGATCTCTAAAAATTATGGGAATATTGGTATTAATATTATTTGTGTATCCTTATTGCATTATTATTCGGAGGCCCTAGCGTACGAAGTTTTGAATCATTGTAACACATGATGTGAGTGTTCTTTTAGGTATTTACAATGGGAGGGCCTGCAAGAGTCCGGAGAAATCATCAGCTTTGCAAAACTATTTCACTTATCTTAGGAGTGTAGAAAAATCCTGAGCAATTGAAATATGGTAAATTTTGTGTTGCATATGTACAAGTTCCTGAAAGCTCAATGTGAGCCCATCAGATTTCCTTAGATTTAATGTATGCACCTGAATTGAGAGCACAATAGTCTTGGGTGATTGTATCTCCACTTAATTTGTTTTGACCTCATAGTATTTGTTTTGTCAGTTATCTGATTGACCTGTGTGGTTATGTATCTTGGTCAACTACATTAGGTATCTTTTAATATACAAATGACAAGTATGATTGATTCATATTCTCTAAGTTTTTTTAAATACGTGCGTGTGGCACGTACACTTTACTAGTTGTCTATTAATCTTGATGCCTCGATGGACATGCATGGCCGTGACCCGTGAGGTACTGAGTGCTGGTACGATTGTTTGCTGTTCCCACGATCGGTTCTTTGAAACAAGCAGCCAGGTTGCTTAGGATTGTCCAGCTCGGTGCCCTTTTTGCTTAGCATCCCTTTTTTTTAAATTAAACTGTGGGGAAGTTCTCCATGATCTCTGCTCGCAGCTCATGAGTGCGAGCCTGATGAGCGATGTTCTTTGTTTCTTTCCTGTGCTCGAGATCAGTGATCCAAAGATCTCTCTTTTTGTTTCCCAGATTTTGTTATCGAGGAAACAAAGACGGTACTGATCCAAAGGGAGAGATAACAGTTTTACTACATCTTAGACTGTCTCCAACAGGGAAGATAAAGGGCGACCCAAATGCAAAATACATCGTTCAGTGTTTTGCATCCCCAAAACATGCTCCAACAGAGGACCCAAACACAACACGCATTTTGCGTACGAGGCCAGGCACGACGCAGATAAGCGTCTCCTCTCTCCACGACGCAAATCTCGCGCGGCCCCTTCGAGGTCCTGCCCATCCGGCGCGAGCGGTCACGGAGGCAGGCTCCCCCATGGCTGGCGGGGGTCAGGCGGGCTCCCCCAGCATGGAAGTGCAGCGCGGCGGGACCGTGGCGAGGCACGGCCGGCGCGGCGCGGCGCCTCCAGGGCCGGCGGGGCGCGGCCGGCGGGACCGCGGCGGGGTGCGGACGGCGCGGCCAGGCGGGTCCACGGCGGAGCATGGCCGGCGCGGCGAGGTGCCGCCGGCGCGGCCAGGCGGGTCCGCGGCGGGGCATGGCTGGCGCGGCGCGGCCATGCAGGGAGGCAGGCGGCTGAGGCTATGTATTTGTGTTGGCTGTTGGAGAAGGCAAGTTTTGGGTGCGTGTCCGTTCTTCTGTGTGTGACTCAAATTCTGGAATGAGTCTTGTTTTTAGGTTCCCGCTATTGGAGATAGTGTTACAGCTGTGATTTGAGTCACTCTGTTATAGAACTGAGCTAAAATATCAGCAAAAAGATGCTCACTGTTAATCAGGTATGTCGAAAATAATAATGTATACTTGAGAAAAGGGGCGGAGCATGAAATACCTTACGTCCACGGCTGAACCAATGGATGTGTTCAATTAGCTGAATCTGCACTAATTCTATTGCTTTAGGTCTAAAGGGAGTACATTAATCTACTTGAGACAAACTAGACCAGACCCATGCTGCACCACGCTCTGCACAGACTCTGGATCCGCCCATGCTCGAGATGGTTCTGGAAGAATTTGAAAATAGCAAGAGAGAAGTTGCTTCATGGCAAGGTAAGAATTATCTAGAATGAAATATTTAGATGGTTGGGTAAGGATGAGAAAATTATAGAGCTAGATATTTTGTAAAGAAATGTATATAAGTTGGCATATGGCAACACCATAGCATCCGTGAGCCCCTATAAATATAGATTCCTCTCCCCTTTTTCCTCCCTTTTTCCATACCACGGTATAAGAGCATCTCTAACAGACTAGGCAGATCAAACTAGCCAAATTCCTATTTAGCTATTCATTTGGATAAAATTATCTCTCTAGTTTGTGATACCTTCCAACAGACTAGCTATCCATTTATTCAACTCTTCACCTCCACACACACTGACGCATGGGTCCCACGCGTCATCGCCTACTGTCCAGGGGCTCGACGGCGGCCGCGAGGGCGGGAGGAGGCGATGGCAGTCGGGAGGGCTCGACGGCGGGCGCTGCGTGGCCACGACGGCGGCCGGCGCGCCAACTCACCCTGCCTTGCTGGTGTCACGCTGATCCGAGCCATGGCCGCCATGCCCGACTCGACCTCTGCCCTACTCTGTACCCGTCAATGGCAGCCGACGGGCAATTGGGGAAAACCCGGCCGGAGCTTCCAGGAGCAAATTGAGGCATGGCGGAGCATCATGGGAGGTATATTTTGGGATTCACCTACGCGGCGGCGGAGGAGAGAGAGAGAGAGGGAGAGAGAGAGGAGTCGGGCGGAGATGTCCAAGATGGAGGAGGAGAAGGCGGTCGGAGCGGCCGAGGCGGCGGACGTGGTGCAGCAGCAGCAGCTGGCGGCGGGTGAGGCGGCGGCGGCTGTGCGGGTGCGGCCTGTGGAGGCGCTGCTGCACGCGGGGCCGCTGGGCCTGTGCGTGGCCGCTGGGCCTGTGCGTGGCCGCCATGACCGTCATGCTCAAGGACCAGCAGACCAACGAGTACGGCACCGTCGCCTACCCCGACCTCGGCGGTTCAAATTGTTAGGTTGGTTAATCGGGTCGGTAGATGCGGATGGGCTCGGGTTGTGGCTGTGGGTCAGGATCTAGGAAGAACACAGAGACATGTGTGTGCGGGTGCGTGTGTATGAGATCGACCGATAGCCATTAGGTTAGTACCTTGCTCTGAAGAAGACGATGCCATCATCGTAGTTGATGGTGTTCTGCGCTAGGGCAGCGACGCGTAGTGCAGCGGCTCGGTGCAGGTCCGCTCTAGGGCGGCGGTGGCCGGAGCAGTGTAGAGCGTGCGGTGGCCGGAGCAGTGTAGATCGGCCGGTGGTGCTTCCCGCCGCCGCAGCGCCACCCCTCGAGATCGGGTTAGGGTTTAGATGTTGGTGGGGAGTCAGGGGCCGGCCAACCTTGGCGTGCGTGCCCCCCGGCCCCCACCTCTATATTTATGTGGCGCTGGCGACGGGGGCCCACCAACGAGAGTTGGATTGGGCGCCCCCGATCAGGGCGCGGACCAAGGCTAAGGCCTTTGGGCCTTAGATTAGAGATCAATCCAATAATCTCCCCCTTGATCTCACATTATCTTTCTCTTTCACTTTTCTATTTTCCTTATTTCATCATAGATTTATGTATAGGGCATATCTCTTCGTCACGGGCAATTGCCGATAGAATCAATAGCCACAATACACGCCTCTCTTCAGAAATAGATTTTGTATTCTATTTGGGCCTCTATTATCCAGAGATCATAGGCTATACCTCATTCCCATGCCGGCTACGTGTTCCATGAACACGCTGGGTGGTAGGCCTTTCGTTAGCGGATCCGCAAGCATATCTTTTGTTCTTATATGCTCGAGACTTATGGTGTGATCCTGGATTCTATCTTTTATCGAATAAAATCTTATCTGTATCGACTTTGTAGCCGTGCTCTTCTTGTTATTGTGAGCATAAAACACTGCTGGCTGGTTATCGCAGTACATCTTTAGTGGTCTTTCTATACTGTCCACCACTCTTAAGCCAGGTATAAACTTCTTTAACCATTCTACCTGCCCGGAGGCCTCGTAGCATGCTATAAACTCAGCATACATCGTCGATGTTGCTGTAACCGATTGCTTAGAGCTTTTCCATGAAATAGCTTCCCCTGCGAGAGTGAAAATGTAACCCGTCGTGGATTTTCTATCATCTTCATCTCCCGCAAAGTCTGAATCTGCGTATCCTTTAATCTCTAAAGAATCGCTTCTTCTGTATGTTAGCATGAGGCCTTTTGTACCTTTCACATATCGCAAGGCTTTCTTTACAAGTTTCCAGTGTTCTAAACCTGGATCTTTCTGAAATCTGCCAAGCACATTAGTGACAAAGGCTAAGTCAGGGCGTGTGCACACTTGAGCATACTGTAAACTTCCGACTGCCGAGGCATACGGAACAGTTGTCATCTGTTCTTTCTCATACTTATTTCTGGGACTCTGAAAGTCTCCATATCTGTCACCCTTAACTATCGGAGCAGGAGTAGGTTTACTCGCATGCATACTGTATTTCTCTAGAATCTTTTGTAGGTATGTCTCTTGTGACAGACCTAGCACCCCATTCCTTCTATCTCGGTGAATCTCAATCCCTAGCACAAAAGAGGCTTCACCAAGATCTTTCATGTCAAAATTCGATGACAAGAATTCTTTTGTTTCTAACAGTAGACTGACATCACTACTCGCTAGTAGAATGTCATCCACATACAGTACCAGGAAAATGTATTTCCCTTTCTTGAATTTTGCATAAATGCAATTATCTTCAACATTCTCTGTAAACCCAAACTTCTTTATAGTTTCGTTAAACTTCAAGTACCACTGTCTTGAAGCTTGCTTTAATCCATAAATGGATTTCTTTAAATGACATCCCATATTTTCTTTTCCTTTTACGACAAAACCTTTAGGTTGTGCCATGTAAACTTTTTCTTCGAGATCCCCATTTAGGAATGCCGTCTTTACATCCATTTGGTGCAATTTCATATCGAAGTGTGCAACCAAGGCCATAATTATTCTGAAAGAATCTTTGCATGAGACCGGGGAAAAGGTCTCATTATAATCTATGCCTTCCTTCTGTGTGAATCCTTTTGCCACAAGACGAGCCTTGTATCTCTCTATATTCCCTTTAGAGTCACATTTAGTCTTGTAGACCCATTTACAGCCTACTGTTTTGGCTCCTTCAGGAATTTCTTCCAAGTCCCAAACTTGGTTGGTCCTCATCGATTCCATTTCATCTTCCATGGCTTCAAACCATTTAGATGAATGTCTGCTTCTCATGGCTTCTTCGAATGAGATGGGATCATCTTCCATTCGAAACTCTTCTGTGTTATACACTTCATAATCAGCTGAAATGGCTGATCTTCTTTCTCTTTGAGATCTCCTAGGAGCCTCTTCTGTTCGAATATTATCTGCTGGAACCTGTGACGGCTCCCCCTGATCTGTGGAAACGTTATTATCTATAGGATCCTGAAGGACAGGTTCCACATTTTCATTCTGCGTCGCCACAGAAGGGTTCAATTCGGGAACTGGCATCGCAGTATCAGTCAGTGAGAAAAACGGTTCCTGAATCATTGGAGTGGGTGCGTATACCCGCTTCTCCTCAAGAACAATCTTTCGAACTGTTGTGTTTCCCCGAATCATCTCTTCTTCTAGGAAGGCAGCATGTCTCGTTTCTACAAACTTTGTAAATCTGTCTGGACAGTAGAAACGATATCCTTTTGATCTATCTAGATAACCAATAAAATGACAACTCACCGTCTTGGAATCCAATTTCCCAATGTTCGGGTTGAATATCTTTGCCTCAGCAGGACTCCCCCATACCCGTAGGTGATTTAGTGAGGGTATCTTTCCTGTCCACAGTTCATACGGTGTTTTTGGCACCGCTTTACTGGGCACTCTGTTGAGAATATAGACAACGGTTTTCAACGCCTCCATCCATAAACTCACTGGCAGTGTGGAATAGCCGATCATGCTTCGTACCATGTCCATCAAGGTACGATTCCGTCTTTCAGCCACTCCATTTTGCTGAGGATCGCCCGGCATAGAGTACTGGGCTACTATTCCTTGTTCCGTTAGGAACCTCGCAAAAGGTCCTGGAACCTGTCCGTATGGGGTATGCCGACCGTAGTATTCCCCTCCACGGTCGGAACGGACAACTTTAATCTTTAAATTGTGCTGATTTTCAACTTCAGCCTTGAATTCTTTAAATTTATCTAATGCCTCTGATTTCTCTTTTATTGGATAGATATATCCATAACGGGAATAATCGTCTGTGAACGTTATGAAAGAGTCATAACCGTCTATACTTTTAACTGAGAACGGTCCGCAGATATCTGTGTGAATTAATTCTAAAATACCTGCGTTGTGCTCTGCATTTTTCTTTGTAATCTTTACATATTTTCCTTTAATGCAGTCAATGCATTTATCTGAGTCTGCGAACTCAAGAGGAGGTAGAATTTCATTCTTAACCAGCCTTTCTATTCTCCCCCTCGAAATATGGCCTAAACGACAGTGCCATAATTTCGACAACGTGTCTTGAGTTCTCTTTCGTTTTCTGTTATTATCTGTAGTTTGAGACACAATCGCATTCACATCACATACGGAATTCACACGTTCACGTAGCGATAATAAATAAAGATCGTTTCTTCTAAATGCAATCGAAGCTACTGTATCATCAAATTCGATTACACACATGGCGTCTCCAAAACGACATGCAAATCCATCGTCATCAAGACGAGATACACTAATCAAGTTTCTCTGAATTACGGGAACATAAAATACATCTTTAAGCAATAAATTAAAGCCTGTGTCGAGCTCTAAGAGGAGGTCTCCAACCGCCTCAACATCTGCTTCGACTCCATTTGCGACTTTAATTCTGTTTTCTCCTCTTCCCGTAGTTCTCGTTGAACGGAATCCCTGTAAGGAGTTTGCAACATGAATAGTTGCTCCTGAATCAATCCACCAAGTAGATTTTGAATAATCTTTATACAAGGATTCATTTATAAATGAGATAATGTTCTCACCTCTTTTCTCCATGATCATCTTTAGATAGTCGGGACAGTTTGACTTGTAGTGTCCCTTCTGTTTGCAGTGCAGGCACTGATCCTTGTCCACGAGTGGTTGCCCAAACTTGGGCCTGTGCTGTGGCTGTGGCTGAGCCAACTGGGTCCCTTTCCCTTGGATGAAGAGTGAATATCTTTATTATATCTCTTTTTGTTCACATAGTTTATGGATCCACCATGTGCACTCTTTATCCTCTCTTCTTCTTGCACACACATCGCTATGGTCTTTTCAATGTCCCATTTTTCAGGGTTCATGTTATAATTGACAACAAAATTGTCAAACTCTTTTGGCAACGAGGCAAAAACCAAATGAACTATGTGTTCTAATCTGAACTCCATATCCATTGGCTTAAGCTTGTTGTTAATGTTCACCAAGCGATGGATGTGCTCTCTTATCCCACCGCCCAAATACCTCTCTGTCACCAGCTGTTTAATCAACTGGGTAGCATAAGTCTTTGAGGAACCAGTATACTGACTCCTTATCTTGTCGAGGCATTCAACAGCAGTGGGTAGATCTGTGATTGCCCCCAGAATGGCGGGCTCTATGGTGTTCTTGACTACTGCCAAACATTTCTTGTTGGCAGGTAGCCACCTGGCATGATCAGCGTCATACCTCTGTTTGCTCGCCCTGTAGGCGAGCTCTGTTTGCTTCCAAGAAGCATCTGTAACATCTTCCCCCCTGACCGGTCTCTCAGGTTCAACTGGAACCGGTGCAGTGAGGACCCAATCTAGCTCAGCCATGGTAAAGAAGAGATCCAACTTCTTGTACCATTCATTATAATTGTCGCCTTTCAGAATCGGAATATCCTTGATGGAAACCATCATAGGAAAACCAGCTGAAAACAGGTTAGCTCAAGTGAGAACAATATATCAATAATTACAAAAACATGGAAATCATAATGTTGTCATAATCAACTTTGGTCAGAAAATAACAACATTACAATTTAATCTGGAAAAATATTCTGTAAAAAAAAATTATAATATTGTTATCATCAACTTTGGTCAGAAAATAACAATACTACAATTTAATCTGAAATTATCTGTGACTCAAAATTTAAATTATCCCTTTGGTTCAAATTTAAATTCAAGTCAAAACAATTATCTATGCAGCGGAAACATGAATAAAAGTATTCTATTTTGAAGCAATATCTGTAAAATTCTGTATTTCTATTCTCTAAACATTTATCCATTTGGTTCAAAATGAAAAGAGATCAAATTATGTGCAAAAATATTCAAATTTGTGCAAAAATATTCAAATTTTGCCTCAAAACAGAATTAAAATTATCAAAGGTTACTGTTCATCTGTTTAAACGGGCCGGAAAACCGTTACTGTGCAGCCCGTTACTGTTCAGCCCGTTACTGTGCAGCCCGTTACTGTGCAGCCCAAAACCACGTCCGCGGCCCGGCCCACTTCGCGAAAACGGCCTGACACTGTGCGGCCCGCGGCTAATGGGCCGCAACCTGGGCCTGGGCCGCGAAAGCGGCCCATCCGCGCGCGCGCCGGCCGCCGCCCCCCCGCGTCGATCTCAGCCGTCCATCCCGATCGGACGGCTGAGCGCGCGTCTTGGGAGGTATAAAAGCCTCGCGGCCGGGCGACAATCACGGAAACCCTAGGTCATTTCTCTCCTCGCTCGCCCGCGTTCAGTCTGGCTCTCGCTCTCGCTCGCTCTCCTCTCCTTCCTCTACCTCTGGTCGCCGCCTCCGCCGCCGGCTAAACTCCGGCGTGGCGGACGACATGGCCGCCGGCGTACTGCTGGCGGCCAGATCTACTACATCTCCTTCCCTTCTCCCTCTATCTCTCTAGTTACCTCTCCCTCTCCCTCTTATCTCTGTTCCAGTCAGGGGTGCGCCGCCGCGTTCGTCCTTGACGCCGGCGGCCCCCGCCATGGGCGGATCTATGATTCCAGTACCCAAAATCTTGTTTTCTCGGCTCTGTGTGCGTCCACACGAAGCAGTACAACTGTGCCCTATGGGCCTCCTCGCCGGAGTCACGTGCGTCTCGCGCGCGGCTCCGTCGAGGGGATCTCTGGGGTACGGGAAAAGAGGAAGAAAGCGGAGGGAATAGAAGGAGAAGAGATGAACAGCAAGAAGGAGAAGAAGAACAAGGGCCAGGTACGCCGGGTTTCACAGATCTAGGGTTAGGGTTTGGGTTTCATCGAGCTCTGTTTGGATTTCTAGTTCGATTTGCATCTATTTGCTCGATCCCTCCCCCTTTTCTGTTCATAACCAAGCCTAAAAACATCTGATACCATTGTTAGGTTGGTTAATCGGGTCGGTAGATGCGGATGGGCTCGGGTTGTGGCTGTGGGTCAGGATCTAGGAAGAACACAGAGACATGTGTGTGCGGGTGCGTGTGTATGAGATCGACCGATAGCCATTAGGTTAGTACCTTGCTCTGAAGAAGACGATGCCATCATCGTAGTTGATGGTGTTCTGCGCTAGGGCAGCGACGCGTAGTGCAGCGGCTCGGTGCAAGTCCGCTCTAGGGCGGCGGTGGCCGGAGCAGTGTAGAGCGTGCGGTGGCCGGAGCAGTGTAGATCGGCCGGTGGTGCTTCCCGCCGCCGCAGCGCCACCCCTCGAGATCGGGTTAGGGTTTAGATGTTGGTGGGGATTCAGGGGCACGGCCAACCTTGGCGTGCGTGCCCCCCGGCCCCCACCTCTATATTTATGTGGCGCTGGCGACGGGGGCCCACCAACGAGAGTTGGGTTGGGCGCCCCCGATCAGGGCGCGGACCAAGGCTAAGGCCTTTGGGCCTTAGATTAGAGATCAATCCAATACAAATTCCTTGTCTACGCCATTCGCAAGTCATCGCGGGCGTCGCCATCGAGGCTCGTTCCGGTCGGATTCATCCCGGTCGCGCTTTGACGCCAGCCACGGCAGGGCTGCACGCAGCGACGGCGGGAGTGGCAGCGGGGCCGAGAAAGGCGACGCCGGCGGCAACTTTGAGTTCTACAAGGAGGAGAGGGCGGCCCTGCATCCGCCGGCCACGGCGGCGGTGGTTGTCTCCGGGCCGTTCTTCCAAGTCCTCCTCGTCGTGGCCGGCGAGCAAGCCGCCTCACAAGAAGCTCCGTTTCTTTGCCGGCGAAGGGAGGCAGGGCGCAAGCGCGGAGGGGGCCGCGCGGGAAAGAGGGGCGCGTGCTTGCGGGAGGGTGGGATGGCGAGTCCGACTCGCTCGGCAACTTTGCCGAGGTAAGGGGAGCCTTTGCCGAGCCGGATAGGATGGCGAGGAGGAAGTCGAGGCTGTTGGACGCCGATTTTGGTGATGAATCACTTTTTTTCCAAGGCGAGCCGGGATACCGATCCTGTTGGAGATGCTCCAAGAGGTCTCAGGTAGGAGGTCGCATGGTAGCTATATAGTATAGTTGTATCATGGTAGGGTAGCCACATAAAGAGTGCAAGAGTCTTGTGTTGTACTAAGTTATAGTGAATAAATAGTTGAGTTCTTTTGTATACTGATCTCCCGTGTTGGTGTCTACGTCATGCTCTCGTCGATATAATGTGGGTATAGAGTCCGTATAAGAAGTAATATTATACTACTTTGGTATTGCTTCTCGAAAGTCGGCATCAAGGTCAGGAGTACTGATTTCTCAACAAGGCATTAATTGGAAATTAAAAAATTCTAGTACTGCAAACAATAAGATAGAATAAGTTTCAGACCTCAATCAAGCGAATTAAAACAATGCTCGCCCCACGATCAAACGTGAGTCACGTTAAGATCTCCATATGGTTCTAGATGCCTGCAACCTAAATCAAATCCTAATGGCATAATATAACATCGTGCATAGTTGTGCGCAGAGTTTTGCACTGCTGTCAACATGCCGTTGACATCCAAACATCCAACCCAAAACATCCAGCCCAAAAAAACACCATCGCCAACTAACAACTCAAGCTAATCAAAAGTGTGCAGTAGTAAACATGCGAGTCTCCACTTCCGTATCCTCATCGAACTTGATCACCACAAGTCCGTTTGGTTTGAGCTTGAGAATTTGGATGACCGCTTTGGCAATGCCAAAAGCACCACAATCTTCCCGGTATCCCTTGCAATGAGTACGAACCCATTTCCATGCGAGTTCTTTATCATCCAAACCTTTTCACCGAGTAAAGTCACACCGTATCCAACAACAACAACAACAGCATGGAAAATATGAAGCGAGGTCATATTGTCAGACCCGGAGCAACGGGACTGCACGCGTGGCGTAGAACATTTTAGAGTAAGGGGTGGAGCATGTCCCATACCTTATCCATACTGTAAAGTACTCGTACAACTAGACGGTACACAAGAAAACTACCCGACAATACTCGGTTAGGACTCCTAAGCTCGTACCAAACTAGGATTTCCATGTAACTCTACCCCCCCAAGAGTATATAAGGGCAGGTAGGGACCCCCTCCAAATATCTGATAACCTTCATGGCAATACAAACCATACAGAACGTAGGGTATTACGCATATTGCGGCCCGAACCTGTCTAAACCCTTGTGTTCCTTGCACCATCGAGTTCATGATCTCGGTGATACCCTGACCACAAGTCTACTACCTTAGGGTATCCCTAGGTAGGCTTGCCGGTAAAACACCGACAGCTGGCGCGCTAGGTAGGGGTGTTCATCGAAGATCCACCAGCGAATTCGATGGCAACTTTCAGCTTCACCAGCGTCGTGCTCCCTGCGGGCACAACCTTCATCTTCGGCTCTTGGGTCTGCGTCTCTGATGGCGCAGGCGACTTTCATCGGCATCTTGTCGACAACAAGCCGGAGGCATCTGCAGCAACTCCAAGCAGCGATCTCGACGAGTTCGTTGACAATCTCGGCGAGACGCTGCTCCCTGACCTCGTTAGGGAGATCGAGAAGCTGTCTGTTTTCGACGCGACTCCGACTCATGCTGCATTAGGACTCCTTGGATCGGGCTCGATTCGATCTGAGGAAAGGCATGACGGATTCTCGTTCGGTCCGCACAACATGGCCACTGTTTATCAGGTGGCCGTACAGTCTGAATTCCGCTCCGCATTGGAGGAGGATTTGGACGAATTACTCGGGCTCGGAGAGAAGAACGCCACCGCATGCCGGGAGGCCCCTATCTTCGACGACTACGACTCGGACTCTGGTCCCGAGGCCGAACCCTACTTGGGTGGCTAGGGCCTGGTTATAACCTCCACCCCGGAGGGTCGCTTTGTGTACTGGAAGTACATGAAACCCTCTGAACTCCTCAGAGACGACGCAAGACTAGTCGCCCACCTCGATTCTCTGCCTTTTTAAGAGGGCAGACCACTCGAGTCCACCCCCGACGGAACTGTACTCGTTGACTACAGCTCCGACGACCAATCCACACACCGCCACATCTTCATGGTGGAGTCTGACGAGTACCGCGACAGGCACCGCAATGAGAGGCATGAGCAGATCTCCAATGACGAAAATACCACAGATGCTGCCAACGAGACCCCTTAGGCTCGTGAGGCTCGCAGGCTGTGAAACAGGAAGCGTACCAAGCGTAGAAGGGATGCCAATGAATGCTGCCTCCGCATCCAACGCAACCTTGATGCAGAGTTCGCGGCAACACAAGATGCGGGTTTCAACACACCCGTCGCTAACATTGCTGGTATAACCGCAGTGCTAGCTGGCAACCCCGACCCGCAAGTCCAGACCGCCGTTCGCATGGCCTAGCAGGCATTACTCCAGATCAACCAGCAGAACCCGCTACCCTCGATCTCGCGGAGAATACGCGAGGGAGAAGGCAAAAGCCAGGTCAGCAGAACACCAGGGGGTCATCCCAAGCGGCAGGCCGCTCCCTCCAACAACCAACACGGAAGCGCGGAGCTGGCCTGCAAGGAAGCTGCCCAGCAAGCTAGGCACCATATCCAGAAGGCTCCATTCACAACTACCGCCACTCGGAGCTTGAAAAGCTGCCAATGGGCGACCTCCACGACAAGATCAATCTCGGGCGTGACGCGCGCTCCGTCATTGAGAACCGGAGAAGGGAACACGCTGGAGCTTAGGGAAACACCGCACGGGTCGACAATGATCGTTTCCCTACATTTTCCTCCCGATTCGACAACTACAAGTACCCGGAGGGATTCAAACCAGTCGGCATCACCAAGTACGACGGTAAGCAATCTCCTCAATAGTGGGTCCAATGCTACGCCACCGCCATTGAAGTTGCAGGCGGAACCAATACCACCAAGGTCGTCTACTTCCCGATGGCTCTAGAGACCGCCCCACTCACGTGGCTGGAGAGCCTCACGAAGAACTCGATCGACTCCTGGGAGCAACTGCGAAACGCCTTCATCGACAACTTCCAGGGGGCGATTGCAAGGGTAGGTACTCGACACGACCTATCCCAGTGCAAGCAAGAGAGGAACGAGCTCTTGCGCTCGTACACCCACCACTTCTTCGACACCCGAGCTATGATCGCCAACATCTTGGAGACCGACGTCATCGATTGCTTCCACAACGGCCTCACCAACCAGGCTCTATTCCGCGACTTCGACCGCAATCGCCCCAAGACTGTTGCCGCCCTCCGCGACATGATGCAGACCTAGGCGGACCAAGAGGAGCAGGAGCATGATCGGTTCTCGAAGCGCGGCACCGACTACAGCAACAAGCGAAACAACGACCACCGCAATGATAGAAGCCAACGGGACTACTCGGGATCCTCCCGAAAGCACAAGCCAAATGATCTCGTCGCGGCTATCAATCGCGCCCCACGAGGCAAGAAGGCATCCAACCTGCAAGAGGAATTTGACAACCTCATGCAGAAGCAATGCCCGTGGCATCCACACTCGAAGCATGCCGCTTTTGAGTGCTACCAGCTCCGGAAGTCCCTCAACGCTCCACCCTTGGAGAAGGCCGACAAGAAGAAGAATAAGGACAAGGATGACGAAGACCCGGAGAACAAGACAGACGCCGCTGACTTCCCGGACGTGACCAAGATCGTCAATGTCATCTTTGGCGGGGAATCAGAATTTGCCTCCAAAAGGACTTAGAAGCTTCATCGCCGCGAGAAAATGTCCGTTGAAACCGGGGTACCACGACCCCTCCTGTGGTCAGAGGTCCCCATCTCGTTCTCTAGGGCTGATCAGTGGACTAACTTTTCTGAGCCAGGAAAGCTCTCGCTCGTCCTGGACCGAGTCATCGCGGACGTCGGACTCACCAAAGTACTCATCGATGGGGGCAGTGGCGTCAACCTCATCTTCACGAGTACTCTGAGGAGAATGGGGGCGACCTTCATCGACCGCCTCACCCCCAGCAAAGTTCCCTTCTACGACATCATACCTGGGAACACTGCTACACCCATTGGCACGGTATTGCTCCCCGTCACCTTTGGCACGCGGGAAAACTACCGTACCGAGTACATCAAGTTTAAAGTGGCTGACTTCAAGACTTCATATCACGCCATTCTAGGACGACCCACATTGTCCAAGTTCATTGCCGTGCCACACTACGTCTACTTACTCCTGAAGATGCCAGGAAAGGGTGGGGTCCTCACCTTCCGCGGCGACCTGGAGAAGTTCTACGACTATGATAAGAAGGCCATCGAGTATGCATCAACCACGCATGTACCAGACACTTCAGGAGAAGTACTCACAGTCGCGCAACAACTATCTGAGACAGGGCTGGAAATCCCCACAAAGAAGGCGAACAAGACCATCCAAGATAGCCCTGATTGGGTCACAGCTCAATTCCAAATAGGAAAGACGCTCATTAGTTTCCTTAGGGCCAACCGAGACATATTCGCGTGGAAACCAGCGGATATGCCAGGGGTGCCCAAGGATCTGATCGAGCATAGTTTGAAAGTAGATCCTGATGCCACCCCCTATGAAGCAGCGTCTCCATAGATTCACTCAAGATAAGTTGGAAGCAATCAAAATGGAGTTGTCCAAACTACTCACGACTGGTTTCATCAAAGAGGTGTACAACCAAAGTGGGTTTCAATCCCGTTCTTGTAAAAAAGAAGAATAATAATGAATGGAGAATGTGTGTTGATTATACCGATCTCGACAAGCACTGCCTGAAGGATCACTTTTGGCTACCGCGCATTGATAAGTAATCGTCTCCACTGCCGGCTATGTGCTCCTATGCTTCCTTGATTGCTAATCGGGTTGTCGGTGTTTTACCGGCAAGTCCACCGAGGGATATCCCCGAGGTGGTAGGTTGTAGGTAGGGTGTCACCGAGATCAGGAACTCGATGGTGCAAGGAACACAAGCGTTTAGACAGGTTCAGGCTGCAGTATGCATAATATCCTACGTCCTTTATGGTTTGTATTGCCTTGGAGGTTATGAGATATGCTTTGGAGGGGTCCCTGCCCGCCCTTATATATCCCGGGGGGGAGGCAGGGTTACATGGAAATCCTAGTCTGGTACGAGCTTAGGAGTCCTAACTGAGTACTCTCGGGTAGTTTCCTTCTGTACCGACTAGTTGTACTAACTTACGAGTACTCTATATACGGATAAGGTACGGGGCATGCCCCACCCCTTACTCTAGAATGTTCTACGCCACGCATGCAGTCCCGTTGCCTCGGGTCTGAAAAGCCCCCGAGCTCTTCATAGCCGAGTACTGCAGGCTTCGAGTACTTCTAGAAGTCATCCTTCGGTTTCTACTTTAACTCCATCTTGAAGGTGTCTTTCGAGTACTTTCCTTGGCCGCTCGAGGCTGTGAGGTGCTCTAGCCCCGAGTACTTTCAAGTCTTCTTTCTATGGGGTGTGATGCAAATCGCACTCCATATGGAGTAGCCCACGAGCCTTAGGTTCAATCGAAGAATCAGGCTGAGGATCTCACTAGTATTGAATCTTTATCTTATCTTCCAAATATTTTTGAAAAATAAGCCATCGATGACACGTGTCCCACAGTCTCCGAGCCTTGAATCCAAATCCCGAGGTTTGGAAAAAAGGATCCAAAAGAATGTGGCATACTGAACAGTGTTATGTACAAAATTTGTGTAAAAATAATGTATGTGAGTGTTAGTGTGATCTGCCTTGATGGTTTTCCCTGGAAATCAATTGGTTCAAAATTCAAAAAACCCCTTTTTTCGGGAGTCTATCCCTGAAAAAATGGTTAATCAAATAAACTTCCCAAAACTCTTCCCAGAATAACCGCTCAAAAAACAAATCACACTTTCTTTAGGGGAGATAACTCTTCGGCTTCCAAACAGTAGATTTGGGCCTGCCGCTGGCTATTTAACCGCGCGGTGACTCTAGGGTTTTTACCCCTTCAGTCTCTGCCTTAGCCATTTCGTCTTCTCGCCCTTTTGCGCCGCCAACCACTTAGATCTAGGGTTTGCGCAGCTCTTTGGGGTCGTCTTCCACCCCCAGCCAAACTAGTCGAAGATCCCATCCTGTTCATCCGCGAGTGTGCACCCCCCCTTCTCTTGAAGCCCCCGAGCGTAAGCGCGTGAAGCGGCTCGTGACATTCAAGATGGGGAACAAGAAGCCGGCGAACAAGGGGAAAAAGATGATTCACCGACCGGCGACTGGGAGAGAAGTAAGTGCTCCCGTGCTAACGTCATTAACTTGGTCATGCAAGGGCTTCTGCAATCGGAGGAAATGGTCCAATGGAGACCCTCTTTCCGTCAGCTTTATCCGCAAGAAGATGTAGATCAGACCGTCCTTTTTGAACATTTTGTTGAAAGGGGATTGACCCTCCTCGCCTCTGATTTCTTCCGCGGCCTGCTTTATCACTAGGGTATTCAGGTCCATCACCTGAACCCTAATTCCATTGTTCATGTCTCTATCTATGTACAGTTTTGTGAAGCTTTTCTGGGCATCGAGCCCCATGTCGATCTTTTTTGCTATTTCTTTCACCTCCGCCAACAACCCTCTGAAGATAGACAGTATCTGGTTGGCGGAGCTGGGATCCAGTTCAAGCAGGGGAAGGGGAAGGAGTAGATCTATTACTCGCTTCCCACAAACCACTCGGGCTGGAGATCCTTGTGGTTTTACATCGGCAACCACTCGCCTGCACTGCCCGAGAGAACTCCAGGGAAGGCAGTGCATAGACCCGAGTGGAATGAGAAGCTGAACCCTAATCAGATGATGCAAGTCACTGAACTGCTCCAGCGGATCAAGGACCACAAGGATGCTGGTGTAACCGGAGTATCTGTTCTGGCCACCATGTATAAAAGGCGAATCATGCCGCTGTAGAAGATGTGCCGATTTGGGTTCGAGTACTTAGGAAGTAACGACCCATCTCGCTTGACTGCAGAGGTCGTCCCTTCGCAGACGGCCTTGAACCGTGTTCAATGAGTACTACTCGATGCGAACACAGTCCCATATGTCCCGACGCTGTTCAGCGCAGCCAATCCACCAAAGCTGGTCAGTACTTTTGTCGAGTACTTGTAGTACCTTGTAGATGCGAATTATTACTAATTGTCGATCTTGTGCTGTATTGTTTTGCGGGGACATGTGGAGTTTTATTGTTGCCCTGCTCTAAATCCTAATGTGCCTCGAGCTGATCATCTCAAGCCGAGTGCATTTCAGATGCTCAACACCAGTCGTTTAGATCGTGATCTAGTAACTGATGAAGATCTGACAGATTCTGACGATGATGTTTCTCTGGCAGACTTGCTGAAGAAATCGGGCAAGGAGTCGAGTAGTAGCCTGGAGGTGCCAAGCCACCCAACCAAGGCACGCGAAACAGTGAGGAAGCGCAAGCTGGTCCTTGGTGGGAATTCAGACGATAACCTAGGTAAGTTCTATTCTCGAGTACTTCCCTTGTTGATTTTTGACGTTTTTTGTTGATATTTCTCTACTTTGTCTTCAGTCCACCCGCCTCCCCCCTATCCAAGCGTTCCAAGGACGGGGAAAGGTCAGGCCCTGTTGGGGATGATGCCGCACCGGAATCCGATGTCCAGCCTGGTGTGGCGGACCCTTCTGCTGTTGATGTCGCGCCGAGCCCGAGTGGCTCTATCCCAGTGAGCACTTCGTAGGTTCCACCAAAGGAGCCTGCTGGCGGGTCGGGGAAAGGAACTGCTCGAGGGCCCCGGCTGGCCGGCCTTAAGAAGATGGTGACCAAGCGGTCCTCCACATAAGTCCCGAGTACCTGTACCTGTACTTTTTGTGATTCATCTTGTCGAGTAGTTGACATGTGTCTTCTTTCCAGCCCTTGCTCTGCTCTGAGACTGGGGGACCCCGAAGTAGTCACTGCTACCTAAGACACCCGAGCAAGGAAAGGACTCGGATGTTGCAGCGTTGGATGCGGGTGCCCCTCCTCCTCCTCCTCCTCCTCCTCCTCCTCCTCCTCCGTATCCTCCGGCAGCCAATGTCGACGTGGAGAAAGAAGTAGCACCAGATGGAGCTGGTGCGGGGTGAATGGAGTTAGACCCGCCAGCGCCCGAACTCCATGAAGGTGAGCCTATCGTGCCTCCTCTACCCCCGGTACTATTCTGCCCGAGGCAACGCTAGTAACCATGAGTGGAGTGGCAGACGAGCTGCCCAAGAAGTCAGGCGCCCAAGATGTTAATGCCGTGGGTGCTTCAGACCCCGACACCAGCATCGCCCGGACCGCGAGCACATCAGGTCCTGGTGCTAGGGATGTAGGCGCCGCGGGTACATCAGGGCCCAGCGCGGAGGCGGCGGATGACGTGATCGAGGACCCTTATCTCGCCAAGGAGAAAAGGGAACATGTCCTTGATGTCTTCAAGGATTTGTACGAGTTTACCACAGTAAGTATCCACCTTCTTCGAGTAGGTTTTACTTCGTCTGTTTTTGTGTAATGAGTACTGACTGCTGCTTGTATGTTGTAGAATCTGATGGACCGATCCCAGGAGAAGTTGGATAAGCTCAAGCTCCTTCAGGACGGCCACCTCCAGTTGCAAGAGAAGGACCGCAGGATCTCGGAAGAGGTTTTCAAGAACACAGAACTGCAGAAGAAACTCGAGCAGCTGGAGGCCAAGCGGGTTCGAGAGGTTTCGGTCCTTAAGAAAGATGTTGACAATCTTAAGAAGGAAAAGACCCAGCTTGTCAAGAAGAACAAGAAGACTTCCAAGGCGCACAAAGGTGAGTCGCTGCCTTGTCTTGTTGTCCTTTAATTGGTATGTTGTTCGAGTAGTTTCTGAGAACTTCCTCGAATACTTCTTCTTTGCCTTGCACGCAGAACTGAAATCCACATTGCAAAAGAAAGAAAATTTAATTATAGATTTGAAGAATCTTGTTTACCGTGGCGCAGATGACGTGGAGCGCTTGCAGAAGATCCTTAAGGATATAGATGTCCAGTACAAGGAGGCTTTGCAGCAGATCAAGAACATGCACGCTGACAAGCAACAAATGGAGAAAGAACTCGAAGACTTCAAGCTGTTGCCCAAGCTGTCGTGGAGATGGTGGATTTCTCCGCCGAGGGTGAAGCTAGAGAGCAATCCTTACTGGAGAAGCTTCGAGCGACTCCCCAAAAGGTTGCCAGCTACATCGCGGAGGCTACCAGGACATATATTTCATAGGCGCTCGCATTGGTGAAGTCGTACTGGTCCAAGGCGAAACTGGAACCACTCGCCGAAGGCATGGTGGCCGACTGCTCTGTGGAGCAATTCACGAAGTATCGTGAAGAAGTCGAGCCCATTGCCGACAAGATCGCCGAAAGCCTGGAGCAAGATGGTTAGATGTAGCAGGAACAATGTTGTTATGTAAAAACATTTGTGCTACTTGTTTCATATGTATATAAATTTGCCTAATTGATCTTTTCATCAGCGTATATCTTTTTGCTATGTATGCTGGTATGATCGTAGGACTTAGAAAGTTTGGAGACGTTTGGGTTAAGCTACTCCAAGAACACATCTGCTCGGATGTAGTCAATAACTTGACATTCCCAAAAAGTGCTCGTAGAGCAGAGGATTTAGCTTGGATTTACCCAGTCGAACGGTACGCGAAGCTAGCCTGTAGGCTTAGGAGCCCGAGCGGTTTTAGTTGTCATCCTGCATGTTGGCAGGGAATAACTTAACCGAGTTATGGGCTTGATAACCTCTTCGGCGGGTGCCTTAACGCTCTCTGTCGAGTAGTCATAGCAACGGCCGGAGTAAAAGGAGCACATTAAGTACTCGATTATACTGCCTTGTGGGCTGTACTAGCCGCAAGTACTCGTGACGGAGCCCCTGAGTATAAGTGAGCTAAGTACAAGGACTCGTGGCGAAGCCCCCGAGTATAAGTACTCGTGGTGGAGCCCCCGAGTTTAATTAGGCAAAAAAATGTAATAACTCGTGGCGAAGCCCCCGAGTTAAAACATGCACGAAAGTAGTCGAATTATGGCAAAATCAACTCTTTATTCATAATAACGTTGATATACAGCTGGCGAATTGTTTGCAACTTCTACTAGGCGTGGAATTTCTGGAGATGCTCTATGTTCCAGGAGTTAGGAACATTCTGGCCATCAGGGTACTGGAGCTGATATGTCCCTGGTCTTGTTACTGCTGACACGATGAGGGGACCCTCCCACCGGGAATTGAGCTTGTGTAGGCCAGTCTCACCCTGGATGTGGCGGAGGACCAAGTCACCGATGTTAAACGACCGCTCACGTACATTGCGATCGTGATAGCGCCGGATGCCCTGCAGATAGCGGGCTGACTGAACTAGGGCACTGCATCTGGCTTCGTCAAGTGTATCCAGTTCTAGCTGCCTAGCTTTATCCGCTTCTCCTTCGTCGTATATCTCGATTCTGGGAGAGAGCCACATGATTTCTGCAGGGAGTGTAGCTTCTGACCCGTAAATGAGGAAAAACGGGGTATGTCATGTGGCTTTCGACGGTTGAGTCCGAAGCCCCCAGACGACATGAGGCAGTTCATATATCCACTTTCCACCCTTTTTGCTGTTCTCCTCGTAGAGTCTCTTCTTTAGGCCGTCCAGAATCAAGCCATTTGCTCTCTCAACTTGTTCGTTGGCCCTTGGGTGCGCGACTGACATGTACTTCACTTCAATCGCGTTGTTTTCACAAAATTCCTAGAACTGATTTACAGTGAAGTTGGTACCCAGGTCTGTGATGATGGTGTTGGGGTAGCCAAAGCGGTACATGATGTCCGAGATGAAGTCGACCGCCCTGTCTAGACTGAGCTTGGTGATCGGCTTGTACTCGATCCACTTAGTAAACTTGTCGATGTCCACCAACACATGTGTGAAGCTTCCTGGAGCTGTAGTTAGAGGTCCAATCATGTCAAGGCTCCAGCATGCAAAGGGCCAGGAGGGCGGTATGGTGATGAGGTTGTGCGCCGGGACATGCGACTGCTTGTCGAAGAACTGACACTTCTGGCACTTCCGTACGAGGTCCTCGGCATCTGAGACTGCTGTTGGACACCAGTAGCCTGTCCTGTAAGCCTTTCCGACTAGTGTCTTGTACGCTGCATGATTTCCGCAAGTACCTTCATGTATCTCGAGTAGTATGTTGCGGACCCAGCCCCTCGGGACACACTTCATGAGTAATCCGATGCTAGCTCCACGCTTGTAGAGTTTATCTCCCACGATGGCAAGTCCCTTGCGGCGCCTCATGATGCGGATTGCTTCTGGGCTTTTCTTGGTCACCCCAGGAGGTAGTTTCTGTTCTTTGATGAAGTCGGTAAACATCTCCCGCCAGTCGACTTCCGTCATCATGACCTCCCGACGGGGATCCGAGGGTCCCGAGCTGGTGGTTGCTTGACTTGTGGTCTTGATTGACGGTTCTTTGAGTTCTTGGACAAATACCCCGGCTGGGACTTGTGCTCGAGTAGATCCAATCTTGGAGAGTACATCTGCTACAATATTGTTGTCTCGGACGACATGGTGAATCTCCAAGCCAGCAAATTTGTTCTCCAACTTGCGCACTTCCGTGATGTATGCATCCATCTCCTCCTTTGTGCAGCCCCACTCTTTGTTGACTTGCTGCATGACCAGAAGAGAGTCGCGGTACACGAGTAGTCGCTTGATGCCCAGGGAGATTGCCAGGCGGAGCCTGTGTAATAACGCTTCGTACTCGGCCTCGTTGTTGGACACCTTCCAAAGGATTTGCAAGACATATTTGAGTTGTTCACCCTTCGGAGAGATGAAAAGTACTCCAGCCCCGCCACCCTCGAGCTTGAGCGACCCATCAAAGTACATCGTCCAATGCTCTGGTCGGCTGGCTGGTGTTGGCACTTGATTTTCTCGCCACTCGGCCATGAAATCAACCAATGCTTGGGATTTGATGGCTGTTCTTGGCTTGAAGTTGATTGAGAGGGCTCCCAGTTCTACTGCCCACTTGGATATGCGACCAGTGGCATCCCGGTTGTGGAGTATATCCGCCAACGGGAAATCAGTAACAACTGAGATCTTGTACTCGTCGAAGTAGTGGTGGAGCTTCCTTGATGTAACAAATATTGCATAGAGTAGTTTCTGAATTGGAGGGTAATGAACCTTCAACTCAGAGAGTACTTCGCTGATGAAATAAACTGGCCTCTGCACTCCAAATGCATGGCCTTCCTCGTTGCGCTCCACCACAATTGCTGTGCTGATGATGTGAGTAGTTACGGCGATGTACATTAGCAGATTCTCTCCTGGACGTGGTGCTGTGAGGATGGGAGGGGACTGTAGGTGTTGCTTGAGGTCTTGAAGTGCCTTCTCAACTTCTTCCATCCAGTGAAATTTGTCTTTATACTTCAGGAGCTTGAAGAAGGGAAGGCCCCGTTCTCCAAGTCTTGATATGAACCTGTTCAATGCCGCCATGCACCCTATCAGCTTCTGCACGTCCTTGATCATTTCTGGAGCCTTCATATCGGTGATGGCGGTGATCTTCTCCGGGTTAGACTCAATCCCTCTGTGGCTGATGATGAACCCGAGTAGTTTTTCTGACGGTACGCCGAAAACGCACTTCATCGGGTTGAGCTTCCATTGGAACTTCCGGAGGTTGTTGAACGTTTCCTCCAGGTCCGCAATGAGGTCCTCGGGAATTCTGGTCTTAACGACCACGTTATCCACATAGGCCTTGACATTGCGGTGTAGTTGGTCTGCAAAACACATTTGTATCGCCCACTAGTATGTAGCGCCCGCGTTCTTCAGCCCGAAGGACATAGTCTTGTAGGCATAAGTCCCAATGGGCGTGATGAAGGCGGTCTTGATTTGATCTTCTTCCTTGAGGGTAATCTGATCGTAGCCCGAGTAGCAGTCAAGGAAGCAGAGTAGTACGCAGCTGGCGGTGGAGTCGATTACTTGATCAATGCGCGGTAGCCCAAAGTGATCCTTCGGACAGTGCTTTGAGATCGGTATAATCAACACACATTCTCCATTCATTATTACTCTTCACTTTTACAAGGATAGGATTGGCAACCCACTCTGGGGGGTACACCTCTTTGATGAAACCAGCCGCGAGTAGTTTAGCCAACTCCTTTTTGATTGCTTCCCTCTTATCCTGAGTGAATCTATAGAGACGCTGCTTTTTAGGGGTAGCATCACGATCTACTTTTAAATTATGCTCGATTAGTTCCTTGGGCACCCTGGCATATCCGCTGATTTCCACGCGAATATGTCTCGGTTGGCCCTAAGAAAACTGATGAGGGCGCTTTCCTATTTGGGGTCGAGTTGTGACCCGATCAAAGCTGTCTTGGATGAGTCTCCCTCCTGGAGCTGGATGGTCTTCAGTACGAGTTCGCCAGCGGGCTGTACCTTCGAGTAGTTAGCCTTCTTCTGGGGAACCTCTAGGTCCACATCGGAGAGTTTCTCCGCAACCGCGAGTACTTCTCCCAAAGTGTGTGGTACACGGGTAGTCAAAGCGTACTCGATGGCCTTCTGGTCGCAGTCGTAGGACTTCTCCAGATCGCCGTGGAAGGTGAGGACACCGTTCTTTCCTGGCATCTTCAGGAGTAAGTACACGTAGTGTGGTACGTCCATGAACTTGGCTATTGCCGGTCTGCCCAGTATGGCGTTGTATGAAGTTTCAAAGTTGGCCACTTCGAACTTGATGTACTCGGTATGGTAGTTTTCCCTCGTCCCAAAGATGACGGGAAGCACCACCGTGCCAAGCGACGTAGCTGCATTCCCCGGTACGATGCTGTTGAAGGGAACCTTGCTGGGAGTGAGCTTGTCGAAGAAATTCGCTCCCATCTTCCTTAAAGTACTCGCGAAGATGATGTTGAGGCTGCTGCCTCCGTCGATGAGTACCTTCGCAAGCCTGACGTTCGCAACCACAGGGTCTAGGACTAGTGGGAGCTTGCCTGGCTCAGAAAAGTTCATCCACTGATCCGCCCTGGAGAACGAGATGGGGACCTCGGACCACCGATGGGGTTGTGGTACCCTAGACTCGATGGACAAGATCTCGCGGCGGTGAAGCTTCTAAGTCCTCTTGGAGACAAACCCCGATTCACCACCGAAGATGACGTTGACCACCTTGGATACGTCTGGGAAATCCCCAGCATCAGTCTTATTCTCTGGGTCCTCGTTGTCCTTGTCCTTCTTCTTGTCGCCCTTATCGAAGGGCGGGGTGATGAAGTTGATAGCACTCGAAAACAACGTGCTTCGAGTGCGGGTGCCACGGGCACTACTTCTGCAGGAGTTTGTCGAATTCCTCTTGCAGGTTATTGTTGTTGTTATTCTTCTTGCCTCACGAGGCGCGATTGATAGCCGCGACAAGATCGTCTGGCTTGAGGTTTTGGGAGGATCCCGAGTACTCCTGTTGGCCTCTGTCATTGCGGTGGTCATTGTTGCGCTTTGAGTAGTTGTTGCCGCACTTCGAGAACCGGTCGCGCTCCTGCTCCTCTTGGTCTGCCCAGGTCTGCATCATGTCGCGGAGAGCAGCAACGGTCTTGGGACGGTTGCGCCCGAAGTCGCGGAACAGAGCCTGGTCGGTGAGGCTGTTGTGGAAGCAGTCGATGACGTCGCTCTCGGAGATGTTGGCGATCGTGGCCCGGGTGTCGAAGAAGCGGCGTGTGTACGAGCGTATGAGCACGTTCCTTTCTTGCTTGCACTGGGACAGGTCATGTCGAGTACCTGCCCATGTGATCGCCCCCTGGTAGTTGTCGATGAAGATGTCGCGCAGTTGCTCCTAGGAGTCGATGGAGTTCTTGATAAGGCTCTCGAGCCATGTGAGTGGAGCGGTCTCCAAGACCATCGGGAAGTAGGCGACCTTGGTGGTGTTGGTCCTGCCTGCAACTTCAATGGTTGTCGAGTAGATACGTACCCACTGCTGAGGGGATTGCTTACCATCGTAATTGGTGATACCGATAGGTTTGAATCCCTCCAGGTACTTGTAGTTGTCGAAGCGGGGGGAGAACACAAGAAAGCGATCATTGTCGTCCCTCGTGGCATTCCCCTCGGTTTCGGCACGTTCCCTCCTCCGGTTGTCGATGATGGAGCGGGCGTCAATCCCGGCCTTGATCTTGTCGTGGAGGTCGCATGTTGGAAGCTTCTCGAGCTCTGAGCGGTGGTAGTTGCCAACGGATGCTTGGGGAGCTTGGCGGCTTCCTTGGGGAGAAGCAGGGCGGCTCCCCTGTGGAGCAGCGGGGCGGCTCCCCTGCTGGTGGTTGTTGGATGGAGCAGTTTGGCACCTGGGGTGGCCCCTAGGTGTTCTGCTGGCTTGGCTTTCACCCTGGCCTGGCCCTCGCGCCTTTGTGGGACCGAGGGCATCGGGTTTTGCTGGTTGATCTGGATGAGTGCTTTCGGGGCCAAGCGCAGGGTTGTCTGGACTTGAGGGTCGGGGTTGCCTGCTAGCACCGCGGTTATAGTGGCGATGTTAGCGACAGGAGTGTTAAAACCCTCATCTTGTGCTGCCGCGAACTCTGCCTCGAGGATGCGTTGGGTGCGGTTGCGGCGTGTATTGGCGTCCCTTCTGTGCTTGGCACGCTTCCTGTTGCGTAGCCGGCGAGCTGCACGCTCTTCCGCAGTCTCATTGGCGTGATCTGTGGTGTGTTCATCCTCCGATATCTGCTCTGGCACTTCGTTGCGGTGCCTGTCGCTGTACTCGTCGGATTCCGCCATGAAGACGTGGCAGTGGATGGGTGGGTCGTCGGAGCTGTAGTCCACGAGTACAGTTCCGCCGGGGGTACACTCATCGAGTGGTCTGCCCTCTTGAAAAGGCAGGAAATCGAGGTGAGCGACTAGTCTTTCATCGTCTCCTAGTAGTTCGGAGGGTTTCATTCCCTTCCAGTACACGGAACGACCCTCCGGGGTGGAGGTTATAACCAATCCCTGGCCACCCGAGTAGGGTTTGGCCTCGGGATCGGAGTCCGAGTCGTAGTAATCGAAGATAGGGGCCTCCCGACATGCGGTGGCGTCCTTCTCCCCGAGCTCGAGTAGTCCGTCCAGATCCTTCTCCAATGCGGAGTAGAGTTCAGACTTGGTGGCCTCCTGGTAAACAGTGGTCGTGTTGCACAAACCAAATGGGAATTGGTCACGCTTTCCCCCAGATGGAGTCGAGTCCGGTCCGGGGAAGCCTGGTGCAGCACAAGTCAGAGTCGCGTTGAAAACGGACAGCTTCTCGATCTCCCTGGCGAGGTCAGGGAGCAACATCTCGTCGAGATTGTCAACAAACTCGTCGAGGGCGTTGCTGGAGGTTGCTGCACGTACCTCCGGCTTGTCGTCGACAAGGTGCCAATGGAATTCGCCTGTGCCGCCATAGACACAGACCCAGGAGCCGAAGACGAAGGTTGTGCCCACAGGGAGCACGGCGCTGGTGAAGTTGAACGTCGCCATCGAATTTTCCAGTGGATCTTCGATGAACCCCTTACCTGGCGCGCCAGCTGTCGGTGCTTTACCGGCAAGCCCACCGAGGGATACCCTGAGGTGGTAGGTTGTAGGTAGGGTGTCGCCGAGATCAGAAACTCGATGGTGCAAGGAACACATGGTTTTAGACGGTTCGGGCCGCAGTATGCGTAATACCCTACGTCTTGTATGGTTTGTATTGCCTTGGAGGTTATGAGATATGCTTTGGAGGGGTCCCCGCCCACCCTTATATATCCCGGGGAGGGGGCAGGGTTACATGGAAATCCTAGTCTGGTACAAGCTTAGGAGTCCTAACCGAGTACTCTAGGGTAGTTTCCTTCTATACCGACTAGTTGTACTAGTTTACGAGTACTCTACATATGGATAAGGTATGGGACATTCCCCACCCCTTACTCTAGAATGTTCTACGCCACGCGTGCAGTCCAGTTACCCTGGGTCTAACACGGGCTACCACCACATTGCCCTCAAGGAAGAAGACCAAATCAAGACCGCCTCCATCACGCCCTTTGGGACTTATGCCTATAAGACCATGTCCTTTGGGCTGAAAAACGCGGGGACTACGTACCAGTGATCAATTCAATTATGTTTTGCAGATCAGCTGCACCACAATGTAGAAGCCTATGTGGATGACGTGGTCGTTAAGACCAGAATTCCCAAGGACCTCATTGCCGACCTGGAGGAAACATTCAACAGCCTCCAGAATTTCCAATGGAAACTCAACCCGACTAAGTGCGTCTTCGGCGTACCGTCAGGGAAACTACTCGGGTTCATCATCAGTCACAGGGGGATTGAAGCTAACCAAGAGAAGATTACCGCCATCAAAGTTATGAAGGCTACGACAACAATCAAGGATGTCCAGAAGCTAACATGGTGCATGGCGGCGCTCAACAGATTCATCTCACGACTTGGAGAACAGGGTCTTCCCTTCTTCAAGCTCTTGAAGCAAAAGGACAAGTTTCACTGGATGGAGGAAGCTGAGAAGGCACTACAGGACCTCAAGCAACATCTGCAATCGCCCCCCCCCATACTCACAGCACCACATCCAGGAAAGAACTTGCTGATGTACATTGCCGCAACTACTCACGTGATCAGCACAACAATTGTGGTGGAGCGCAGCGAGGAGGGCCATGCATTTGGCGTGCAGAAGCCAGTCTATTTCATCAGTGAAGTACTCTCTGAGTCGAAGGTCCGCTATCCTTCAATTCAGAAACTTCTCTACGCGATACTGATTACATCCAAGAAGCTCCACCACTACTTTGACGAGTACAAGATCTCAGTTGTTACTGACTTCCCGTTGGCGGATATACTCCACAACCGGGATGCCACTGGTCTTATATCCAAGTGGGCAATAGAACTAAGGGCTCTCTCCATCGACTTCAAGCCAAGGATAGCCATCAAATCCCAAGCGCTGGTTGATTTCATGGCTGAGTGGCGGGAAAATCAAGTACCAACTCCAGCCAGCCGCCCAGAGCATTGAACGAGGTATTTCGACGGATTACTCAAGCTCGAGGGCAGTGGGGCAGGAGTACTTTTCATCTCTCCAAAGGGCGAGCAACTCTAGTATGTCTTGCAAATCCTCTGGAAGGTGTCCAACAACGAGGCCGAGTACGAAGCGCAACTACACGGGCTCCGCCTAGCAGTTTCCCTGGGCATCAAACGACTACTCGTGTATGGCGACACTTTGCTAGTCGTACAACAAGTCAACAAAGAGTGGGACTGCACAAAGGAGGAGATTGACGCATACATCATGGAAGTGCGCAAGCTGGAGAACAAATTTGCCGGCCTGGAGATTCACCATGTCGTCTAGGACAACAACGTTGGAGCAGATGTACTCTCCAAGCTTGGATCTACTAGGGCCCAAGTCCCAGCAGGAGTCTTTGTCCAAGAACTAAAGGAACCGTCGATCAAGACCACGCCACAGGTAACCACCAGTTCGGGATCCTCGGATTCCAGTCGGGAGGTCATGGTGATGAAGGTCGATTGGCGGGGTACTTATATTAACTTCATAAAGGAAAAGAAACTACCTCCTGGGGTAACAAAGAAGAGCGTAGAAGCAATACGCATCATGAGGCGCAGTAAAGGCCTTGTGATAGTGGGTGATTTACTCTACAAGCGTGGAGCAAGCTCTGGAGTACTTATGAAGTGCGTCCCGAGTGCTTGTGGCCGCAATATTCTACTCGAAATACATGAAGGAACCTGTGGCAATCACGCAGCGTCCAAGACACTAGTCGGTAAAGCTTATAGGGCAGGTTTTTGGTGGCCAACAGCAGTTTCTGATGCCGAAGATCTCATACGCAAATGTCAGAAGTGCCAGTTTTTCGGCAAACAGTCTCATCTCCCGTTGCACAACCTCATCACTATACCGCCCTCCTGGCCCTTCGCCTGCTAGAGACTCGACATGTTTAGACCTTTGACCATAGCTCCAGGAAGCTTTACGCATGTATTGGTGGCTATCGACAAGTATACCAAGTGGATCGAGTACAAGACAATTACCGAGCTCACTCCAGATAGGGTGGTCGACTTCATCTCGGATATCATGTACCGCTTTGGCTATCCTAACACCATCATCACAGATCTGGGCTCAAATTTCACTGCAAATCAGTTTTGGGAATTCTGTGACAATAATGCAATAGAGGTAAAGTATGTGTCAGTGGCACACCCAAGGGCCAACGTACGAATCGAGAGGGCAAACGGCTTGATTCTGGATGGCCTAAAGAAGAGACTCTGATGAGAACAGCAAAAAGGGTGGCAAGTGGATTTATGAATTGCCTCATGTCGTCCGGGGGCTTCGAACTCAATCGTCGAATGCCACAGGACATACTCCCTTCTTTCTTGTCTATGGGTTAGAAGCTATTCTCCCAGCAGACATCATGTGACGCTCTCCCAGAGTCGAGATGTACGGAGAAGGAGAGGCGGACGAAGCAAGGCAGCTAGAATTGGACTCAGTCGACGAAGCCAGATGCAGTGCCCTTGTCCAATCAGCCCGCTATCTGCAGGGTATCCGACGCTATCATGATCGCAATGTGCGGGAGCGGTTTTTCAACATTGGTGATCTGGTCCTTCGCCGTATCCAGGACGAAATTGGGCTTCACAAGCTTAACTCTTGGTGGGAAGGTCCTTTCATCATGTCTGGAGTTACAAGACCAGGGTCATATCGCCTGCAGTACCCTGTATGGCCAGGAAGTTCCTAACGCCTGGAACATAGAGAATCTCCGGAAATTCTACGCCTAGTAGAAATTGTAAACAATTCGCCAGCTGCATGTTAGCATTATTATAAATAAAGAGTTGATTTCGCCGTAATTCAACTATTTTGTGTATGTTTTAACTCGGGGGCTCTGCCACGAGTCCTTACATTTTTCACCTATGTTAAACTCGGGGGCTCTTCCATGAGTCTATACGTTCTTTTGATTACTTACACTCGGGGGCTTCGCCACGAGTACTTGTACTTAGCTCGCTTATACTTGGGGGCTCCGCCACGAGTACTTGCGTCCAGTACAGCCCATGAGGCAAAGCACTCGAGTACTCCTCGTACTCTTATAATTCCGGCAACCGCTACGACTACTCGATAGAGAGCGTTAAGGCATCAGCCGAAGGGGTCACCAAGCCCATTACACGGTCAGGTTCTCCCTGCTGCACGCGGGATGTCAACAACTAAACCGTTTAGGCTTCTAAGCCTAAAGGCCAGCCCAGTGTACCTCTTGATCGGTAAATCAAGGCTAAGTCCTTTTGCTCTGCAAGCAATTTTATGGAATGTCAAGTTATTGACTATATCCAAGTCGATGCTCTTGGAGTGGCTTAACCCAAACATATCCAACTACTCTAAGTCATATGATCACACCAGCAAAAGCATCGAATAAAGATACATATAACCACATACAGCATAAGTGTTTTCATGACACATTGTTCTTGCTGCACCTAACCCTCTTGCTCCTGGCTCTCAGCTATCTTATCAGCAATAGGCTCAACTTCTTCACGATACTTTGTGAATTGCTCAACAGAGCAATCGGCTGCCATGCCTTCGCCGAGTGGTTCGAGCTGTGCCTTGGGCCAGAAGGATTTCTCCAATAGAGCCTGAGCAATATATGTCCTGGTGGCCTCCGAGATGTAGCTAGCGACTTTCTATGGAGTTGAGCGAAGCTTCTCCAGATGTCTGCTCGCTAGCATCACCTTCAGTTGGAGGCTCCACCATCTCCATGACAGCCTGTGCAGCGGCTTTGAATTCTTCGAGTTCTTTTTGGATGAGATCTTTCTCCACAAGCATAGTCTTGATATGCGGCATGGCGTCGCGGAATCGGATATCTGTATCCTGGAGGATCTTCTCGAGGCGCTCGATATCATCTGTGCCACGGTAAACAAGATTCCTCAGATCTATTATCATGTTCTCTTTCTTTTGCAAAGTGGATTTGAGTTCTGCGCACATAAGACAAGAGGAAGTACTCGAGAAGTTTCAGAAACTACTCGAAACAATAGCAAGCAAAGACAACAAGATAAGGCGACAAGTTACCTTTGTGAGCCTTGGCAATCTTCTTGTTCTTTTCAACGAGCTCGGCTTTCTCCTTCTCGAGATTTTGGATGTCGTTCTTGAGGAGCCAAGTCTCTCGAGTACGTTCTTTCTTCAGCTTCTCGAGCTCGTTGCAGAGATCAATCCTCTTCCGGATTTCTTCATTAGTTTCTCCAACTTCTCCTGGGACCGGTCCATCAGATTCTGAAAAAGACAAAGAATATGACAGTCATCACTACTCAAGCAAAACAGAGGATACAGAAAACTACTCAAGGAAGACAAATACATAGAGTGGTGAACTCGTACAAGTCCTTGAAGACACCTTGAAAATGTTTCCTTTTCTCCCTAGTCAGATACGGATCATCAATCAGATCCGTCGCGATGGTGTGCTGCCAGCCATAAGGCGTCACCAACAGATCCTCCTTCCCCACCGCATCTGCACTGGGTCCTGATGTACCCGCGGTGCTGGCATCTCCAGCGCCAGGGCCTTCTCCGCCCGTGGCCTTGGTGGTGTCAGTGCCAGGGTTCGAGGTACCCGCGCTACAGGTACCTCCTGTGCCAGACTCCTTGGGCAGCTCGCCTGCCACTCCACTTGCAGTCACTAATCTAGCCTTGGGCAGATTGGTGCTGGGAGATGGAGGAGGCACGATGGGCTCACTTTCGGGTAGTTCGGGCGCAGGGGTCTCCACCTCCACCCGCTCCGGTTCCGCTTACCCCGGCTCGGTTTCTTTCTCCGCCACGATGTTGGTGGCCGGGGGAGGAGGAGGAGGCGTAGCACCAGTCTCCAATGCTACAACATCTGCATCTTTCCCAGTCTCGGGGGCTTGGGCAGCCGGCGCATCGCCAGACTCTCCCAAGCTTAGAGCAGAGGAAGGTCTGGACAAAGTGCAACTACATCAACTACTCTACAAGAGAAACTACAAAAGTACAAGTTCAAGTACTCAAAACTTACGTGGAAGATCTCTTGGTCACCACTTTCTTGAGCTGAATTAGCCGTGGACCTTGAGTGCCTACCTTCCCTGAGCTGCCAGCAGGTTCCTTCGGTTGAGCCTCCGAGGCGCTCGTTGGGATGGGGTTGCTCAGGCTTGGCGCAACATCAACAGCAGAAGGGTTCGCCGCACCAGGCTGGACGTCGACTACTGGTGCGGCATCATCCCCGGCAAAGCCTGTCTTTCCCCCGTCCTTGGAACGCTTGGACAGGGGGGAGGTCGGAGGACTAAAGATAAAACAAAGATAACTTAGCAAAGAACATCAAAATCAACAAGACAAGTACTCAAAGGTAGTGCTTACCTCGGATTGTCGTCTGACAAGCCGGTGAGGGCGAGTTTGTGCTTTCTCACAACTCCTTGCGGCTTGGTCGGATGGCTCGGGATCTCCATGTTGTTGGCCGACTCCTTGCCAGACTTCTTTAGGAAAACTGCCAGAGGAAGACCATCATCAGAATCTGTCATTTCTTCATCAGTTAAAGGGTCACGATCTAGGTGACTGACCTTGGGCCTCTGGAACGCACTTGGCTTGAGATGCTCCAACTGAGGCACCTTAGGATCTAGAGCAGGACACCAGTACAAATCAATGTGCCCCTACACAGCAATCAGTGATAACTTGCATCTACAAGTACTTTAAGTACTCGACAAAGGATAATACTCATACCGGCTCTGATGGATTCCCCGCGCTGAAGAGCCTTGGCACATAAGGAACCGTCTTCACAACGAGAAGTACTCGGCGAACACGGTCAATGGTCGTTTGTGGTGGAAGAATTTCTGCAGAAAGACGGGATGGATCGTTACTTCCTAAGTACTCGAATCCAAAGCGACACCTCTTCTGCAGCGGCATGATGCGCCGTTTATACATCGATGCCAGGACAGATGCACCAGTCACGCCTGTTTCCTTATGTGCAACAATTAGGCCGAGCAGATCACGGATTTGTGTCATTTGATTCTCATTTAACTTCTCGTTCCATTCAGACCTCCACACTGCCTTCCCTCGAGTTCTCTCTGGCAGTGCGGGCTTATGGTTTCCGATGTAGAACCACAAGGACCTCCAGCCTGAGTGGTTTGTGGGAAGTGTGTCTTGGATGTACTCTTTCCCCTTGCCCTGCTTAAACTGAATCCCGGCTCCACCAACTAGGTATTGCCTCTCCTCAGACGGTTGTTGGCGCAGATGAAAGAAGTAACAAAAAAGATCGAAATGTGGCTCAATGCCAAGAAAAGCTTCGCAAAAATGAATGAAGATGGAGAGGTGGACAATGGAATTAGGGTTCAGATGATGGATCTGAATACCCCAATGGTAAAGAAAACCGCGGAAGAAATCAGAAGTGGGAAGGGCCAATCCCCTCTCGACAAAATGTTCAAAAATGATGATTTGATCTACATCCTCCTGAGGATATGGTTGGCGGAAGGAGGGTTTCCATTGAACCATCTCCTCCCCCTGAAGAAGACCTCGAGCAACCAAGTTAAGAAGGTCAGCACGGGTGCACTTACTTCTCTCCCAGTCGCCAGTGGTCGACTCCTCCTTCTTCTCCTTGGCCGCTTGTTTCTTGTTGCCCATCTTGAATGTCACGAGCCGCTTCACTCGCGTATGCTCGGGGGCTTCAAGAGAAGGGTGCAAGCATTCACTAATGGCGAGGGTGGATTCCCCGACTAGTTTGGCTAGGGATGGAGGATGGGTTGAGTGGGGTTTTCAAACCCTAGATCTAAAGCAAACGGCGGCGTAGGAGGCTGAGAAAGCGAAATAGCTAAGGCAGAGAGCGAAAGGGTAAAAACCCTAGACTCACCATGTGGTTAAATAACCAGCGGGTAGGCCCAGATCTACTGTTTGGAAGCCGAAGAGTTATTTCCCTAAAAAAGGGTGTGATTTGTTTTGAGCGGTTATTTGGGAAGAAGTTTTGGGGAGTTTATTTGATTAACCATTTTTTCAGGGACTCTCCCGAAAAAAGGGATTTTTTGAATTTTGAACCAATTGATTTCCAAGGTAAACCATCAAGGCAGATCACACAATTTATACACTTTATACATAACACTGTTCAATATGCCACGTTCTTTTGGATCCTTTTTTCCAAACCTTGGGATTTGGATTCAAGGCTTGGGGGGCTGCGAGAAACGTGTCATCAATGGCTTATTTTTCAAAAATATATGGAAGATAAGGAAAGAAGATTCAAGACTAGTGGGACCCTCAGCCTGATTCTTCGATTCAACCTAAGGCTCGGGGGCTACTCCATATGGAGTGCGATTTGCATCGCACCCATAGAAAAAAAAAGACTTGAAAGTACTCGGGGCTAGAGCACCTCACAGCCTTGAGCAGCTAAGGAAAGTACTCGAAAGACATCTTCAAGATGGAGTTTCAGCAGAAACCGAAGGATGGCTTCCAGAAGTACTCGAAGCCTGTAGTACTTGGCTATGAAGACCTCGGGGGCTTGCCAGACCCGGGGAAACGGGACTGCACGCGTGGCGTAGAACATTCTAGAATAAGGGGTGGGGCATGTCCCATACCTTATCCATACTGTAAAGTACTCGTAAGCAAGTACAACTAGTCGGTACAGAAGGAAACTACCCGACAATACTCGGTTAGGACTCATAAGCTCGTACCAGACTAGGATTTCCATGTAACCCTGCCCCCAGAGTATATAAGGGCGGGCAGGGACCCTCTCCAAATATCTAATAACCTTCAAGGCAATACAAACCATACAGGACGTAGGGTACTACGCATACTGCGGTCCAAACCTATCTAAACCATTGTGTTCCTTGCACCATCGAGTTCCTGATCTCGGCGACACCCTGACCACAAGTCTACTACCTTAGGGTATCCCTAGGTAGGCTTGCCGGTAAAACACCGACACATGTCATCCAATATTTATACACCCTGCAAACAGTAAATAGAAAAGACTCCGGGTTTAGTATCAGAAAAGTAAAATATCAATAGGATAGGAAGCTACAGTAAAATCAATATGCTCCATGAATGCTTGATCAGCACCAATGCATACAAGCATACGGCCTTCTGCCACTACCCGTTTGAGTAATTTCGCACTAGCATTTTACTGAGTAAACCAGTCAGTTATGATGACACCATAAGCCTACACATTACAAACACAAGTGATTAGAGAGTTTACCAAAGTCAGTTACCAACAAGGGTCCCATTGCAAAGGAGCATGGCATACCATTATAGGCTTAGCAGGTCATTGCACTCCAGTATAGTGATAATCTTGATCACGCAGAATTCCTCTGTTCCTGATAATGTAGTCAATACCTTCAATGGGAGACCCACCATCACATCTAAAATTCCTTGGATGTGCTCCAGCTCCTTAGTGAAGCGGGAGTTAGCACTTTCAACAGCCGCAGCTGTGCCAAAGGACCGGCAAGCACCTAAAGAAAAATTATAAGGCATGGTTAGATAGTGGCCACTCCGCAACTCTGCAAACTAACTACACAGGCAGCAATAGTAGTAAAACGAACTGGTAGCAACAAAAAAATAAGCAAATATAATTAAACTTAACCCATCAAGTATTAGCAATTGTACTTACCACAATCACCCTGATCCTGGGAGGGGGTGGGGGGTAACAGCTCCTCCTTTCACCCAGTCCACAAAGATGGGTAAATTGTCAGGACCTATTGGTCCAATGTGTGGAGAATTGGGGCCTATAAAATTATAGCATGAACATAATTAAATCAAACTAACTGAAGTATGGACAAACTAGAAAACAAGTGGCGCGGCAACGCCGTGCCATCTCTTTGATGTCAACAATTAAATGGGGCAATACATATACAAAGGCTATGAGTTGTAGTTCTATATATACAGATTATCTGATCCTTTGTATCGACAGAAACAAGTCGCCACTTTCCTCCCACTTATTATTTCCAAAACCAAGACTCCAAAGCTAAAAACATCATACTTCACTGAGATGGTGTTCTCAGAAAAACGCTCGGGTGCCATGTAAACACTGCATGGAGAAAAAATAGCACTTCATTCATATAGTCAAACAAAAGTAGCAAGCAAATTAAAACCAACATCCAATGCAACTTGAACATCCCTAGCTCCAGTTACGGGCTGCCAGGACACAACCTGTCACCTCCTCCCAGCAGGTCTATTTCCCCCCTGATTCCCCCCCGGCCTAGTTTGTTCTCTACTAATGAGATTTGTACATGTTGCTTTGATGCTGTCTCATCTTTTTGTGCTTTCTATTCCCTTGCCCAATTTGTTTGTTATTATACGGCCATTAGTTAACAAGAATGAATGGTATTTTTGCAGGGGAACACTGATAAAAATTTGTAGATATTTTCCAGGTGTCACCAAAATGTTTTCTCTGGCTAATACTACTAGATATCGTGCAATGTACTCTATATATAACATGCCAAATCATATTTTATCTATTTTCACATGTATATGATTCATCCCTATATTACTGAAATTATGTACCCTGACAATACATATAGACATAGGAATATGAGTGCCAACTTACAGTGTTCCCATTGGAATAGCAGCCTGTGATTCTGGCACACTTGAGCTGAACATCCTAGCTATCCCAAAGTCCGAAATCTTTGTATTCATTTGAGCATCCAATAGAATGTTACTTGCTTTCAAGTCTCTATGGATAATGCATGTTTCTAATTGCGAATAATTGTGAATGTAAAGAATTCCTTGAGCTATTCCGTCGATTATATTGTGGCATGTAGACCATGTCACCGATGCCCACTTTGCAACATCTGCAAGTATGATCCAGTGCAACTTATGAAACCTTTTCCTATCTAAGAGTTCAATTTATAGATTAATGAGGGTGAATAGGTGGTTGGTTGGGGCAGTGTCTTTTTGGTGAACGTACATTTGAAAACATCATCCAAGCTCTCTTGTTGGGCATGTACTCCTAGACAAGTATCTTCTCATCATTTTGCATGCAGCAACCAATATGTTTGACAGAATTTATATGTTGAAGATTTGCTATAAGTCTAATTTCATTTCTGAACTCTTCTAGACCTTGACTCGAATACACTGCTAATCTTTTAATTGCTACAACTCCACGAGTTAATTGACCCTGTAGGAAAAGGCATTCGTATGTTTAAGTAATTAATTGAGCATACTATTCTTCATATCATGCTTATTAGTCCAATTATAATTGCAACTACTCGCCAAATGGTAGTACTATTTCCATATCATGCTTATTAGTTCAATGACAATAGAAAATCTCCACTGCTGTGAACATTCGTGATAATAGGATTAGGGTTTATCATCAGTAGGATAAGCTTGTTGGAGATTTACTGCTGAAGAGTTTGCTTTCTCTGAATGATGAGGCACGCATACATACTATTAGTCCTTGTACTATTTTTGGGCAAATGAAATTGGATGCATGATTGGAATATATGCCAACGATAAAAGACCAAAAATTAGGAGAACTCATTTCAGGAATCGAAAGCATTATCCTATTCACTTTCTAGGGACTTGACCTCATGTCACTGAGATACTAAGATTTTGAATTGCCTATCATGAAGTGCTACTAAAATGAAGTGGCAAATCTTGAATACTTATCTGAAAGATTAAAATGACATGGATTGAATTGGGTGTCTGGAAAAGCAACATTGATGCATTTTTCACATGAATTCAGTCAGGGAAAATTGATAGATACTGCAAAATTTTTTTCTTAAAAAGAACAATGAGAAGCTTAGAATGGAATAGCTAGATCACTTTACCCGCAAAAAAAAAGAATAGCTAGCTCACTTAAGAAAGCTCCTTTCCACAACCAAATTTCAGAGCTAATCCAATCTTTAACCTTTCCTGAAATTACGAGCTTATTTATGAACATCTTCTGCCACGTCTTTAGGATATTCCCAATGCAGGATTTCATTGCACGATTTTATAAAGTACCATGTCATCTAAGTACACTTGAGTTCGCGAATTAAACAAGATCACCCAATGCAAAGTTTTATTTCACAATTTCATAGACTAGCCACAACATTTAATTGTGAGGCATGTGATTGGGCGCAATTGCATGAAATGAAACTCTATAGCCATCAATGCAAGTTTCAAAAAGTTTCATAGTCTTGTAAACAATGTATACACAGTTTCATCCTGATGAAACTCGTTCCCTCTCTTTCTTCATAATTACATTGCCATATCATCACAAATGTTGATGTGTCACTGTATTTAATGCGCATGAAATCTCTATAAAATTTGCACTGGGATTAGCGAGTTACATACTTTTATTTCTATTATGCCTTTGCAATATCAATTTTTCTCTCTTTATAAAAATTAATAAACTCTCTATGTTCATAATTTTATGGTGTTATTGATATGATCTCCAAGTCTAACTTTCACCACAACATTTAATATGAAAACAAACTTTTTTGCCACGGTTGCCCAAGTGATATGAATATATAATTAACTAAGAGTGTGTCTAGGTGTGTAACCATGGCGTCTAACTCTCTCTTCTTCTTTGTTATAATGATACGCAATTCTACTGCGTGTCGGAGAAAACAACAAAAAAAATATAAATCACTAATATTATGAAAGTACTTTTCGGAACAAATCCAATGCAATGATTAGTTCAAATAGTTTAACTCAAAATAATAGCCAAAGTTAGAGAAGTTTGATTACACTCATTCTAGGGTATCTTAAATTTACTATTTTTCTATTGTAATTCAGCATTAAGTTTACTGTTAATGCCATCACATAATTGGTATATCATCATAATTCTCTTACCCAGTAAACAGGAGCAAAAGCTCCTTCCCCAAGTTTCTTTCCTTCCGAGAAATTATCAGTGGCATTTCTTATCTCAGATAAAGTAAAATGTGAAAACATTGTTCCAATCTCCATAGTAATCAGTCACGTCCATTCCTCTAGCTCATTTTGGGCTTGTGATTCTAGTTTTGCAGTGAAAGTGGCATTAGAAAAAATAGTACGAAAATTAACAAGTGGATAAAAAAGTTGTTGCTCATTAGTTTATGCAAAACTGCAAACTTTTGGATAATAGATAAACTATACTTCTTAGAATATATGGCAAGAGTATGACTAGTTTCCATCTCTATCTCAAGGATTGCTTTGAGATTCAAGCAAACCTATACTCACGTTATGGTATTGTACCCAGTAATGAGATTCGCACTAAAAGTTAAGAGAACGCCATTGTCTAAATTTGACATACTAAACTATATAGGGTACGAAATTAATGATAAATTCGAAGGGGTGATGGAACTCTAAACTAATACATACATGAAACTTGAAAGTCTTCCTAGCAGACATCGAGTTCATAAAAATAGCACATATTGTCATCCCTAATAAGTCAAATTTTAAACCTCCTTACATCTTTATTCAATATGTTTGCTGGGGTATGGGCATTTGATTACTTAAGAACAAATGGCATGCAGTTGTTTCATGTATAATACTTTGCTGATGGTCAAATGCATATATATACCTCTTTTTTTGTTGTATTATCCACCGGAGTAGGAATATGAGAATTATGAAAGCGAGGACAGCTGCGATGGTAATTAAAATGGTCTCCCTGTTTCCTAGGTGATCTACAATGGTAAAGAAAGTAAATATTGGATTAGTAATACTTATTCATATGATATGTGATTAACACTTCAAATGCAGGGAGTTTAGTTACTGTAAGGAAATATACCAGGAAAGGTAAACGGAAATTAAGCAGCCTAGTTTATACAAAGACCTTTTTCTCGTGTCTTTCAATATATTATAGTGGGCTAGAGTTTGTGATTGTTAAGTTTTAACAACTGAGCTCAGGAACAAAAAATGCTTTGAGTTTGGAACTTCCAATAATCATGGTGGTGCACAAGCAGAAAGAACATGTTGTGGTTTGAAGAGAGACGAGGATCATCCGGTGCAGTACTGCAGATGCAGTAACTGCAAAGCATTGGATCAGCGTCCTGCAGCTTGTGTGCACGAGTACTTTACAAAATTTCCCAGTGCTGAGGAATTGAAGTGGCATATTAGAGTTCACATCTCACGTTCTTGAAAGAAACGAGAATTCACATCTCAGTGCAGCTATGAACCGCATAAACATTAAACAATCCTTGGACTGAACCGCATAGTACCAAAAGTTTTACTATCCATGCATCATCATCATAGGTAAAGAAAATATACCTAACTTAATTAGCCTACATGATCTATCTGACTCCAAAGATAGTGCCGTTTACTAGTGGGTACCATAAAAAAAGTTGAACTAGCCAAATAGGATGTTAGTAAAACTTCAGATCAAATATCAAATTCTTGGAAATTTTGGATAGGTTCAAACTTTTGGCTGATTGCAATGTGGACGAATGGATGAGAAGAGGAGGTGGAAGAGAAGGATGAAGTGACGTGAGAATTAAGAGGCCCAATCAAACGGCAATGAATTCTACATTCAAATATGGGGAAGAAGGTCGGATAGTGTACAGATTGACGTTTTCTTTACAGAATTGTTCAGAGTGACGGTTATGGGATGGTAATAAGTGGTGTATGAGGGAGGGGGGCCCTTTCTTTCTTTTCTTTTTTTTTTTGCTGGTAAGGGAGGGGAACCCTTGATAGTCCCAAGTCAAGAGCTTTTAGTAGTGATATGATTTTTCTTATTGGAGATCTTTTGATACATAAAATTATTTATTTTTGATTAACTTTGGGTTAGACTAAAAAAATAATTGCTAGAGCAATCAGCAACCCGTACTCTTTACCAACCACGCCGGCATCAGCAAGACGAGGTCGTCCAGGCGGCTCCGGCAGTCATCCTGCTTGAGGCCCGGCATGCGGCGGTCGCCTGATCTTGGTGATGCCTAGAGGGGGTGAATAGGTGAACCTGTAAAACCTAAAAATTCTTCGCAGCAGTTAAACCTGTCGTAACTTCCGATCAGGGATAGGAACTTCCGACAACACAAAGGATATTCAACGAAATTCAAAAACTAAATCAAAACTGTAAAACCTGGCTGAATCAAAAGTTGCGTAGTGATGCTAGGAACCTTCTGCAACCAACCCTAACAAGCTCAACAACAAGAATACATAGATCGGGACAAAATAAGGTCTAGGTCAACAAGAACTAGATATGAACGATATGAACAAGACACAAACGATTTTATCCTGAAGTTCACTTCCACTAAGAAAGCTACGTCTCCATTGAGGAGCTCACAAAGAGCCGGGTCTTCTCTAACCCTTTCCTCACTCAATCAACCACAAATGACGATTGAATCACTTACTATCAAATCCACAAAGGATTGGGCAATACAAACTTCCCGGGGCGCACGCACACGAGAGAGCGCTCCACGGGCGACGTCGAACCGTCTAGAAGCAAGCTTCAAGAGTAACAAACGTGAATCGATGCTTGGAGATGCTTCAAGTGCTCATGAGATGAAGGTGGCTGCACTCTTGCTCAAGGGACTCAAGTCTCACACCTCAATCTTTTTCTCACACAAGCCCTAGCTCAAATCTATGCAAGGATTGACACTTGGAGGGATTGGGAAAGTGTTTTGGAGGCTCAAAAGTGTGTTCTTGCGAAAGGAGTCAGCAACTAATGAATGGGGGCGGAGGGGGTATTTATACCCGAGCCTCCAAAACTAGTCATTACGTGCTGAAAATGCACTGGTCGGAACTTTCGACCCGGGGTCGGAACTTCCGACTCTCAAATTATGTTTGGCGAGGACCCCTGGTTGGATGTTCCCAGAGACTTCTGACCCCATGTCGGAACTTCCGACCCAGCTGATTTTTGTTGGTGTAAGGCTTCTAAGATGGAATTGAGTCTCTCTTTTGTTTTTGACTTTTCTACTAGGGACTTTAGCATCTTCAGACCATCTTTTCGCATCCCTCTTAATAGTACGGTGTTTCCTATACTCAAAATGAAAATAGAAAATTAATAAATCTCTTCTTTTAGCTTCAACACCGTCCATTAAGCAATTTGGCGTCTTTTTATGCATATATTTCATTTCAATGCATCATAACCTGTTCAAAACTCGATAGTCTCGTTAGTTCCTTAATTATGCATGTCATCAACACCAAAACCCACTTAGGGGGCCAAATGCACTTTCAATTTCCCCCTTTTTGGTGATTGATGACAACACAATTAAGGCTCACAAATAAAATCATAAATCAGTTTTGAACCAATCATATAATTGAGCTCCCCCTTAATATGTGCATTTTTCATCATGAAATCAAAAATGGCCTCAAATTCCATTTGCATAAATTAAGAGAGCTCTTCCTATATCATTGAATCCGTGGGGTGCAAAGTGTGCTAATAACCAACCGTGATGCATATGACATGATATATCATAACAACAAAGTGGAAATAAGCATTACACCAAGTCATGATCATCACAAGCATTGAGGTTCTAGAATCACACTAGCATAACAAGCCATGAAAAAGTCTTACAAATTCAAAGTCTCACTTGGCACACCACACATAACACAAATTCAAATTGTCTTACATGTCCACAAGCCACAATAGTTCAAAGTCCACAAGCTATTATACGATATGATAGATAGATAGATAGATAGATAGATAGATAGATAGATAGATAGATAGATAGATAGATAGATAGATAGATAGATAGATAGATAGATAGATAGATAGATAGATAGATAGATAGATAGATAGATAAGACAACCATCATTCATCCATGGCCTATGGTGAGCTCACTCCCCCTTTGGCGTCAAGCACCAAAAAGGAGAGGCCCTTCCATAAACACTACTCATCATCACCGTCGTCTTCGTTGTTGTTGTCCTCCGGCTTGGTTGAAGAGTTGGCAGCGGGAACGTCTTCATCTTCATCTTCATTCGACTCCTCACGCCCACCTAAGTCTTCCTCAAATTCTTCACCGTATTGAGGAGCACCAAACAACATAGATGGGTCGCTTAACCCCTCCCAAGGGTTGTAGAAGATGGGAGGAGGAGGAAAGTCCATAGGGGCCCGTACCGGTGAGTGTGGAATATCGCTCTTGGCCATGATCTCCTTTTGTCTAGCTTCAATCTTGAGGTGCTGCTCATCTACATATTTCTTGTGGGCATGAATCTCTTTGGCGTTGTGACATCCCACATTGAAACAAGCAAAGAGTCCTTTAGAAAGAAATCCAAGAAATCCCTTCTTCTTAGGTGCACGAGGTGGAGGACCATGGGAGGTAGAAGGACCATGTGAAGTAGAAGGACCACGAGATGGGGGTCGGAAGTTCCGATGGCTGGTCAGAAATTCCGATAAAAAGAATTAGTCTCCCGAGGACCTTTTGTTGGAAGATGCACGAGATTTCCGATGATTGTTGGAAGTTCCGACCTCGTGTCGGAAGTTCCGATGAGTGCTTGATTTCTCCAAAATAATAGATTTTGATATAGAGAGAATTTGGAGATTTTGAGAGAATTGGCTTGTAGACATGCGACAACTTGACACTTGATGATCAGGCACAATCAACAATACACAACAATGATCATAAGTATCAAGTTTTGATCCAAGGATCAAAATCCAAATATTTTGAAGAACTCAACACAATAAAAATTCATTTTCCTATCTAGGCAACAATCAATTATGTGCAACAAGTCAAGCCAAGTTACGAGAATCCAAGATATTTAGCTCACTCCTCAATGCACAAAATCTTTGCTCATCTAGTGGCTTAGTGAAGAAGATATCGGCATGTTGCCGTTCGGGGCTCACATGACGTAAAGTAATATCTCCCTTAGCCTCATGATCCCGTAAGAAGTGATGTCGTATAACTATGTGCTTTGTTCGGGAGTGTTGCACCGTATTGTTTGCTAGCTTGATGGCGCTCTTATTATCATACAAGAGCGGAATCTTACTAAACTCACAACCGAAGTCACTCAAGGTTTGCTTCATCCATAAAAGTTGGGCACAACATGCACCCGCGGCAACATACTCCGCTTCTGCAGTGGATAAAGCAATCGAATTCTGTTTCTTAGAACTTCAAGATACAAGGGACCGATCAAGAAAATAACAAGTACCCGTTTTACTCTTTTCTATCTACTTTGCAACCAGCATAATCCGAATCAGAGTAGCCAAGTAGATTGAAAGTGGAGCCTTTGGGGTACCACAAGCCAAGGTTAGGAGTGTGTACTAAATATCTCAAAATTCTCTTAATAGCGGTTAAGTGACATTCTTTGAGATTGGCTTGAAATCTTGCACACATGCACACACTAAGCATAATATTGGGCCTAGATGCACAAAGATAAAGAAGAGAGCCAATTATGGAGGGATATACCTTTTGATCGACCGACTCCCCTTCTTCATTGAGATCGAGATGACCATTTAGTGCCATGGGTGTCTTGATGGGCTTGGCATCAGCCATGTCAAACTTCTTGAGCATATCTTTCACGTACTTGGTTTAACATATGAAAGTACCTTTCTTCATTTACTTGATTTGAAATCCAAGGAAGAACTTCAATTCACCCATCATAGACATCTCAAATCTCTTGGTCATGATCCTACTAAATTTCTCACAAAACTTTTGGTCAGTAGAACCAAATATAATATCATCAGCATATATTTGGCAAACAAAGATATCCTTATCGACTTTATGAGTAAAGAGAGTAGAATCGGCTTTACCCATTACAAAGTCGTTCTTTAGAAGAAAATCTTTAAGGCATTCATACCATGCTCTAGGTGCTTGCTTAAGCCCATAGAGCGCCTTATGGAGCTTGTACACATGGTTTGGAAACTTTGGATCTTCAAAGCCCGGCGGTTGTTCAACATACACCAACTCGGATAGGGGACCGTTCAAGAATGCACTTTTCACGTCCATTTGATAAAGCTTAAAATCATGGCGAGTAGCATAGGCTAATAAAATACGGATTGACTCAAGCCTAGCTACGGGTGCATAGATTTCACCAAAATCCAAACCTTCAATTTGGGTGAAACCTTGTGCAACTAACCTTGTCTTATTTCTTGTGATGACACCATTTTCATCTTGTTTGTTATGGAAGACCCACTTGGTGCCAATCACATTTTGCTTTGGTCTCTCAACCAATTTCCAAACCTCATTTCTTGTGAAGTTGTTCAACTCTTCTTGCAAGGCAATCACCCAATCTGGATCACCAAGTGTTTCATCTGCCTTAAGAGGTTCCAAAGAGGAAACAAACGAGTAATGTTCACAAAATATTGCTAAACATGAACGAGTGGTTATCCCTCTTTGAATACTCCCAAGAATGTTGTCAACGGGATGATCTCGTTGAACACTTTGATGAACTCTTGGATGAGGCACTTGTGATTGAGGTTGAATTGGTCCTTCATCATCATCTTCAACTTGTCGTGCATCAACTTGAGCTTCTCCACCTTGTCCTCCCTTTTGATCAATGCCACGTTCTTGATCGTCACCATGATCTTGACTTTGATCTTGAGGTTGTTGAAAGCTTGGTGGTTCAACTCTTGTTGATGATGATGGATCATTGCTTCTTTGATCCACCGGTGTTTGAGCTTGAGCTTGGGCTTCACGAGGTCTCACTTCACCTAAGCCCATCCTCATGATTGATAGACTTGGTGGCTCCTCGTCATCTACAAGATTCTTATCAACTTGCTCCTTTTGAGAGCCGTTAGATTCATCAAAAGTTACATCTACCGTGACATCAACACAACCAGTGGTTTTGTTGAAGACACGCGTGTTCGTTAGTACCATAACCAAGTAGAAAACCCTTATCTACCTTTGGTGCAAACTTTGAGCTTTTGGCTTTCTTATTAAGTATGAAACACTTACAACCAAAAACTCTAAAGTAGTGTACCTTAAGTTTATTACCAGTGATTATCCCATAGGGTGTCTTGCCCAAATATTTATGAATGTAGAGGCGGTTGATAGCATGGCAAGCGGTGTCGATTGCTTCGGCCCAAAAGATATCCAGAGTCTTGTACTCATCAAGCATGGTTCTTGCGGCTTCAATCAATGTCCTATTCTTCCTCTCCACAATGCCATTTTGTTGAGGAGTGTATGGAGCGGAGAATTCATGCTTGATTCCTTCTTCCTCAAGAAAATCTTCAATATTGGTATTCTGAAATTCGAAACCATTGTCACTTCTTACATTCTTGATCTTCAACGCATATTCATTTTGAGCTCTTCTAATGAATTTCTTGACAATTCCCTGCACCTCACTTTTATCGAACACAAAAAACACCCAAGTGAAACAGGAAAATCATCAACAATGACAAGAACATATTTGTTACCACCAATGCTAATGTAGGCAATTGGTCCAAATAAATCCATGTGTAAGAGCTTCAAAGGTCTTGATGAAGTCATGATGTTCATGGCGGGATGTGGAGCACCAACTTGCTTCCCGGCTTGACATGCGCTACACAACCTATCTTTCTCAAAAACAACATTGGTTAGTCCTAGGATGTGCCCGCCCTTTTGAAGTTTGGCCAAGTTCCTCATGCCAACATGGGCTAGTCGGCGATGCCAAAGCCAACCCAAGTCGTATTTTGCCACTAAACAAGTCTCAGGCTAAACTTTCTCCTTAGAGAAATCGACAAGATAAACTTTGCCCTTCAATTGCCCCGTAAAAGCAATAGAGGAATCCTCCCTTCTAGTGACGGTCACACCCTCGTTAGTAAAGAGAAAATTGTAGCCCACCATATAAAGTTGTGAGACGGACAACAATATATATCTCAATTTTTCAACCCAATAGACATCATTAATTGAATTATTGCGAGTAAGAGCAATTTTACCCAAACCAATTACTTCTTCTTGGCTATTGTCTCCAAAGATAATAGTTTCTTTAGGTATATCATTTGTCTCCAAATAAGTGAACAAGTTCTTCTCCCCGATAATATGATTTGAACATCCACTATCAAGCAGCCATGCGGTGCCACCGGAGGAGTAAGCCTACAAAACAAGTTAAGCTTTGAATTTAGTTACCCAAAAATATTTGGGTCCTTGTGGGTTAGACGGGTAAACTTTTGGAACCCACACACTCCTTAGAATGGCTTTCTTTGTGTAGGCTCCGACATATTTGACCACAATTTCATCCTTGTGATCCATTGTCAGCATGTAGTTGGTAGTGTAGCTAGGTGATGGCTCATGCTTCACTACATGTGTCTTGGTGGGAGTCTCAACCTTCTTGTTTGCTTGAGGAGGAGTAGTGGAGATCGCACCATGTGCTATATTCATCAAATCCTCAAGCTTTGTTCCCTTAGTGAACATAATACATTCCTTACCTTTGACCATCCTCCTATCATTTGCTTTGACACCATGATAGTGACCAAGCCCATCCATTTTGTGAGGATGTCTCCCTTCCTTGTATAGAACCTTAGGCTCAGGCTTGAAATCACCATCATACCCATTTCTTACCAACTTGTTCAATCTTTCAAGTTGAGCGTCCTTTGCCTTGATGAGCTTCTCTAGCTTTGCCAAGTTAGTAACACAAGCTTGCACATCAACTTTATAGCATTTGGAGCAACCTTCACTTGTGGAGGCATTAGAGTTAAGGGTTGCCTTGGAATCGGTTTTGGTGCTTTCCAAAGAGTACCATAGTTAACTTCAAGATCTTTGTATTTGACCATCAAGCATGAGAAGCTCTCTTGAAGTTCACTATGTGTATTCTTTAGAGAAGCTAGAGATTCATCTACCAAGAATTTCTCCTTTTATATCCTCTTGTTTGAATCATTGGCCAAAGACAAGTCAATAGCCAATTTATCAACCTTAACCTTTTCTTCAGCTAGAGATTTCTCTAAGGCAAGATTTTTTTCCTTCTCAAGGATGAGCAAGTCCTCTTGCCTATTGAGAGTTTCCTTCTTCTTCTCCAATTTCTCCATGAGCTTTTTAATTTCTTTAAAACCGTTCTTACCAAACTCTTTAATCATAAAGGCTCTATGTTGTTCTTCCTCATCTTCCAAATCATTTTGTGTATTATCAAATGTGGAAGGAGATTGGAAAAAAGGTATGAGTGTTTCTTGTACCTTGGTTCCTCTTTCCATAAGGCAAAAGTGAGTATCATCCTCATCATTAGAGAGGTTCTTGAAGAGCTTCCTTCTGGACTTGGGCATGATTGGAGTTGCCATCGCTTCATGATCGAAGTCTTCACGGCTTGACTCCTATTCTTGCCCAACATGAGCTTGACCTTGATATTTCTTCTTATAGTCCTTACTCTTCTCCTTGTACTTCTTTTCTTCTTTGGCCTTGTTCTTCAATTGTGGGAAATCGGCAATATAATGATCAACTTCCTTGCACTCATAACATCTTCTTTGTTGTGGTCTTCGCTTGTCATCACCACTTCTCTTGTAAGATTTCTTCTTCATGAAGTGCTTGAAGTTCCTTAAGACCAAAGTTATTTCTTCATCGGTTGACCCTTCATCACTTGAATCTTCTTTTGTTGACTTGGGGGCCTTGGAGCTTGACTCAACTTTGTTGCTAGTAGTAGCATTGAGTGCTACACTCTTGTTGATCTTGTGGCTAATGGATTTTGCCACATCTCTCTCTACCAACTCTTGATGAAGAATTTCATCAAGAAATTCATTTGGTGTCTTGGTCTTGAATTTTGGGTCTCTTCTAATCATGGTTGCAAGAGTAGGGTTCCTAGGTGTGAAGGCCCTAAGCAACTTCTTTGTCACTTTGTGATCTTCCCAATCTTCACATCCAAGAGCTCTAATGTCCGATACAAAGATCATGAGCCTATCGTACATTTGCCTCATAGTTTCATCATCATTCATGACAAAACACTCTAGCTCTCCTTGTATCAAATCAATCTTGCCTTCTCTAACTTCATCGGTCCCCTCATGAGCTTCTTTCAAAGTGTCCCATATCTTCTTGGCCACTTGAACATTGCGGACCTTGTTGAACTCTTGAGCACAAAGGGAGCTTATGATAACCCTCACGGCTTGCGCATTGCGAAAGTAGTATTGAGATTGTTCGGCCGTGGGTATCCCATTTGTGGGCGGAGTAACACCTACAACAACAACTTTCCAAATGGAGGGGTGAAGCGTATAGAAGTGCATTTGCATGTCATAGGACCACTTGGGATAATCTGTTCCATCAAAGAACGGGGCTTTTCCCAATTGGACCAACTGAAATTGAGAAGCGGGATATTGAGATTGAGGATAGTTACATGCTACTTGGTGCATCCCAAAGAAAGAACGCTTCTCCATCTCTTGCTTGATTCTTTTCTTCATCATCTTCTTCGCCTTCTTCTCAATTTTGGCTTTCATCTTTCCTTTTCTTCTTGTTCTTGCTTCTACGTCCTCCCCTTCAAGTTCATCGCTTTCACTTGATTCTTCGCATGAGGCGGAGTCGTAGACGGAAGGAGCGCGGCTTCCATTTCCACGCGGCCTTCCGGAGCCTCCCGGTATTTTATCCGCCGGTATGCAACCGGTGGTGTCCTCCGAAAGGGTAATGCCAGGAATCTTATGCAACCAATCCTAGCAAGCTCAACAACAAGAATATATAGATTGGGACAAAATAAGGTCTAGGTCAACAAGAACTAGATATGAACGATATGAACAAGACACAAGCGATTTTATCCCAAAATTCACTTCCACTAAGGAAGCTACGTCTCTGTTGAGGAGCTCACAAAGAGTCGGGTCTTCTCTAACCCTTTCCTCACTCAATCAACCACAAAGGAGGATTGAGTCACTTACTATCAAATCCACAAAGGATTGGGCAATACAGACTTCCCAGGGCGCACGCACATGAGAGAGTGCTCCACGGGCGACGCCGAACCATCTAGAAGCAAGCTTCAAGAGTAACAAACACAAATCGATGCTTGGAGATGCTTCAAGTGCTCATGAGATGAAGGTGGCCGCACTCTTGCTCAAGGGGCTCAAGTCTCATACCTCAATCTTTTTCTCACCTAAGCTCTAGCTCAAATCTATGCAAGGAGACTCTTGGAGGGATTGGGGAAGTGTTTTGGAGGCTCAAAAGTGTGTTCTTCCGAAAGGAGTCAGGAACTAATGAATGGGGGCGGAGGGGGTATTTATACCCGAGCTCCCAAAACTAGCCGTTACGTGCTGAAAATGCACTGGTCGGAACTTCCGACCCTAACATTATTTTTGGCCGAGGACCCCTGATCGGAAGTTCCCAGAGACTTCCGACCTAGCTGATTTTTGCTGGTGTAAGGCTTCTAAGATGGAATTGAGTCTCTCTTTTGTTTTTGACTTTTCTACTAGGCACTTTAGCATCTCCAGACCATCTTTTCGCATCCCTCTTAATAGTACGGTGTTTCCTATACTCAAAATCAAAATAGAAAATTAATAAATCTCTTCTTTGAGCTTCAACATCGTCCATTAAGCAATTTGGCGTCTTTTACGCATATATTTCATTTCATTGCATCATAACCTGTTCAAAACTCGATAGTCTCATTAGCTCCTTAATTATGCATGTTATCGACAACAAAACCTACTTAGGTGGCCAAATGCACTTTCAATTAGCCCCGCAGTGGTTGGTCTCCCACTAGCGTTTTTCTTTCCCTTTTTGGCATCCCGGGTTATCGGACGTCTCATTTTTACCGTGGTCGCCACTACCTCCGGTCCGCCGCACTCTCCTTTCATTTTACGGCGTGACGTGGTCCCCTACCCCACTCTGCACAAAACCTGCCGGTCCTCAGTTCTCACCCATCAAAGATGGTACAAAAAGTCTCAGACACAAAACTTATATAACAATTTTGTTATAAATAAAAATAAAAATTTATGTAACAAAATTATACGAAAATAAATTCCTACAAACTAAAAATAAGAAAATTTATACAATACAAATTTGTAGAATCAAAAAATTTTGATCAAAGAAATTTCAAGGAAAAAAATCCAAACACAAAGTTGGACGAGAAATGGTGAAAAATTTTGGATAAGGAAAAATTGAGAACATAACAACCACACTTTTTTATGAAAACAATTGGATCAAAAATTCAAAAAAAATTATGTAATTTTATTATGAAAAGATAACATTTTTAGAAACATGAAAAGAAATTCAATAAACAAAAAAGTTACACCAACAAACTTTATTACAAAAAAAAACGAGAGAGAGAAAATTTAGGTGCAGCCACTACTCTGGCCGCCGCGGCTCCTGCCTGCCGCTCCAGTCGCCCGCATGGCTGACGAGACGCTTGTTGTAGCTGGCCACTCCTCCACTTTCCCCGACCTTGGGACGTTACTTTCCTACTGCAACCCCTCCACTTTCCACCAATTCTCACTGCAAGGCAAAAGCGGAAGCCGATGAGGTGAGGTGGGTGCCGGCCTGCCGGGGTGGTGCGTGCCTTCCTCTGCTCGCTCGCGGAAACGGAAACAAAGCACCACCGCCTTCACAAAAGAAAAAAAAAAAGACCCCTGATTCCGCCGCACTCCGATCCTCCTCCCAAACCCTAGTAGTTCCCAATCCGCACCCCCGCACTTCCCCCGATTCCCCCCGTCTCCGGATGCCCCCGCCCCGCGGGGCCTAGGGGCGGCAGCGGACTTCCGGCGGGTGGGCACGCGCCGATGGAGCCGCGCGTGGCCAACAAGTTCCGCCTCGGGCGCAAGCTCGGGAGCGGCTCCTTCGGGGAGATCTTCCTCGGTTCGTGCCGCCGGCTCCCCCCGCGAAAGCTCTCGCCTTTTTTTTCTCTCCCGTGGTTCTGATGGTTGGTTTGTTTGTTTGGCGCTGCTGCTGCAGGTACTCACGTGCAGACGAACGAGGAGGTCGCGATTAAGCTGGTGAGTTCACGCGAAGCGATTAATCTATTTCGATGTTCCCTGAGCTCCTTCGTTCTGTTTAAACACATTGGTCAGTGAAGATAATTTGTTTTGATGTGCCCAGTTTCGATGTAGGGTAGTGAACTGTTGTATAATTTGTCTCTAGGAAAAATCTACTAAACATGGTGGGGAGTTTTTAACTTGTTGAATTATATAATATCAGGGCATTGATAGCAAAAGCTTATCCGCGGTTTCATATGTATGTTTGTTAATCTAATGCTGCCTATAGCTTGTGTTCATAGCAACCTTGGAGTAGTTAGTGAATTGTATTCATGTTAGTTCCATAGAGTTAAACTTCATAGATTGATTTCGTGTGAAAAAAGGTGCATCCCAGCCCTTTTGGTAAATCTCATTCTCATAAACATATTGATAGAGTCCACTTCTTTTTATTCAAGAAAAAAAAGTAAAAACAGCATGATTGGCTTGTATTTGAAAATGATTAAATTGTTTGTTTCTGTTCTATAAATGGAACCCGTTTCACTATGTTATACTTTGCAAAATGATTACTTGTGTAGGAATCATTGTAATGTATCGTTCAGTCTACTTCTCATTATCACTTTAAACAACTGCAGGGTTTGGACTATACGTACTGACAAGACCTTTCTCTTTGTGTTTTGTCCAGGAAAGTGTGAAGACAAAACATCCTCAGTTGTTGTATGAGTCAAAGCTGTATAGGATACTGCAGGGCGGAAGTAATACATGTTCCTTTTCTAGTCATGTTGTCCTACATTTATTTATTTTGTTTAGGTTATAACTTACATTCTGTTTTCTCTTGCAGCTGGAATTCCAAACGTCAAGTGGTTTGGTGTTGAGGGTGACTACAAGGTTCTTGTTATGGACCTCTTGGGGCCAAGCCTTGAAGACCTTTTCAGCTTTTGCGACCGGAAATTGTCCTTGAAGACTGTTTTGATGCTTGCCGATCATATGGTATGTTATATATGCAAGCATAACCTCCACTGTTATTCAATATGATGCTAGCCAGTTAAATATATATCAGTGTTTTTAACTTTAATTTTTTGTAGATCAACCGGGTTGAGTATGTTCATATGAAGTCCTTCTTGCACCGAGATATTAAGCCAGACAATTTTCTCATGGGCCTTGGAAAGAGAACAAATCAGGCAAGTCCTTTAGCATCGAGGCATTCACTTCTGCAGATGTAGTTTATGTGTTTATAGGTTTGAGTGTCTTGGTCTTCCCTTAGTTAGTTGGGATTTTCACATTCTCTCTGTTCTCCTGCAGGTATACATAATTGATTTTGGACTGGCGAAGAAATACAGGGACAGTGCAACCCACCAGCACATTCCATACAGGTAATTTGTCGCAGTTCTTCAATCTGTGACTCTGAGGGTGACAATTAAACCTTTCTTTCTTTTTCATCTGGATCATGATATTGGTGTTGTATTTCCTGACATTTGTATATTAGATCTCGTCAATGGATGGTTAGATAGAATTACGAAAACTTGATTAGGCATACTATTTGCCCTTCCTAAGAAGATGTATTATTTTTCTTCTGACGTGCAGAGAGCACAAAAACTTGACTGGGACTGCACGTTATGCAAGTGTAAACACACATCTTGGAATTGGTAAGTTAACATTTCAAGTTAAGCATTGGATTTATTTTGTTTATATTCTGTTATGCCTATATATATGCATAAAATAGGAACTTTATTTTTTCTGCTTTTCCAATAGAACAAAGCAGGAGGGATGACTTGGAATCTCTCGGATATGTACTCATGTACTTCTTAAAAGGAAGGTTAGTCTTATGGGTGCTTCTTTTTGTTGTTATTCTATTCCTACCTCCTGTAACCTGTTGTGTACTAACAGTTGCCCTTATTGTGCCAGTCTTCCATGGCAGGGTCTAAAAGCTGGGACCAAGAAACAGAAGTATGAGAAAATTAGTGAAAGGAAGATTGCCACTTCAGTTGATGTGCTTTTTCTTTGCTGGAAACTGAATCATGTTTATTGAGGAGTTAGAGATTATTGAAGAATTAGTGCTTATTATGTTTTTTCTTAATTGCAGGCTCTCTGTCGTGGATACCCTACTGAATTTGCATCCTACTTCCATTACTGCCGCTCGTTACGTTTTGAAGATACACCTGACTATCTATTCTTGAAGAGATTGTTCAGAGACCTTTTTATTCGAGAGGGTTGGTTATCTGTTTATATCTTGATAGCTACTGTTTTCTAGTATGCTGTTTGAGGATATGCTCCATTGGAGACCCTTCTTAGAGGAAATTTCTTCTACCTGTAGGATTTCAGTTTGATTATGTTTTCGACTGGACCATTATTAAGTACCAGCAGTCACAAATGGCCGTTCCACCTCGTGCTATGGTTTGTACAATCCATAGTGCTTTCTTGCTGCACTTGTCTACAACCACATACAAATATCTTTATGAACTTGATCTCTTGCTATAGGCTGCAGCAGCAGGTCAAAGCTACAGGATGGCTCCTATGGCAAATAATAACAGACCGTCAGGTGTGCCTGTGTTGTGATTGATTTATTCCACTACTCTTATCATCAATAACTGTATGCGAGTGTAATTTATGAGCACTTAGGATTGGATATATCATGCAAAATGAGCTGCATCACCAATCGGCTGATAAACAAAATCAGCAATCAACAAAATCATGCAAAACAGACCGTTTGTAACTTTTTTTTGAAACGAAACGGTTTTAACTTAATTCTCTTCTTTAATGGAATGACATGCAGCTCTCCTGCGTGTTGGACAAAAAAAATGTTGGTTGACTATGTCTGCTTAGGTCTAACTTAAAAAAAAAATGTTCGTTGACTATGTCTGCTTAGGGCTAACTTTCTCCTGAATTAATTTAGGCACTGAAGAGGGAAGGAGAAGTGGGTGGTCCGATGATCCTTTGAGACGTCAGGTTCCACCTGCAGGAATAAATGCAGTCACCTTCTCAAAACAGAAATCTCCAGTTAGACAAGAACAGTCCTCGTCAAAAGATGCTGTGGTGAGTTTTTAGTTATTTTTTGTTATCATGTATTGCTCACGTGGCAACTGCTTTAGGTGCCTGTGATTTTTCTATGTAATTTCTGACCCCTCAAATGACTTTAGTTTCCCAGTTCGACTTTTTTGGGTCGGTCAAGCGGATCCTTGAGGCGTCCTGCTGTTTCTAGTAGCCGAGCTCCAACCAGTGACGCTGAAATACACAGTCGTACACCAGATGCAAGCCCAGGGACTTTCCAAAGAAATGCTCCCCCACATAGGACCTCGCAAATGCTGGAGTACACGGACCCCAGGCTTAGGCATTCATCCTCTGGCAGGCTCATGTCCAACACCAAGAACTTTGAGTCCACTTTAAGGGGCATCCAAGGTCTAAATTTTGATGCTAATGATAGGATCCACTACTAGTATCTTCTAGATCCAGTGGACGTGTATCTATATGATCTCTTGAAGACCAGATGAAGTTCAAGGATGTACTTTCGAGCTACCCTCAGCCTCATCCCCTGTGACCAACAAGCTACATGCTGGAGCTGCAAGGCAGCCTGCTGATCCAAAGCACTGCAGGTTGGTTTGCAAAATAAAGGTCTATCTCTTGAGCAGCTTATGCCTTAAAAGGCATCATGGCTATGTTTTAGGCTCTGTACAGGTTCCAATGTGTTCTTATTGTCCTTTAAGATTCTGCTTTAGTACCTTCCACATAATGTAGCGTCTCGAGCTGTCAGCTGGCTCGTGCTCCGGCTGCTGGTTTCTGAATGCAATGCCTGTTTGTGAAGGCTTGCAAATTGTAAGTAACCAAAGTGATTACTATTCTAGTATTTGGGGGCGCTTGTGCGTGTAGCTTGTGGACTTTTGGCAGCAAAAAACGTGGAAGAAGATGCAATCTCATGTGAAAGTGTTTTCAGTGAGCAAAGATAACGTATGGGAAACAAAGATAAGGTGCTACACTTCATGTCGTAGGATCTATAACAATCGGTGTATCTTCCTTGTTTAGCTGCAACAACTACGCTGTTTCTTCTTCCTTCAATTGCTTGTCTTCTTTGCCCTTGTCTTGTCGGCCTTCATTGAGCGTCGTCCTTCTAGCTGGCACAAGTGCGCTAGTAGCCTAGCTCTACAGGACTGTCTCCTGCACTCCCATCACCATCTATGGTGGTGTTTAGATCCCTTCAAAATTTCAAAAATTTCTAACATTTGGCCACTTTTTGGAAGAATGGATCTAAACGGGCAGCCCTTCAAAAGTTTTGGAATTTTCTATGACTTCTGTGCACACACTGTGCGTCTTATATTGATGAATTCGACTGCATTCAAAATTTAGTGATGTTCTTCACGTTGTGCAGGGGAAGGCAGAATGGAAGAAGCTGAAGAAAGGGTGGCCTGCTTATATTGATGAATTGGACCGCATTGACTTCAACGTCAATCATAAGGACAGGACTACAGTGATGGAGGGCTACTTGGCCAGACGGCGCAAAGGATAAGCAGGAAGACAGAGCAGAAAGAAGGGCGTTGGTTGACCACATCACGACGATGGCTAGAGAGTGTGGTGTAACCGAAGATAATCCCAGCTATGGGTTGGTGTGCTGAAGATACTCAAGGATGAAGATGCCATAGACTTCTTTCTTGTTTCCAACCCTGCAGGAAGGAAGGCCCTTATTGAGCACTATGCCAGGGTTGACAACTAGACCCTCTTATCCATGCATTCAAGCTTCATATAGTACTGTTTGTGTTTTAAACTATGCCTATTATGTCTGTGATTCGAACTATGTCCCTTATGTCGGTGGTTTGAACAAGTAAATTGTAGTAAGGTTGTCATTTGAACTTTGAATTATGTGTGTGATGTTGGTTATAAGTTGTTGGCATTCTATATTGGCGTATGTCGGTTTGGGTAGTGCTGCATATGTTGTTTGTGGGATTCATAACTGAGTTGCTGTCATGGTTTCATTCTTGACAAGAGGATGTTCAAGCTCCATCCATGGTCGAGGACAGTGATGATTCTGAAGATGAGTTGGAGAAGTTTTTAGTAAGCAATTTCCTTGATGATTCTGAAGATGTTGGTTGGTTTCATGTACGGTACGTTTCAGATTACTATGCATCTTGACAAATACTGCAATAGGTCTGAGTATAGGCAAGTTGACATGGGTTTGAGTGGTTTGGAATGGGTAGCAAGGAAGCTGGCAAATAGGAGGGATGCTACAACATGTTTAGAATGATCCCAACTGTGTTCTATCGGCTTCATGATGTTTTGGTAGAAATGTATGGACTGAAATCTAGTGCTAAGTCTAGCTCAATTGAGGTTTTAGGAATGTTCCTTTGGATGGTTGGAGCTCTAGACAAGCTGAGGATAGATTTGAGAGATCACTAGGCACAGTTCACAACATGTTTTACAAAGTGTTGAAGTGTGTGGTCAAGCTTGCGGCTGATATCATTAAACCTAAAGACCAACAGTTCAGAACCATGCATTCTAGATTGATGAACCGTAGGTTCTATCCCTTCTTCAAGGACTGTATTGGGGCAACAGATGACACTCACATCCCTGTTGTGGTGTCCGAAGAGCTGTTTGTCCACACTTGTATCGTAAGAGCATCACTACCCAAAATGTGTTGGCCTGTAATGACTTTGACATGATTTTTACATTTGTACTTGCTGGATGGTCTGGTTCAGTACATGACATGAGGGTGTTTGATGATGCAATGACTAAGTACAGCAATGTCTTTCCTCATCCCCCTTCAGGTACACAACTACCTGTTGTTTCATTGTGATTTCTAACTTGAATCACTTGACACTTACAGGTATTTGCTGCTGCATGGAAGTACTACCTGGTGGACTTGGGGTACCCAAACCGTCTTGGTTACCTTGCGCCCTACAAGGGGACCAAGTACCATCTCCAAGAATTTCAAAACGCCGCAGAACCACAAGGTAAAGAGGGGGTATTCAACTATGCACATTCATCCCTTAGAACTATCGTAGAAAGAGCCTTTGGAGTGTTGAAGCAGAAGTGGCGGATATTGAACAACATCCCTAGTTATCCACCTGAAACGCAAACACATATTATTGTTGCTTGCATGGCTCTTCATAATTTTATCAGGATGAGTGGATTATGTGATAGAGACTTTGGTCGTTGTGACCGTGATGAGAACTATGTGCCTCCTGAAGCCTCTGAATATCAGCCTCCGTACAAGCTGACATCTAGTAGTTTTGAATGTGAACAGATGAATTTGTGATACAATTGCGCTCGATGTGTTGCTCCGAGTTTGAGAAATGTTTATCTTTTGGGACATGTATTTGTTGTTATAATTTCTGAGGACATGTTTATAACAGTTTTGACAACCATGTGCATTTGAATAAATTGATTGATGTGAACATGCAGCAGCATGCAACATGCAAGATATGCAAGCAAATGCGTGGAGGTCATTTATTGAACCAAATGAAGCATTAAATAGGGGTGAATCTATTTTTTTCCAACAGTCCAACAAATTTTGGCAGCCACCTAAGCACCTGTAAAGTTGTAAAGTTTACATCCAAAAGTTTGGGGTGTAAAGTTTATGTCCAAATTTTGGATCTAAATAAAGAGCCGGGTCTTCTCTAACCCTTTTCTTACTCAATCAACCACCAAGGAGGATTGAGTCACTTACTATCAAAATTCACAAAGGATTGGGTAATATAAACTTTCCGGGGTGCGCACACACGAGAGGGCGCTCTACGGGCGACGCCGAATGGTCTAGAAGCAAGCTTCAAGAGTAACAAACACGAATCAATGCTTGGAGATGCTTCAAGTGCTCATGGGATCAAAGTGGTTACACTCTTTCTCAAGGAGCTCAAGTCTCACACCTCAATCTCTCTCACACCCTCACACCCAAGCCCTAACTCACTTCAATGCAAGGATTAGCTCAAGAAGGGAGTGGGGGAGTGAATTGAATGCTCAAGGAGATGTTTGTCTCGAGTTAGGTCAGCAGCAAATGAATGAGGGGGTGAAGGGGTATTTATACCCGAGCCCCCAAAACTAGCCGTTACTGTGCAGATTATGTACTGATCGGCTTCCAACCCAACAATTAAATCTGGCCGAGAACCTTTGGTCGGAAGTCTAGGGAGAGACTTCCGACCAGGCTGTTTTTGCTGGTAAAAGGTTTCTAAGATAGGATTGGATCTCTCTTTTATTTTTGACTTTTCAATTGGGCACTTTGGCATCTCCAGAACATCTTTTCACACCTCTTTTAATAGTACGGTATTTCTTATACTTAAATTTAAAATAGAAAATTAATAAATCTCTTCTTTGAGGTCCAACACCGTCCATTAAGCAATTTGACATCTTTTTACGCATATTTTTCATTTCACTGCATCATAACCTGTTCAAAACTCGATAAATTCATTAGTTCCTTAATTATGCATGTTATCAACACCAAAAACCAGAGCCAAATACACTTTCAGAACCAAATGAAGCATTAAATAGGGGTGAATCTGTCTTTTTTTTTCCAACAGCCCAACAAATTTTGGCAGCCATCAAAATGACTGTAAAGTTTACATCCAAAAGTTTGGGGTGTAAAATTTATATCCAAATTTTGGATCTAAACTCTTGCTATATATGATGGTCCTCCGCCATCATCTCCAGTGCCTGGCCATTATCCTAGCCTTGTACTCACCATCTCCATCGAACCGGCCTTCCTCCAGTCGGAGAAGAAGTCATCGCATGCTCACACTCATCAAATAAACTAGTTTGCGACTCGGACGATAGGTGTTGGAAGTTGGAACCTACTCCCTTGTACATTATATAATTTTTGCTATGTATGCAGACAATGTTTATCCAGGTGTGTAACAAAAGCTATGTATCTAAATTTGTCAAAACAATCTATAATATAGATGGAGTAACCAAAAGCATACAGTGGATGCTCAAGATCCCGCCGAGTCTTTTTAATGAAATACTTGCCCAGCTAAATGTCGAAGGAAAAAAACCCCCACTAAGTCAAGATATTGGGACAATGAGATTAGTGTTGGACTTTTGGTTTGATGCTGACGTAAAACCAGCCCTATGAGTAATCGCTGTAACAAGCCATCAATGGAAACCAACAATTTAGCCTATGAACATGCAATGTGTCTCGGCAGATAGATTGGTTCATCGGATCGAGATTAGCAGGGAGCCGCGTCGACGACCACGTCGCATTTTATCGATCGATCCTTGGGAAAACCTTTTGATGGAGAGGTTGCTAGAAGCGCGGATCGCCAAGTCTTCGTGCGCCAGCGCTGCCCACGCCGGCGAAGGAGTTGCTCCGCGTGACCGGCACCGACCGCGGCTGCCTGGGTCGGTAGCTCTTCCACGGCACCGCGACGTCGCCGACGCCACCGTCCTCGTCGCCGGCGCTCGGGACGCGGCACCTCTCCCCGAGGATGATCGTCTTGGTCCACAGCGTGCCCTCCTCCCCGACCTCGCCGCCGCCGCCGCGGCGGCACCCCACGAAGACGTCGTCCTCCGCGGCGGCGGGCGCCGCCTCCTCGCCCGACCCGCCGCGCCGCATCGAGCGTATCCGCCCGAGGCGCTCGGCGAAGCGGATGTGCTTCGCGGACAGGGACAGGGACAGGCTCCGGCGCGGCGGGAGCGGGTCAGGCGGCGGCAGGAACGCCGGCGCGATGGGCCCGTGCGTCCCGACGTCGATCACCGTGACCGGGTCGCCGCCGCCGTCCGTCGCCGTGTCCGCTGTCTCGACGCCGGCGGCTCCGTTGGCCTTGGCCGCCGTGTCGCTCGGCGTCGGGGACACCTTGGCCGGCGTGGCGCCGCCGGCCGCGCCCGCGCCCGCGACGCCTCCGACGCTGGTCTCCCTGCTGGACCCGCGGCGGCTGGACGCCGACCGCGAGCCGCGCCGGCGCGACGACGACGACGAGGGCTTGCGCACGTGGATGGTGCAGAGCGCGACGCAGACGGCGACGGCGGCCGCGATCCACGCGGCGTGGAGCAGCAGCGCGGGGGACGACGAGGAGGAGAAGGCCGCGACCGGCGGTGTGCGCTCCGACGACGCCGAGGTCGCGGGGTGCGCTCTCGCCATCGGAAGGAAGGAAGCCAAGGGTGGAAGGCGATCAGGCGGGGCTCTCCGGCTACCCTGCTGCCGCGCACTGTTATTCCTCTGCGGCCGATTCGTTTGCTGATATGATATGATTTTTGTAGCGATCAGCCGCCGCGGAGATGGAGCAGTTAACGGCCGATGCCACGCATGGCTCTGGAGAGGGAAGGAAAATGGTGGGGGATCGGAGCTGGGTGATTGAAGAGACGTGCATGGAGTGGTGGAGGCGGTTGATCCGGGAAAGGTGGCGCGAGTGGGTTGGCCAGTTCAGCTCATCAGCTGGTAAAACGGAACGAAGAGGCGCCCGCGCCATGGGGGAACTGAAGCGTCCATGCGCCGCGTGCAAGGGGACAGTTGGAGGACAGTATCAGCGTGTCCGAACCCAGGCGCGCGCCGAGGGATGGAACGAAGGCCCCACCCGCTGTCCGTCGGTTACGTGTACTCCATCCATCCCAAATTAACGCACATAGATATGATATATATACATAACCGGTTCTGAGATTCTTGGGGCCCGGGACGAAATAGAAAAGCGGGACTTTTAATAAAGAAAATTAAATAATAATTAGTTTGTATTATTGTGCTCTTAATTTCTCAAACCATTTGAACAAAACGTCATTCACAGCCAGTAAACCAACATTGAAAAATTATGTTGTGAAATTTATAAAAAAATAAAATGGAAATAAGCATATGAAACCAGTAGCAGAAGCTCACAATCACATTAATTGACAGAAGCGCCATACTCTTGCGACAACAAGCAAGCAATAGTACCAGTAGTATAATACTAGTGTATTGAATGGTGTACTACAAAAGCTAATACGAGTTAAGTTCAAGCAAATACAGGGCTACAAGGCTTTACGTACCCGGAGTCTGATCAGCTTTCGCTGGCCTGAAGCTCGATCAGCGATTCAGGGCTGAGAGAGACATCAGCAGCCACAAGCGCGCACGTGCATGCGGCCGGGAACTGGAGTGGCAACGCGTTTGCATGCTTGTGCGTGAAGCATGTCACACGGGCAAGGACGCAGTTGGCCGAGTCCCCATGCGTCCACCGGAGACTAGGAGCGACGGCGGATAGAGGGGACGGCGGACAGAGCTTGCGACGCTCTCGCCACGGCGGACTCTGGTCTTCCGATACTGCCTAGCACCGTATCGAGTTGCGTTTCTTACGATCACATCCGTTTGCGTATGTATCCTGAATTTGCAGCGTTGGGGACGCGATGAGGAGGCGAGCCAACGACACGCAAGGCGCGTGAGGCACGTATACATAAGGAGTTATGTCGCCAATTCCATTTTTGTGTCACCCTACCATCTATACAGCTGATGTATACGTAACTAGGATGGGGCCTCTTGGTTTTGGGGGCCCGGGGCGGCCACCCCTCTTGCCCCTCCTCAGGATCGGAACTGGATATATATCTAAATGTATAGTACTATACATCTAAAAATCTAAAAAGACTAAAATGATTAATAATTTGAAATGGAGTACCTAGTACACATCATCCCTGACCCTGAACGTAGGAGAAGGAAGTAGGCAAATCCAGGCTGCTGCGGCCGTGTGTTGTTGGCTCGTGGCTGCTGCTCTTTTTGTTGTGCGATGATGTGCCATTTGTTGCTATGGCGCATGAACATTTTTCCATCTTGATTTCATCCCGACTCCGTACCACTTTCAACATATAAAATATAGATTGTGTATTCGTACCCGTGCAGTATCCGATCTTTCAGTCAAGATCTAAGGAAAAGGTGAAGAGGAGTATGTTGAATATACTATTTAATTGTGAAGTGAGCATAGCTTAGCTAATAAGTTCTTTGTGGTAAAATCTAATCACCTGGGTTTGAGTTCTCGACTCACCACGGGTGCTTGAATTTTTCTGAATTAATCAGCGTTATTATTTTAGTAGTAGGTGACATACCCGTCGATAGCGAGGCACCTATGATGACTTCATCAATCTTGAAAATTTCCCGGCTCAATCTCTCGGAGGTGCTCATAAGGGTAGCAGTGTGTGCATGTATTCATAGGAGCAAGTGTGTGTGCGGTATATGCCACCGCCGTGGCCGCAGGGTGCTCTCCGGATTTCTCCATTTCAATCAACCCCGATAGCGGTTTCACCATCTATTCTTACTAGGACAGTGGTGCTGCCAGGCAGGTGTTCCGAACGAAAGTCTATCCTGGCATTATGTTGGCATCGACAATAGCGACACTTTTTGGGCGTCTATTCCTTGTGTGGTATCATCTACATCTGTGGGTGGATCTCCAGGTAAAAACACAATTCTAGCTTGCAGGATAAGGCGGCGACGATATCTTCGATGTCGTCTTGGAGCTCCTTCGATCCGATTTTATTACTTCAGCGGCTGACGGTGGATGAGGACCACCAGCAAGGATTTGTGGGAACCCTTGTTTAGAGATTCGGACAGGGGTGTAACACACAGTGAAATTCCAACCGTGGGACAAAGGATTTAGACAGGTTCGGGCCGCTCGGGAGCGTAAGACCTATATCCTGTGTGTGGTGTTCTTATTCTCTGCTCGAGTGAGCTTGTAGCAAATGTGTTGTGGGGCTTCAGCCTCTCTTTATATGTTGCCCTGATGTCCTATTTATAGCCCCTCCCTGAGCCCAGGAAGGGGATTTACCGACCTTAGATTTACCGTCCTTGGGTGTGAATACGGCGCCGTGCTGGGGGGCGGCTTCCTGCAAGTGGCGCCGCCCTTCTAACGCAATCTTATCACGCGGGTCCCACCTGGTCGGTTCCCGGGGTCTTCCTAGGGCACCCCGGGGCGGTCAGGTTGACGCCCGGGGTGTTTGAGGGGCCCACGAGGTTCTTGGGGCGCGCTCTCAGGCCGTCCCGGGGTCTTCCCGGTGGTTCATTTGACGTGACGGGGGGTCCAGGCGATGGGTCCCACCTGCGTCGTCCTCCGCTAGGTTGACAGGACGTGACCGGGGGGAAGGGGCTCCCCTTGCTCCGGTCAGGGCACCGTCTGATCGCACGCTTCTCCGTAATCATGTTGCTTTACAGGGAAGCTGCGCCATGGTGGACCCCGCTCCTGCTCCGCGCTGGCGCGGTAATAATCTCCTGCTAGGGGTAATTCCTTGCAAGCTAAGGAACCGCCCTGGCCTGTGGGGCCGCCCGCGCCTTTGCCTAGCTCGGCATCCTCTGGAGGCTGTCGTGCCGGGTCGGGCCTTGATGCCCGTGGTAGGCCTGCTGGCCCATTTAACCCTTGATTTGCCAGGTGGGGTGGGGACCCTTGTCCTCACGACGCCGACAGTAGCCTCCGGCCCCATGCTCGGATCGGGAAGACGATCCGGGTGTGGGGCCACGAATTCAAAGCGGACGCCTCATCTCCTGCCCGACCCCAATTCTCTGGGAACCGTGCCGGTCCTTTCGCTGGGGACGCTGCCCACCCCTCGCGAGAATCCTGCGTAGTTGGAGCGCCGTGTCCCCTCATCTTCCATTAAGTATAAAGCTCTGAGGAGATGGAGGGCTGCAGTTTTCGTGCTCTCCACTTTTCTTCTTGCCCGCAAGCCCTCTCTTCTCCTTGCTCTTCACGCCCCCTCCTTCTCACCGCTCACCCCCGCTTGCTCCCATGGCGCGCGACTGCTAGCAGCCTTCCGGCCGCCGACAGGCTTCCGGCCGCCGGGTGTTGGATTTCAGGCCTTCGTCGGTGAACGCGGCCGGGGTCGCGAGGGCGAGGGGATTTGCGTCCCCTGACACCATCTTCTGCGCCGGGGAGCACTCGACGGCGCCGAGAGGCGTATGGAAGGTCGTCACCTTCCTCCCCTTCCTGTTGGTGGGGTTGGTGCCTCCCTTCTCGCCGTTCTTCATAGCGGTGTTGGAGTCATACGCCATCCACCTTGTGCACCTCACCCCAACTCTATCCTAACCTTAGCCGTCTTCGCGCACACGTGCGGGATGTTCTTCGGGGTGGCGCCCTTAGTGGAGCTCTTCCGCCACTTCTTCTCCCTCTGCCGTTCGTCGTTGGTGGTCCCCGACACGGGCACGGCGGCTCAGGCCAAGATAGTCGGCGGGTGCTACTTCCGCATCCGGCAAGGCCGGCTGGACGAGTTCATCCCCTTCCAGCTGACGGTGAAGTGGGAGGAATGGGAGAAGCAGTGGCTGTACACGGGGGTCGGCCATGCTTCTCCTTTTCTTCAGCTCCCCGACGTTGCGCCACGGCCGCATTCGGGGTGGAGGGAGCGCCCCGTACTTGGCGCCGGGTGGAACCCGGTGCTAGGTCGGATTGCATCCCTCCGCCAGGCGGTGTTGATGTCGGCGATGGTGGCGCCGACTTCTTCCATCGCCGCCTCACCCCGCTTCAGGCGTGCCATTACCTGGCGTGGTTCTACACCAGTGACGGTGACGAGACGCGGTTTGCACGCGGCATCGGGAGTCGCGTTGAGGAGGCCGCCCTGTCGCACCTGATGAAGCTATCAACCGGCAACGGGGACCTCGCCCTGGCCCTTCTTCCGGAGAGGGTCAAGCCTCTATGCGACGATGAGGCGCGGCACGCCATTCTTGACGCCATGCCGCAGACCGACCCTAGGGGGCTGGCCCCTGCACCCGTGCAGCAAGGAGCGGCGGAAGCTCCTAGCCACGGCGGCATGGAGCCAAAAGCGCCGGCGGAGGAGGTCGCAAACGCCGGGGGCGCCAGAACACAAGCTCCCCCCTCACCCTCCAGGGAGGGGCGGTCCAACCGCGTCGTGGGGAGTGCGGCCGACCCGCGAGGGAAACGCCCCCGTTCTCGCTCCACGGTGGTGGAGGTTTCGGCGTCTTCTTCGTCGTCTTCGCCACCGTCGCCCGCCGCCCCGGAGAACGAGGGTCAGGGCTGCTTGACCACGTTGGCCGTTCGGTCGCCATCGAGCCGATCCCCGCACCCAAAACGGTTCCAGATGGGGTGGTAGCTGTCTGGCTCAGGATCTAGGTTAGGGCTTCCTTCCCCCGCTGTTTTCCCTTCACCCATTGTTGCCATGATGTTCACAATCAGTTTCCATGCGTCCAGGTGGAGCGCGTCGAGCCGTGGGGCCTCGTCGGCTGGGAAGGGTTCCCCGGCAACGGTGATGATCTCTTCCCCCGCGCCCGTGCCGGACGCGACCCCGGCATCGGCCGCCGCAGTAGGCGTCGGGGAACGGGCTCCCTCATCTGGGGCCGCGCGTGCCCCGGAGTCGGCGCTGGCGGAGTTTCCCTAGCCATGCCCGCCTGCGACGTCCCCGGCAGGCATCGTGCCGCTGGAGGCGCCCGCCGATGCTGGTGGTGACGCAGGGCATCTCGTGGGCGCCTTCGCGGCTCCCGTGGAAGGGATGAGCTCAGCCCCGGTGGGACCTATGGTGGCGCCCGCGCCGGGGTCTCCGGACACCATGACCATGGTTTTCGCCCGCTCCTGTGGAGGCGGGTGGCTCGATGCCACCGGCACTCACGCCAACACGTGTCCCAAATGCTCTGACGGCGGAGGGGGCCCAAGTGCAAGCTGAGCCGGTGGCGGCGTTAGCCCTGGCAGCCCCAGGAGCGATCGTCACGGACCCGGCGCCGGTCGCCGTCGCCCAGCTCCCCGCCACCGTGCCCCTATCTTGGGCGGAGGTGGTGATGGAATTGGCGATGGCAATCCTGCCCTACCCTGCCACCAGCGGCGCGCCTCCGCGGGCACGCGTGCGGTGGGACATGGAGGAGAGCGTGCACCGGGGGGAGGAGCAGCTGGAGCTACTGGCGTTGGACCTCGCCCAGCGGGAGGAGTCCCTGGCAGCACTGGAGCACCGCGCCGAGAAGGAGTTGCACTCGACGTCCTACCGCATGCTGGACCTCGCCGCCCGGGAACGGGAGGTCGAGACCTGGGCGGCACAGCTGCAAACAGCCCAGGACCTACTGCAGCAGCAAGAGTCCCAGCTGGAGGACGAGGAGCGGGCCACCCAGCAGCAGGTGTCGGCGGCTAACGACCGGATAGCGGCTCTCAACCGCCGCGAGGAGGACCTTCGGCGTCGAGAGGACCTGGCGGTTGTTGACGCTCGCTACGGACCAATTTTGAGCGTCAATTTGACCTGAAAAGTGGGATGACTAACGTGCTTAACCTACATATTTACCCCGAATAATATCATTTCCACATTTCCCTTGCAGATTTTTCAATGTAGGGATCTGGAACGGAAATGCAGGTAAAACAAGCTCTAGGATTCGTGCCACAAGACGCCAACATATCAGAGCGCGCTGACCAACAAAGAGTAGGTGTCTAATTGCCAAATTCCATATGTGTATGCAACTTAACCAAATCAGGAAACACACCTCAAGAGCAAGGAAACACACTTCCGACCAATCAGGCGCAAGCATTCAGCATCCCACGGATTAAAGGGCCCACCAACGCATGCAAACCGTCATAATTCAGCGTGACTCACCTGGAACCGTCATAAGGGCCCACTTACCAGTGTCCCTGCCAAATGGGGAGGCCAAAGGCGGTTATCCTGGTTCTCCCGACCTAGTGGTTCGGCCGAACCAGTCTTGGCGCCACCGCCTTACAGCTTCCACATGGTGCCTCCTGAAGCCTTCCCAATGTCGGTTTTGCCTGCACCCACCAGTTTTCCCTACTATAGCACCCCTCATTCACCTCGCTATATATGAGGGGTGGGGCTCCTAAAGAGGACACAACTCACCTTCTCCTCCTCTCTCACTTTTGGAGTTTGGAGCTCTTCTTAGAGGCTTAGTGCTGCCTAGATAGTGCTTAGGAATTTGGGAGAGAGTGAGGGGCAGTCGGGGAGGAGCCGGTGGGCCCACCGGTGCTCTTCTCCATCTTGTACCTCGATGGATGCTTATCAATCATAGTAAGTGTTCATGACTTCCTTTGTGCTTTAGTTTCTTAGTTAACTTAGATCTAGCTCCAACTAGTTGTTTGCCGGATCAATAGTTCACTAGTGTAGTGGATGCCTCTAGAATAGGAACGATTCTAGAGTTAGTAAGGAACAGTGTAGACATGGTGTCTAGATCAGTCTTTACCTGTTGGTTGTGGTATATCCCATGGTTGGATGAGGTAGGTAGCAGGTGGTGACAACCCTGTCTATCCAGCGGAACCCTCCCTGTTCGGGTATATCCCAGTACCGCAATACTGGAGCTCACCAGTCTTATCTGGGGGAAGAAAATTCTACCGGAGGGTTCCTCGACGGCGTACGGCTCGTCGGCAACAAGGAGAACGGAGGGGGGGGGCAGCGCGATTAGGGCTTACCGGTCGGGCTCATGGACGAGGTGCGTGGGAAGCGGTGAGGCGAGGCCGTGATGATGTGGGGCCGTGCCGTGCAGCGCTGGGGCGTCGGTGTAGCCGTACAAGGAGCTGGCGCGGGCGGCAGGCTCCAACTGCGGCGGCATGAGGCAGCTCCAGCGTCGTCGTCCCTCTCTTCTTGGCCGCGGCGACGTCCTCTCCCTCCTCGGTGTGGCGGCGATGCCAACTCCGGCGGGCGCCTCTCCTCTTCTACCTCCTTCCTCCTTCCTATGCCTTCCCCTCTTCTCACTGGTTGCGGTGGCGGGCAAGGGGGGAAACCCTAATTGGGGCTCTAGGGTTGAAACAGCGGCCGAAACAGGGTCATATAGGGCGACCGCTAGGGTACCGGGGGCACGGACGCCGAGGATTGGCCGGCGAGGCTTGGGTCGAGGCGCGGGGGCACGTGGCGAGCATCCGAGGCTCGACGCCGCGCTGCTTGGGTGCGTGGAGGTCACGGCGGCTAGCGCGGTTCGCGGCGGGGGTCGCAGCGGCCGTTGGAGGCTTCTAAGCAGGTGCGGGTGTGGGTGTCAGCGCGGCGGGGTCGCGGGTGCGGGGTGCGGAGCGGCTGGAGGTAGGAGAAGGGAAAGCTGCAGGTGGGGCCCGGCTATCAGCGTTAGCAGGCGACGGGGCAAGGGTGGCGTGCGTGGAGCAGGCTGGCTCGGCCAGTTGAGCTGGGCCGGTGCTGGGCGCACGGCTGGACGAGCGGGGTGGTGGCGAGCTGGGCCAGGCCGTGTGTGAAAATGGGTTGGCTGGTGGTGGGTTGGGCTGGTGCGTTAGCAGGCCGGAAGGGTGAGTTGGGTTAGGTTTTGGTCACGGGCTGGGCTGGATTAGTCCAGATTTTTGGCTAGATTAGGGTAGGGGGTTAGGGTTAGGCCAGAGTTAGGATTAGGTTAGTTATTAGGGTGGTTAGCATTTGAAATTAGAATGAAGGGCCTACTTCAATTTAATTTCCACTTCATTTAATCACAACAAAATCCAAATTAAATTCAAATAAACGTGGCAGAGTAAAATCCCAAATAAAACCAAATAGGCTCACACTAGCTTTTATATCCTTACTTCATTTCATAATTTTAATTACTAGGAATTTTAGAGAGGAAGGAAGATTAACCTTACATTTGTCTAGCTAGAATCACGTTCACACAAAAAGTTTTTGAAAATCCACATTTTTGGCAAATATAACATTCCGGGAAAAATCCGGGATGTTACAGACTCCCCCTCTCATAAGAATCTCGTCCCCGAGATCAAAGGCTTACTAGGGTTTCGAGAAGGTGAGGGTAAACAGTTCTAATAGGTTACCGCGTTCCAGGGCGGTAGTCAAAGCACAATCTCTTAGATCCATCTTCCCTCCTTGACTTGGTCAAATCCTGAGGTTTATACCTAGTGCTCTCTACCAGGCTCTCCCAGACTTACAAAATGTTGCAAATGTGTCGGGGCCCCCTTTACGGCTACATGTATATTTTTTTTAGCCGTGTAACCAATTTGTGTTATCCGTGTTTCCTCGGTTTTTCTCCTTGGCTTTCTAAGATTGAGTCTTCGTCCATTCTGGAGTATCGAGAAATATATAGTTCCTAGTTCCATAGATTATGCTTGACACCAACTATATCATTATACTTTTGCTGATGATACTTTGTTCAAACAGCGTCTCTGGTTCTGGGAGCTCTCAAGCAGTTATCGAATGTTATTGGCTAGTGTCATATTGTTTGGATCTTGAGGGTTCCTTTTTGTAACTCATGGTTAGAAATCTCAATTATTCTATCCTTTTTCCCCCATGATTTACTACTCTCATTTCTTCAGTCTTCCTGAGGCAGCAGGGCGGCGAGCACGCACTTTGTGTCAAATCATTAGTCAATCACACTTCTTAGAGTTCGCGATTATATCACTTGTTCCTTGGGTGTCTTACTTCTCGACTCTAGGATCTCTGTTGCTCCTCGAGTAGGGTTTCCTCTTTACTTTATCCTTTACCGAGTTTGCTCGATTTCTTGTTCATCTTAGTTCAAGCCCGGTGCTTATCTACATATCCTTTTTATGCTCATACCCTTTTATCTATATTTCACATGTTCATGTATCCATATACCCATATATCCATATATCCATAAACATATCTTCGGTACAAGGATGTTTATGGTCTTCCCTTGAGCCGTTCATGCTCCTCTGATCCTCCCAGTGATTAAGCGCGGTTACACCTCTATGACAGGCTTAATGAGCTGGTATAGTTCTATTTCAAGGGTCCGGGGATTCACTTCTCGCTCCCATAATGGATCTCAATGTGTCTGGAACACTTGCGTATGTTGGAGTGTACATATCGTGTCCGCTCTCAAACTCCCCTTCCTGATGCGAGGTCTAATGCATAAATTGCAGTGACCCAAGTCTGGGTCGGTATTTCTTGTACAAGGGTCTTAGCATCTGTAATTCCACACCAACTTTTCGTATTTGATTGACTTAATCTGTATGTTGGTTTAGCACATCTGGAGAAGTCTCCACTCGGTGTCGGTATCATCCGACATGATTACTCATCACTTCTCTGCAAAAATTAATGGGGGTCTTTCCCAACATTCCTTGTAGTGTGGGTCTAAGGAGGTAGGCGGGTTCTTCAGCTCTTGCGGATTGATTTCTCTATTTTTGTGGTATCGCCTTCTTTGGAGTGACTCCTGAATCACGGGTATCCATCATATTGTTCGGGTAAACTGAGTTGTCCCCTGTGGTCTCCAAGACTCCTGATCCAATTGTCCGAATGGCGTCCACATACTTCCCGTTCCGGGTAAGCTAAGGGTTTGTCGATTTCAGTGTTCGTTGCTGTCCTTGGCAAATCCCACTAGCTCATTCTGTGCTAAGGTATTCTCGTCTTGTGACTATCCAGAGAGAATTGCTCGTCCTTCCTTCTTGCGCAGCTGGTACTTGAACTCTCATGTTGCGTGGTTTGGTTTTGCTCGCTACTCGAGAGAGTTGTTTTCGTTCTCAGGCTCACATCTTCATCTTACCCTCTTCCTATCTAGGCAAGAGGTTTCACCCTTTCGGTTCTGTGGTTCCTGAAGGTGTTCACTATTCTCTTATTCAATGGTAATTATCCCATGGAATCTTTCTATCATTGGGTTGGCTCCAAAATGAGATCGCTCTTGAATCCCATATCTCGGCCTGGTTTGCTCGGGTGACCGCTTATCGGTCTCTCCAGTTCCAAGGGACCTCCGAACTGTCATTTGGCGGGGTCATTTCACTATCATCATCGGCAACAGTCGATTATGGTTTCTAGATCTTAGGTCATGTGATTCCCAGCTAGTTTTTTGGGAAAAACACTTTTCGGCTCTTCTTCATTCTTTGGCACTTCACAAAGTACCTTCCTTTCTTCGGGTAATCCAAGGTCTTTCAAGGTTCTACCTTGATCTTGTGCCGTTCCGGGTGCATCCTTGGCATCTCGATGAACACCCCTTTGGCTTGAGGATCCAACCTTAGACTTGCCTATCCTTGGAGTGTTCCCGTGTCTCAATCCTTGTGGGGAGAGGAGGAACGGTCTTGCCTATTTGCTTAAGATTCCCAATGAAGGGTCGACAACTGTGGCTTGGCCAATGACCGAAGGAAAAAGAGCTTAAGGTAGTCTCCTAATGGATTCATAGGAACCATACTCCCAATGCTTATCAAAATCCATCACTTGGGGATCAGATGGTAGACTCCTTGGTCATGATGCTTGATAGGGGCATCTTCCAATTGTGCTCGGCAAGCACCCTTAACTCTAGCCCAAACTTTGGGCGGTAACTCTTAAGATTTCGGTTATTCTTAACCCTTCAGTCTCTCCTCTATCTGATCACATGGTGAGTCTACCTGGTGCACGTTCTTTAACCTCATAGGTCCTATCTCATATTTATTCTACTCTAGATTATTCTTGGTGTCTCTACTTGCGGCTTCGAATATCGGATTTGGCGTCTGGGTCTGCCTTGTATACCTTTCTTTGGTCTGACCATTGCTAGGTTTGTTTGTGTTGTGTTGATAGTCTATTTTGGACTCCTTGCTGTGTTGATTAGGTTACCATGTGGTCTCGGTGTCCCCTACACGTTGTATTTCTTCATGAATGGGCCGGTGATATGTCGAGCAGATGTCGTTTCCCTCGAGACACTTATACGACTTGTGGTCCGGTTTATGGTAGGTGAAGCAGATAACGTTCCTTGCCATGGTATTGTTCTTCAGCTTGAGCAGCTGGAAGTTATGGTGTCCTTCCACAATGTTCTTGCTCATCTTACTGGGGTTTGATCGGAAGTGGTGTTGGGGTGGAAAAGGAGATGCATCTCTAATTTCCGGGGAGGTCCTATCCCGATCTTGAGGTTCGGCCTTGCACTTTTTGATGTGCTATATGCGTCCTCTTAACTGGTTCGGTCAGTTCTCGTACTTGCTTTTCGGGATCCTCAGCTCTCTTGTGTCCATGTCGTCTACTGGTTCCAACGTCTGGTTGTGGCCTTCTTTGGTGGTGTTGCACTTACTCCCGCTCGAGTGTTGCTTCGTTGAGGTATGTTCCTTATTTAGAATGTGGCCTTGCTCGATCTCGTCGGGCTGATGGTTCTCGTGGAACTCTTTTGATGTGTCGACGTGAGTCTATGTGATCGGTGTGCTTCGACACGTTGCTCTTGGCTTGTTCAACCTCTTTGGTCTTGACAGCTGATCTTCGTTTCCCCATGATCGCGAGTGGCTAGCGTTTTGTATCGTAAAGTGATGGTCACTAACTAGTAGCGTCGCTCACCTCAAGGGAGGTAATTAGGCAATTACACACATCACAATTTCACTCAATAGGAAAAAGCCAGTAAAAACAATATAACACAGATAAGATCCAATCATTCATTCATTCATTCCGCATTACAAGTCCTACGCCCAAGTTATCTCGAGGTTACATCCAAACCTTACAGATAACACAACAGCTAGCGTACTAAGAGTACATCGTGAAGCTTACAGAACAGGGGTGACTCATAACGTGACTTCTCGGACAACACCGGATAACTTAGGACGACTAAGCTGTCATGTGACATCAGCTTTAGGCACACTCAGGGCATCTCACGCCGGAATGAGTCATCGGCTTATGACTCAACTCACAGAAGGTTTCGCCGGGATGTGACATCGGCATTCCACTTAGACGCTCGGCTCAAGTTGATGGGCTGGCTAACGGACTGGCTCGGCCTGCGGGCCAGGCTGCGCTGCTCACAAGCCGACTTGGTTACTGAACTGGCTCGCCTGGTGGATCAACTCTGGTTGCGGGTTTTGTTGGGCTGACATCGGCCCTTCTTCTTCTTTTCTCTTGCTGACGATGGTGGCCCGCATGTCAGCTGCCTCTTCTTCCTCCGCTAGGTGGGGTCCGCGTGTCGGCGCCTCTCTCTCTCTCTCCTCCCTCCTTCTTCTGCTGTCCGGTCTGGCCCACGCGTCGGTGGCTGGCTTCCTCTCTGGCTGGTGGTCCCCGTGTGTCAGCTGGATCCGGGGTGGACATGCCGGATCCGATGCGGCTGATTTGTGTGCGTGCGTGCGTGTGTGCACTGAGGGGTGTGTGGAAGAGCGCCCCAAGGGTGTTCGATGAGTGGCTGCAGAGGGTGGCCACGGTGCGGGCGTGGTGTCGCAGCGGCGCTCGGGAGGTAGTTGAGCGTTGTGCATGGCACAGCGGTTCTGGCACGCGCACGGGCGTTTGGCATCCCAGACCCGCAACGGCGGTGGCGAACGGAAGCGCGTCATAGGTGAGACAAGGGAACGACGGCGGGGTTGCGCGGAGGCAAAGCCAAGGCAGAACGCGGCAGAGCAGAGGCATGGGCGCCAACGCGAGCAGGGTCAAGGGGGCGACGAGGCAAGGTTCAGCGTGGTTCTGCCCATATGGGCGTTTCGGGTCCGCGCGTGTCCGCGGCGCGTGCGGGGTGCTGGCGTTCCGGGCCCACCACGCAGCACAGCGGCGTGGTGGTGAATAGTGCAAGGGCGGCGCGAGGGTCGGGTAGAGCAAGACATGGGTCTTATGACCGGGTTTAGCGGGCGCTCGACATATCCGAGGCTGCGACACGGCCATGACGCTTGCGGTGCCCGGGCGAGCCGGGCCGCAGCGGCGTCGCGGCTGCAAGGGTGGATGCGAAGCGACGACGAGGTCCTTGCACAAACGTGGGATGGGGAATCCTATGGCTGTTCTACCGGAGGGTTCCTCAACGGCGTACGGCTCGTCGACAGCAAGGAGAACGGAGGGGGGCAGCGCGGTTAGGGCTTACTGGTCGGGCTCGTGGACGAGGTGCGTGGGGCAGCGGTGAGGCAAGGCCGTGATGATGTGGGGTTGTGCCGTGCAGCACTGGAGCGTCGGTGTAGCCGTACGGGGAGCTGGTGCGAGCGGCGGGCTCCAACGGCGGCGGCGTGAGGCAGCTCCGGCGATGTCGTCCCTTTCTTCTTGGCCACGGCGACGTCCTCTCCCTCCTCGGTGTGGCGGCGGCGCCAACTCCGGCGGGCGCCTCTCCTCTTCTTCCTCCTTCCTCCTTCCTCTGCCTTCCCCTCTTCTCACTGGTAGTGGCGGCGGGCAAGGGGGGAAACCCTAATTGAGGCGCTAGGGTTGAAACGGCGGCCGAAACAGGGTATTATAGGGTGGACGCTAGGGTACCGGGGGCAGGGACGCCAAGGATTGGCCGGCGAGGCTTGGGTCGAGGCGCGGGGGCACGTGGCGAGCATCCGAGGCTCCGCCCCACGCAGCTTGGGTGCGTGGAGGTCACGGCGGGCAGCACGGTTCACGACGGCCGTTGGAGGCTTCTGTCGCATAGCGAGGGAGGCGTGAGCAGGCGCGGGTGTGGGTGCCAGCGCGGCGGCATCGCGAGTGCGGGGTGCGGTGCGGCTGGAGGTAGGAGAAGGGAAAGCTGAAGGTGGGGCCCGGCGGTCAGCGTTAGCGGGGTGACGGGGCAAGGGCGGCGTGCGTGGAGCAGGCCGGCTCGGCAAGTTGGGCTGGGCCGGTGCTAGGCGCACGGCTGGATGTGCGGGGTGGTGGCGAGCTGGGCCAGGCCGTGTGTGAAAATGGGTTGGCTGGTGGCGGGTTGGGCTGGTGCGTTAGCAGGCCGGAATGGTGAGCTCGGTTAGGTCTTGGTCACGGGCTGGGCTGGATTAGTCCGCATTTTGGGCTAGATTAGGCTAGCGGGATAGGGTTAGGCCAGAGTTAGGATTAGGGTAGTTAGTAGGGTGGTTAGCATTTGAAATTAGATCGAAGGGCCTACTTCAATTTAATTTCCACTTCATTTAATCACAACAAAAATCCAAATTAAATTCAAATAAACGCGGCAAAGTAAAATCCCAAAATAAAACCAAATAAGCTCACACTAGCTTATCCTTACTTCATTTCATAATTTTAATTACTAGGAATTTTAGAGAGGAAGGAAGATTAACCTTACATTTTTCTAGCTAGAACCACGTTCACAGAAAAAGTTTTTGAAAATCCACATTTTTGGCAAATATAAAATTCCGGGAAAAATCCGGGATGTTAGTGGTTTCTTAAAGCTAAGGACACGGTGGGCGCCTCTGTTTCGGAAAGCTTGAACCCCATACAGAAATGGAATAGCGAAAGTGCGAAGGAAAGGAAACACAAAATGGGACTATCATATGCACTTTCAATTCTCCAAAACATCAGCCCTATTACAGTAAAGTCGGGGGTATTTATACCCCCCTCCTCCGTTACATGTTTACAAAAATACCCCTGCTTGCCCCGAATATTCCTAGAATATTCGGGGCTTCCGGGCTTTTCACATGCAAGGCGTGCTCGGCGTGCCCCCGGATACATAGTTACGCTCCTCTCGTGCTCCCGAAGGTTAGCCCGCCACCTTCGGGTCCTCCAGACCTTCGGCTTCCATGGAACCTTCTGCCTTCGCGGAACCTTCGGCCTTCATCGAACCTTCGGGTGCTTCATGGAACCTTCGGACACTTCGTGGAACCTTCGGACACCTCGTGGAACCTTCATGCATTTCACGAGACCTTCGGGCTTTTATGGAACCTTCGGGTCATTTGAGTCTTCCCCATTTTCTAGTATTGGCAAGACTGGTGCGTTTCCCTGCATATTTCTCCGAAAGTCCTCGAAGGTCACGAAAGAACCTTCAGGACCCTTTTTTAGTTGCATCCTCTTTTCCAAGTGTTGCGCCCGTCATTGTGTAACCCTCGCGAGTCACGTCTTTCGAAGGGTGCAATCCCCAACAATTGACCCTGAGGAGTTTCTCCAGATCTACACCACGGCTATTCAGGCTGCGGGTGGGGGGTCTCAGGTCATGGCCAACTACTTCCACGTCGCCCTTAAGGGCACGGCAAGGTCCTGGCTGATGAATCTCCCCCAGGAATCGATCAGTTCCTGGGGAGATTTGTGCGAGCAGTTCGTCACCAACTTCTCCGGCTCGTTCAATCGACCGGGGACCCAAGGTGACCTGCTCACCATCAAGCAGCGCAAGGGCGATACGCTGCGGCAATACATCCAGCATTTCAGCCAGGTGCGCAACACCATCCCAAGCATCACCCCCTCGGCCGTCATCAAGGTGATCACCGAGGGCGTGACCAACAAGTGTCTCGTGGGCAAGCTCGAGACACGTAACGTTGAGACCGTCTCCGAGCTGTTCGCCTTGGCGGACAAATGTGCCCGAGAAGCCGAAGCACAGCAGTGCTCCAGAATAGCCCGCCGCACCGAAACACACCCGGTCCGGCCGGCCCGACAACAAGAAGAACAAGCGGAAGGCCGCCACCATCTTGGCGGCGGCGGAGGGCCGCAACAAGAAACACCCCGGTCGGGCTCCTAGGGGAAGCGCCCCTACGCCTGGCGGGAAATTCCAGAAGCCAGCTCCGGCCAAACCGGGGGCTGGCAAGTGGTGCGAGATCCACCGAACCGACTGGCACGACCTCACCGAGTGCCGGCTGGTCAAGGGGCTCGCCGAGGACCACTGGAAGGAGCGCGGCGACCGCCGCCCCGACGGTGAGAATGCTCCCGAAGAGGCGGGCCTTGGCTTCCAGGAGCCACGGCAGGCCATCACCACTGCCTTCGGAGGAGCGACCGCACCGCCATCCCGGAGGAGAGCCAAGCTCCTCTGGAGGGAAGATTGCGTCGTCTCCCCGGCGCCAGACAGCTCCCGGCTCATGAAGTGGTCGGGTACTCCCATCACCTTTGACCGGAATGACCACCTCGACAACACGGCGGGGGTCGGGTTACTCCCTGTGTTAGTAACCTCCACCATCTGCAACATTGGGGTGGCTAGAGTCCTCGTCGACGGGGGAGCGGGCCTGAACCTCCTTTCCCCCAAGGTCTTCCACAAGATGCAGATCTGGGAACGCAAGCTACAACCATCGAAGACTTTCTACGGCGTCACCGAGGGGAAGACTATCCCCTTGGGACAGATCAAGCTTCCAGTCACGTTCGAGGAGCGGAGCAATTTCCGCACCAAGAACGTGGTCTTCGATGTAGCACACTACGACCTCCCCTACAACGCCATCCTTGGTCACCCCGCGCTAGCCTAGTTCAAGGTTGTCGTGCACTATGCTTGCGGCACCTTGAAGATCTCGGGGCCGTCCGGGGTCATCACCGTCAAGGTGGACATCTAGGGGGCCATGTACTGCACTAAGAAGTTGTACGACTCCATGGCAACAGCCGCCCCCGAGGACGACGAACACCCCGACTCGACATCATCCCCACAGGTGAAACAACGGCTCTCCCCAGATGACGCGACCCTCACCAAAGAGGTCTGTCTAGGGGGTGCCCCTGCGTGGGTGGTGAAAAAAGGGGCCCCGCTGGGCGAAAAATAGGAAAGCGCGCTCATCACCTTCCTCAAGGCTAATATCAACGTGTTTATGTGGATACCGTCTGACATGCCCGGAGTCCCTAGGGAGGTTATCGAGCACCGCCTGGCCGTGCACCCCGACGCACGGCCCGTCCAGCAGAAGACCCGGTGACAGGCTCTGGAGAGGCAAGACTTCATCCGCGAACAGGTGCGGAAGATGTTGGACGCGGGGTTTATCTGGGAAGTCTTCCACCCCGAGTGGTTGGTTAACCCGGTCATCATCTCGAAGGCCAACGGCAAGCTCCGCATGTGCGTGGACTACACCCACCTCCACAAAGCCTGCCCAAAAGATCCTTTTCTGCTACCCCGTATCGACCAGTTCATCGATTCCACAACGGGATGCGACCTCCTTTGCTTTCTGGACGCGTACTCCGGGTACCACCAGATAAGTATGGCAAAGGAGGACGAGGAGAAAACCTCGTTCACCACCCCGGTGGGAATGTACTGCTACGTCCGCATGCCCTTCGGGCTCAAGAACGCTGGTCCCACCTTCCAGCGGACCATGCCCATCACTCTACAGGACATGCAATCCTGCAATGTTGAAGCATACGTCGACGACACTGTGGTGAAGACCCGACAGCAGGAGTCCCTCCTGCGGAATCTGTCAGAAGCGTTCGATAGCCTACACACCACCCGACTTAAGCTAAACCCCGAGAAATGCGGTTCGGGTTCCCAACAGGGAAGCTCCTGGGCTTCCTAGTATCAATCCGAGGCATCGAAGTGAACCCTCAGAAGGTGCAAGCAATCGAGCGCATGCAATCCCCAACCCGTCTAAAAGAAGCACAATGCCTCACAGGTTGGATGGCGGCCCTCGAACGGTTCATCTCCAAGCTCGGGGAGAGGGGTATCCTACTCTTCAAATTACTGAAGAAGATCCACCGTTTCGAGTGGACCTCGGAAGCCAACCAGGCATTTCGGGAACTGAAGGCATACCTCTCCTCCCCGTCGGTGCTGGTAGCACCCCGGGATGGGGAGGTCCTGCTCCTCTACATCTCAGCGACCCCGCAAGTGGTAAACGCGGTGCTGGTAGTAGAAAGGAAAGAGGAAGACACCAGGCAGTGTAAAGCCAGCCCGGGAGAAGGAGGCAACCCCGGAGGCAAAGATCGAGACCCCGGGGAGCATAAGAAGCCCGGGGGAGAAGCCTCTAACCCCGGGGGGCCAAAAGAAATCCAAGCTACGGAGGGGCAGCCCGTTCCCGACCCCGAGATCACACCGGACGGACACGCAAAGCCACCCCATTGTACGCAAAGGCCGGTGTACTTCATGAGTGAAGTACTCCGGGATACAAAAAAGCGCTACACACAGACGCAGAAGATTTTGTACACCGTCCTGATGGCGTCCCGTAAGCTACGACATTACTTCCAGGCGCATCTGGTTACCGTGGTCACATCGTACCCACTAGCCCATATCCTCTGAAATCGAGAAGGGACGGGACGCACGGTGAAGTGGTGGATCGAGCTGGCGGAGTTCGACCTCCAGTTCGCACCCCGACACTCCATCAAGAGCCAATCACTCGTCGACTTCATCACCGAATGGACGTCGGTCCCTGATATCGAGAGTCCAGAGGTAACCGCTACCCCGGCGGTCGACGACAACAAGCCTTGGACCTTGGAGTACTGGACCATGAATTTCAGCGGGTTGCTCACCCTCCAGGGGACCGGCGCCGTGGTGGTCCTCATCGCCCCGGACGGTCACACCCTCAAGTACGCTGTTCAGCTAGGCTTCCGAGCCACGAACAACATGGCGGAATACTAGGGTCTCCAGTCTCAAAAATGCAGGACAGTCATTCTCAAGAATGTCCACAAAGGTCCTAGGCCCCCAACTTAGGAGAAATGTGCTGGTTTATGTCGATGACATTGTCGTAGCAAGTGTTGAAAGAGCAAAACATGTTGCAGACTGAGCCGAGACCTTCGCCAACCTCCGCGCGGCGAACCTAAGTCTGAATCCAAAAAAAATGCATCTTAAGTCCACAAGGGAAAGGTACTCAGATGCCTCGTCTCCACAAAAGGCATCGAGGCCAACCCAGATAAAATAAGGGCTCTTACCAACATGGAAGAGCCAACATCTATTAGGGACGTGCAAAAACTTACTAGCAAAATTGCAGCTCTGAACAGATTCTTCCCTCGCTCAGCTGATCGAAGCCTCCCCTTCTTCAAAGTAAATCGCAATGCAAACAAGTTCGAATGAGATGAAGAACAAAAGCAAAGCTTTTCATTCGCTAAAGGCATATCTAACCAATCTGGCCAAGATGACAGCCCTCATCCCGAAGGATACGCTCTTACTGTACACTTCAACATCGCAGTCAGCTATCAGCGCAGCCCTCATAGTCGAGAGGGAGATCGAAGGATCTGTCAAACAATTCCCAGTTTACTTCATCTCAGAAGCACTTTCAGGATCAAAGCTCTTCTACTCAGAGCTAGAAAAGATCGCATACTCGGTCATCATGTCTTCAAGGAAGCTTCGCCATTACTTTGAAGCTCACCGAATCATAGTGGTAACAAGCCAACCACTGCATGACCTATTCAACAATCAAGAAGCCTCAAGCAGAATAAGCAAATGGGCTGCAGAACTCTCCGAATTCTATGTAGATTTTGAGAGAAGAACAGCAATAAAGTCACAAGTCTTAGCAGACTTTGTAGCTGATTGTACATCACCAACTCTAACAGAGGAGGCACCAATTGAACCATGGGTCATATACTTCAACGGAGCATGGTGCAAGGTAGGTGTAGGGATCTCGGCAATCATCGAATCACCTTCGGAAGCAAAAATGAGATATGCGGCCCGCTTAAGCTTTGCCAAACCAGATCCTTGCACAAACAACACAACCGAATATGAGGCCCTGCTCTTGGGCCTATGCAAGATGAAGGCACTAGGACATCAGCATTTCACAGTGAAAACAGACTCGAAGGTCATCTCTGATCACATCGAGAAAGAGTCTGACGCACAAAAGCCAGAAATGATAAACTACTTGGAGGCCGTAAGAGCAATGGAGAAACACTTCTCCGGTTTCTCAGTTGAGCACATCCCAAGATCAAAAAATAGCGAAGCTGACAAGCTAGCTAAAGCGGCAGCCAACAAAGAACCTCTACCACTAGATGTTTTCTTCGAGGAAATCACCACACCTTCGATTCTCCAAAAGAAAGAAAAACAGATAAATGCAATCTTCAACGAAGATTGGAGGTTGCAAATCATGGCTTACCTTCGAGGCCATTTTGAGCCAGCCGAAGAAACATAAGAGAAGAGAATGTCCCTGCGGGCAAGAGGATACTTCATATCTGAAGGAGGTGACCTATACAAGTCAGGAGTAACAACTCCGCTACTCAAGTGCATCCCAATCGCACAAGGCAAAGAACTACTGAATGAAATTCACTCAGGTCTATGTGGCTCACACATTGGTATAAGACCTCTGGTAGCCAAAGCCTTTAGGCAAGGTTTCTTTTGGCCTTCTGCACTAAAAGATGTCGAACACATTGTCAAAACATGCGAAGCCTATCAGATGATGGGACCCAAATCAAGCAGGCCCTCACAACCATCACAGCTAATAGCTCCCACATGGCCACTTCAAAGATGGGGCATGGACCTTGTTGGCCCACTACCCACAGCACAGGGAAACTACAAATACGTTGTAGTGGCGGTGGAATACTTCACAAAATGGATCGAAGCTAAGCCGCTGGTAAACATCACATCAGAAGCAGTAAGAAAGTTCTTCTGGCAAAACATAACTTGCAGATTCCGTGTACCCAAAGAGCTAACCATTGACAACAGGAAGCAATTCAACTCTAATCTATTCAATCAACTCTGCCATAGCATAGGCACGAAGGTCATGTTTGCATCAGTGTATCACCCCCAATCCAACGGGGCAGTCGAAAGAGCAAACAACATCATTTTCACAAGCATCAAAAAATGCCTATTTGATCAAAAGAAAGGCAAGTGGGTTGATGAGCTCCCGAAGGTTATCTGGTCCCATAACACCTCTGAGTCCAGAGCAACCAAATTCACACCATTCAGACTCCTCTACGGAGTCGAAGTTATGAGTCCGGAGGAACTCAAAAACAAGAGCCTGCGAGTTCAGGCGAAAGAAGAAGACTCGCACCCGACAAACAAAGTTGATCTCGTCGAACTTGACATTTTGCAAGCCGCCGACAACTTGAGCAAATACCAGCAAGAAACCAAAAAATGGAGAGACAAGAAAATTGTCAAGAGAGAGATATCAGTAGGAGATTGGGTCTTAAAGAGAAAGCCAAACGCCGAAATAGTCGGAAAACTGCAGTCCAAGTGAGACGGGCCATTCCTTGTTGTGCGAAGCAATAGACCAGGATCGTTCTACCTGGCAGACAGCAAAGGTCAAGATCTGCAGCATTCATGGAATGCTGACAAACTGAAAAAGTACAACATGTAGAAAGTAATGTAAGAGCCGGACTGCAAAAATATAAGCAGGGTCGGTTCCCATAGTCATAGCTTTTCCATTTCCTCTTTTATGTAAAACTTTCACGACCGTACTCGTTTCCTCACAAAGGGGACTCCACATCGGACGTGAGGTTTTTAATGAGGCAAATCCTTTGTAATAAATCTCCAAATGAATAAAGAGTTAATTTCCCCAAATTACTTGTTCTCGGTCGAAGCAACCAAGTGTTGAGAAAATCGACCACTGCCCCTCAGGGGCTACTTTCGTTTAAGTCAGCAAAAGTCACATTCCGAGCAAACTTTGCATACTTATCTAGAAGCGTGCAATAAGCACCCAAACACCAAGGGGCTATCGACGCTAAGGGGCCTTGAAGCCAAAGAACCTTCGGCAATTTGAAAAATAAAAAGAAAAAATGTGCAACAAGCACTTGAACGCCAAGGGGCTATCGACCCTAAGGGGCCTTGAAGCCAAAGAACCTTCGGCAATTTGAGAAATAAAAAGGAAAAATGTGCAACAAGCACTTGAACGCCAAGGGGCTATCGACCCCAAAGGGCCTCGAAGCCAAAGAACCTTCGGCAATTTCAAAAATAAAAAGAAAAAACATGCAACAAGCACTTGAACAACAAAAGGCTATCGACCCTAAGGGGCTTTGAAGCCATGAAACCTTCGATCGTTGAAGGAAAAATCCCATCCTCCGAGTCATAAAGACTAAGGGGGGAGATGTTTTCTCTAAAAAAACAAAATAAAAAAGTCTTCATGTCTTGAAGCTTCCTGGCGATGCCCAGGGGCTTCATAGCCAATAAACCTTCGATCGTTGAAGGAAAAATCCCATCCTCCGAGTCATAAAGACTAAGGCGGGGGGAGACATTTTCTCTAAAAAACAAAAAAAAATTCTTCATGACTCGAAGCTTCCTGGCGATGCCCAGGGGCTTCGAAGCCAAGAAACCTTCGATCGTTGAAGGAAAAATCCCATCCTCCGAGTCATAAAGACTAAGGGGGGGAGACATTTTCTCTAAAAAATAAAATAAAAAAGTCTTCATGACTCGAAGCTTCCTGGAGATGCCCAGGGGCTTTGAAGCCAAGAAATCTTCAATCGTTGAAGGAAAAATCCCATCCTCCGAGTCATAAAGACTAGGGGGGAGACGTTTCCTCTAAAAAACAAAATAAAAAAGTATCCATGACTCGAAGCTTCCTAGTGATGCCAGGGGCTTCGAAGCCATGAAACCTTCGATCGAGGAAGGAAAAATCCCATCCTCCGAGTCATAAAGACTAAGAGGGGAGACGTTTTCTCTAAAAAAACAAAATAAAAAAGTCTTCATGACTCGAAGCTTCCTGGCGATGCCCAGGGGCTTCGAAGCCAATAAACCTTCGATCGTTGAAGGAAAAATCCCATCCTCTGAGTCATAAACACTAAGGGGGTGAGATGTTTTCTCTAAAAAATAAAATAAAAAAGTCTTCATGACTCGAAACTTCCTGGCGATGCCTAGGGGCTTCGAAGCCAAGAAACCTTCTATCGTTGAAGGAAAATTCCCATCCTCCGAGTCATAAAGACTAAGGGGGGAGACGTTTTCTCTAAAAAACAAAATAAAAAAGTCTTCATGACTCGAAGCTTCCTGGCGATGCCCAGGTGCTTCGAAGCCAAGAAACCTTCGATCGTTGAAGGAAAAATCCCATCCTTCGAGTCATAAAGACTAAGGGGGGAGACGTTTTCTTTAAAAAAAATAAAAAAGTCTTCATGACTCGAAGCTTCCTGGCGATGCCCAGGGGCTTCGAAGCTATGAAACCTTCGATCGAGGAAGGAAAAATCACATCCTCCGAGTCATAAAAATAGCTTCGAAGCCAAGTGACCCTCGCAAACCAAGCACAATGGGAGACATTTTCCCCAACATACAAGCAAAAACCCAAAGACATCGCCCAAGCTCACAGAAAAATAGGGGCCATTTTCAACTCTCCAAGTTCCTAAAGCCTCGATGGGCAGAAACACAAAGACAGGCATAAAACAAGGTTAAGGTCACCTCGCAACCGACGAGTCCTCCTTACATGCAATCAATAATTCAGCGACACTAGCTCCGGGATGGGCAAAGTTGTACCGTTCCCAAGCACTCCCAGGCACGATGAAACCCTCGCATCCAAAGTTCATGGGGGCCACATCAAACACAGGCCTCGCAACCACGAGCATCTGCCCAAAAACCATAGGAATATTACATTCTCAGAACGTTTTCGCCTTCACATGACAAATTCAAAATCCAAATTCTCCAACAGACACGTGATTTACACCTCTTGATCATCATCGCCAGCCGGCCCCGCCTCGGTGGTTCCCGCACCTTCGGTACCCTCCAAAGCACTCGCAACCTTAGCCTCCACAGCCTTCACCAAAAAAAATGGGATGAAGAAAAATACAAGCAAAGCAGCAAAAACAATAAGCTTTCCGAAGCTTACCGCTTCCAAATGACTCTGAGTGATATCTCGCATGACCTCTCGACCGGTCAACTTCCAAAACTTTCGAACAAAAGACTTTTTCATAGCTTGGACATTCTCGATGTTCTGGCTCAAATCCATGTGCGAAGGATATACAAAATCCCTAGAGCTCAATCTCTTCAAATCTTGACATCCTTCGCAATCAAGGATGGCCAGAACCCTCTCGCAGGATACCACTGCAGCATTATCAGTTGTATTTCCCAGAAGCTCTGATAGCACGGTGAACTCGCTAAGAAGCCAATTCAGCAAACCAGCTACACCACCCTCGGGACTTCGGGTATCGGTGAGGGCTCCGCACCGAAGGCAGCCAATGCTTTCTTGTACTCTTCGTAAATCAACTGTCCTTGTGCACTCATCTATTGAATCGCCTCGTCCATCACCTTTCGATCCGCATCAGCTTCATTGATCAACTTCTTTATAAGCTCGTCCTTCGTCACAGCTTCGGCTTTCAATTCATTCACCTCTCGATGAAGCTCACTGATCTGTGTGGCATCCTTCGCCATAGTTTCTCGAAGGTTCTCGAAAACACACTCATTATCCACAGCAGCAGCGCGCATTTTCTCAACAAGCTTCTCCAGTCTTCCCGCTTTCGACTCTAGCTCCTCAATCTGACAAGCCTGCAATGCGCGAAGCTCCTCCAGAACCTTGTTCTCCTCCTTCATCTTCTGGTTTTCCATCGTCAGCTGAAGGTTCTCCCCAGACTGCTTCAACAAGAATTTATTGCTATGCTAGATCTTTTCAGCAAGGGCCTTATTCGCCATCAACGACTACACAAAAGCTAAAGTCAGAACAGACCGGAATAAGTAAAACCCAAAGGTCACAAGGGAAATGTACCCTACCTTCAAGCTTAGCAGAGCAGAGATGCGACCAAGCGACTCGACGCCATGCTCATTAAGACCTTTCCCAAACTCTGTAACATAGCAAAAATCAGAAACAATGCGCAAGACCAAAGAAATAAACGCAATGCAAATATGCTAACCTTCGAAGTTGAACAACTCAGTCTCGGCAGGACCTTCAGCCTGGGACAAAGTTCCGGCTCCCGCATCTCCCTCGGTCCTCGACGGACCTCCGATGAGGCAGCTAAGCTCCCCCATCATTTTCGCCACTTCTATTTTAAGTAGATAACAGATAAATGGTTCATATGGATCATCGTCAGGACCTTCGTACGGAAGGCGATAAACAATCAACGATTTACCTAACTCGGAGAACTTCGCAGAAGTTCCCTCACCCTCTAGGGCAGCAGCGCCAGGCAGCACGCCCTCCCCAGCCGCCCCTGGAGGCGCGAAGGAAGTAGTTCACAGGGGTGAGGGAGAAGCACTCTTTGACTCCAGCAGTCGTTCGCTCTCATGAGAATTCTAGGATGTTGGACCCTCTGGTAAAGTCTTCGGGGCCTCATCCGCTGGAACCCCCGCGACCACTTTCGGCGAAACCCTTGGAGTCTCCTCATCACTATCATCGTCAATCAAGTTGACCATGCGCTTGACCTTAGGTCCCTGGTGCAGATCTATAATCACAGCACCAACACTGTCAGGACTCACGCGAAGGGACCCAAACTGATCTAAATATATTTCTACAGGTCGACCCCTACCGCCTAAGCCCCTAGGCGCTCAAAGTTCAGTTGCCCTTAACGCCTTCATGAAGCTCGGACTCCCCAGGTCAGCTTCGGCAATGTGAAATGGATACTTACTTGGGTCTGCAGCATTCCTCTTCTGAGCCTCCGCTCGGCCAGCCGCAACCTTCGAGGTCGGTTGACGTGAAGGTTTTCCAAGCGCAATCTGCGCCGAAGGTTCTAAGACCTTCGACAAAGACTTGGCCTTCTTACCCGCCGGTTCAACAACTGAAGTGTTGTCGGACCGCTCGGTTCACATACTTCACCCCCATTTCATGCAAGCTTCGGTTGACTCTGCTCTGATGAGGACAACACTCAACAAAAGCCTTGTGCTCCTTGTCATTGTAGAAGCCGAGAAGATCGTTGGCTTCACGCTCCAACTCAAAAACAATCATCTCGTCACTCCCCACAGATGGCCTTCGCAACCCAAACTGTGGGCAAGGGATAGCTCCCTCCATAGAACCAAACTTGACCTTAGAAAAAGATGCCACTGACCAGCCTAATGTAAACGGCCGAACCTTTGCCGCCAAATACTCTTCAACCAAATCGCGACCGCCTATCGATCTTGCGGCCAGCCTGAATGAAGCTTCACACTCTGCGAACCTCGGCGACAGCCTATCAAATGTGGCCAGGTTCCTGTGAGCAAACTCCTCAACCCTTGAGGCAAGAGGAAAGCTCCTTTCTGAACCATCAACACCAGCAAACTCGATCTTCGCAAAAAACCAGTATGGGGCCCAATCGTCATCCCATTTATTCTTCTGACTGAAAGAAATCTTGACTCGGTCGAGACGCAAAACCTTGTTGCCCCTCCTAGGAACGAAGGTACAACAACCGCTCTGAGCGTTGTAAACCTCCCCATCATCTACAAAAGTTATCTTCCTCCCCTGATGATGCAGCTCATAGAACCGGTAGAAAGTGTCAACCAACACTAGCGCTTCGAAAGTTTTCACAGCCCAGAAAAACTTTGACAGTTGTATGATAGCATTGAGAGTCAAATGATGCATCTTCACGTTGAACCTAGCCAGGATCTCTGGAAACTTCGCATCAAGAGGGAAGCGAAGCTCGGCCGTGAAGAAGTCCTTGAATACTACACACTCCCCTTCCCAGGGGTTGGGAATATCCACATCCTACAGAGGATGGCACTCCCTGGCCTGGAAATACCCCTTGCTGATATAGAAATCAATCAGTCGTTGAGTAACCTTCGAAGAACCAAACTTAACGGTAGGCTCTGGCTTGTCGCGAGCCATGAGTTCCGACGGGCTTGCTTGAACGTCAGAAATATCCTCTTCGTGACTGACTGGTTGGCGCGAACCTTCATCAACAGCAACTTCTTCTGAAGTATCGACAGGTTTGGCAGCAACTTCTTCGTGACTGAATGCTCGGCACTCGGCCCCGTAGGGCCCGATGTCGTTGGCCACCAAATCTCCCTGCCTGCGGCTGCCGCGGACGAGGGAGACAGAGAAAGCGTGCTCCTCCCCGACCTCTCGGCGGCACTCTCGTGCACGCTCGAGGGTAGTTTGGGCATCTTCACTTGCCCTAATTTCTTGGAACCGGGAATGCAGGTCGTGCGTCCCGTTTTTGGCCGACCTCGTCGAAGCGGGCGGCCGCGGCGGTCACCGGTGGCCCCCTCAGGAGGAGCCCCCGGCTGTCGTTCGAGAGTCCTGAGCCCCCGGTTTGAGGCATGCCTTCCCCACGAGGCTGGCTAGCTCGTCGAGCCAACTCTCCTTAGGGGTTCCGGGCTCTGCTCGCACCGGGGGGTGGCGCAGGAGTGCTCGGGCCGTGACCAGCGCTTCCCCTAGGGGAACGCCACCGCGGTCTCCTAGCAGGTGCATGGGACGCCTGCCGAACCACGCGCCGTTGGGCTTCCGCCTGTAGTTGGGCGTAACTGACGTTGGCCGATGTGGTGCCCCTAGAGGCGGATCTGGGAGCGTCGAGACAGGGACGCGCCGTAGCAAACGACGCCGTTTGGCGCCCGTGCGGCGCGGGAGGCAACAGAATTGGCCTCGCTGCACCCGCGTTCGCCGCAGACAGCCCCTGGCGGGAGGCGTGCTCATCTCCGCTCTCGCCGTCGGAACGGTCGGAGCGGCTCGCCATTGCTTCAATCGGAGGTTCTTCGTTGAGGATGGAGGTTTCACACGCCAACACCACCTACCTGGCGCGCTAACTGATGGTGGGTGAAGACAACCAGAAGGGATTCGTGGGAACCCCTGTTTAGATTTGACCAGGGGTGTAACACGCAGTGAAATTCCAACTGTGGGACAAAGGATTTAGATAGGTTTGGGCCGCTCGGGAGCGTAAGACCCAACGTCCTGTGTGTGGTGTTCTTGTTCTCTGCTCGAGTAAGCTTGTAGCAAATGTGTTGTGGGCCTTCAGCCTCTCTTTACATGTTGCCCTGATGTTCTATTTATAGCCCCTCCCTTGGCCCAGGGAGGGGATTTACCGACCTTAGATTTATCATCCTTGGGTGTGAATGCGGCGCCGTGCTGGGGGGCACCTTCCTACAAGTGGCGTCGCCTTTCTGATGCAATCTTATCCCACGGGTCCCGCCTGATCGATTCCCGGGGTCTTCCTAGGGCAACCCGGGGCGGTCAGTGTGACAACCCTGGTAAAAATTTCATTTCTAAAATTGGTATCATTAGCCTAACCCTATGCTTAAACCAACTAATGAAAGGGTGGAAAGAATTAAAACGAGTTCAGTTGGAATTCAAATTTAATTTGAGCACATTTGGTTACTTTTGAAATTTTAAATTTAACTTTCAAACCATACGCCAAATGAGATGTTGCCTGAAACCAAACTTGTAGAACTTTTTATTCTGAACAACTTTCGTGTTCAAGAGTTTTTGAAATTCAAATCAGAAAGAGGAGAAAACGCCCTGTTTGCACCCAGCCCCCTGAAGTTTTCCAAATTTTCGCATTCAGGCCCTACGCACCCCCCCCCCCTCTCTCCCCTCCCCGCCCGACCGCCGCGCGCCAGGTGGCCGGCGACGCCTGACCGGCGCGGGGCGCCAGGCCAGTGGCCGCCGCGCCACCCCGCCACGGCCGGCTTTGCCCCCTCCCCACGTCGCGCGGCCCAGTGAGCGCCCGCGCGTGCGCACGCTGCTGCCGGGCCCAGCCCGCCGCCCGTCACGCCCAGTCACCGCGCCCCGCCGTGCCGCCCCGGCTCCCGCGCCCCGCCCGTCACTGCGCCCGCCCTCCGCTCGAGCCGCTGCAGCTGCTGCTCCACCACTCCACGCCCAACGCTATCCTCTCGCGCCCACGCCATATCCCGGCCGCCCAGTCACCTCGCCCGCTCGCCGCACGCCGCGCCGGCGTTCTGCTGGCCGCCCGCCGTGCCCAGTGCGCACCGTGCTGTGCCTCCGCCCCGCACGCCGCCCAGGCCTCCGCACCCCCCTCCTGCCCCTATAAAAGCCGAGCCCCGACCGCCCGCGCGAGCCACGCACCCAGAACGCCCTCACCGTCGCCATTGCCGCCGCCGAGCGCCGCCCGCCCGTGGACAGCTCTCCACCGCCGCCCACCGCCCAAATTGAGCCTCCAGCCACCACTACATCATCACCCTGAAGCTCGCCGACCTACCCAACGCCGCCCAGAACCACCGGAGCGCCGCCGCCCGCTCTGCCGCCGCCGCCGCCGCCCCTGCTCACCGTGGACAGCTCGACCCCGACCTCCTCCGCCCAAGCCAAGCCCCTAAGCAGCTTCCCCACGCGCCACTGAAGCTCGCTGACCGGACCAGGCCGCCCCAAGCCCGCCGGAGCACCGCCGTCGACGCGTGCCGCGCCGCCGCCGCCTCTGCTCCAACGCCGGCGAGCCCTTCCCGGCCGTCCCCTACCTGAACAACACCCCCACAAGGTAGCCCTCGCACCCCTGAACCTTCCCCGACCCTCACCCCTCGCCGCCGGCGAGCCCCTCGCCGGAATTTCGGCCGGCCGCCGTACCCGAGCCGCCCGAGGACCCAATTGCAAGAATTTAAATCTTTAGAAGGGTCTGCGTGTAAGATTCAAGCACCTAGTTGTAAAAGAAAGTTTCAAATCTAGATTCAAATTCAGTGAACTTGTAAAATTCGTATAAAATCGTAGAAAATTCAGAAAAATGCAAACTCAACTGTTCTGGAATCCTTAGAACAAACTCTACCACTTCTGTTACAAAAAGTTTCTCAGAATCTCAACATATTTTGCTCTACATTAAATGGAAGCTTTAATGGACTTATTTTGCACCCACTGTTGTAGATCAACACTGACCCTAAATTTTGGGCAGTGGGTTAGTTGCTTGATGTTTAGGATTGTGAGAAAAGATCAGGCCCAAATTCCAACTCTAGCTTTACTGTTTATTAAACTTAGTTTCATACCATGTTTAAGTAGAATGTTTTATCCCTGCAGTTAGGTGATGAATCACCTAATGAAACTTTTTCTATGCTAATTTATCGGTACCTAGAAGCCAGAGAAAAATTAGGAGACTTTTTATGTCACAGTAACCTATTTATTTGATTTATGTGCTAATAACATACGTTAAATCAAGAAAATAGTATCTTAGCTTGGAAAATTCTCAAATTTTTACTAGGAGATACACTGTGGTAGAGGTTGCTGTGTAAAAAGTTCCAGGGACAAACATCCGGTGTAGGGTCCTGTAAAAATGAATCCTTGAATAGCCTAGGTGTAGAATGTCATATTTTCTATGCTCTGAATACTACACGATAAATCCTACAAAAATTACAGTAGCTTTTGCATGCTTAAGTGAAAGATCTGTAAAAATCTTAGACTCAGTTGTTACACCAATTGTTCTGTACAAAAAGAACAAGGATCTAACAGCGACTATGTAATATATTTTTCATAATTAATCGGTTACATAAAATTGGCTGAAAATTTTACAGTAAGAACATCCTTCCCTGATGTGCCTAAATCCAAAAGTTCATGACCAGAAACTATCCATTGTAGTAATTACTCTTAAATCGTATCGAGTACCATTACCACGACTTAAACTTGTGCATTCATGTAGAATCGACGACTCTCGCCGACGGAACGTATGAGTTGGTGCCCGAGTCCGAGAGTGAGCAGCGAGAAGCCCAGGCGAATTTAACTGAAGCAGTTGAAGACCCGAGCCCAAGTTCGGAAGAGCCCCGGACTAACTTTTCGCAAGAAGGCAAGCCCCGGAGCATAACCCAATTCTTTCCTAAATTATGCAACTCATTACTCTTGCTTGTGCATTAAGTTTATAGGAGTTGAATGAAAACTTAGTTGCATGATGTTAGGAACCCTTGCTTGAAAACTAGACGTAAGGTTCGATAGAATGCTGTGCTAATAGAACTCCGGTAAAAGTCGAGTGATTTCCTGTCACTCGCGAGAAAATAGGAGTTGAATGTCTACTACACGTTGCAATCATAAGGACACGGACGGGTTATGTAACCATGGTTACGATTGAGGCCCGTCTGTCTAGTAAAAAATGCTAAGGCCGCAGGGTGTGGTAGTGATGGTTAAGTCTTTGAACGTACTAAACACATGCCGAGATTATGGGAATCGGTAAGCTTAAGTACCTAATTGGCCCGGAAAGGGGACGGCATCCTACCCTTTGAACTTCGGTCCCATGTGCATATGGCGAGTGCAGAGAGTGGTCACGACCCGGCGCCGAACCGTGGCGTGGAGCTCTTGTACTCTCGGAGGGTAGCCCCGATCCACGACCCGGAAAGAAAGGGGAAAAGTTGCACGTGTGACTCTAGGGAGTAACCACGTGACGTGTGTTTAGGTTTCCCTTGCAAGGTTAAGAAATTCGATTCGAATCGTCCGTTTCTCACGGCTATTGAGACTGCTTAACCATTTTTACCCACAGAGTAAGAAGAGGAACAATGAGGATGAAAGAACTAGTTGGATGAAAATTTAATGCTTCACCATGGATGCTTTTGGATAGCTGCTTATCTAGAATGGTTAACGAAACTAGAATCTTGAGCTAAAATCTGAAAGTAAGGACCCACTTGTAGAAGCTTTTCGGCAAAACAAACCCCTGAGCCAAAAGCCTTGCATGTCTAGAGTCGGTGGAGTAGATTCCACTACTCGGGTAAGTCTTGCTGAGTATTAGTATACTCAGCCTTACTTGTGGCTCGTTTTCAGGTGAGACCTTCGAAGATGTGATTGCTAGCTTGACTTGGCCCTGCACTCTTCCCCCTGGTTGGTCGGTGGAATGGGATACGCCCCCGTCCAACGGAGATAAGGCCGAGTGATGTCTCGTACGGGCTTCATCGAGACATCCTGTATCGTCGAGTAGTTTCCGTTGTTTTATTTTCCGCTGCAACTTAAACTCTGAAGAACTTATTTATGATCATTGGAGTACTTGGTTTCTAAACTCAAAACTTGGTCTGTAATATTTACTTATGCTAATGTTGTAATATTTGCTGGAATGTGGTATTCTCTGGGCTCATCGTCGCATGAGCGTTTGTATGTATGGCGCTCGATCCGCTCACCGTGGTTGTATCGGGAGGTTATACCCGACAGACCAGTGGATTACTCCGTTTGAAGTGTAAGGTTAACCGAGAATGCCTTAATGGTGATGGTTAATACACTTGAGCCGGATTAATTCAGGTGGTTCTGCCACAGCCAGGCCGACGCCCGGGGTGTTTGAAGGGCCCACGAGGTTCTTGGGGCGCGCCCTCGGGCTGTCCCGGGGTCTTCTCCGGACCCTGGGTCTTCCCGGTGGTTTCGACATGACGCAGGGTCCAGGCGATGGACCCCGCCTGCGCCGTCCTCAGGTGGGTTGACAGGACGTGACCAGGGGGAAGGGGCTCCCCTTGCTCCGGTCAGGGTACCGTCTGATCGCACGCCTCTCCGTAATCATGCTGCTTTATGGGGAAGCCGTGGTGGACCCCGCTCCTGCTTCGCGCCGGCGCGGTAAAAATCTTCTGCTAGGGGTAATTCCTTACAGGCTAAGGAACCGCCCTGGCCTGTGGGGCCGCCCGCGCCCTTGCCCAGCTCGGCTTTCTCTAGAGGCTGTCGTGCCGGGCCGGGCCTTGACGCCCGTAGTAGGCCTCCTGGCCCATTTAACCCTTGATTTGTCGGGTGGGGTGGGGACCCCCGTCCTCATGACGCCGACAGCGGCACTAGACGATTCAGTTATAGTTTGTAAAAAGACGAATGATGTGATAATTTGGTGCTGCGTAAAGATTTTGCAAGGATGGAATGGAAGCAAAGAAGATAATATCGAAGCCTAGCCTTTTAGTGTTTTCTTTTCTTTCTTTGTTCATTTGAGATTTAGAGTGTAAGAACTCATCTAATCCTTGATTATATATATCCACCAATTGGATATAGATGCGGGTTATCCTTTATAAAAAAAACCTTAGACATGACAAGTATGGAGTATGGTAATTGTGATGATCCAAACAATCCGTTGGTAATTAACTAGACTAGAATATTCGGTGCGCTTTGCACGCCCTATCATTTCAACAATCAAATATAAGTATTAGACAATTGAATTTACACAAGTCAAGGAAAGAAGTCAATTAAAGGCAACAATCGCTTATTCTATCTATTTCAGATGACATATGCATGTCACAGAAAAAATCTATCACAAAATCATACTACATGAACAAAAAACATCATCAGTAATATATCCATTACAAGTCTTGTTCGGCATCTCAGTCATAAAATACACGATGAACAAACTATCTACCATCAAACATCCATTGCCGAATACATGGTGGGCATATATCTAGACAACAAGTACCAAGTAAGTGGCGAGTCCCTTGAGATTCATGACGCCGGCGTGTTGGGAGCAGCACGGTATTCCGACCGTTGACCATCTAGCGCTGGCCGATGTTGCCGTTGGCCACCTTCACGCCACCCACCACGGACTTGATGGCGCCCTCGAGAAGTAGAACAACGGGACTATTGGTGGTGCTAGCTCTAGTGGTAATGGTTGGCACGACAACCTCTTTCTTAGTGTGGCGCCTTTCGTTGCCCACGACGGATCCGAGCAGCGGTAGAAATTCAAGTGATGGGAAAGAGTAGAGAGAGCAGCCAGGCGAGAAAGGAATGAAAGAGAAGGCGAGGGACGGGAAGACATAAGGTTGGGCCTACCACATGGTTCCTGACGTGCGGGCCAGCAACTGTAGCCCCGCCTTTTCCGGGGGACTTCTATTCTCAGCGCACACTATCAGCTGCTATGCTATCGCAGAGCACGTGTCCCACCAGTGCTGCATGCACAGGCTATGTACTGCAGAAATAGCTAGTGTTCTAAAATATAAATATTTTTTAAAAACAGATAAAAATGTTCAACGGACAAAAAAATATTCTAAATGTACTCCATAAAAAATAGAAGTTGGTCCAAGAATAAGAAAATATTCCAGAACAAAATATAATAAGAAAAAGAAATAGTTTTGGAACAAATAAATGTTTTTTAAAAAGTATTATTTAAATATATGTAAGTGTGGTCTAGTTTTGAAGATCTCAACGTAAGACACGTAATGGTGCAATTGAAATTTAGTTTGGATAATATGTTTATGAAATAGAGGATTTTTTGTTTAGACGTGCATTGCACAGAAATCAAGGTGGCGTAAGCTGCAACAAACATATCTCATTCTCTCTCTGCTCTTTTCCATCATGCGCGACACGCGTCAATTTTCACTGTCGAGCCCGGAGAGGAGATCAAATAGAGGTGTCTTTTAATCATTCTGATTAGAAGTTTTTTTAACTACTTCCTCCATCCCAAAATAAATGCAATTTTAGAACCAAGCACGCAAACCAATACTATATGTGAAATTATAAAAATATCCTTTATCTTTTATAATAAGTGGATTGTTGGTTGTTTTTTGTGAGAATCTTACAGAAATCACCACTTATTTTTTTGTGGTAGGTGAGTCAAAAATAGCATTTTTTGTGAAATAAATTTTAAAATTTAAAATTGTAATTATTTTGGGATGGATGAAGTAAAACATACGAGAAAAGGCTCCCGTGACGAGGAGGGTATTGGCAGCCCATTTGTCTTGCCGCTGCCCCCTCTGATGTGAGATGGTGATGGGCCACGAAATTGGCAGCCCATCATACATATTGACTTCCCACTTGCTTTTATTTATTTTTCTTTTTTTGCTAACTTGTGATGGACCACTGATCTTTTCACATCTCGTGTTATTTGCATAGACGATTGAATGTTTTATTGAAAAAAAGCAGCATATACAGATGTGGAGACAGGGTATGTTAGTCAGGCCCTGTTTGTTTCCTTGCTAGATCATACAATCTAGCTTATAATTGTAGGATTATATAATCTAGCTTATAATCTGAAATAAGCATCCTCTCCATAGCTTATAGGATTATCATAATCTAGGACATGGATTATATAATCTAATTTTTTACGGGTAAACAAACAGAATCAACTATTTCCCCAGTTCTTGGAAGTTGGAACGGACGGCCGACGGCGGAACGGGGATGGTTGGTATGATCCACTGGCTGCTTCAAGACCCAAAAATTATGAGTTTGAACGGCTTGCGCACGTGGTAAGTTCTTTTACGCAAAATACGGTTGAATTTAGAGGTCCTTTTCCCTGGGACGTCAAAAATCCGACATGTCAGAGGAAAGCTTGTTTCGATTCGAACCAATCCCAGTGGCAACAAACCCACAGTCAAAAGCAGCACACTGAGAGAACGTCGCTGTAGTAGTTGGGACCTTGGACAGACGACTCGAAATCAAATCCTTTTTTCATACACGTGATAAAATCAAATGGTAGGAACCCAGCAGGAAGTTGAACTTGATGTGTAGACGTTGTGATTTCGTCGGGCTGGTACTAGTCTAGTCAGATCTCGTTATCTGCATACCATTCATCGGCGTCTATGGTAGGTGAGCTGATGCTTTCATACATCTTATAAACAATAAAAATCTTAAGCGATATTCGGTGTGTTCGTGGAAACTTGAGGATGTCACATCAAACTTTTTTCTACACTCAGCTTGTGTGTATGCATTTTTTTTGTTTTGTTTTTTTAGTTGACAATCTGTCCCATGGTGTTACAGCTCTACGTACACTTGCCTACGAGCATTTGCTTAATGCAAGGAAATGGCCTGAAGAGACTATTAGTGCAAAGCGACAAGGGCAGGATCGAAGTGCCCAAGTAGCAAGTGTATCCTTCATTTTCTTTTATTATATATATCTCACCATGGTAAAAACAAATGAATACAACTTGATCCTTTAACTTATATCCCAAAATAATGTAGATCTGTAACTGTAATCCATATATTATGACCGCAGGGTTGCATCGCAGCCTCTGATAATGCCACGAAAGTGAGGAGAAGTGTGAAAAAGATTGAAATCGACCGCTCATGACTGAATAATGGAATGGAATTGTTCGAGTGAGTCAGCTAGATAGTTACTTATGACCCTTTTACTGTTATTTTCATGGGTTTTACTCTCAAGTTGTTTTTCCCCAATTCTAGCACTACATCTCACCAAAAATTTGTAGTTATCTCACACCTTTATGCTCAGCCCGTGCCAGGTTGTCACAAAAATGGCACAATGATCAGCCCAAGTCAAGATCCTTCCTAGAGAACAGGGCACCATTTCGGAGTTCTGATCAAGGGAGCTCTCCAAATCATTACAAGATTGGGCTTCATTACAGTTTTGACCTTTCTAAATATATTAAGGACAGGTATCAAGAAAAAGAATAGCACAAAGAAACTTTCCAGTCCAGGTGGCACGAGCCGAATCCAAACCGCAAAATCGGCACAAAAGGTTCCTCAACTTTGCACAAAATATGCCAAACATCCCTCTCAGCGTGAACCAAGTGTACTGAAAAAGAATACGGTATGATTAACAGTTGGTCAAATTTCTCGCCAAAAAAAAAACAAATTCGGTCAAATTGCCTGGACGTGAAGTTTGACACTCCATTCCTGTTTGTGTTATCCATAAGAGGGACCATTCAGATGGTGTTACCTCCCTATCGTGGCATCAATCTCTGGCTTTATGGCAGCCAATCTCCGCGGGTCTGCCGGAGCCGCTCCCGTGTCCACACGTTCCGTTGTTTTAGCTAAACTTGAAATGGCCCACAAAATTGTGGCTCATCCTCTGATTGATCTTTCTACTTGAAGCGCAGAAAACAAAAAGGGTTCAGGGGCTGCTTGGGAGCACCTATTTTGAGTCTTGATCCAGAGGATTGGGAAATTGGTAAACTTTCGCATGATCGATGGTAAAAGAACGAGAATTCGTGCTATTGTTTATAAAACTTTTCACCGCCTAGCTGTTTTGTCCCGGTTCGAGAGGTTGAGCGAGCCAACCAATTCGTTCGCGACCACTATTAGAGCAACTCCAGCAATAGTTTCTAAATTAAATCTTTCAAATGTTAAATGGAGGTTGCCTCTATCTTTTAGTGCTTCTAAAATTTCTTCAACTCCAGCAACAGTCCTCAAATCTACCTTTCTTTCTTTTTTATCTCACCGCCTCATCTTTCTACGACCTTGCCTCAATGTTTGCTGGCATCACCCAAAAAAAGAGGATAAAGGCTTCTGCGCTTCATTTTTCTTCCACCTTTTTAGCTGCATCTTTCCATTACATTGTTCTGAATCTGACAGCGTTTCCTAATCCGAACGAGCAAACTTCAAACTTCAAACGTTGGATCAAACTTTGCCCAGGAATGGCCTAGCACGAACAGAACTCGAGTTGAGATTCGCATCGATGCAAACACCAAGTAGTATAGTACTTGCACTTGTCACTTGTGCTAGGCTGCTAGCAGAGTGTGATTGGAGCATAGCAGAGTGCTGACCGCCTTGACTTCCGTGCGGCAATAGAAAAATTCGTCTTTGGCGGGGGGCTAAACCCTGGGGTTACCACCTAGTCCGCTGCGCTACAAAAAATCCTACCTTTCCACCCTCTCCATCCCATCCAGACACTCCCGCACCCGCCGCCGCCTCCCCACTTCCCCTCCCTCAGCGCCGCCATGGCCACCTCGCTCTCCACCCCGTCCCAGCTCCGGCCCTCCCCCTCCCAGGCCGGCCGCCGCGGCCACCTCCTCGGCCCCTACCCGCGCGTCTCCGTCGCGCGCCGCGCCGCCCCGCCCCGCGCCGGCGCCCTCTCCGTGCGCGCCGGCGCCGCGCCCGCCGACGGCGCCGACGCCGTCACCGTGCGCCGTTTCCCGGCCGCGCCGACCAAGGACGGCCGCCTCGAGGGCGTCAAGAAGATCATGATCCTCGGCGCGGGGCCCATCGTGATCGGCCAGGCGTGCGAGTTCGACTACTCGGGCACGCAGGCGTGCAAGGCGCTCGCCGAGGAAGGCTACGAGGTCGTGCTCATCAACTCCAACCCGGCCACCATCATGACCGACCCGGACCTCGCCCACCGCACCTACATCGGGCCCATGACGCCGCCGCTCGTCGAGCGCATCATCGCCGCCGAGCGCCCCGACGCGCTGCTCCCCACCATGGGAGGCCAGACCGCGCTCAACCTCGCCGTCTCGCTCGCCGAGTCGGGCGCGCTTGACCGCCTCGGCGTGCGCCTCATCGGGGCCTCCCTCCCAGCCATCCGCGCCGCCGAGGACCGGCAGCTCTTCAAGCAGGCCATGGGCCGCATCGGCCTCAAGACGCCGCCCTCCGGCATCGGCACCACGCTCGAGGAGTGCCTCGCCATCGCCGAGGACATCGGGGAGTTCCCGCTCATCGTGCGCCCGGCCTTCACGCTCGGCGGCACGGGCGGGGGCATCGCCTACAACAGGGCCGAGTTCGAGGACATCTGCAGGGCGGGGCTCGCCGCCTCGCACACGCAGCAGGTGCTCATCGAGAAGTCCCTCCTCGGGTGGAAGGAGTACGAGCTGGAGGTCATGCGCGACATGGCCGACAATGTCGTCATCATCTGCTCCATCGAGAACATCGACCCCATGGGTGTGCACACGGGAGACTCCATCACCGTGGCACCCGCGCAGACGCTCACTGACAAGGAGTACCAGAGGCTCAGGGACTACTCTGTGGCCATCATCAGGGAGATTGGTGTGGAGTGCGGTGGCTCCAATGTGCAATTTGCCGTGAATCCTGCGGACGGGGAGGTGATGGTCATCGAGATGAATCCCAGGGTGTCCAGGTCGTCGGCGCTTGCCTCAAAGGCCACAGGGTTTCCCATAGCCAAGATGGCTGCTAAGCTCTCAGTAGGTTACACTCTGGACCAGATTCCCAATGACATTACCAAGAAGACTCCTGCCAGCTTCGAGCCTTCCATTGACTATGTTGTCACCAAGGTATGGTTTCTGTCTCCATTTCTCAGCTTTTTTAGAGTTGTGCAAATGAAGTTTTGCTGCAAATATGCATCTGCAGCACAAATTTGACTTTTCTGTATCCTCTTTGCTCACTTGTCCTTGTCAGTTGTCTCCTATCAACTTGTAATGATTGATATTTCAAGTATAAATAACAAACTAATTGAACCAGATAAGTCCGTCCAGTTGCTTATCCTGTTCGCCATGGATTATTTGACCGTTGAATATGTTGGCAGACTTGATGAATTGTGGCATATGCTTTTGCATCTACCTACTACTTAATAGTACAATAGTATTTGTTTATACCAGTTAAAAGGCCGGGCAGTAGCTTTTGGCAGGCATATACTTGTCCAGTTATCATTTTATTTTATTTTTTTGCTGCTTGCTCAGTGTTGCTTCATTGCCATCTTAGTCTGGCAACAGTACTATTTTCTTGTTCACATGTTTGTCAAATAAGGATGAAAACATCACAATCTATAGTTTTTTTAAGATATGGCCGTATCTTGGAGATTGTATTTTGACTGAACCTTTCCCTGATAATAAATCTTTACAGTATAACCTGATATCAGTTACATTGTCTTTACCTGTGAATTTCTATGTCTCATGGCTACATTCTCTGATATTATTTTGTATTATCCAAAGCATATTACGCTGCTATTTGAGCTGCATATAAGTATTTACAGTTTCAGAATATGCTCTAGGATAATCAAATGATATTCTGATCATTTTATAAACTTATTTATGGTTTTGTTACAAGCCCATATTTATACCTGATATGTTCATCATACAGGATTTGTACTTGTAGTTCGAATTCAACATTCATGTTCTACTTTTCTGATCCACCTTGCATTTACTATGCAGATACCACGCTTTGCATTTGAGAAATTCCCTGGCTCTGAGCCAATATTAACCACACAGATGAAGTCTGTTGGTGAGGCAATGGCACTGGGGCGTACCTTCCAAGAGTCTTTCCAGAAAGCTGTACGTTCACTGGAGACTGGCTTTGCAGGATGGGGTTGTGGACCTATCAAGGAACTTGACTGGGATTGGGAGAAGATAAAGTATAGCTTGCGGGTGCCTAACCCAGATCGTATCCATGCTATTTATGCAGCTTTCAAGAAAGGAATGAGGGTTGATGATGTCCACGAAATTAGCTTTATTGACAAATGGTTCCTTACAGAGCTCAAGGAGCTAGTGGATGTTGAGCAGTTCCTTGTATCAAGGAGCCTAGATCAGTTGTCAAAGGATGACTTGTATCAGGTGAAGAGGAGGGGTTTTAGTGACAAGCAAATTGCATTTGCGACTTCTTCATCAGAAAGTGATGTGAGATCAAGGCGTTTGGCATTAGGTGTCACTCCAACATATAAGCGTGTTGACACTTGTGCTGCTGAGTTTGAAGCAAACACCCCTTACATGTACTCTTCCTATGAATATGAATGCGAGTCAGCTCCAACCAATAGAAAGAAGGTGCTGATATTGGGTGGTGGGCCTAATCGCATAGGCCAGGGCATCGAGTTTGATTACTGCTGTTGTCATGCTTCATTTGCTCTCCGAGAGGTTTGTTTCTTCATAATTTATATCCATCTTCTTTAACTAATCTTTTTCAGTTTTCTTGGGGGGGTTCTCTACCCCTCTCTCCTTCTTAATATATCGATGTGCAGCTCTCCTGCGCGTTCGAGAAAAATAACTAATCTTTTTCATCAGTTGTGTTGTCTATATATCTGTATAAATGGATTCTTGTAGTGAGCAAAACCATATTGCATGTTTTCTTAGTCAACTACATTCTACCATATTCATTGGCGGAGCAACATTGTGTCCATACTGGGATGAATTTTCGAAGAACTTGTTTACTGCATGTGCATTGGCATGGATGCATGCATAGAATTTTCAAATGACCCTATGTTTAAGGCATGAGCACTACTGCACATCTGCATGTCTGCATGCATATATACTCTCTCCCTTGCGGTGATACGTGATACTCTTGGTGGTGTTGGGGAACACTCCTGCACATCTGCATGTCTGCATGCATATATACTCTCTCCCTTGCGGTGATACGTGATACTCTTGGTGGTGTTGGGGAACACTCCTCGATTTATTCTGTTTTTATCAACTTAGCTGACTGCTGGATCTGATTTTTTATTGACTTGGTTTGCTAGTTTAGCTGATGTGATGGGTATACTGATTCATATAGATCTTGTATGCACACATCTTTAATAATTCATCGATTTGTGTCATTATTTCTGATATGATTTATTGATATGTGGCTGTGTGATTACAAGAATATCGTTGTTGATTGGTTCATGACCAATTTTCCCCATTAGCATGTTGTTTTTTTATCGCTGGAATTTGTATCACTCCTTGTTGCTACAGTCTTTCACTGATAGTGCTAATTCCACCAGTACCGGTTGGTTAACCAATTTTCAAACCCATGTTCCAATACCTGTTGCAAAGCCAACTGCAAAAATGCTAACTATCCCACAGGCTATTCATTTTATTTTTCTTATATATGTGTAATTAATTCAACACATTAGTTTAGCTTTGCAAAATAGCACTTTGAATTGTATGTCAGTTTATACATTACTACATTAATTTGGGTTTTGACCATGCTCCGCCACTGATTATACGACCCGCTGTTTTTTCTTTATCACTTTTGATGATACTAAATGTTTTTTTCCCTTTTCATCTCTTTACAGGCTGGATTCGAGACTATTATGATGAACTCCAATCCTGAGACAGTCTCAACCGACTACGATACCAGTGATCGTTTGTACTTTGAGCCATTGACAGTTGAGGATGTATCAAATGTCCTTGATTTGGAGCGCCCAGATGGTATAATTGTGCAATTTGGAGGTCAAACTCCTCTAAAGCTTGCACTTTCTATACAACAGTATATAGAGGAGAACAAAATGGTTTCTGCTTCAGGCACTGGGAGTGTGAAGATATGGGGAACATCACCAGATTCAATTGATGCTGCTGAGGACCGAAAAAGATTTAATGCAATTCTTGAAGAGCTTGGGATTGAACAGCCGAAGGGAGGGATTGCAAGAAGTGAGTCTGATGCCTTGGCAATTGCCTCAGAAATAGGCTACCCTGTTGTGGTCCGCCCGTCATATGTTCTTGGTGGGCGAGCAATGGAGATTGTGTACAATGATGAAAAACTGATTAAGTACCTTGCAACTGCAGTGCAAGTAGATCCAGAACGGCCTGTTTTGGTGGACAAGTATCTAATTGATGCAGTTGAAATTGATGTTGATGCATTGGCTGACTCAGCTGGGAATGTTGTGATTGGTGGAATTATGGAGCACATTGAGCAGGCTGGTATTCATTCTGGTGACTCGGCATGCTCCCTGCCCACTAGAACAGTCTCAGCCCAGTGCCTAGAAGTTATCCGTTCATGGACCACAAAATTAGCAAAGCGTCTGAATGTCTGTGGACTGATGAACTGCCAGTATGCTATCTCTACTTCTGGCGAGGTGTTCCTGCTTGAGGCAAACCCAAGGGCTTCACGTACTGTCCCTTTTGTGTCAAAGGCAATTGGTCATCCGTTGGCTAAGTATGCATCATTGGTCATGTCTGGTGTGACTTTGGCTGAACTTGGCTTCACTCAAGAAGTGGTTCCTAAGCATATATCTGTTAAGGAAGCTGTTCTTCCTTTTGAGAAATTCCAAGGTTGTGACATTCTTCTCGGACCAGAGATGCGCAGCACTGGAGAGGTGATGGGCATTGACTACGAGTTCTCTGGTGCCTTTGCCAAGGCACAGATTGCTGCCGGACAGAAGCTCAACTTAAGCGGCACTGTGTTCCTTAGCCTGAATGATCTGACAAAACGGCACCTCGCTGAGATTGGACGTGGATTCCGGGACCTTGGCTTCAACATCATCGCCACATCTGGAACAGCCAAAGTGCTCCAGCTCGAGGGCATCCCGGTGGAGCCAGTTCTGAAAATACATGAGGGGCGACCAAATGCCAGAGATATGCTGAAGAATGGTCAGATTCAGGTGATGGTGATAACAAGCTCTGGTGACGCACTAGACTCAAAAGATGGCCTCCAACTCCGCAGGCTGGCCCTCGCCTACAAGGTCCCAATAATCACAACTGTGGACGGGGCACGAGCAACCATGGATGCTATCAAAAGCCTGAAGAACAAGTCGATTGAGACCCTCGCCTTGCAAGATTACTTCCAAACTGCAGATGCGTCGCCTGACTTGCAAGCAGCGGCACAAACCACCCCTTAGAGGCGTGCCTCTAATTCATGTAATGTGAACCTAGCACGAACCAAAACACATCCCATGTGGTATTATGTTTACTTGTTAGCATCCGTGCACCTGCTGCATGCATAATTGCTAAAAGGTGGGGATGACTAGCTGAGTACCAGTTACCATTTTTTGAGAACACTTGAATTTAGCATGAGCTGCAACCTGCAACACATGGATTAATAGGGAAGCAGGATGTTGGTTGCTGTAAGGTGCACAGTTTGTGTTTAATGAAACTTGGACATTCTTGGTGTGCACATCATATATGGCACTGTAACTTCTAAATGTTGTACTGTTATTTTCATGGAAGTGGAATCCCGGAATATTGTTTAGTACTTGTTATCTATGATAAAATACAAATTCACCTTGTCTGTACGACAACTAAAGTTTTTATCCTCTGTTTAGTCAAAAAGTAGTTTTTGGCCATAAGTCATATAATTAGGTCAACCATTGCAGTCAGACAGTGATCCAGGAACAATCTAATGCTGTTAAAATGTTACTATAGTAAATCTTTTGTATTTTATAGTAATGTTAATAATGTCTAGAAAAATAATTGGAAAACTTGATGGATTTGGGTGGGCAGCATTTGCAGTCTTGAGCCCAAGGTTGTTTTCATTTGTTGACTGGAAAAACCATGCGTGGCTTCGCCACCGCTTCCGTGAAGCGGGGCAGCTCATCTATACAAATCGTGAGATTTACAGTGGCGTTTCATCAGCGCTGAAGATCAAAGCCCATCTATACAAAGCATGTTTAGTACACTTTTGTTTTCAGACTGTTCCATCTCTGCATAATTGCTAGCTCATGCAAGTGCCTCGCCATTACACCAAGCTTATCATATTGTTTCAGCAGCTTCTCCACAGATTTCCCAAAATTTTAAATATGAAAAATAGCATTATGAGTTCATAATTGAATTTATGTTGCTGTAAAGCAAAATAGAGGTCAAATGAAGAGGGTTTTTGAGTGAACTAATCAAATCACCACCGTTTCAAAACAACAGAATTAATCGGCACAGAATTGGCGTGAGCGAGAACCAATGCCCCGTACATCTGCACCGCATCAAAGCTTTGATCCTGATGCGCAACCAATATTTGGAGCACACTTGAAGCAGCCACCGGGAGTAAAGTAATAGCTAGAGATTCGGAGTTGAGATTGAAAAAAGTTCACACAGATTAATAATTGAGACTGAAAATTTGGGGACTGATCTCCACGGAAGTCAGAGCTGCTGCATCTCACTATTCAGTAGCATTTCGTAATGCATGCAGGTTACCTGCACGGACATGGCTCGGTAGCTGCTTGGACACGCTACGCTGCCTGGAGGAGCACCATGCTCCAAGTCGAACTCGCTGTCCACTGCCCAAATCCGCACCACCGGTTCTCTAGCTACTTAGCTTGCATGTTCATGGTTTGGTAGATGTCCATTCTATTGGATATGCATGGCGTCATGGCGACCTTTAAGATGTTCATGGTTTCGGATATGCAGTTTGGTTTTCGATATGATGCTTCAAAAGGGAGGCAAGGGTGTATCATTGCTTTGCAAACTGGATTCTTATAATCGGAAAAGAAGGGAGGTGAAGGAGTGTTCTGCATGCATTCAACCACATGCCTGATTATGTGCACTTGTATTCTATGTATCAGATTTTTTTTTCCTTTTCGAAACGAAATCAATGCCGTTAACTTCAGGCTGATCTCAAAGTCATCAGCCACCACAGAACGTTTACATCGGTTCTGATCGGATCCCTGGGATATTTTGTAGCCCCCACTCAAATAGCCCGAATAGCTCTAGAGGAGCTAAACAGGAGGATTATTTGTGAGCTATTTGCAAATAGTCCATCCTAAAAAACTATCCCCTCAAAGGGATGCTATTTGAGGCTATTTCGGGTGGGGTCCACTAATTCTCTCTTTCTATTTTTTGTTAAAGTGGTATCCAAATGATTAGAAAAGTATTTTAGGAGCTAAATAGCTTTTGAATCCAAACACCTCAGAGGCTATTTTATTGAAAAGCTATCTTTTCAGAATAAATTTTAGTCCTTAAAATAATCCTTAGCTATTTCTCCAAACAGGACGTTCCTAAGGGACTGACTCCGGCCATGCTAGCTAGAGAATGGGCTACAGTCTAAGAGAATGGGCTACAGTCTAGAGAGTTACAGACTGGGGTAACATGCCGGACTCTAGCATCTGAAATGAAAGCATGCATACATGACAGGTTTAATCTCTATCAGTCTCTAGTCCCACACGTGATTAATCTATCTTCGGATAGCCATGAGCAGGACGCTGCCATTTTTAAGCCGGTCCTGCCAAGGCCTAGCAGGGTTGTACGCTACTGTCGCCTGCAATAGCGCCATCTCTTTCTTTCAGTCCAGAGCACCCAGAGGCCAGAGCAGAGTGATCAACAGAGTACCGCGCGTCCATCCGCCAAGCAAACACGTACTCTGACACGAAGCATTAGGGGATCTGATCGCATGGACGGATACACTGGGTGACGTGACGTGGACAGGTCCTGAAAACTTGCGCAGCAGCAAAGACTTGGACTTTTTCTCGGAGCCGAGCCTTTGCTCGCTGCTGCGACGGGAGGCGCTCGTGCCGATCGATCAGACGCGCATCCACACTGACCCACCCTGTGGTCAGTCAAACGTAGTTTCTGAAACTTTCAGAAAAAAAAAATGACTCGAAATCACTGAACCTCCATGCAGCGAGACTTGGAATATGGAGCCATCGTGATCTTATTACCGTGAGTGACAAACCTGGGAGTAGCTGGGAAACGACCAACAACGCTTTGCAGTACTACTATTATTGTTAGCCTGTTAGGAGGCAGCAGCAGAGGTCAATTTGTGTCGTGCAGTCAGAACCCAAGGTTTTAATCGTGTACGTACTACTTTGAAAACTCATTAATGTCCCTGTCATTGTAATCAGAGGGAGTCAAAAGTCACAAGTACAACACGGCATCGTGTACGTAAGAAACAAGTCCAAGGCGACATCGCACAAGGAGACACTGGAACTGGGACATCAAAAGGGCACCGGATTTTCAGAAATGTCACATGCTCCAGAGATCAAATGCTTTAGATCCCCCGTTTTTCAGAAATGCCATGCTCCGGTGATCAAATGCAAGTAGAACAGGTTCACACCAGACTGTAGACTTGCGGCACTACTGTACATTCAAGTACTAGAGCTCAAGTGGCACCACACAAGGAGACGCTGGAACTGGGATGATCAAAAATGCAAGTGGAACAAGTTGACAGCAGACCTGCAGAATTGAGATATACTCCGTATTGCACCAACATCCAGCCACTTGAGCTCTGCTTCACAAGATGGACTTGCTTGCGGCCTCTGCAAGTCAGAACTCGAGCTGCGTTCGAAAACAACGCAGAATTCCTGCTCCAAGACGCGAAGCGCGTCAGCCCAGGAGAGGGGGGGAAAGAAATTGCAAGTCAGAAAACACGCGCCCGGGTGCCTGTTTCGTCGCGTCCCCCTTTTCCTGCAGTTCCATTATTCACCACCCAGGATTGTGACGCCCTGAACTGACCTTCTTCAAAGATCTGATTCACTTTTGCCTTTCATTCAGGAGCGCCGCTGTTTTCATCTCATCACAATGGACAAACAAACCTCAGGTGTAAGCGAATCCACTCAAGATTTTAAAAGAAACCTCAAGACATTCTCTTATTATTCAGAAAAGAGCCTGCGGTGTTTACGCTCCTCTGGGAACGAACTGCAGGTTCAGGTTATAGTATACAGGCCTTGCAGCGTGTGGATTACACTTGTACAGCGTCAAAGAAGAAGAAAAAGATGAACAAACGTACAAAAGAATGAATTGTACAAGATCAAACAACATTCTTACACCAAACAACCAACAAAATTGTTAACCCTCATCATGCTCTAATCAGCTGGACGAACGAACGCTGCAACGCCTTGGAAAACGGCGCTGCGGCTGCGATCTGATCGGTGATCGGCCAGGCATGGCTCACCTCACTTGGCCTTGTGCTTGGGCAGCGTGAGCGCCACGGCCGGCGTCTGGAACCCCGTGAACTCCTGCCTGGGCGACCGCCTGCTGGCCGGGCTCGGCACCGGGAGCCTGGCGCCGGTCGGGGTCGGGAGCCCCATGTACTGCAGCCGCGGCGACAGCCTGACCCGCGGGCTGGGGCGCGGCGACGGGATCGGCGCCGGCAGCCTGAACGCCGCGCCCGGGGACGGCGCCACCCGCGGCGACAGGTTCACCTGCTCCAGGGCCATGCTCTGCACGTCGGCCGGGTAGTCCCGGAGGCAGCCGATGCGCGCGCCCGTGGGCGTCGACCACTTGAACGACGGCCGGCTCGCCATCACCTTCGGCCCCGCGGCGTCCTCGGCCTCCTTCACGATGTCCAGCTCGGGCAGCTCGACCGGCTGGCTCTCCACGGCCTCATCGTCGTGCGCGGCGGCTTCAGCGGTGGGCGCTTCGGCCTCCTCCGCCGGCTGCTCCGGCGCCTTCTTGAACGACGGGAACTCGTCGTCGTCGACCGAGCAGCGTTTGACGTCGGCGAGGTCGACGCTGTTCTCCTCGAGGAAGCCGATGAACTCCCGGAAGTTCTCCTCCGTCGGGAGGTAGTGGCCGCTGTAGGGCCAGATCGCCTTGAGGACGCCCTCCTTGGCGACCAGCCTCCCGGCGGCCGTGGTGGCGGCCCCGGACAGGAAGCTCGAGTGCTGGAACTTGCCCTTCCTCTTCTGCCCGACGTAGAGCGACCTGCTCGTGCTCAGCACGAAGATCCACTTGGACTCCTCGTTCGTGTTCACCAACTCCCCGCTCTGCTTGTACAGCAGCCGCCCTTCCTCCACGATGACTTCGTACGCCGCCCTCTCGTTCTGCGATTGGATCGGAGAAACGTTCAGATCAGAAATTAAGCTTGTGTTGTGTTGCAATTGCAATACAAATATACAATTGGGGATAGCTTTTTTTCTTTGAGATCTTTAGAACCAAGGAAGGATGTGTTGGGAGCAGGGGAGCACGTACCGGCCCGAGGTACATGATGAGCTGCGAGTAAAGCTTGCTTCTTGGGCACTTGGGGTGATGCAGGTCTCTCCCGGCGCCGATGTCCAGCCAGTAGAAGAAGGGCTCGTAGCTGGAGCTGGCGGACCAGATGTCGTAGTAGAGGTGGAGGTTGTGGCCGTAGCGGTGGCGCGGGTCAATCTAATCGAATCGACGAAGAAGAAGAAACAGACAGATGAGAAACATTTTTTTCCATCCAATAATCCAAGAAAAAAGTTACTGTAATAGTAAGAAACAAGAAGAGAAATGGACACAAAAGTAGGTCACTTACCGCCTCGAGCCAGTGCTGGAGCGCGAGCTTCTGCGCCTTGTCGTCCTTGGAGAGCCCCTTTCCGACCTTGGCGATCCTCTTGCCGGCCCTGGACCAGCGCGACGCGGCGGTCTCCTGCTTCTCCCCGTCGAAGAAGGAGATGGACTTGATGTTGAGGTAGACCGAGTCGTAGGTCTTCCACCAGAGCTCCTCGGCGATGATGGCGCCGTCGGCGAGGCTCCGGCGCGTGCGGTGGCCCTTGTAGATCTTCTGCAGCCTGGTGGCGGCCTGGTCGAGCTCCACGCGGGGGCGCGGGGAGATGAACTCGATCATGGCCTGCGCCGCCGCCGGGGACGCCCGCCGGGGGCTCGGCTGCGGCTGCGGCTGCGGCTGCAGCGCCAGGGTCCCCGGGCGCGCGCCGTTGATGCCGCCGCCCTTGCCCGCAGCGGGCGCCGGCTCCGGGTCCTGAGGCGTCACCTGCGCCTCCCAGTTCTTGAAGCTGAGGGAGCGCTCGAGGCCGCCGCGCGCCATCGTCTTGCGGGAAGGCGACGGCCTCAGCGGCGAGGAGCAGCCATCCCGGCGCGGGCTGTGCGGCTTCGGGGAGAGGAGGTGGTTGCGCTCTGTGTTGAGCAGCCTCAGACTCATCTCCCGGCGGGTCCCTCCTCCCTGAAGAGTAGACGGTGTCGTTCCTGCACGCGAATCATGGGCATGGCGATGATCAGCTTGGGGAACTACACAAGGATCGGTGGAAAATGCTTGGCCTTATAAAAAAAAAAGCAGCAGCTTATCCTGTGGAGAAGAAAAGTCGCAGGAATGCGACCAAACCGGAAGCTTGGCCTTTATTGCCAGCGCCGTACTACGGCAGGAGAGCATCCATGGAACTGTAACGGAAATAACTGGCGATAATTGGCATCAGAGGTTCAGAACATACCCAGAGAGCGGATGGGAGAATCGGAGGAGGCGGAGACGACGCGGGCCGGGGTTAGTTGCTTTGAGGGTTCAGGTGTTGTTGGTCCGTGATGGTACTCTCGGGGCGGGATGGGGGGCGCCTATATATACACGGGCGAGCGAGCGAGCGAGCTGCAAGGAGGCCATGGAGGCGGCCTGAGGAGCACGAGTCCAAGTTGCGCGCGCGTTGCGGGGGCAGGAACGGAACGGGGGCGTGCGCGAGACGACGACGACCGGGACCGAGCGGCTGGTCGTTGCCGCGCAAGCTGAGGTGGGCCGACGAAGCCTCCGCGTCCCTGCCTGCCTGGACTCGCACGTCAGCTGCCAGCCTGGTTTCAGCAGTCGGCCTCGCCTCGCCCGGGGCGCAGCAAATATCCGTACTGCGCGACAGGGATGCTCGGCGTTGGTTGGCCGGTTGAAGCCATCAACCGCGGCGGAAACACCAAACACGCGGTTGTAGTGGTAGTCCATGGATGGACAAGAGTCACACACAATGTTTTGTTACCGCGGCCCCAGTACATACAGTCAATCTTTGTTTCTTCCGTCCGCTGGTCGATCTCTTGCTTGGACCCAGAGACTCCCAGAGTTACCTGCCGCGTTGTCTCAGACTGAGCTCTATCATTTACTCGCTCCATCCCGTGTAATTCTATTTTTTTTCTAGATAGATTAGTGGTAGTGTGAAAAAACTTTTATGTTCTTATTTATTTGCCATATATGGTTAGTTTTGATATACAATCAAGTTTGACCACTTAATTAGGCAGGTAGCTGAGATCCAATCTATATAATTGCACTATTTATTGGATTTTTTTTAAATATAGAGTTGCATTTTTTTTCATGGGACGAACGGAGGGGATATGGTCCAAGCCACGATACAGCGCTCCTATGGATCATAAATAAGACCTGTTTTTTTAGCGTGGAAAATACATGTGGTTTGTTAGTATTTCAGTGTCATATATAAAGCTCATGAAAACATTTAGATTATTAGTACGATAAAAACCGTGGGGCTACTTCTTTATTAGCAAAAGGACCTTTCTGATGTACTGGGTTTTTATTACAAAAAGGAGGAGCAAAATATGCTCCATCAGTTCCCCCTTAAATAAATATATATGTGTTTATGTAATTTATATGTTGATATACAGATATATATAGTCATGTTGTGGAGGATAAAGCTGACACAAGGAGGCTGGACTTTTCACTGTTTCTCTCGCTACATGTCAAATTCCGCATCATCTGCTTTTACAATTATTTTTCCTTTCATGGATTGTTGACACGCCATGACATCTATCAAAATATACATATGCGTATCCTAATGAGCATGATCAACATGGTATTCTTGTCCGCGTTGCAATTATCTTAGATACTATCACTATCACGATGGCCCCTATGATGTGGCATTGATTTAGTTAAGTTTGCAATATCATGTGGCAATGCTTTAACTCTCAACTTCTCGGGTACTACAATACTGTGGGCCTTTCGCACATGCATCTTTTTGAGTCATCAAAAATATTTCCTAGAGGCGTGAGGCTTACATTTCTCTCCGGTAGAGAAGACCGCCAAAGTCAAAATGTCAAACAAAACAGAATACAGGGAGTAAAAACCTATAATATGTGACAACATCACCACTGGTTCCGTGCAGTTCTCTTCTACAAATGTTTTGCATTTAATTATACGAAATTATTATCCTCACTAGAAGGTTTAGAGTCATTTATAGTTTTAAAGGTTATTGAAGATGTATATTTTATAGAATTGAGAAGCTGACTCACAAGCTGCGTAGTACCTTTTACGCCACAATACGTCCATTTTCTTTTCCATTTATTTTTGAACATTTGAATACAATTTGCATAAAGCTTTATTATAGTTTTGGGCCCATCATACTTCAGACGATTTCATTCCGTTGAGTGTTTCATATCACTTGTCAATAATATTGATACCAATTCCAATCCTTACGAATATTATGTTAAAAAAGAAAATGTAAACACATCGATGATCCACGATGCATGTCGAGCCCTGCTACATTTCACATCTTTCACTCCATTCTGGCAACATGTTTAAACCTGGTTGCAGAATTGAGTCGTTTGCTCTTTGACGATGAACCCACAATCCGTGGCCGTATTTAATTACGATAGCAAAGCGAAAGAAGATGAGCCAGCAGCCTCATTTAGTCAGGATGTCGATTGGACTAAATGTGATAATGACCAGATGATAGATTGTTGGGTGTCAAGGAGGCTGGTTGCATCATATTAAAGAAACTGGCTGACTCTTGGTGTGCATAATCCATGCATCAATAATATGTGGGGCTCTACCCTAAAACAAAATATGTGGGGCTCTTTGTCTGTGTTTTTATCACATTAAAAGCATAAAAAGTATATGTGTTCACTGAGAAACTGTACGGCATTCTATTGACAGAATTGATTTTCACTTATATAGAAAGAGGTCATGTATATCTACCAAAATATATACTCCAAGAAGAGATTAGAACCCGTGCAGAGATTCTGGACGTGTTGGATTCGCGGGCACTGTCTGCTCCCCTTGGTTCTCTTGTCTCCTGCATGCGATGTGCTGCTACCATTACTCTGACCGTACGCCCGAATCCCACTTGATCGATGGGTTGCGCGCGCTCCTGCAGAGTTGTCAGTCAACCGGACTATTCTGCAGTCAACTTGGAGGTGGATCTGGAAATTCTGTGGAAATCAGTCGACGGCGAGCAGAAAGTTTGGTTTTCTCTTCAAAAAGAGGAAATTAGAGGCATGCGTGCATGGCAGGGCAGGGCATACTGGGCAGGCAACCTGCTGCGAAGCCACCACCTTGCGTTTCCATCTAGACTGGCACCAACCTACGTCTCAGTTTGCACAAAGTACATCAGGACATCAGGTGGTTTTTTTGAATGGATTTCTGGTTGTAAAGATTAGGGCCGTCGTGCAAGCAGAGTTGTGCAATGACCGTGAAGCCTGGAAGATCAGAACGTATGGCTTCCCCTGACCTGAGCGGCCGGCCAACTCTGCTCCTCATTTCCGAGCAGCTTCATGCTGCAACTTTTAGCCATTTGATTTTGGCATCTTCTTCCTTTTTTCCGCTTGTGGCCTCAAAGACCATAACGAAACTTGGCAGCAGTTTGAACTCTCCAGCGAAGTTTTACTACTTTGCCCAGTAAAACTTTCCCCCCAACGAGTAACTCGGCTCGAGACTAGTACCTGTGGCTAGTGGGCGAATTGGGCAGCTGGCAGCGTCGTTTGCTTAATTTGGCTGGTAGCCGAAACCGCCGGATGCGATGCTGCCGCGCCGCAGTACCGCACGTAGCTGTGGCCTGTGGGAACGGAACGGGAGATGGAGGAGGAGGAGGACGGGTCCGGTCAAGGACGCGTGCGCCCCCGCCGCGGCGGACGCGGAGACGATGAGGCCTTCCCGTTTTTTGTTGAACGGCGCGGCGGCCATATACTACTCTAAACGGAGGAAGAGACAAGGCACCACTTTTGCTTAAGCCAGATTAATTGCCGGGGTGTCTCCGCAGATCCAACTGCCCACTGCTCAGCTGCTGGAGCCTGGATACAGCTTGGTGGCCGCCTCAGCCTCGACGGCGCGGCACTGGTGCTCCCAGCCTCCCAGCAGGAGCGGCGGAGAGGACCACGCGCTGGCTGCAGAGTAGTCCAAGCTGTGGATGGACTACGCAAAGGAGGGAGCGGTCGGCCGGTCGCTACAGCCACCATTGGAGCTAGCGACGCTGTTTGCAGTTTCGCACAGTGAGCGCGCTATTGTTTGAAGCAAGCAGACAATTCAAGCTGACCAATAAATGTCCGTACTGCACCACAAGGACTGTAGCTAGGCTCGAGAGATCACGACCACGATATCAGGCTGGATTGCATTGACAGGTTACGGATGGAGGTACAGTAATAGATCGTCATCATCCTAATACTCCCTTTATAATCCAACTTATTTTTTAAAATATTTTAAATTTAACATTTTATAAAATATAAACGCAATTATCTAGACTAAATTTTTATATCTTTTTCGATCCCTGGTTATGCATACACGCCGTTACAGCTAGATGGTGCCAGCAACTAGAGTTACCGAGGTATCTTTTATATATATAAGTAAAATGCATCATCATTCTTTAAACTTGACTTGATGTGTCATCCAATGCACATTCATATCATCAAATTTATTAATCATATCACATGAGGGTCAAATCATAGTTGCACCTAAATCAAAAGTATATAATTCGTTCAAATACAAAAGTATATAAAATATATACACGCAAAAAAATATCATAAAAAAATTACTTGTACCAATATATTGAAATATAATATATTTGTATGAAAAGGTATATGATAAAATTTGTAAAAAAAATAGAAAAAAAGAAATTTTGGAGGAAATATTGGAAAAAAAAACATTCGGGCATAAAGTTCTGAAACAAAATTTTGGAGAAAAGTTATTTAAAAATATAAGAGTTGAGCCCACAAATTAAAAAAAATTTGGACCCACATGTAAGCTCCACATCAGCATAAAAATTAGTAAGTTTGACCATCTAAATGTGCAATTTAATTAACCAGTAGTATTTTTGTATAAATAATAGCATAGAGTGATGAAGTGAAAAGAGACGTTCCCCATATTAGCGTATAGACACAAACAGATAGGGGTGTAGATGCAAAAGCTCATGGAGCATCGACCATGGCCAAGGACCTCTGGCCGGCCATCTTGCTGGCACTCCATTAGCCTAGGGTCGTGGTTGACTGGTGCGAGGAAGAAGCAGCTCGTCGAGGCGGCCACCATGGTACCGTCGGCTTGGACTGGCGCTCCCTGACGACATCAAGTTGCGCGGCGCGACGCTCAACCCAATAGGATAATGATTGTTTATTTTGGATAAAAAGATTATTTAATTGAAAAACAAAATTCAAAAAGAATATGGAAATTGTTTTGAAGCATAGAAAGATATCCTCATGTATCCGAAATTATCCAGAAAAATCTTGGAGATAAAATTGGACACGACGAACCCAAATAAATAATTTGAGGCTAGTTAAAAGGTTGTCTGGAAGCTTCCAGAAAATATTGGATTTTCTCTAGAAAATTGAGAATAAAAGCCTGAAAAATTTCTGAAAAATTCTCAGAAGATTTAGAAATTGGGTAGAAATATTTGAAAAGATATTCACATCCCAAAATTGAAATTTTGGGGTGTGACACTATCATAATGGCTGCTATGGCTTGGTGTTATATTTAATCTATTTTATTTATTTGAGAGTAGTTGCAATGTCTTTCAACAATGCTTTGACTCTCAATTTCTTTGATAACACAATATTAGCAGCAACTCTACATGAAGTATCAATATGATTGAAATACTTAGTAGAGGTGAAAGTGTCATGATCTCTGTCATAGAGACTGTGTAGGGAAATCAAAATGTCAAATTTAGATCTCCCAACTATCATGATAGTGCAATTTTCGACTTTGAAGTACAAAATTGAACACCGAGCACCTTGCAACTATAGAACCCGGACAAATTTGTTCCTCTAGCTAGTTTCAAATGTGAGTTTCCATTTTCTAGTAGCGTTCAGGCAGAGCAAAGAATAATTAAGCGGTTGGACTTTTCTTGATTATCATAGTAGGTTGAACTTCCTACTAGCATTAATTAGAATATAGGCTTATTTCAACTAGTGTCTAATTGCTGACATACCGAGATATATGTCTGTATTATGCATATGTACTTGACTATGCTCAATATTATATTTCTTCGTACTAGTTCTATCTTAAATACTATCATGGTCATGCACAATGGTTGTTGTGGTCTAGTGTTAATTTATTTATATTTCTTTCTTTAGTTGAGAAGAGTTGCAATGATATTCCGCAATGCTTTGACTCTCAACTTCTTTGATAATATAGTATTATCAACAACTCCGTTTGAATCTTTTGTATTATTGAGATACTTAAAGAGGTAAAGTCTTATGATTCTCTTTGATAGAGACTAATTAAATGCAGAAGTTGAAATGTCAAGCAACCAGGAACAAACTTCTAATATATTTTTTGGATTTTTGCTATGGTACTCCGAGATGACTATGGACCATCCATTTAAATAGAGTTGGATGGATATTATCATATTACCTCCTATGATGTAATATGAGAAATATATTTATATTTTTTTATTTTGAAAAATAGGAAAAACATCTTGCGATTAGATCTAAAAATATGCATATATTGTTGATCATCGATCCATTGACTAATATTATTAAATTAAAAAAAACTAGAAAAGCCAACTAAAAGAGGTGTTGTTAGTTGGCCTGCTACCGTGCTTTAGAGAGAAGATGATTTTTCCTTTAATTATTTTTTCCCCATACAAATTAAGGTTTAAGATTTAGTTTATCTTTTACCTCCAATTTATATTTATGAGAGGTGTAGAAGGAAACTGGAGTTGAATCCGGATCTCCTAGCTGAGATTGAGCTTGAGCTCCACTAACCAGCAGCCTCGAGAGCACATGTGGGACATCCGCACACAGTGACTGAACGTGTCCTGGTTATTTTCTCCACATTCATTTCAGTTATCTCTATCTCTGCCCGCCAAATGCTGCTACCGGCAACCTGTTAATTAGAAGGCGCTGCTGCTGCAAAATTAAGCGTATCATTTTTTTTTGTCACAAGTAATAATTCGATCTATCAGCCCAGCAGCAGTATTAATGATGAACCAGCAGCAGCCGCATTTGATTGGGATGTCCGATTAATGGCGACAACTAGACGATTTGATTGATTGTTTGGATGGGATGCTAGTAGCTACTAGCTGCCTCTATTAAAAACTGATTGACTTTGTTTATGCATGCACCAACGGTGGAGTGAGCTCTTTGTTTGCTTTTTTGAAAAATTCAAAACACATAAAAAAGACATGATTAGAGAATAATCAAGATGATACTGACTGGATTGATGTGCATAGATACATAGAAAATGGTTTACTAGCTAGTACTCCTTAATTATATTTGCAACATGAAACAGCAGCGCCGGTATCATGATCAGAGCCACATCCAGCGGTAGAATCCTTTGTCTTTGGGACGGCAAGCATGATTGAGGAATTACTAGATGATGACAGATAGATTAACAGTGCAGGCTTGTGGTCGTTGCTCGGTGGCTTCCTAAAGAGAAAAGGGATGATAGGGATAATCACCTGCGTCAACAGTCTCAGCCAGTACCTCATTTCTGGTCGTAGTTAGGAGGTCGTGAGAAGCACAATCATGCAGAAACCGGAAGATCAGGGAGGAACGGCTTCAGCTGAGAATTGAAAGCAGCCGGACGTACAGACTTTGCCAATTCCTCATTCCTGAGCTGTTTCATGCCGCAACTTTTGCCGGAGCAATTTGCCTGCCTTTCTTTTCCTTCGTTCTCACAATAAGGAAAAGGAGTCATAAACATAACACGGACGTATTGAGACCGTCTGATTATTCCACGAACTGTAGTCTTTTTAACATCCAACCTGGTGAGCCCTTTTGATGTTCTCCAAGGCTTGAAAGAAAGAGACACGGCAGAAAGGTCGTGTTGGACGTGTTGGAATCGGCATTAATTGCCTGTGCCTTGGTCTAATGGTTCTTGTTTGGTCTTCCTGGTCGGCATGTGCTGGTGCTGCTACCGTACGCTGGAATCCAAGTTGATCGACAGCTGCTGTGGAACTGTGAGTCAATATACAATTTTCCAGTCAACGTGAAGGTAGACCTGGAATTTTTGTGGAAAGTTCTTTTTCTGCTAAAAGGAACAAAAATTAGAGAGAGAGAGAGAGCTGAATGATGAGGTTGCAAAAATCAAAGAGAGCATTTTCATTTGCATGCTTGCATGACGGACAAAGTTAAGAGTGAGTTTTATCACAACATCTTCAGTAGATTATTCATTATATATAAAAAAAACATTCCCCACCTATTGATTCAACTTGAGCATCATATCTAGATGCCTAACGTGCATGGAGCTACGATAAGCGGTTTGACTTGGCGTAGTCTTTAATATCACACTTTAACTGTTAGTTCGTGTTATAGTAGGCACAAAAGGTTGATCACTAGAAAATATTTCTAAATATAAATCTAATGGACGTGGTAATCATTTCTGTAGCATAGAGTTTTCATATAGTTAGGCACATTACTAGTGAAAGATAACAAAGTTTGAATATTGAATGCACGCCTTATCATACTATGGGATGAAGAGAATGATATTTAAAGATGACACGAGTAGCTTTGTATCTAAAGTTGTTTTATAGTAATGCGCTTTTGCTATGTGTTGCACATATATAAGAAACTAAAGCTATTTTTTTATCTTAAAGACCGTAGTTGTGCCTGTTAGAAGATAGAGTTTGCATAGGTTAGAGATACAGACCATGAGCCTCACGTAATCTCTGTTGTGTTCAAAGGAGTTGCGTCTCCTCATCTTGCTGTAGAGGTCACGGACCCTACGATGTAATCTGTCATATATATATATTAACACGAACTGACCCATGGTGATCATCAAGATCAATCCATCTTACATGGTATCAGAGCCAAGATCGGGAAAAGATGACAAGTTCATCTACCTCCTCCTCCACGCTTTCCTCCACCACCTCCTCCTCAATGCAATCTACCATGGCTAGTTCCTTTGCATCGATTCCCCTCCATCATGCTATCACAATTCGTCTTACCAAGACCAATTACCTTCTATGGCATGCTCAAATCCTCCCCTACCTGCGCAGCAATGATCTGCTTGGGTACGTCGATGGGACCGTCGAAGCACCATCCCGCTTTGTCGCTTTGTCGACGGACGCCGGCACCACTTAGGTGCCTGATCCGGCCTATAGGATCTGGTTCAATGAAGACCAGCATGTTCTCTTCGGAATCCTCTCCTCGTTGAGCGAGGACATACTGGAGGATGTGATCTCCGCGATGACAGCAGCAGAGGCGTGGTCCACTTTGGGTCGCATGTTTGCCTCAAGATCCAAGGCACAAGTTGTTGAGATTCGCATGCAGCTTGCTAATCTAAAGAAGAAAGGCTATCGGTCCGCCTTTGATTACTACCGCAAGGTCAAGAGCCTTGCATCTACTCTCAAGGCTGTCGGCAAGGAGCTTCGTGATGATGAGATTATGATGTAGCATTGGTCCGATCTTTCGATAGGTATTGATAGATTTGATTGGTGGAGACTCGACGTTGGCGATCCGGGCTTCTAATCAGACACGATTCGAAGTCCTGCAACCGTTACACCACTGCTCCTTGGTTATCAACCAAGCACAACTTGATTGAGCTCGCCTAGAAGGCTATCCTGCAAGCGAATCGAAAAACACTAGCAAGAGAGGGTAAACACGCAATTTCACTAGATATGTATGAAGCAAATCACGAGATGGGGTTCGAGTTCGAATCACAAAAGGACTGATCGCCACAGTGGTGAAGAACAAGAACAGGGGCCCTGAATTCACAGCAAAAGGACTCGACGTCACAGTTACAATGAACAAGATCTGTTTCTCAATGGAAAACTAGACTAAACAAAACCTGAAATCTAATATGCGGCAGCTACTGAGTTTATAACAGCAAAGGGGGCGTCCTAGGGTTGGGAGCGACCAAGGGGGGGCGCCCACAACATGGGCTTAAGGCCCGACACGATACAAAGCCTGAAAAGGCCCAAAACAGGTGATGCAGCACCTTATGCGGTCACATAGAATGATCTATGAACCTTCTAGAGCTGGGATCAGAACCAAAGAAGCGTCTCGTCGTCAGCTTTTCAACGCATCCAAGATCACCTCATTTGGACGCCGTATGAGGGAGATATCACCGTTCCGGGGCAGGGCTATCGGCTGAATCCGAACCGAACTCGCAGTCCAAGTTGGCGACGACTTGTAGCTCATTGATGAGCCGGCTCGTGCATGTCCAGCGTGGTGATGTCCTCATCATCCTTCCCTTCTTGAATTGGAGTCATCCTCGACTTCATCCCATCGTCAAACTCCTGCAAAAGGTTAGGAACAACATGATGCAAATTGCTAGACATAGTATTATCATCATGTGAGGTCAAAGTATATTTGCAACGCATAGTACAACATGGTGAACCATCAACATAATCTATAGCATTCAGAGATGTCTAAGCAAGTAAAGCACCTCCCTTCAACTTAATTTCTTTGGATGGATCGCTACGAGTGTCTAAAGTATCATCATTCTTACAAATTTCAGCAAGCTCTTTGTCATGTTTAATAATTTCAGCAGGTGTTAAAGGAAGCAAAATAATTTTCTTTCTCTTATGCATCAAAGTATATGTATTTGTTCTACCATGGTGTAAAGCATCGGTATCATATTCCCATGGACGACCTAATAAAAGCGAGCATGCTTGCATAGGTACAACATCAAAATCAGCATAATCATGATATGACCCAATAAAAAAGTGTATTCTTGCTGATTGAGTTACCTTTGCCTTACCACTATTGTTGAGCCATTCAAGATGATAAGGTTGCGTATGAGCACGCGTAGGCAAACCAAGCTTCTTGACCAAATCTGAACTTACCAAGTTGTTGCAACTCCCACTATCAATTATTGTACGAACACGACAATCCTTGACAATGAGAAACATGTTGAACAGGTTGTGGCGTTGTAGTTTCTCCAGCTCGTGCTCAATTTGTGTACTCAACACACGCTGCACAAGAATAGACTTGTAACCCGCAGCAGTAGTCATAGAATGAATGGCCTCTTCTTCTTCTCTCTCCAAATCTGCACTATGGTCAGCAACAAGAGCCAAATCATCCTCAACATCACTAGCACTTACATACCCTCCATCATTAGTAGCATTGAATGCACGGCGACTTGGGCAATCCTTCATGACGTGTCCCATGCTCTTGCAGCGGTGGCACACAATGTTGGTGGAGCGGCTCGATGAAGAACTAGTGGAAACAACCTTCTTCTGTTGTTGGGGCTGCACAGAAGACACATTACTCACCTCGGAAGTAGGTGTAGTAGCGGCAGCAGCAGGCGGTGTTGTCGCTGGTGGCGTAGCAACAGGCACCTTGGGCTTGTCGACGTTCAAGCGTGGCGGAAAAGATCTTACAGTGGTAGATCTGAAAGCCTGTTGATGTTGTCGTCCCTGTACTTCTCGTTCATCCTTGAGAGCAAGATGATACAATTGGTTGACCCTTGTCCAATCTTTATAATCAAGTATATCATGTATGTCACGATGCAAACCACCAAAAAATCTAGCACAAAATTGTCATCATCCTCATGTATGTTACAACATTCTAAACTAATGATTAGCTCCTGATAATATCCCTCTACCCTCTTATCTCCCTGTTTTAAGGATTACAACTTTAAACGCAAATCACGTTGATAATAAGGAGGAACAAAATGAGATTTCATACGTTATTTTTAAGCATTCCAAGTTTGAGGTAGAGCATTGACATTGTTAGTGCAAAGATCATTCCACCAAAACAGAGCAAAACTAGTAAACTCACTAGTAGCAAGTCTAACTCTATGCTCAGCAGGAACTAAATGAGAATTAAACTTTTGTTCAACAGCAAGTTCCCAATCTAAATAAGCCTCTGGATCAGCAGTACCGGCAAAAGGAACAATGGTAAACTTAGGTTTAACAAAAGGATCATTATTATTACCACGATTATGATTACCTCCCATACCTCGATGATTGCGCCGAAGACGATCAACATCAACATCAACATCATCGTCCTCATCTTCCTTAATTGGAGGTAGTCGTTGTTCAACATGTTCAATCCGGGTGAACAAAGTGTTAATAGTCTTCATCATGTCATCAAACTTCTCGGTGATGTAGGTGCGCTGGTCATCAAGATGCCTTGTAAGATCATCCTTGGACACACACTCATTGAAGTCCGAAGGGGACTCCGCTTCTTTCCTTGATCCTGACATGGTTAGAAAACAGAAAAAGATAACACAAAGGTATTATCCCTATCAACCAACAGCTATTTGGTGGTGGTGAAAGTCGAGTGCAAAATCTCAAACGGCTTACCACCGTCTTGCAAGTGTTCTTACCAAAGCCTAGCAGGGGTACAATCTATTGTAAGCTTGAGTGTCACAGTTGCAAGTTGAACCTATGCTAATCAGAAGTATATGTGGAGCTTGAACATGCACAATATGGTAGCAAGGGATTATCAATAATCGCAACAGATTAGCAAAGTTCAATAAGTATTCAAAGTACTAGTCACAGTTGCTGGCTAAGAGGTGTCCCTAGGCGTAGCACAACAAGTTTGAACAAGAACGATGGAAAGAGTTCAAAGAAGTAGCACACAACAACTCTGCCAAAGGGGTTTATCTTTTTCCTGAATTTCCAAAAGCCACTAGTAGGAATTAAGATTTTTTCTTATTTTTTCACTATTTTTTTATTTTTCTCTGAACAAGGATCACAAGATATGGAACCACAAAAATTGGGACCTGAAACAGAGGTCAGATGTGGTCTACAGAAAAACAAACACGTTCTTTGGAAATCTGAATTCAACTTGAATGATTTTTTTCTTTATCTTCCCTATTTTTTTTTGAGTTTTTTGAGAATCCAAACCATACTTAGTATTGTTTGGGTATGGCCCAAATGTAGTGACGAATCTTCTGTAAAAAATTGAGCCAAAACGGAGCACCGAGCGAAAAGTTATGCCTATTTTACTGAAGGTACCTCAAGTTATGGTTTTCAGAAGGCACAACTCGGCAGAAACTACGGCGGTGGTTAGGGCAAACCTTCCCTACCCAAACACGGCTGAGCAAGGCTTCTCAACAACAAAACCAAGGGCACAATCTTCCCTGGTATGTAGCAAGCAATAGGTATTCGTCAGATGAAACAAGGATCAGGTATGCTCTGCAAAGGCGATCAAAGCGGCTCGCAACCTAGCTAGGGTTGGCGCGGCGAGAGTTCACACAAGGCGGCTCGCGGGGCAAGTCAAGTAATGTGGTGGCTCGACTTGTTGTATGGCTAAAGTGGATGGGATAGCGGCGGAAACAAACAAAGAGCGACGGGCGGTTGACACTACGACGACGAACACGACCTAAACCAGCAACAAGACTCGACCACAGATACAAACTGAACAAAGTGAAACTGAAACGAAATTGCAAGGCTAAAGGGGTGATAGGACTGTGGAAAGTGTAATTTTTCTTTGGCTTTTTGTGGACTGTAGGTAAAGACACGAGATGAATCTAAAAGGGAACACGAAGTCATACCTCACGGTAAACCTGAATCCTGATACCACTTGATGTAGCACTTGCCCGATCTTCTGATAGGTATTGGTAGATTCGATTGGTGGAGACTCGACGTTGGCGATCCGGACTTCTAATCAGACACGATTCGAAGTCCTGCAACCGTTACACCACTACTTCTTGGTTATCAACCAAGCACAACTTGATTGACCTCGCTGAGAAGGCTATCCTGCAAGCGAATCAAAGAACACTAGTGTCGTCGTCAAGATTAGCGGATCAAGACTAAGACTAGTAAATTTCTTTTATGCGCGTAAGGCTTCGGATGGTGGCGTGGGAGACACGGGGTTTAGACTGGTTCGGGCAAGGAGAAGCCCTACGTCCAGTATGAGGAGCTGCTCTGTTGCCCACGTGGGGTCTGTAGTAGGGGTTACAGGAGGGCGAGAGAGGGAGTTGGTCCCAAGTCTCTTGGGTGTGCGCTGGTGCTCTAATGGTGAGAGAGTGTGTGTCCTTCTCGCCGGAGAAGAGAGAGAGTCCGTCCGTCCGAGATCCTCCCCGTCTCAGGACCCCCGGTCCTCCTTTTATGGCGCAAGGGGAGCTCGGGGTTACCGATGAGCCAGGCATGAGGAGGAGTCAAAGAAAATAAGTTACCCCAAGTAAAATATAATACAAGGGGAAGGACCGAGTCCCCGGATCGCCGTCCCCCGCTCCGGCTTGCGGCTCCTGTCAGCGCGTCCACCGGAAGAGGGCGGCCGCCTCCGGATCCTGTCGACGATTTCCCTGGTGGCTGTTGCCGCCAGGCATGATGATGGTGTTCGGTCGTGTCATCCATGCCCGTCGGGGAAGGCGGCAGATCCTGTTACCTTGCTGATGGCCCGTAGGACGCGGACATCGCGTCTCTGTCGCCGGATGTGTGGGGCGTGAGGACGGGCGGGGCTTCCTCCCGTGACGGGCGGCGCAGGCCATGAGTGCCCTGTAGCGAATCGGGGAAAGCTGTGGCCACTGTAGCCTGTGCTAGGCGGTCATGCTTGGGTACTTGTGACGGGTCACGTCGGGGGCGCGGGCGCCTTTCTGCGCACCAGAGCCGCGGCGCATTTATGGCGAGATCGGCAGGGGGCCCACGAGATCCGCACTTCTATCTTCCAGTCTGCGCCCAAGGCGGATACTCGTCTTGTGGGCCCGGGTGAGTCCGACCCCCTACGCCCTAGGTCGGGCGAGGCGGAGCCTTGTGGCGAGGGGTCGGGCGCTCCCGACCCTGGGACCGCGGGTCGGGCGAGGCGGAGTCTGGCCGTCGAGGGGTCGGGAGCGTCCGACCCCGAGGCACTTGGTCGGGCGAGGCGGAGTCTGGCCGTCGAGGGGTTGGGAGCGTCCGACCGCGAGGCACTTGGTCGGGCGAGGCGGAGCGGGGCGCTCCTCTCCCACGTTGGGCCAACGGCGGCCGCCGTTGCCGCAGGTGGGCCCGGGCCTTCGTGATCGTTGTTTTGATGGTTATTAGGAGATCGTTAATATTTCCCCCCAACAACTAGCAAGAGAGGGTAAACACGCAATCTGAAATTGCAGATGTGTATGAAGCAAATCACGAGATGGGGTTCGAGTTCGAATCACCAAAGGACTAATCGCCACAGTGGTGAAGAAAAGGGCCCTAAATTCACAGCAAAAGGACTCAACGTCACAGTTACAATGAACAAGATCTGTTTCTCAATAGAAAACTAGACTATACAAAACCCGAAACCTAATGTACGGCAGCTACTGAGTTTATGACAGCAAAGAGGGCATCCTAGGGTTGGGGGCGACCAGGGGGGCCGCCCACAACATGGGCTTAAGGCCCGACACATACAAAGCCTGAAAAGGCCCAAAACAGGTGACGTAGCACCTTGTCATGGTCACACAGAATGATCCATGAACCTTCTGGAGCTGGGACCAGAACCAAAAGAAGCGTCTCATCGTCAGCTTTTCAACGCATCCAAGATCACCTCACTTGGACGCCGTATAAGGGAGATATCGCCGTTTCAGTGCAGGGTTGTCGGTTGAATCCGAACCGAACTTGCAGTCCAAGTTGGCGACGACTTGTAGCTCGTTGATGAGGCCGGCTCGTGCATATCCAGCGTGGTGATATCCTCATCAGATTATCTCTTACTTACTTACTGGCCTTGGTCCTGAATATGATTCGTTTGTTCAGTCCATGACCACTATGCCTGGTGATCCTACTCTTGATGACATCTACGCGCATCTCATGGCGTTCGAGCTTCGCCAGGAACACCACAATGCTATTCTACAGCAGTAAGGTGCTTCTTTTGCTAATTTTTCTGGGCATGGCAATAATCAGAGAGGCAACGGAGGAGGTCGGGGTCAAGGCAGCAACTCCAACCGTGGTGGTGGACGTAGCAACCATGGCCGTGGTTCCGGACGTGGCTCCGGAAATCAACAGGGCGGTCGTGGTGGTGGTAGTTCTAGCACTCGGCCTGTATGTCAAATTTGTCACAAGGAGGGACACACTGCAGTCAAGTGCTAGTATCGTCATGACTATCAAGATGAGCTTCCATCGGCACACATAGCTACTTCATCATACAAGGTGGACACTGATTGGTATACTGACACATCGGCACACATAGCCTCTCCATGCGCCAGAAGTACCAAGGTGGTGACACTGTCCAAGTCGGCAATGGCTCAGGTTTGCACATTAAACATACTGGTCATTGCAATATTAATACTACTGCCAAATCTCTTGCGTTGAATCGTGTTCTTCATGTTTCTCAAATTTCCAAGAATCTTATTTCTGTCCATAAGTTAACACGTGATAATAACGTTTTCTTTGAATTCCATCCCGATCGTTTTATCATCAAGGATCAGGTGTCGAAGAGAAAGCTCCTGAAAGGCAGATGTAAATCGGGCCTCTACCCTATCAAGTCATCCTTAGTAGAGTCATCAAAGCAAGCTTTGGTTAGCCCTACCATTAGTAGAGAACAATGGCATGCCCGTCTTGGACATCCATCTTCTCAAGTAGTGCAGTATATTTTGCTCCTTAATAATCTTCCTTGTCATAAAGAGTCTCAAAATTCGGTGTGTAATGCATGTCAGCTTGCAAAGAGTCACCAATTGCCTTACTCTAGTTCTATCCATGTGTCAACCTCACCTCTTGAACTTATATTTTCCGATGTATGGGGTCCAGCACCCAAATCTATTGGAGGTTATAAATATTATGTGTCTTTCATTGATGATTTTAGTAAATTTTCGTGGATATATTTGATGCATGATAGAACTGAAGTTCAGCGCATTTTTCTGCAATTTCAAGCCCATGTTGAGCGCTTTCTTGATAGAAAAATCAAATGCGTGCAATCTGATTGGGGAGGGGAGTATCAAAAACTTCACAATCAGTTTTTCCTCTCTCTTGGCATAGCTCATAAGGTTTCATGTCCGCATACACACCAACAAAATGGCTCCGCTGAACACAAACATAGACATATCGTTGAAACTGGTCTTTCTCTTCTAGCACATTCATCTATGCCTATAAAATTTTGGGATGAGGCTTTCTTGACTGCTACGTACTTGATTAATCGCCTTCCTAATCGAGTAATCGATAATACCACACCCCTTGAGAGGCTTCTTAAAACTCCTCCTAATTACTCATTACTTAAAGTATTTGGGTGTGCGTGTTGGCCCCATCTTCGACCATATAATCAGCACAAGCTTTCTTTCCGTTCCACGGAATGTGTTTTTCTTGGGTATAGTTCTAGTCACAAAGGATATAAGTGTCTAGATGTTGATTCTGGTCGAATTTATATTTCAAGGGATGTGATTTTTGATGAAAAGATTTTTCCTTTTGCTAGACAGCAAGATCTGTCTCCTAGTTCTTCCACTGGTGATTCCATAAATACCAGCTTACTTCCTACAAAATTATTTGGCAGCAGTATTAATAGTGTAAATGATCGTATGGGTGAACCTGTGGCTACTAATCCTTTGTCCACACAGAATCTTGCAGCTGGACCCCCTTCAGCATCGGTGCCTTCTATTGCTCCTTATACTGAAGGAGTTCAGCATTGCTCCAGTTCTCCACGAGGTGGGCAGGAGACAGCGCAGGAACATGACTTGTTGGGTGTTCATTCACTGCCTGAAGATGCTGTTGCTCCACCAGCACTTATAGAAGCTGTTGATGTTCCTTCGGTTACAGATGTTGCTCCTTCGGATACAGATGATGCTTCTGCTCCTCCAGCATATGGTACTAGGCTGCAACGTGGTATTCGGCAACCAAAAATACGTACGGACGGTACTGTGACTTATTCTGCAGTTGTTAAGAATTCTGAAGTTGAGCCTACCTCATATAAAGAAGCGATGCTTGATTCTTTGTGGCGACAAGCAATGGATGCTGAATTTACTGCTCTCCAGAAAAACAAGACTTGGCATTTGGTACCTCCTCGGGATGGTCTTAACGTTGTTGATTGTAAGTGGGTCTTCAAGATAAAAAGAAAGCCCGATGGAAATATTGATTGCTATAAAGCCTGATTGGTTGCTAAAGGTTTCAAACAGAGGTATGGCATTGATTATGATGACACCTTTGGTCCTGTTGTTAAACCAACAACTATTCGAGTACTTTTGTCTCTTGCTGTTTGTCATGGTTGGAGTCTACGACAAATTGATATACAAAATGCCTTCTTGCATGGGACATTGACTGAGGAGGTATACATGCGTCAACCCCCAGGATATGAAGATTCTAGTTTTCCCAATCATATTTGTAGACTTGATAAGTCACTTATGGTTTCATGATTTGGGATTTGTTGCATCTAAAGCTGATGTTTCACCTTTTGTATTCAGCAAAGGAGGTGTTCACATGTACGTGCTTATCTATGTTGATGATATCATCATTATTAGCTCATCCACTTCGGCTACTGATCGTTTATTGCTGCAACTTCAAGAAGACTTTGCTGTCAAAGACCTTGGTAACCTTAGCTATTTTCTTGGGATTGAAGTAACCAAGTTATATGACGGTATTTTGCTTACACAAAGGAAGTATATTTCTGATTTGTTGCAAAGAACAAATATGGTGAAGGCTAAAGGTGCTTCTACTCCAATGGCAAGTAACCAAAAATTGTCCACGCATGAAGGTGTTTTGTTATCTGAAGAAGATGCCACTAAATATCGTAGTGTGGTTGGAGCACTGCAGTATCTAACTCTCACTCGACCTGATATATCATATTGTGTTAACAAGGTCTGTCAGTACTTATCTAATCCTACAATTGATCATTGGACAGCAGTTAAAAGGATCCTACGATATTTGAGTGAGACATCAAGCATGGGACTAGCTATTCGACGATCTACTTCTTCTTTGTTAAGTGCCTTTTCTGATGCTGATTGGGCTGGAAGTACAGACGATAGAAGAAGTATAGGAGGATATACAGTATTTCTTGGTCCTAATCTTGTGTCCTGGTGTTCTAAGAAGCAACCAACAGTTTCTAGGTCTAGTACCGAAGCCGAGTACAAGTCAGTAGCCAATGCCACAGCAGAAATAATTTGGATACAAGTTTTGTTGAGAGAACTTGGTATTCATCAGTCTAGACCTCCTACCTTGTGGTGTGATAATATTGGAGCTAAATATCTTTCTGCTAATCCGGTTTTTCATGCTCGTACAAAGCATATAGAAGTGGATTATCACTTTGTTCGAGAAAGGGTTGCTAGTAAAGAGTTGGATGTACAATTTATTTCTTTAGGAGATCAAGTTGCTGATATTATGACGAAGCCGCTACCAGTGCAATTGTTTCAGAGGTTTCGGCGCAATCTAAACTTGCTGACACCAAGTCCAGATTGAGGGAGGGTGTTAGAAGATAGAGTTTGCATAGGTTAGAGATAGAGACCATGAGCCTCACGTAATCTCTGTTGTGTTCAAAGGAGTTGCGTCTCCTCGTCTTACTGTAGAGGTCACGGATCCTACGATGTAATCTGTCATATATATATTTACACGAACTGACCCATGGTGATCATCGAGATCAATCCATTTTACTGTGTCGATGTCCAAGTCGATATGAAATTTCAGATAACAATGATTCAATTAGGTATTGTAGTAGTGCCTTTTATGATGTACTCCTACCCGGCATTGCCTACGAGGTTTTGCAGCAACATTCAAACTTTAAATTCGTTCGTGTTCCCTGCAAACAAATTAATCTTGCAGCAGTTCGGTATTCTCGTAACTGAGGCGATTTTCACCCTGCAAAGAAGCGCAGTAGACGGAGGACTAGAGGAGCTAGAATTATTTGAGGCAAGGCAAGCGGGGGAGGGCGGGAGTCTAGCACTGGCAGCACCGCCGCAGGTGGCAACCGGTAGCCGAAACCGCATGCACCGGGTCCGGCGCGATGCGATGCCGCGCGTAGCCGTGGGAACGGAACGGAACTGGAGATGGACGCGACGACCGGTCCGGTCAAGGCCGCGTGCGTGCGTGCGGCTGGCCTTTCTCTTGCCGATTTGGTTGAATGGCCGGACCAAGGGAAGATGAGACAACGCACGCTTTTCAAGCTGTACTTTACGCTAATTTTATTTATTTATAATATCTCTCAAGTGCCACCTTGTACTTACTTTCTATAATCATACCAACGGATTGGTACGTACATCCCATTTGCCTTGAGTAGATTAGTCTTGGCAATATTCTGAAATCACGTTGCTTTTTTGTTCCCTGAAAATAGACTTTTTTTTTGTGCCCCGTCTATTTCTAGCTGTTATATATCCAACAATTAACGGCGCGATTGTACTTTACAGTACTATATAATTTTATTTTATGCCCCATCAAGTACCACCTTGTAATGTTTGATAATCTTAATTGCAGGTCTACTATACCGATTCACTGACTAATATTGGCCATTTTCTGATACATCATGCATGTTGCTAGATATTTTTTGTAAACACTATTTTCCTATTCCATCATGACAAGTTTGTGGATATTATGTGTGTATATATATTAGCCGCTGATAGATGACAGGCTATCCAGAGTATAAATTCGCTCAAAATAGAGTTAGTCCCATCTGATCAGTTTGAAGCACCTATCGTTTTCAACCTGAAAAAAAAGAGATAAGAAGTTAGATATAGAAACGAACTGTTTAGAGTTACGGACTTACCGTTCATACATGGTGATGCTTCTTGAGGTTTGATATGGAAAAACTAGGGTAAATTAGATTTTAACCCATCGATTCATCTGCAGGTTTTTCACCACATACTGGAAAAAAAGTTTAATGGAAGCTTTATAAGTTATCTGTGGAGGCTTACAGTCGAACACCTTGTAGAATGGCCACAGAAAAATTGTCTATGCATGTTTATACTTTTTATGTTGCACACCATTAATAACCTTTATGGATTATCTTATCTGAGGATAAAGTAGCACTGTGGCAGTTAAAGTTGTGCTAGCTTCGGAGAGGCTTGCCAGCTCCAAAATCAATGACTGACAAACACCTAGCTTGTTCGAAAAGAGAATATTAGGTTGTCATTTCGATTTTCGAGCTAGCTACATAACGTACAAAAATAAGTTTATTGCTTGACAATAAATTTCAGTAGCAACTTTCGCAAAAAAAAAAGTTAGTAGCAAGAGCAGGGTCTAACCATTTTGCAAACCAAACTGGACTGGGTAAAAGCCCGATTCCTTTCCGGACTTAAATCTATTCGAGGCCCACGTATCAGCTCCTTAAAACATTCAAACTCAGGCCCAGGTCAGGCTTCGGCTGGGCTGCCATCAATTTCTGATATAAAAACAGAGATGTGTTAGAAATAACACGACTTAGTAACTCAACTTACACAGAATCTAACACGGAGCGACGTAGGGGCCGTAGTCGTTCCCGTAGATGTTCCTAGCGTAGACGAAGTAGAGATCGCGGCGGGTACCGTCGTCCCTCCGGTCTCCGCCGGCACTGTCCAGTGGTGGATGGCAGGCGTAGGCGGCGACCTTCAGATGGCTCCAGCGCTGCCAGGGATCGGGCGGCTGTAATGGGGCGGCTAGGGTTTGGACTAGGTTAGACTAGGATTCCAAGGGCGATTCTCCACTATTTATTATGGCGCTGGGCAATCTGAGGTCGCAACCACGTGTACGGTTGCGCCTCCGATCATGGCGCGAAACAGACTTATATCTTTTTTTTGTTTTTCTTATTTCCTTATTTTTATTTCCTTATTCGGACTTTTTGACCACCGAAAATTCCAACATTCTCCTCTTTGGTCTAAAGGCCTAAACTGATGCCATTCTTAAAGTGGAGTTATGTAAGAGACAACGTATCACAATAGTGCATAATTCCCTTGCAACATAATTATCCACAATGCATAAAACCACTTATCGTAACGGAGGTGGTTGACTTATGACCCTTTTAATTCCAAAATCACAGCCTATCCAACAATCCCATGCCGGCAATTAACTCACGAAATATATTGGGAGGTAAGCCTTCCGTTAGTGGATCCGCGAGCATTTCCTTAGTGCTTATATGCTCTAACTCAATAGTTCGATCTTGGACTCTATCTTTCACAACATAAAACTTAATGTCTTTTTTCTTGGCACCACAGTCGACTTGTTGTTACTAGCATAGAAAACTGCTGCCTTATTATTGTAGTATAACTTAAGTGATTTGTTTATGCTGTCTACCACTCTTAATCCGGGAATAAATCTTTTAAGTCACACAGCTTGCCCGACGGCCTTATAGTATGCCACAAACTTAGCCTGCATCGTTGATGCTGCAGTGATTGTCTGTTTGGAGCTTTTCCATGATATTGCTCCATCGGCAAGTGTGAAGACATAACCTCATGTCGACCTTTTAGTGTCAACACAGCCTGCAAAGTCGGCGTCTGCATAGCCAACTACTTCTAAGTTCAAAGTTTTCTTATATGTGAGCATGTAGTCCTTAGTGCCCTGCAAATAACGCAATATCTTCTTAACCGCTTTCCAGTAATCCATTCCTAGATTAGACTGATATCTACCAAGCGCCCCGGTAATAAAAAGCTAAGTCAGGGCGCGTACATACTTGTGCGTACATAATGCTTCCAACAGCTGAAGCATATGGAATCGACCTCATTTGATCAATTTCTAACTCATTCCTGGGACTTTGAAATTGCCCAAACTTATCGCCCTTAACCACCGGAGCAGCTGTGCCTGAACATTGATGCATATTATATCTTTTAAGAACTTTCTCTATATAAGTATTTTGAGATAGTCCTAATGTACCCAGTACATAAGAAACATCACCAAGATCCTTCATATCAAAGTTCTATGAGAGAAATCCTTTTGTCTCATGCATCAAGTTCTTATCACTTCTTACTAATAGGATGTCATCCAGGTATAGCACTAGGATGATAAAAGAGCTCCCCTTGATCTTAATATATATACAATTGTCCACTATATTTTCGACGAAGCCTAATTTCTTGATCACTTCATCAAACTTAAGGTACCATTGTCTGGACGCCTGTTTCAACCCATAAATGGATTTGTTTAATTTGCATCCCAAATGTTCTTTGCCTTCCACAACGAAACTTTCTGGTTGCGCCATGTATATGTTCTCATGCAAATCACCGTTAAGGAACGCAGTCTTAACATCCATCTGATGTAGCTCGAGATCGAAATGAGCTATTAGAGCCATAACGATTCTAAACGAGTCTTTCTTTGAGACAGGCGAGAAGATCTTAGTATAATCAATTCACTCTCTCTGTGTGAAGCCCTTAGCCACAAGCCTTGCTTTGAAACGTTCAATCTTCCCTTTGGAGTCATACTTAATTTTGTAGACCCATTTATAGTCCACCTTTTCGGCTCCATTAGGAATTTCTACTAAGTCCTATACCTTATTTGTGCTCATGGATTTCAGCTCTTCTTCCATAGCTTCAATCCACTTGTGGCAGTGCTCACTACTCATGGCTTCCTTAAACGAGTTCGGATCATCAACCTTCCCCATATCGTGTCCTTCTTCACTCATGTACACGTAATCATCGGACATAGTAGTTTTTCTCTCCCATGTTGCTATCCTCAGAGATTGTGGCTCCTCCACTAGAATTGGCTCAGCAACAGCTTCTGTTGCGCCTCTTGTGTCCCAGCAGCGGCCTGACCCTGCATATCCTCAACGGGTTCTTCCACAATTTCATTTTGATGCTCATTAGTCACAGTCACGTTCTCATGCTCACTTACAGTAGGTGTTTGCTCCCATTTCCTTCTGAAGGATTAACTACATGAGACGGTGCTGTAATCTGAAAAATAGGCACAAAATAATCCTGAGTCATCGGTGTAGACTCATAAGCCCGCACTTCCTCAAGATCGATTTGCCTAGTCTCAGTACATCAATTTTCGTCTAAGAATACTGCATGTCTCGTCTCAACAAACTTAGTAGTACCCTTAGGACAATAAAATCGATATCTCTTCGATCTGTCTAGGTATCTAATGAAATAGCAGCTTTCTATCTTAGGATCTAATTTTTCAAGGGGCGGATTAAATAATTTTGCCTCAGCAGCACACCCCCATACATGAAAATAATTTATACTGGGTTTCCTACCAGTCCAAAGTTCATTAGGTGTCATAGAGACTGACTTACTAGGAACACGATTACTTATATGCGCAGCAGTTTTCAGCGCTTCCATCCATAAACTCAATAGCAGTGTAGGGTTGCTTAGCATACTGCGCACCATGTTCATTCGAGTGCGATTTCATCTTTCTGCTACACCATTTTGTGAGGTTCACCAGGAGTTGAGTGCTGAGCTACTATTACATTCTCTTGGAGAAATCGAGCAAAGGGACCTGGCATTTGTCCATATGTGGCATGTCTCTATAATATTCACCACCTCTATCTAACCGTACCACTTTAATCTTTAACTGATGCTGATTTTCTACTTCAGCTTTAAAGATTTTGAACTTATCAAGTGCCTCGGATTTTTCTCTTATGGGGTAAATGTATCAATAACGGGAGTAATCATCAGTGAATGTAATAAAGTAACTAAAACCATCCACTATCTTAACATTAAATCGACCGCAGATATCAGTGTGAATTAATTCTAATATTCCTGAACTGCGCTTAGCTCAATCCTTCTTAATTTGTTTTGCAAATTTTCCCTTAATACAATCAACGTATTTGTCTAAGTCAGAGAAGTCTATTGAAGGGAGTATATCTTCTCTAATGAGGCGCTCCATTCTCCCCTTCGAAATGTGGCCTAAACGAGAATGCCACAATTTCGACGAAGTCTCATTACCTCTCTTGCGCTTATTACTTACATCACTACATTCATCACAGAGACATTATAATTATTGGACACTAAATAAAGCTCATCATGTAAAGGTGCATGACAACTAATATCACCATTTAAACTTATTAGACACTTGCTATTCCCAAATGTGGAAATCCATAACGATCTAATTTTGAAATAGAAATTAAGTTTCTCTGAATAGATGGAACATAAAGGACATCAACCAAACGTAGAGTGAAGCCACTGTCAAGCTCTAATTGGAGAGTCCCGATGGCCTCCACTTCGGCTTCAACCCCGTTGACGACCCTTAAACTTCGAGTCCCCCTTCTTATAGTCCGCACGCCAAACAATTCCTGTGAGGAATTTGTAACATGAATAATGGCACCAGAATTAATCCACCAAGTACTTAATGGAAAAAGTGCATAAAAGAACTCATCGACTATAGAAATAATGTCGCCATTACCTTTCTTTGTGCACCACTCCTTAAAACGATCACATTCTTTCCTTTCATGACCATACTTGTCGCAGTGGTAGCGGGGGGGCCTTAGGAGGATCATCATTCTTAGGAGCCTGAGGTGGTGCTTGGTATGGTTTCTTATCCTGCTTAGGCCTGTTGTGGCGCATAATCCTCTTGTTTTTGCCCTTATGTCCCTCATGTCTCACGACGTTGGCAAAGTCAGGGTTCTGTGAGCGAAGCCTTTCTTCCTCTTGAGCACACTTAGAAACAAGCGTGATAATATCCCATTTCTGATCGTTTGCATTATAATTTATCTTGAAAGGCTCAAAGACTGGTGGAAGTGACATCATGACATCGTGAAGCGGCATTGCATCATTTAGGGGACAATCCAGGTCTATAAGCTTATCCCGGATGTTCACCATGCCTATAATGTGCTCCCTGACCCTGCCTTGCCCATTATACTTAGACTTCACGAGCTGAGACAAGAGAGTACTAGCATTGGCCTTGTTAGATCCCTTAAAGTATTGTTCAATCTTATCCATGAAGTCCTTGGTGTTCTTAGGCTCCTTTTCAAGAGCTCCCCTGATAGATGGGTTTATGGTCATGCTCATAATGCTGAGGGTCACTCTGTCAGAATGCTCCAGCGCTCCTTTTCTTTCTCATATACAGCAGTGCGCTCAGCAAGAGTAGTATCCTCAGTCCCTTGTGACACTGGTGCAACCGGAGCGGGGAGCCTCATAGAATGATCCCTATTCATCGTCAGCAAGATGAAGTTGATCTCAGTCTTCCACTTAACAAAGTTATCCCCTCCCAGCTGGGAAACACCGTTGACGTAACTCATGATGCTGGCGGGAGTGAGATCTGATCATAAAATAAATAAAATTGAATCAGTAATGACAACAAAATAAACGAATGTAATCAGCGTTGGCCAGATTAAAATATTAAATAACTTAAATAAACAATTTGCATCACCGTTGGGCAAAATCAAATAAACTTAGTATCTCATGAATTAATTTTGATCACCGTTGGGCAGAAACAAAATGGCTTAATGACTTAGCGTAATTAACGCAGCGGGAAACTTAATTTTGCATCACTGTTGGGTAGAAGCAAACTAACATAAATAAACTAAGCATCTCATGGCAATTAATTAAAATTAACGTTTGTTAGAAAATAATCAAATGCTCAAAATAAAACTAAACAATTCCTATTTATCCAGAACAATAACTCATAATTTTCTCATAATTTTTCAGCATAAATCACCTCCAAAATATATTTCTTAGTGCTAAAGAGGAAAATATACTGAAAATGTAACTTAGAAATGAATAAAACTAAATAAAGGCAAAATTCGAAATGGGCCTAAAGCTTATTGGGCCAAAGGCCTGAAAACCAACTAGCAGGCCAGGCTATCAGCGCCCCCCTCCCCACCTGCCTGGACCTCCGGCCCGGCAACCGACGGGCGGGCCGCCAAAGCAGCCCAGCCGGCCACCAGTGCCCCCCCCCCCATGTCCCCCGCCTCCTGATGGCCGTTGGATCGTCTAGGGTTTCATCCGACAGCTCAGCGGCATTTTCGGCGGTATAAAAGGCTGGTCACCCCCAAAACCTAACCCTAATCTCATTTTCTCCTCTCACCCCTCAGTCGCCTCTCTCAGCAGCCGCTCGGGAGGCCGGCCGGAGTGCCGCCAGCGTCTTTGAGCGTTGTCGCCGGCCATTCACAGCGTGCGTGCAGCCTCGCCGTCCGATGGCGGTGCTCCACGGCCGTCACTTATGCCCCGCGCCCGCGGGAGCTTGGCAACTGGAGCGCCGCCGCCGGCCAGCGTCGTGCATGGCCGTCGTCGGCCCTAGGCGCCCGCCGTCTGTAGCTCTCGGCCGGTCAGCCCTTATGACCTCGACAGTGATGACCGCCGGCCCTTAGCCCCACCTCATCCGTGGCTTAGTGTGGAGCGGGTGCGCCGCCGGTCCTGGCGCCTCACGGCAGCCATGGGGCCGACGGCGCATCCGCGGCTCGCTTTGCCACGGCGCCCTTCCTTTTTTTGTGCTTATTGTCGCCGCGGGAGCCATGATGCCCCGCGTGACCTTATGTCGTGTCGCCGCGGGTGCGTTGTGCCCCGCGCAACTGTGGCAGAACCACCTGAATTAATCCGGCTCAAGTGTATTAACCATCACCATTAGGGCAATCTCGGTTAACCATACACTTCAAACGGAGTAATCCATTGGTCTGTCGGGTAACCTCCCGATACAACCACGGTAAAGCGGATCGAATGCCATACATACAAATGCTCATGCGACGATGAGCCCAGAGAATACCACATTCCAGCAGATAATATAAAAATTATCATAAGTGAATATTACAAACCAAGTTTGGGTTTAGTAACCAAGTACTTCAGTGATCATAACTAATGAGTTCTTCAGAGTTAAGTTGCAGCGGAAATAAAATAACGAAAGCTACTCGACGATACAGGATGTCTCGGTGAAGCCCGTACGAGACATCACTCGGCATTATCTCCATTGGCTGGGGGCGTATCCCATTCCACCGACCAACCAGGGGGAAGAGTACCCGGCCAGGTCAAGCTAGCAATCATATCTTCGAAGGTCTCACCTGAAAACGAGCCACAAGCAAGGCTGAGTATACTAATACTCAGCAAGACTTACCCGTGTAGTGGAATCTACTCCACCGACTCTAGACATGCAAGGTTTTTTGGCTCAGGGGTTTGTTTTGCCGAAAAGCATCTACGAGTGGGTCCTTACTTTCAACTTTTAGCTCAAGATTCTAGTTTCATTAACCATTCTATATAAGCAGCTATCCAATATCATTCATGGTGAAGCATTAAATTTCATCCAACAAGTTTATTCATCATCATTGTTCCTATTCTTACTCTGTGGGTAAAAGGGGTTAAGCAGTCTCAATAGCCGTGAGAAACGGACGATTCGAATCGAATTTCTTAACCTTGCAAGGGAAACCTAAACACACGTCACGTGGTTACTCACAGAGTCACACGTGCAACTTTTCCCCTTTCTTTCCGGGTCGTGGATCGGGGCTACCCTCCGAGAGTACAAGAGTCCCACGCCACGGTTCGCCGCCGGATCGTGACCACTCGTGCACTCGCCATATAGTGGGACCGAAGTTCAAAGGGTAGGATGCCGTCCACTTGCCGGGCCAATCAGGTACTTAAGCTTACCGATTACCATATTCTCGGCATGTGGTTAGTACGTTCAAAGACTTAACCACCACTACCACACACTGCGGCCTTAGCATTTTTCACTAAACAGACGGGCCTCAATCGTAAACATCGTACCATAGCCCGTCCGTTGTCCTTATGATTGCAGCGTGTAGTAAACATTCAACTCCTAATTTCTCGCGAGTGACAGGAAATCACTCGGCTTTTACCGGAGTCCTATTAGCACAGCATTCTAGCGAACCTTACATCTAGTTTTCAAGCATGGGTTCCTAACATCATGCAACTAAGTTTTCATTCAACTCCTGTAAACTTAATGCACAAGCAAAAGAGTAGTGAGTTGCATAATTTAGGAAAGGAAATGGGTTATGCTCCGGGGCTTGCCTTCTTGTGCAAAGTTAGTCCGGGGATCGTCTGAACGTTGACCCGGGTCTTCAACTGCTTCAGTTAGATTTGCCTGGGCTTCTCGCTGCTCACTCTCGGACTCGGGCACCAGCTCGTACGTTCCGTCGGCGAGAGTCGTCGGTTCTATATGAATGCACCAATATAAGTTATAGTGAGGGTATATGACGATCATGTTCACTCACGTCAAAGTTGTAGTTCACAAAATAGCGATTGGGTTGTGATGTTACTTAGTTGAGATTTCTGTGGGCAATTGTTAATAGAGTAGAAAAGTACAATAAGTAACTTCGTTAAGCAAGGTGGGGTGGGTGTTCATGGGAACTCATGTTCCTCATGGAAACATGATTTAAGTGTAACTACTACAGAGAGTAGTTTCTGGTCATGAAATCTTGGATCTAGGCACATCAGGGAAAGATATGCTTACTGTAAAATTTTCAGACAATTCATGCAGCAGATTAATTATGAAAAATATAATACATGGTTGCTGCTAGACTATTGTTCTTTTTGTACAGAACAAATGGTGCAAAAACTGAGACTAAGATTTTTACAGGGCTTTCATTTAATCATGCAGGAGCTACTGTAATTTTTATACAATTTATTATGCAGTTTTCAGAGCATAGTAAATATGACATTACACACCTAGGTTATTAAAGGATTTATTTTTACAGGATCCTACACAGGTTTTTTGTCCATGAAACTTTTTACACAGCATCCTCTACCACTGAGTACCTTCTAGTAAAAATATGAGAATTTTCCAAGCTAGGATACTATTTTCTTAATTTAAAGTATGTTATTAGCACATAAATCAAATAAATAGGTTCCTGTGAGATAAAAAGTCTCCCAATTTTTCTATAGCGTCTAGGTACCATTATACAAGTACAGCAAAAGTTCCATTAGGTGAATCACAACCTAACTGTAGGGATAATTAATTTTATCCAAACATGGTATGAAACTAAGTTTAATAAACAGTGTAGATAGAGATGGAATTTGGGCCTGATATTTTTACACAGTCCTAAACATCAAGCAGCTAACTCACTGCCCAAAATTTAGGGTCAGCATTGATCTACAACAGTGGGTACAAAAGAAGTCCATTAAAACTTCCATTTAATGTAGAGCAAAATATATTGAGAATCTGAGAAACTTTACGTAACAAAAGTTGTAGAGTTTCTTCTAAGGATTCCAGAACAGTTTAGTTTGCATTTTTTTGTTTTTTCTATGATTTTATACAAATTTTACAAGCTCACTAATTTGGTTAAAACTTTCTTTACAGAGGGGTCCCTGAAAACTAGCAGAAAACCCCCTGGGAAGATCTGGGCGATTGCAATGTGGTCCCTGGTCGCGATTCATGGCGGGGAACATCCTGTCCGGCCGAAATCCGGCGGGCTCAGTCGCCGGCGGCGAGGGCAAGGTGGGGGAGGAGCAAGAGGAGGTTGGGGGCTACCTTTGGGTGGGTTTTGTGCGAGTTGGGGCGGCCGGGAAGGGGTGCCGCGGCGTGGAGCAGCGGCTCCGTCGAGGTGCGGCCGGGATTCCGGCGAACTCCGGCGAGCTGGGCGGCGAGGCTCGGGCTGGGGAGCTTCAGTGCGTAGAGGGGAATCCGTTTCAGAGTTTGGTTTGGGTGGAGGGGGGGCCGGGACGGCGGTTCCGCGTGGGGCGGTGGTGGCCGGCGGCGGAGCAGCGGTATGGGCAGCAATGGTGGCGCTGTTCTGTGTGCGAGCACCAGTGCGCGGGTGGCCTTTTAGAGAGACACGAAGGAGGGGGGAGAGGTCCAGGCAGAGCTGGGCCGGGCGGCACGACGGGGGCATGCCGTTGGGTGCCTGGGCGGCGGCCAGCGACTGGGCGGCTGTAGCGGCCGAGGATTTGGCGCGCGAAGTTGGGTGCGCTCGGATTGGGCAGAGGCATGGCGTGGGTGGAGGCAAAGCCGCTGCGGCGGGGAGCGACGGCCATTGGCTTGGCGCGGCATGGGTGGCAGGCATCGCCGGCCAAGTGGCGGCCATGCCTTGCCGGCGGGCGTGGAGCAGGGGAGGGAAGAGAGAGAGAGAGAAACAAAGGGCCTATTTGCGAGAATTTGAAACTTTCCAGGGGGCTGGTTGCAAACAGGATGTTTTCTCCACTTTTTAATTTGAATTCCAAAAACTTTTGAACATGAAAGTTGTTCAGAATAAAAAGTTCTACAAGTTTGGTTTCACGCAACATCTCATTTGGCTTATGGTTTGAAAGTTAATTTAATAATTCGAAGGTATGCATATGTGCCCAAATTAAATTTGAATTTCCACTTAACTTGTTTTAACCCTTTTATTAGTTGATTAAGCATAGGGTTGGTTTAATGACATTGCCTTAGGAACGTAATTTATCAGGGTTGTTACAGCAACCTCATGCTTACATCGCCATGCGACGCCCGGCAGGTACGTTTAATCCTAGCGAAAAAGCCGGGCACCACCGTGGGGAGTTCTTTTATTCTTATGCTATGCTTGTGCCGAGGGTTTTGATGGGGTTTTCGGGTGGGATTTCTTTTGATCTAATGCTTTCTATTGATTCTTCTATTTCTTACTCTTGAATCTAACTTATCAATGCGAGATCTAAACTTAGAATGAATATATCTATACTAAAACATGAATAAAACCGAGAACTTAAACTAAACCGAGAATAAAACATGAAACAAACCAACCAAGATCCAAAACTTGATTAGATCTATAGGCTCTTATGGCTCACGGTTAGATACTTAGGCTCTGATACCAAATGTTAAAAATAACATAACTTAGTAACCCAACCTACATAGGATCTAGCACCTAAAGAATATGAGTATGACCTATAGAACATAATTAATAAGAAAAAGTTTAGATCTAGACCGCCATTCATCGTAGCAGTAGCAGTAGACGACGGTCCGACCATTGTTGGTGTCGGGAGCGACGTGGGTGCCGTAGTCGTTCCCGTAGATGTTCTTGGCGTAGACGAAGTAGACGATCGTGGCGGGTACCATCGTCCCTCCAGTCTGCACCGGCACTGTCTAGTGGTGGACGGCAGGCGTAGGCGGCGACCTTCAGATGGCTCCAGCGCCGCCAGGGATCGGGCGGCTATAGTGGGGCGGCTAGGTTTGGACTAGGTTAGACTAGGATTCCAAGGGCGATTCTCCACTATTTATTATGGCGCTGGGCAATCTGGGTCGCAACCATGTGTACGGTTGCGCCTCCGATCAGGGCGTGAAACGGATTTATCCCTTATTTTTTTTGTTTTTCTTATTTCCTTATTTTCGGTCCTTTTACCACCGAAAATTCCAACAAGATGATTTTATACTTTGGATCAGCACGATTTTTTTTCATACTACTTGGCAAAGAAAAAAAACGTGCAGTCGACCTCAGTAGCTTGTGTTTTCAATCTCCACATGCTAATCTTTATAGCATTTGTATCGATTGGGATTGTGCTACTGAAAGGAATCGATGCTCATAGCCTAAGAGGGGGAGGGGGTGAATTAGGCAAACTTAAAACCTTAACCTATTGCTCCAACTAGTTTGTACAAAACTTAAACTAGATCATGCTATCTAGATGTGCAACTATGGTTCTCCTAGTGTGAAACTCCCATCCCAATGAGTTTTGCAACCTATAGCCAATCCTATCAAGATACTACTCTATGAAAGTAAAGACACACAAAGATTGCAAGTAATAAATGTGGAAGCTTAAGAGACGGGGATGAGAGGAAGCAAACTCTTGACGCGAGGATTTATCCCATGGTTCGATTAGGCACAAAGTCACTCCTACATCCACGTTGTTGAAGCACTCACAAAGAGTATTGCTTCCCGGCAAACAAGTCTCTTCCGGGACTCTTCTTGACTCGCCACCAAGGCTATGTTAGGTCACCACGGTCACCTTGATGCCGCTTCCCACTAAGGAGCTTCTCCATGAAGGATGGGGGTCTCCACGTCCCCCGCACAAAGCTGTCGTCGCCACTCCACACCAAGTCGGAGGGTCGAAGACTTGCCGGCGAGCCACCAGTGCTCCAAGGGGCCGGCGCACCAAGATACAACTTGTGGTTCACTTCTAGAACCAGCACACAAGGTACAAACCTTGCTCTCTCACTCTCTCAAGAGCTAAACCTAGCACTAACTCTCACAAAGCTTGTGCTAAACCTAAAGATGTGATCGATATGCTCTTGGATGGCTTGGAGGTGTTCTCTGGTGTGTATGGGGTTCCTCAAGACTCCAGCTCCCTGAAATAACTCGGGGTGAGGCATATATATAGCTCTCCAACTCAATAGAGTCGTTACATACTTTTAGCCAGAAAAGTACATAGGCGTCGGTTTAACCGACCAGTGGTGTCGGTTCAACTGGTCACACTAAGCCTGCATACCGACCGTTGAATTCCCAACGTCTTTTTCTGCTTATGTCATTGCACCGACGCAATGCACCGACCCAGTTGAAGATCCTGTCAGTTTAACTGACCCTGAAGACTGATACTGGGTTGAGCTTGCATAGCTCTCTGATGATATGGTTAATGCACCGACCCATGGGGTGTCGGTTTAACCAGTCCTGAAGGACCCTCTGCAATGCACCGACAATGCACCGACGCCTTAGAAAAGAACCCGTCAGTTCAACCGACAGTGAAGGGTTTTTCGGGACAAGACCAGCATACTAATTTCAATTGCACCGACCCGTGCAAATTTGCTGCTGTCGGTTTAACCGACCCATTGACTATATCTATCACTTGTCCAAGTCTCTACATTTTCACTGTGTCCATTGTGCCTTGGAGACTATTTGGACTATCTTGGAGATAGTTTGGACTCCATCCATGGAACCTAATCATACAAACTTGAGCTCACAAACTCATTAGTCTCATTGATCATGTTGTCACTCAATCATCAAAAGCACAATATGACCTAATGGGGACATTTTCCTAACAGCTACACTTGCAACCATTCAAGTATGACCCAACAATTCAAACTTCAAACATCGTGCATGAATCAAAACTACTCAAAGCATCCTTCAAAAAAATACTAGAACAGGACGCCGGCCGAGTATATATACCAACGCGCTGTCCAGGGCTCCGACAACGGCGGCGTGGCCGCGGTGTTCGACGAGGTCCCCTACCTGAAGGTCTTCCTGTCGCAGTACTGCGACTACGACGGCTACACCATGGCCGGGCCCGTCTACAAGGGCACCGGCCTCGGGTTCGTGTTCCCGAAAGGTTCCCCCATGGCGCCGGAGGTGTTGCGTGCCATCGTGGGGCTGACGGAAGGGGACGACATGGGGCTGATCGAGAGGAAATGATTCGGCGAGCCGGGGGCCTGCGGCGGTGACGGCGTGGACGCGTCCAACGCCAGCCTCACCCTGTGGAACTTCAGCGGGATGTTCCTCATCACCGCCGTGGCCGCGTCGCTCGTGCTCGTCGTCTACCTCGCCACCTTCGTCTACCGGGAGCGGCACGAGCTCCGGGCGGCGGAGCCCGGGTCCGGGAGCGTGTCGCTGAAGCGCGTGGCTGCAGCACTACGACCGCAAGGACATGACGGCTCCACACTTCAAGCAGCAGTTCTGGAGCGACTCACCGTCGGGCGTCGGCGAAGGGTAGCAGCCATGGGAAGGAGAGAGCAGAGCGGGAAGAGATTATGGCGGCCCGGGGGCGTCTCCTCTCAGCGACACTCGCGCATGGACTCGGCTTCGCCGCTGGAGCGGAAAGGGTCGGGCGAGTTCAGGACACCGTTCGAGCAGCGGATCGGGGAGGCGCAGAACACCGAGGAAAGAAAGAAGCTGCTGTTGTCCCCGTGAATGTGTTCTTGCAGGTGAAGCAATGCTCTAAGACTCGATTGGTCTTTCTTTATTTCAAAACAAAGACTCGATTGGTCTTTGAAAAAAAGGACTCGATTAGCGGCACGAGAGTAGCCACACGCTGGTCAATGTCCAAAGAAGAATACAGGTGTTTAAAAGGATGAAATTGCGTAATTAGTACTACGTGTAGACTGGTAATGTGGCGAAAAAAATGTTGACAACCGTCTTTGTGTTGTGGATATACATGAACTTCAATCCTGCCTAATCTGGATCAAACATGTGCAAACATGGAGCAAAATTGTGCCTCAGGTAACAAGGTTGGAAAAACCGTGCAGTGAGTTCATAACATGGACACAAGGAATTATGGCAAGCCAAAAGTGTAGTATGGAACCAGTTGACTAAACACACAACACTGACTGATGTGCTCTCCACGATGTGGCTGCAGACGTTACCCAGCTATTATCTATCAGAGGTTATGTAAGAACAAAAATTCATGTGCCTGAGTAGCTGTCAAGTCCTCGGCGTAATAGATACGCACCAGTCACATTACAAACTAATCTTCTATTCCACAGCTTTTATATGCCCTCTTACCAACCGGAGCAGTCAGTTTAATTCCCAAGCGCTCATTGAGTAACTTGAGTATCAGAATAAGAAGGCACCTAAGCAGCTGATTCAATAACAGTTTCGGAATATTACCCTGAAGGACAACAGAATTAAACAAGCCTTGGTATTTTGCACGAGTGAAGACTGAAGAAGCAAACAGAATTGGACAATCCAAAACTCTATCCATTAGTTAGAAAGTTCACACCTCATAACAAGAGGAACAGGATTTTACCAGATTTTTATAGTCATCAACTGAATATTGTAAATTCAGTTTCACAAACGAAAGTACAGCTTAGTCGACTAGGATCACGCAGTTAACGGATCATGTATGTACCTGGACCTGGCGCGTCTCTTTTGCACTAGAAACTAGAGAGTAGCCATCCAGTGTCGTCCAAAACAGAGCACAAGGCGCAATCCACGTTGATGGAAACCTGGGTAGTATCGGCTTGGCATTTTTGGATGACAGCGAGAAGAGCTGTAACATCTCCAAGATAACAAGATAACAATGATATAAAGAACCCTAGCGTAACTACGATCCATACATCAATCTCCAACTTTATACATGAAGGCAGGGAACCCCAAACAGTGGTATTCTCATGTAATGAGGGAGAGCAGACCAACCTAGTGCATCTCAATCTCCTGCACCGGAATAGCATTCTGGTCCGGTTGACGTGTATCAGAAGTGCTGGATGAGCTCGCTATCTCAGATTTGCATAAAGGGCAAAGTGCATTTATCTTGAGCCATTTATCAACACAATCCTTGTGGAAACAATGCGAGCATGGAAGTTCACGAAGCTCATCATTGTGTGCATACTTGGCAAGACAGATGCAGCAAACCTGCAATACCAAAGGGTACAAGTAAAGACATAAGTGATGATGATAAATAAAAGTTAGAGTAAAATACATGGGCGATACTTGTCAAGGTGTGTCATTTAGGTCCCCACACTCCCAAATTGCAGAATCAGCTCAATCTCTGCTTTGAGTGCCATCACAGGCCCAAACGGGCTTTGACCTGTTCTGGAATCTGATGCAGCATGCCAACCTGGAACCAACGTGGGACGACAATTGAGCTGGCATTGTAAATATGCTGAGACGCCCCTATCCCCTATTAGTTAGAGCATGTGACGGTGATCCTTTTGCTAACGCCCCCATGTTGATGTACACTTTTAAACGAGTTCCACTTTGCTTGGTGTAATGAATCCTACTCTATTCATTTAAAATTTATTGGAACATGTTCAGCCTGATGAATGTAATAAAATTATGATAGATATAATTTGATCCCCACGTATTGAGTGGTCATAAGCATGAAAAGCATTTTGCATTGGATATGACAGAATGGGTTTGATGCACATTGTTTGATGCTGCTAGCATGACCTTAAACCAGTGCCAACCACCTTACATAAGTAACTGAACAACAGACCATCCTCCTCTGCCTCGCACAAAAGTAAACAGCTATCTATCATTACAAAAGAAAGATTTGTCTGTTATAAACTGCTATCTTTCAGTCTAGATCAAGTAGTCCCACTCTTTGCTGCCGTCTTTTTCTTGCTAGATGCAACTCCAGTGTTCTTTGCTGCAGTTTTCTTCTTGCTAGATGCAACTCCAGTGTTCTTTGCTGCAGTCTTCTTCTTGCTAGATGCAACTTCAGTGTTCTTTGCCACCTTTCTCTTCTTTGCAGCAGTAGCTTTGCCTTGCTTGGTGCCTGTTGTAAGTGGAGCAGGCCTTGCAATGGGTCTGTTGGTCATGATGAAGTCAGGATCTGGCAATGGCCCTTGTTGTTGTGAGAGGAAGCTAGGCTGAGGCTCCTGTATCAATGATAGATGCTTTCAAGTTGTGCTGCACTATTGAATACAAAAGGTCTGTAACAATGATAATTGGCTCAGCTGAGTTACCTCTTGCATCATTTGGCTCAACTGAGCGCTACTAAGATGTGGCAACAACTGAGAACCAGAAAGGTCATGGTCGATAACATCCTGCAAAATCAGTTGTATTTTTTTCAGAGTCTTGCAGAATAATTTGTTTAGCAGAAAAGAGTAAAGGTGAACAATTTGTCTAGTACCTGGCTTATGGAATTTAGAGGCTCATCAATTCTTTGGTTAGCAAGTTGTGCTTGCTGTGACTCAGCAACCATTCTTTTAGCATCCTCGGAGCTGATGCCATCCTTCTTAAGCCTACATCCACCTGAGTTGTGATGAGGTGCCTTACAATGCTTACAGTGAATGATCATTCCATGCTTTGTCAACTTGGCTCCACTTTTCCCTTGCACTTCAAATGTCTGCTTTCTCCTTGACTTGGGTGGTCTACCAACCTTTTTTTCATATACTAGAGGCAGAACTTCAGGGCCATCTACCTTCTCCCATGTGCTCTGATCACTACAGGGCCAAATGTTGAAACCATATGCTCTTCTGAATGCATCTGTTGAGTAGCAGTTTGGCAAAACACTTTCAGGTGAGATCCTCTCATGCAACAGTTGCATCAAAGACTTTTGAAGACTCAACTCAGATTTTCTCTTCACAGTCGGTTGAACCGACGGCCAGTCGGTACAAGCGTCGGTGCAATGACGCAAGCATGCAAAGAGACGTTGGAGTTCAACGGTTACAAAGCAGGCTCAGTGCAACCGGTTGAACCGACACCCCTGGTCGGTTAAACCGACGCTTTATGCTTTTTTGGGTAAAAGCATGTAACGGCTAGTATTGGACCTCTAGCCTATATAAGGCCTCACCCCAGGTCATTTAGAGGTTTCTGGAGTTGCTGGAGCTCAGGAAACCCTAGAAACATTTAGCTGGAGCTCAGGAAACCCTAGAAACATTTAGAACACCTCCAAGCCACCCAAGAGCGCATATTGATCACATCCTTAGGTTTAGCACATGCTTTGTGAGAGTTAGTGCTAGAATTAGCTCTTGTAAGAGTAAGAGAAGTAAGGTGTGAACCTTGTGTGCTGGTTCTAGAAGTGAACCATAAGTGTATCTCGGTGTGCCGGCCCCTTGGAGCTTTGGTGGCTCGCCGGTAAGTCTACGACCCTCCGGCTTGGTGTGGAGCGGCGTCGACGGTTTTGTGCGGGGGACGTGGAGACCCCCTTCCTCGGTGGAGAAGCTCCTTAGTGGAAAGCAGGATCAAGGTGACCGTGGTGACTTGACATAGCCTTGGTGGCGAGTCAAGAAGAGTCCCGGAAGAGACTTGGTTGCCAGGAAGCAATACTCTTTGTGAGTGCTTTAACAACGTGGATGTAGGAGTGGCTTTGTGCCTAATCGAACCACGGGATAAATCTTCGTGTCGAGAGTTTGCTTCCCCTCATCCTTTACTCTTAAACTTTCGCACTTCATATTGCAACTTGTATGCCTTTACATTCTTAGTGTAGTATCTTGCTAGGATTGGCTATAGGTTGAAAAACTCTTTGGGATGAGGTTTTTACACTAGAAGAACCCTAGTTGCACATCTAGATAGCATGTTTTAGTTTAAGTTTTGTGCAAACTAGATTGAGTCGTAGATTAAGGTTTTAAGTTTGCCTAATTCACCCCTCCCCCTCTTAGGCTACGAGCACTGATTCCTTTCAAGTGGTATCAAAGCCGGAGCTCACTTCTTTCACAAAGAAACGCCAATTCAATTGGCAAATTGTGAAAACCGGCTCATTGGAACGGTTAGGCTTCACCGCGTAGTGAGTTAGCTTGTCAGGGAAGGGATGGATACCCTAGGACTGGCTCCACGATTCGATGGCACAGGCTTTCAAAAATGGAAGGTTTTAATGCAAGTCTATCTCCAAGCACGGGGCCTAAATGTTTGGAGAGTTGTGAGTGAGGGCATAAAAAACAAGGGTAATCAAGAAAAACAATATGATGTGATTGCAAAAAGCATTATCTTGTCTTCCCTTTGTGATGATGTGTTGAATAGAGTTTTTGCTAGTGAAAATTCCTTTGAGTTATGGAAGTCTATCAATGAGAACCATGAGGGCACAAAGGATGTGGCAAATGAAAGATATCATGTTCTCATTGATAAGCTTAATAGCTTTAAGCAATTAAATCATGAAGATGCATCATCCATGTACTCACGTTTGAGTGTTCTTGTGAATGAGATCAACTCCTTAGATGTCAAGAAAATTGAAGATATGGAGCTCTCTCGCAAGATCCTTCACTCTCTCCGAAGGCCGGACTATGATTTGGTAACTTCAATCATCTATGAGAAAGAGCTCTCAACACTCACTCCAAATCAAGTCCTCAACAAGGTGATCGTCTATAAGCTTCGCAATGACATCAAGCCAAGAGAGCCACCTTCTTCACCAACACATAGTGCTCTTGCATGGAAGCAAGCCAAGATGTTGAAGAAGTTGGCCATCAAGGGAAGCTCAAGTGAAAAAGGAAGAAGAGGAAGCAACAAGCACAAGCTCCTCAAATGATGAAAAAAGAAGAAATGAACCCCAAGCTTTTCAAGCAACTCAAGATCATGAACAAAAGCTTGAAGAAAATCAATATGATAGGGTATATGGTCTTCCTTAAAGATGGGCCACATCACCAACTCATGAAAGTTGAGAAAATCAAGTTCAAGAAGGAAAAGAAGCAAAACAAGAAGGAGAAGAAACCTAAGCATGAAGCTTTCGCTACATTTGGAGAATGGGTAAGCAGTGGTGAAGAATCAAGCACAAGCTCAAGTGATGATGAGTCATCCAAAAAATTCACCACCCACTTCAACATCGGCACATCATCATAAAAAATGTGCTTCATGGCCAAAGATATGAGTGAAAGCGATGTAAGTGATGATGAATCCAACTCTCCTTCATTTGATGAGCTTCTTGACTTGATCCATGAGCAATAAAGAGTCATGAAAAGACAAGCTAAAGACATTAAACAACTTAATGCTTCAAATGATCTTAATGCTTCTCTTACTACAAATTATGATGGTTTATTGTGCAAATTGAAATTGCTTAGCAAGGAGCATGAACAGCTCAAATTAATAACTGAGAGCATTAAAAATGAAACTAATGACTCTTTGGAAATGAAGCAATCTATCCCTTGTGCAATCCCTATCTTCAAGGTACATGCTTCAACTTCTTGCATTGATTTAATTGATGAATCTTGCTCTAACCCTTGCAATGAGAAATGCTATGAGAATATTGTTGTCGAATCATGTGATGATCTCATTTCCAAGGAGAATGATGAGCTCAAGCAAGAAGTAGAAAGGCTCATGAGGGACTTGGCAAGATTGAAGGGCAAGAACATTGTCCAACCTTCTCAAGATAACTGTGAAGACATGGTGAAGAAGTTTGAGAAGGGTGTAACCGTGACATGCTTCAATTGTCATCAAGAAGGCCACAAGTCCTACAAGTGTCCTCAACCCAAGAAGAAGCTTCCGGATGAGAAGAACAAGAAAAATGCCACTATCAAGAGTTCTCTAGTGGAGACCCCATTCCTTGGTGGAAAAGCTCCTTGGTGGAATGCGGGATCAAGGTGACCATGGTGACTTGACATAGCCTTGGTAGCGAGTCAAGAAGAGTTCCGGAAGAGATTTGGTTGCCAGGAAGCAATACTCTTTGTGAGTGCTTCAACAACGTGGATGTAGGAGTGGCTTTGTGCCTAACCGAACCACGGAATAAATTTTCGTGTCAAGCTCATCATTTACTCTTAAGCTTCCGCATTTCATATTGCAACTTGTATGCCTTTAAATTCTTAGTATAGTATCTTGCTAGGATTGTATATAGGTTGCAAAACTCTTTGGGATGAGGTTTTCACACTAGAAGAACCCTAGTTGCACATCTAGATAGCATGTTTTAGTTTAAGTTTTGTGCAAACTAGATTGAGCCATACGTTAAGGTTTTAAGTTTGCCTAATTCACCCCCTCCTCTTCTTAGGCTACGAGCACCGATTCCTTTCACTGTATAATTAAAAAAAAAGTAAAGTATTTGGATGACATTTTTACCTACGATGAGCTGCTTATAAGCAGAACCAACCAAGGCGAGAAGGGCACGCGGGGCTTCTGCCTAAATCCGCGGCCGGAGGGGAGCGACCATGTGGTCAGGTCGTCAGGGGAGAGCCAGGGATCAGAGATGATGAACGTCGCTGTCAGTCTCATTCCTGAAAAACACATTGCCCTTGGTGAACTGCAACTGCTCGATCGTTCAATTCAATGCGAGCACTGGCGAGGACGCCTCCGGTGTTGGGCATGAATAATCCGCGGCAACCGATGCTGTCATGCTGCGCAGAAAAAACAAACAAACATCGATCGATGTGGTCGAGCAATGTCACCAGCCAGCTAGCACCGGCTAATATATCCAAGGGAAAAGAAAAGTATCACCCCTCCTTAATGGTCCAACTGAATTGCCCCTCAATGGAACTGTTCTTTGCTTCATTCTACTCATAGAGCAGGTTAGGTTCTTTTAGCATAAATCCAAAATTGTACAAAGATGAATAAACACTATTAAGGATTTAATTGGACGAGTTTAAATAGTCCGATGAATAGAACAAATAAAATTAGGGGTCAATATAGGGGGGCAAAGGTTAGAATAGTCTCTATGGGACAGCTAGCGCCTGCCCTCAAAAATCAAGTGAGGACGTCACCGCATGGATTCGAACACACACGGCTATTAGATTGCCTACATTCCTTCTTCCTTCTTATGAAGAATGAGCTTTATTAACCCAAAATAGGGTTACAATATATCGGAAGCAACAACTTGCTCAGCAAAGTCTAGAGCTCGTTGCAACCAAACAATTGATGACTCTCCTTACAAGAATTATTAGCTAACAACCTACGGACCTTTATTTTCATCTCTTAGATAATAATGAACAATCTCAACCTCATATAATGTTGGTGATATGTTCAAGAGACAAGAATCATAAGCAATTCGGGTTAGATCCATATGTCAGAGCATCGTTAGTCGATTTTGTTGTGTGATGTAGTAGTGAGATAGAATAATTAAGGGAAGGAAGATCAAACTTCCAGAAACATGCATGGTAGTGCCAAGGTACATCTCTCTCACGACCAAATTAAATTGTGTGCTGAGCATGCAATGTGCTGTGCTGATGCAAGAAGCAAAAGAAAGTGTACAAGATAGGCCAAAGGAGTCTCCTTGTGTGACACTTCAGATCCAGTTTAAAACTAGTTACTCAATTCTAGTATACACCCCTGCCATGTGTTCACCTTCCTTTTGTACAACAAACTCCTCTCTGATAACCATGAATGGCGCTGGTTAAGTCAAACCCAATAAGATAAGTACTTGTCTGCTGCCGTATCGGAAGGACATAAACAGATAGTTTTGTTTCCATGCTGTCCGGTCAATAAAGAAATGAAGTGTTCCGTAAATAAAACAAGAAAAATTAAATAAGAATCAAATTATCAGTGGCTAATGGTTGCGGGCTGGGGTTACCGGAGGCCGACTAGTTGGCATGCTTAAATTGTGGCAGCGACTAATAGATGGCTCTATAAAAGGAGGACCACGTTACATTACATGTCCTCCTGAACACGCTTGTTCCCTTCTTCTCTTGTCTCCTCTGCAACAACTCCCCGTTTCCTGATTATTTCAAGGAAGATCGGTAAGATACACGCATATCCTATGTTTTTGTTTTACTCTAATAGTGATATTGGGTGCTGTTGATAGTTTGCTAAAGGAGTCTGCTCTTGTTAACTAGAAGTTAGGTTGTTCTTGTTCACTGCGTTAGATCGGCTCTCCTACTGCTATCTTGTGTGAATATGCTCTTTCCCCTTCTCTGCCAAAAAGCTTCATCACATTTTGTTTGGGTTTTTTTCTCTCTTGGATCTCCATACCAATGAGCTGGTTGATGTATCTCGAGGGTTGGACAATCAGGACCAGGCTCTAGAAAGCCATGCATGATTCACCATGTCCCTTTGTGCTAAACACCATGAATTAGAACTCCGAAATTACATAGAAACGGCCGTGACTGTTGTCGTCTTTGATTCATATCCTTCTATGGTGCTGATTGCTGAAGCAAACCATCCATTGAATGTCTGAATCATGTGTGCTTTTCAGAATAACTTGTGAGGCAGAATATGCTGATATCGCAGATTGCTTGATCAAAATTAGCTGAAATTTGCATTTATGGTCCCGGAATCTATCTTCTATGGTAGATTGCTTAATCTGTTTCCTTACATATATATGATTATCGCAGTGTAAGAGGAGCAGCAGAACAAGATGTTCTTTCAGAGGAAGAACTCAAAGAAAGTCAAGGACCCTGAAGGATCGCAGAAGAAGGGAAAAGATAGCCGCGAGAAGAATGACCTCTTTGATCGTGCCAAGGGAGGGCTTGATGCCCTTGCAGGAAGCCTCCAATCAGCAAAGAATGGTTAGTTATTTGCTTTCATGTTTAGCCTAAGTTTTGTATGCAGGAATGACATCTAGCTTCAGAGGTAGCTATTCTTCCCGAGTTCTTCAGCCTCTCTAAGTACCTGTCAATTAGGAAGATAACTGGTAGCATGCCCACTTCTGATCAGAACAAAGTAACTTGTGGTTTATTTGGAGTTCAAGTTGTCATTGTTATAGATAATAACACGGCAATTAGATGATTGATCGTTGCAGATAGACATTTAATTGTCCACCTAGATGGTTTTCAAATTGCCATGATTTGGACCTGAAAGGCTACATTTTTATGGTGCACGTTTTTCGGTCAAAGTCAAGAAAATAGAGCTGCTGGTTCTGATAATTGATAGATATACTACATTATGGAAGCACAAAGAAACGTCTAATTCCCAGAACCTTTCAAGCTGAATTTAAATGCAACACCAGATCGTGCCTTTCATATTACTTCAACATTAGCTGTCATAAATCCTAATAGCTAATAACAGGTGACCACGATGTACTTTTAATATTTTTCCTGCTCCCTGACCTCTTGGGGGGTTAATGGACAGATCCCGAGTCGGCGACTGAGAAGCTTCAAGGAGACGTGAAGTCAGGCATTGAAACAATCTTGCACAAAGGTTCAGGCCTTCTTGAGAAAGCGAAAGAAGAAGTCGGAGGTCACTCCGAGGCCAGCCGTTCAAAGGAACTAGGTAAGCTGCACTCATTTAGCTAGAGTGGCTTTAAAGGAAAAAAGGATTGCAGCTTGCAACATCTCATGAACTTTCTTGCATCGAGTTGATGCGGTCCTTGTCGATGTTTTATTTCAGAAAAGATAGCACTTCGTGTACATTTGTGCTAGTGCAGTTCCACTCCCACGTTATATACTTTTCTTGCAGTACAAATTAAATTAAGATCATAGAAGATATGAAGTGAAACCAATCCTTAGATAAATCTGCAGCACATGGCACATAAAGAAGAGTTGGTTTGCTTCAGTATGAGAAGCCAATAAGCCATGGGTGAGCCATAATAATTTTGCAGTAAACAACGTTTACAATGTATATAATTTGAAAACAAAAGGCCCAGGCTTTTCTTTTTCGAAATGAACGTGGATGCATCTGGACCGTGAAGCAATTGAAACCTTTTTCCTAATTAGGTGAACTATCTTCTCGGATATGACCTTTTCGAAGGAAATACCCACGAGCTATGTGATTAAGAAAGCAGTGATGTAACACATGGCGGATGGAGCAAAGGGTGATTTGATTTCAGTCATGATCGTGGAGTAGGTCAGTTCGGATCATGATAGAGAAACAGATCATTTGGACATATGCAACGAAAATATCACGCAGGATGTGAAAACAAGCCAAGTTTTCTCTAATGATGTCTAGACATATTACAGTTGATGCGCTCAACAATGCAATTATCAGGGTAAAGTAAAGTTAGAAATTGGTAATGAAAAAAATTGCTTTGTGTTTAGTGAACATCTCATAGCTTGGAAGAACTGCATTCTTTTTTTGCGAATTAAAACTGCATTTCTTTAGAGGCCTACCTTGGATTAGGTCCTCCTGGCCAATAGGTTTGCTTAGCTTTCCTTCCAAGTAAAAGCAGCTTTATGCGCACAATGATTCTCTAGGATGTTGGGCATGTGTGATTTAAGGAGTACCTGATACCATTTTCTAGATTGTTTTTCTCTCCATAATCCACTCCTAATCTGAAAACAAAGCAAGGAAACTGTCCGTTATAGATCATCCTGACCCGAGTACAGCAAATATCTGAATTTTTGGGGAGACAGTTACAGCTCAAGCACCATGTTCCTTTGTCCTCTTATTAGTGGGCCTGCATCTGCCAGATGGCCATTACCTGACCCTAATACATGCGTACCACACAAACCAAATCCCATAATTCATCTCCATTTTTCCAGCCAGGAATTCACAGATAATAAAAGAATCCAACAATTGCTATGCCCTGTATATTCTTCTAGGATCAATGCAGCTGTAACAAATACAGTACTGTTTCAGAATAAACAAAGCAGACTTTGATCAACCCAGCTGGAGCAGCGACACTCTGTATGACACAAGCTGCGCCGTGCAAGCCACGATCCAGACCAGGATCCTCCTCCTCCTCGACCAACCCCCATGAATGCCTGCGTCCATTTCGCTGTCACTCTCCTGCACTGTCCTACCATGCAGTATTATTATGCATGATGCTGCTCCGGCCAGTGGTGCTTGTGTGTATATAATACATAAAACATTAGCCTCCGCGTTAATAATTTAGTCCATATCAAGGGGCTCAGCTAGAGCCATAACCCGGAATTCTTCAGCTTCGCATAGTGCACATCGAAAAGCCTGCGCCTTTTGGTTTTCAGCTTTCCCCGTTCATTGCAAACATCAACGCCCTTCAAATCTGCAGTTTTTTCAATTGGTAAGGGTCTCTTGTTTTCACTGTAGAAGTTTGATTCAGACGATAACTAGGATGGCAGATCCTTGTTTTCTCGGTTTTTGCAAGCTCGTGGGAGCTTGTTCCCTCGCTTTGTCTGCATGATTTTGGTGCATGAATTTGTTTGGGGATTTGACATCTTGCCTGTTGTCTAGAAGAATCCTTTTCTCTCGAATTGGTCAGCGAGAGGATAGTTTCTCTCCCTTGCTTTGTGTCTTAGTTACTGATAATTCACTGATTGGGGTACGCTGAGTGCGTACAGTAACTATGGATTTATTAGAAGGGAAAATTGGAGAAAGTGTAATTAACCCAAGGATCTTGGTCAACGTAATTTGTAATTCTTATAATCTTATCAGTATTTCCTATGGTGATGCTTGAATTGGAGAAAGTGTAGTTAACTGACAAATACTTCAGTTCTTGTTCATGTCCTCGGTCCTGACTTGTAACGAACTATTTTAACCCCAAACTTCTGACGCTGCCTGCGACTGAAAATGCTAAATTAGGTCCCCCTTTTTTTCTTTATCTTTCTCTCTTCAAACCATATCATTTTCTCTGAGAAGCATTCACGTCGATTTTGCAGAGCAAGGAAGCGAAGAACAGGGGAACAAGGACATGGATGCTTTGAATGCAGTGATGGACAAGGTGAAGAGCCACCCAGAAGTGGTGGAGAAGGTCAAGGACGAGTTTAAGAGCCTTGCTGATGCTCTCCATCTGCACAGGCACCATGGTAAAACAGCTGACCTTCAATTGTTTCTGGGATTGTCTCTGGCAGTTTACCTGGTTGCATTGGTGAATTTGTTCACCGACAGCCTGATTGTTGAACATGTGCATCATCCTTTCCTTGAACAGGATCCAAAGATAAAGAACCTGAGTCTGAAGCGAAAGCAGAGGAAGGCGAGCCAGCGCAGAGCGTCGACAACGGCGCCTCTGCCGACAAGACTGAAGAATCTAATGTGCTGGAGCAAGCAGTAGGAGAAATTCAGGCTGTCGTCGCCGCCGTGCAGCAGCAACAGACCACCCCCACAGCCGAAACCGAAACTGAAACTCCAGTTGAGACTGCTGCTACTGCTGAAACTTCAGCTGAAGGAGAGAAGCCTGAAGAAACGAACCGGGAGGTGGAGAAAGATGACCCGAAGAAGCGGCTCGATTTCCTCGGGTTCTTCGCCATGCTGTTTGAGAGGCTCTGCTCCCCTGCCAACAAGAAGAAAGATTAAGTGGCATGCAGGTCAGGTGTGGATTTCTCGTTTTGTGATCTTGGACTTGGAAAGTAAATAGAGTGCATGGATTGTGGGTGGTGTACAGTTTGCAGTTGTATGCTTTCTCTTCAGACAAATCTGCCGTCGGTTTTTACTACCTTCTACCGTTCTGCGGTGATGGATGCATGGATATGGGTTTATTTTTTGAGGGATGGATATGGTTTACTTGATGTAGTTCTTGTCACCCTTGTGGAATTGATTTTATTTATATGAACAAATGATTTATTTTCAAGAGCTTTCTGTGCCTCAAGTGCTGTAAACATTCCTTTTTTTTGTTAGTGTCTGTATGTAAAGCATGAACATGTAAGAACCCATTTTGCTAATTGTGAAGTAAAACGTTGGCTCAGCTCAAGTAGCAATTTCCGTTCCTTGGGTTGGTTCCTGTGTGTAGTCAAGCCCTACGAGTAGATTCAAACAGGAAAATCAGAGCTGAATATATCACCAAATGAACTTCAGGGGGAAAAAGTTCCCAGTGCTTCTGCCAGACCTAAAAGACTACTCCAACCAAATCAAGTTTTGGAGATTCTACTGTCAGAAACCAACAAGGCTTCATCTTCGCCTTTGGTCCAAAAACATCATTCAGGCACCGGTGGTAATACTGGGTTAAAAAAATCCTGGTCAGAATCTCCAATCATGGTACTAATCTAGTATAGTTAATGTACATCAATCTTTTGTCATTGTATTTACCGTTACAAATTACAAGTACCATACTTGATGTTATGAACAACTCATCAGAATGTAACATGCACAGATCCAATCACCAATATACAATGATTTCCATCCTATGCAACATAAGGATATGATTCATAACAAGAACGATAATGCCACAGACTAGAGTTCCTCGAGCTCATTCGTCCTGATACAAGGAAGGCAAACATTACTTCATTTGCTAGCACCTGATGCATGGACTCTCTCTCGGGGAGGAACTCCTAGCAATGTCTTCATCATGTCATATGTTGTGAAACCGATTGCAACGGAAGGGACAACCTGAAAAATTATATTCGTCAAAGACAAAACTTGAATGTATGATAGTGCAAAATGAACATCCCTGTTGTTGCTATCACTCATTACAAATAAGAAAAAGAAAACAAGGTGCAACTAAACATGAGTGCTTGCATAAACAGATCACGCTATTTTTCACATTGCGAAATTTGCAATTAGTAATTCTCATTTTTCAAATTTTGGCTTTTGAAAAGAGAATCTTAGCCTGACTTATTACCTTGACATAGTTAAGGCTCAAGCCAGCAAAGAGCTGTCTCCATCCTTGGCACCTAATGATGAGCAAGAGACCCTGGAAAGTTCCTCTTATACGGAAGCCATCACTTGAATTTTGAGGCTGCTTGCTCTGAACCTGAAGACAGAAAATCTTGTGAGTAGTGATCAAACAGACAATGCAGTCAAAACTACAGTTTGCATATTGGCTACTGATGGAATACAGAATCTTACTTGCATTTGCCTCCGGACAACATCCAGTGGATAAGTAAGGGTCTGTCCAAATAAACCAGCTAAAGCTCCACAAGAGAGCTTCAGTATAACAGATTTCTTGTAATCTTCTGGAACTCGAGATTTCAGATCTTCATATATGTAAAATTTTAAGCCAGCATATGGAAGAATACCAATCAGAGTTGGGCCTGTAATTGATTAAAAGAATTTTGAAACCTCCTCTCATGCACTGAAATAGACAAATAGTATGGCCTAACTCAAATAATGTAATTTTAATTAGAAGTTTAAGGATATTCATGCAGTAGCTCATTCTAACTCACATGTTAGCCCTGAAAATTGTGTTTCAGATCACCTACAAACCAGTATTTAACATTTATAAAGTAACTAAATAGTGATAGCCCAATGACACCAAAATAGAACTGAAGAAAGCTTATTTGGCATCAACCTAACTCGATAAGCATAGTTTGCTGCGCTCACACTGATGAAGCCATAAATAACGTTGGTTCAAATCATGGCAAAGGAAACAAGACTATGAGAGGATAATACATACCTACTCCACGATATAAAGATCGTGCGCCACCTTCCTTGTAAACAGTCTTAAAGACATCTTTTATGCCTTTATATGTTTGTTGTTGACCAGAATTTCCCAAAGCATTGCCAGATTGGCCCACATTGGAAACCTTGGAGCAAATATGAAGAAATTAGTATAAAGAGCGTTGCATCAATCACTGGTAGCAACAGCATATTATCTACAGCCAACATGGCGTGAACAAGTAATATTGCTAAGAGAGTTGTTGTCCCAGCAATGAATCTATTGATGGAGACCCTTCACTACAATCAAAGGAACAAAATGAAAAAAAGAAAATGTATCAGTGGACACGCTAATGCAATACCTGGTATGCCAGCTTGGTCCTAGCCAAGTCTAATGGGTATGTACACAAAACTGCAGTCCCACCAGCAGCAGAGCCAGCTAAAAGATCAACGACGGGCCCTGTACCTACTGATGGAGCGTAATTGTTCAATATCCAGCACCTATACTGCTCGTACGTCATGTAATGCAATGCCGCATATGGAACAATGCGAAGCACACTTGCACCATTCCCTCTGCATGGGCAATAACAGGGCATCAATATCAATAATTCAGTGTAGTTGATTCAACATAAAAGCATTGGGCATTTCCGGCAAAGCACTCACTTGTAGAAGCCTCGAACTCCCTCATACTGCCACAGCTTTCTCAAGGACTGGAGGATCCCCAGGGACTGGAAACCTTCAGTTCTCGTCTACAGAACAAACATCAGTCGTGCAGCAAATGAGCTAAGTATCCACACACAACCACCGCGAATGACGAAATCGAGAGTACGAGCACTCAAGCAGTACCGAACCTGTAATAAGATCTTGACCCTCTCCAGCGGCGCCACCGCAGTCTTTGCGAATGCACCAGCAGCGCCGCCTGCGATAAGCTCCTTGGCATAGACCGGGAGCAAGTCCAGCACGGGAGCATTCACCTGCGCTGTGGCCGAGGCCGACGAGAAGGTGGACTCCTGCGAGGAACCCATCTCCCCAAGTGCCCGGAATAACCAGAATGCGCGATATGTGCCCTCCCCACCACCACTACTATGAACATGAAACTAAACCCAGAGCCGGGGATATCTTTGCACAAGGCGGGAATGTCCCAAGAATATGTCCCTGAAACCGGCAATACAATCTCCACTTTGCCTCCCCAGCACTTGCATTAACAGCACGGAACTGGAAATCAGAAGATACGGCGGAATAAACCTCCGCGGCGATTGGGCGTTAATCACCCGGGGAACCCAGTCTCTCTCTCTCTCTCTACCCTCCCCGAGCGAGCGAAAAGTGAAAAAGGCGAAAAAGGGGGTGAAAATCTAGCGCGAGCTGGATCCCCACCCAGGGCGCGTTCACATCCCCAGGGCGCAGAAGCTGCACACTCGCGTCGCCGGGAAGCGCAGCACAGTACCCGCATCAGCAGGAGAGGATCCGCGGGCGGGCGGCCGAGGCTCTCCGCGGCCGACCCCGAGGAGTCGTTCCTACCTAGAGCGCGAGGAGGATGAGACGGCGGCGGATCCCGCGGGCCGCCCCTCCGGTCGCGATCGCAGGAGGGCGAAGCACGGGGGCCCCCTAGCCCATGGGCCCGGTGACGGGAGGCGGGAGCAGGGGGTGGTGGTGGTCTCCCCGCCGGGCGGCGCGGCGGCGGCGGCGAGATCGGGGTGAGGTCGGCGGGTCGAGCCCGGGCAGGTCCCTCGCATCCACCAAGGGGCGGGGAGAAAAATACTCATCAAATGCGCGGGCTCTGCTAATGGGAGGGACCCGATCCCGGCGGCGGCGGTGGTGGGCGGCTGGGCGGGCAGCGGATTCGATCCGCGCCGGATCCCCGCAGAAGAATCGCGACGCGCTTGGGGTGGGAAGGGAAGGGGAGGGCCGCTGGCCGCTGCTTCGTGTAAGAACCAAGAGGAAGCGGCCGAGCGGGGGCGTCACGCGATTGGTAGTGCTGCTCGTCGAGGACGGCACCGGAGCAGGTGTGAGGTGACCGCTCCCACGTGCGAAACGTTGGAAGAGCTTTCCAGTAGTCTACGAGGATACATAGTCCTTGTTTACGTTAAAAAATTTTACGTCCAAAACTATCAGATAGAATATTTTTACAAATGTATAATATAGTAAATAGAGATGAAAAAAACTATCAAAGATTGGATGTATTTTACTAGATGAATCTTTAAATATGTGCTGATGATAGATTAATTAGCTTTAATAAATTCGTCTCGCTATTCACAGGTGAGTTCTGAAATTAGTTTTTTAATTAGTTTATATTTAATACTTCAAATGTGTGCCGATATTCTTTAAAATTTTTACAGGTAAAGATATAAACACCCTTGTACTCCACTGCTTCGATTTTTCATGTTGCTGATGCATGCCAGGCAAGGAGTGCAACGGGTCATTGGGAATGAGTAAATTTCTTGTATAGCTCTGAAATAAATAGCAGCTCCTTTTTTAGCTCCGAAAAGTTCAAACTTTCTTTTTCCTTTTGACCCCATTTTATCTTGTCCCTTCCTTGGTCCTTGGTCCTACCGTTACATCCGTTAGACCATTCTGTTAGGGTTCCCGATGGTGCGTGAGAAATAAGTTTTTTTAACCAAAATGCCCTCTAGAAGGGCGACCCTACCCTTGGAACTTCCCACTTGCGCCCCCATCACGTGCCCTCGTCCCCATCCAACGATCCAACCCTATCCCCACGCCCTCCCCGAGCAGGCGGTGACGGCGGTGGAGCACCTGCGGGCGGCGGCCCCCAGGACGAGATGCGCATAGACCGCGACACTCGGGACGGGACGCGCGGGCGGCGGGTCCCGCAGTGGGACGCGCGCACCGGCGGTTCTGCAGAGCGATTTGGCGTTCGTGGCGCGGTTCAGTGTGAACTGTGAAGCTGATGTTGTTGGCAATAGCGGCAGATCGAAGGGTAGAACCACTAAGACTATGGTCTCAGTCGTCAACCTATTTTCTTTATACTGTATTGTACTATAGTATGAAGGTTCAGCCCAACCTTTATAGTCGGCTCATAGAGTGGCCCTAGGCGAGATCCTCCCCTGGTTGGCGAGGAAGAGGTGCTGCGAGCCTCCGCGTCCGCGCAGGCGACCGCGAGTTTCCCCTGGAGGTTGCGTTCCAGGCACGCGATCAGCTCCGCGACGAGGCCGGCGACGACGCCGTTGACCATAATCTTCATCGTGTCGGCCAATTTGGTGAGGATATCCAATGTCCGCTGAGCGAGAGCTCCTTGCGCGCCCCGCTGAACAAGAGCAGGAGGTTGGGCGTGGCGTCGCTGAGAGCCTCGTACATGCCGAGCATGTATAGGAGCTTCTCGTGCGATGTGATGGAGGTGAACCCGTTGGCGAACTCAAGAAGGATCAGGATGCGTTTCTCTGCGATGGCCAGCAAGTATTCGTCCTTGAAATTATCCAAAGGTGACTGGTGTTATATTGTTGTGTATAGTTTCTCTAATGTGTGTTTAAAATATGGAGAATTTGGTTCATAATATTCTGCTGTTACTAACAGAATTTAAAGATACATGTTAAGTGTGATTTGTATATGGGGTCAAATATATGTTGTCCGTGAGATCTTAATAGGGATATTTTTGTATTTTCAGTCACCACAGCCACTTAACTGGAGATGTAACAGTAGGACTAAAGAAGAGATAGAAGATAAAAAGGAGGCCAAATGAGGGAGTTTAAACTTTTCAGGATAAAAAAAGAACCGCTATTCGTTCCAGAGCCATATAAGGAATTTCCCCTCGAATCATCGCTGTCACTCTTCTTGTCCACCGAGATAACAACAACTTTGACAGAGTATAGAACGGCGCCGCGCGCCATCGTCGCCTGGCCAAGCATTGCGGCTCCTGAGTCGTCCTTGGCAGTCAGTTAGAACCGAACTGATCGTTCGGTTAAAATGAGTACCGATCGGGAGCAGCTTCGGTTTTGGTTAGTTCGGGTCAGTTCCCGTTCTAACCGAACTAACCGAGGTTCTATACAAAGAAAAAATTGAAAGAAAAAATAGAAAAAAAAGAAAAAATTGCGTCGGCAAGGCGGGCTGCTGCGTCGTCCCGCTGCCGCACCATCGATCCGCTGCCGCCACACCCTCCCGCGGCCACGCGCCGTCAGTCCGTCGCAGCCGCGTCGTCGATCCGCCACCGCCGGCCGTCGCACCCTCCCGCACCGTGCGCCGTCGGTCCACCGCCGCACCCTCCCACAGCCGTCGTGTCGTCGATCCGCCGCCGTCACGCCCTCCCACGGCCGCCGCGCCATCGATCCGCCACCGCCGCGGCCTCCCGCGGCCGCACGCTGCCAGTCTGCCACCGCCGCCCCGCCTGGAGGAAGGAATGGAGACGGCGCTGGCCGCTGGCGAGCCGTGCGGCAGGCTCTGGGCAGCGCCGGGCAGCCGGGGTCGCCGGTTCGGGGGCGCTGGGCGCCGCCGCGCCGGGCACTGGCCTGGGGCGAGCGCCGGCCTAGGGTCGCTTGGTCGGGGGCGCTGGGCGCCGGGCACTGGCCTGGGGCGAGCGTCGGCCTAGGGGAGTGCCGGCCTGGGGCGGGCGACGCCGGGACTGGGGGCGGCTCCGGCGGCGGGCGGGATGGAGGTGGATGGCGCGGCGGGCTGGCGGCCGGGTGGGATGGGAACGGCGGCCGGCGGGAGTGCGGCCGTGCGTCGCGACTCGCGAGCCGTGCGGGGCTGTGGGCGGCTGTGCAGCTGCAGGATGGGTGGGGACTGGGGACGTGGGGTGGCGGCCGAGTGAGGGGGAGGGGGTTCAATTGGGCGTGTGGGCTGTGGCAAGTGTCCAATTGAGCTGTTGCTCTATTGGGCTTAGACAGTTAATGGGCTGAATGTGTGCTATTCTCGGTTCCCGGTTAAATAGGAACCGCGAATAGGAACCGAATTTTCTCGGTTCTGGTTCTCGGTTCGGTTTCGGTTCTCGGTTCTTGGTTAAATTTGCCCAGTCCGACTCCTGAGCCGCCGTAGCGCATGGCCCCGAGCCACAGCCGTCCGCCGTCGATCTGCCCTACCCCGTTGGCCCCACGCAGCGCCGCCCTGTTGGTCCGAGCCGCCGCCAGCGTCTGGTCCTGCTCGCTGTCTTCCAGCCGCCCCATTAAAGGGAGATCACCCAGCAAGGGTCCTCCCATTAACGAATTTGCCAAGCAAGGGTCCTTCCATTAAAAAATTTGCCCATTACAGAGAAAAAGATCTATTTACTTTTCGCAATACAGACCAAAAGCGAGAGATTCTTGAACTGTGAGAATCTGGAGGTAGACTTTTTGCACTAAGATTTCCTTCTCAACACCAGACACTACGACCATTACATGAGTTGTACCGTCACTGGAACAACTCCCAGACTAGATGACAACCTTTAACAAACGAAGCTCAATCCATTATACCTTTTTTTTTTCCTCAAAATCAGAATGGACCACAATGCAATCACTACTTTTCAATAGTTGAGTCATCTGATTGTTGAGTCCACTGTAGAAGACTGTGACTCCACAACTCCAGCATGAACAATAGCATGATCAGCAGATTCCACAACTCCAGCATGCACAATATTAGCATCTGAGTGATCAGCAGATCCCAACGTGGATTCTGCATCTCCACTCTGCAGATTATTAGCATTTAATAATCAGTAAAAGATAAGTGGTGGTAATTTCTTACAAAGACTTGTGAAACAAAAGTTAAATGGACAGACCACTGCCGCAATGCACCAGGACCCACCTAGCTACTTACTACCAACACAGCGATTCTTCCACACAACAAATTCTAGCTTTTAGCCATACCAAATGAACTAGCTGGAAGGGAGAAGCACAGCACAGTGAAGACAAACAGAGGGCACTCAATCATAAAACAGAGGAGCAAAGCAAACTTAGCATTTGATACAAGGCTTCTCTATTTATAGACTTTTCAAAATGATCGACTCATGAAACAACCTGAATTTGTGACTTGTAAAACTAAAATACTTAACTGGACAGTAGCCAATAGTCTAGGTGCTTTAAACATTTGCAATCAAAATTAACCTTACCAGTCCTAGTCATCATGCATCCTAGCTTGTTTAAGAACAAACCAAAAGGGCACAGGTAACAATTCAACATGTTTGGTCTATCCTTCCTATTACTTTCATGCATGGCCTTGCGACTGTAAAGAGGCAGGCATATTGTTGGCTTAGGAGCCAACCTATGCAACAAGATTTAAGATTTAAGAAACAGGAGGGGGGGGGGGGGGGGGGGTGTTAGTAGGCACATTCCGGGGCTTGACCATAAGCCTAAGCTCCCTTCTGAGGCAGAACCCGGGAGTCGGGCAGCACGCTCCCCCTGGCCTGCAAAAGTACACCTCACTTTCTATGTCTGTGAGTAGTTTCATCTTGTCCCACAGTGTCCAGTAAAGATTTGACATCACTTTCGAGAACTTACACTCCACAAGCATTCTAGCTTCAGCTTTCGTGTACTTCTTTCCGAGGAGCTTCTGGTACTCAAGTAAGTGAGAATGTACATGCCTGAGATAAACAAACTGTTGAAGATAGCAATGCCTACTTGGAGAAGCTTTAAAAGATAGATTAGAGAGTGTGCATGAATGTGTCATACTTCATGGTGAAGTATGGAATACTCTAGAACAAAGTATTTTTGGTAGGGTAGCAATACCCAGAAAATAGATAAGCATGATGAATATTCTAGAGTTAAATATTTTAGAAAGAAGTGTATAGAAGATGGACACATGGCAAAACCACATCAGTCATGGAGTCCTATAAATAAGAGTGTTCTTCTCTCCCTTACCATATCATAGCATAAGGGGTCTCAAAGTAGGAGATGGTAAGGTTGTCATGTAGTGTAGTTGTGTCATGGTAGGGTAGCCACATAAAGAGTGCAAGAGTCTTGCGTTGTACTAAGTTATGGTGAATAAAGAGTTAAGTCCCATATATAGTTGGTCTCCCATATTGATGTCTAGGTGAAGATCTCGTTGGTATAGTGTGGGTATAGGGTCCGCAAAAGAAGTGGTATCACACTACTTTGGTACCGTTTCTCAGAAGTTGGTGTCAAGATTAGGGGCACCAATTTCTCAACAATTGGTATCAGAATTGGTCGGTCAGGGACCGTCATTAGGAGGAGTTTGTGGTGAGTGCAGGGCACTCATAGTGTTCGATGCATTGGTTGGTAGGCGCAGGGCGCTTACATTGCTCGGTGTGGCACTGAGGCTCTAAGGGGAGACTCTGCCGGAGATCACAGTCCGGGACTGTGAAGGAATGCTGGTCAGGGACCAAGCGTAAGTGACACTGAGCGTCAGTCGACATGGTGGATCTCTTGAGTGCAGGTGGTATGAGAAGACTCAATAGCCACGACTATGGCTATTGGAAAACCTGCATAGAGTCCTACTCGATGGGTCAGGACCTATGGGAGATCGTAGCAAGCACCGAGACTACTCCTCCATCGAAGGAGAGCGCGAAAGCCTTGCGGAAGTGGCGAATCAAGGCAGGCAAGGCTATGTTCGTGTTGAAGATAACGATCGAGGAAGATCTGGTGGAGCACATCAGAGATGCAGAGACACCGAATGAGGCCTGGGAGACATTCGTGAAGCTGTTCTTGAAGAAGAATAAGGCGCGGCTCCAACTCCTAGAGAAAGAGCTTGCAGGTATCTCATAAGTCACACTAAGCATCAATCAATACTTTACTAAGGTAAAGAATATCTGCCAAGAGATATCCTAGCTTCATCCGGAGGAGAAAGTTAGTGAAGCTCGGATGAGAAGGCTCATCATCAATGGCCTAAGACCCAAGTATAGTGGGTTTATGGCTGCAATAAGCGGATGGCCAATATAGCCGTCCTTGGTGGAGTTGGTGAATCTATTGGCTAATCGGGAGGCATTAGCCAAGAAGATGGGTAACATCACCTTGGAGGAGAAGAATGAGGAGGAGGCGCTCTTCATCAGGAAGAAGGGTCCATCGAGGCTGAGGAGAGGCGAAAGAGTGGACAAGAGGAGACATGCGTTGCCCAAAGAAGAGCAGCTATTCAGGGGGAGCTCAACAAGAGAGCGATGACGAAGATGACTACGTATTGGTCAAGAATGAGAGGAGAAGAAGAGGTGAGTGCTTCAACTGTGGCAAGAAGGGACATTTTGCCAGGGATTGTCTGAGTCCAAGGAAGCGCACAGAAGGAAATGTGGCTATTACGAAAGAAGTCGTCCATAGTGGGTGGCTTAGTGAAGAAGAGTGGGATGCAGAGGCATGCATCACAACTGAAGACGGTGAAGCTTACTTTGTGGAAGACTTGATAGAGGGTGAAGCTTTATCAACCAACATAGTTGCCGAAGAAGAAAAATAATGGGATGTAGAAGGTGGCTTCTCTATAGAGGTGAGAGATCCAGATACTTCTAGTGAGTTCATAGTATTTGGATATGATCATAATGAAGGATGGGAGGTTCTAAGCGACGATGAGGAAGATACTAGAGATGAGAAGATAGAGCCTAATCTTTATGAAGATGAGAAGCCACAAGAGTATGGGGCACACATAGAGGGAGCATTGGTGATCCGTGATGACCCAAAGTTACATGATGAATCATTGAGAGGGAAGACGCCGAGAAGAGTGAAGATGAAAGAGGAGGTGCATTGCTGCATCGAATCTGTAAGGAACCGGCAACTGAAAGTTGAAGAGTATGAGCCAAAGGAAGATCGGATCATGTCACGAGGACAAGAGAAGAAGAAGGTCCGGAACGGCAGAGCACAAACGATGGAAGGGGCGACTCACAGTGGTCCGGTCACGCAAGACAATCATGCACTGAGGGGGAGTGTTGAAGATAGCAATGCATACTTGGAGAAGCTTCTAGAAGATTAGAGAGTATGCATGAACCATGAGTGTCATGCTTCATGGTGAAGTATGGAATACTCTAAAAACAAGATATTTTTGGTAGGGTAGAAATATGCAGAAAGTAGATAAGCATGAGGAATATTCTAGAGTTAAATATTTTGGAAAGAAGTGTGTAGAAGATGAACACATGACAAAATCATATCAGCCATGGAGTCCTATAAATAAGAGTGCTCTCCTCCCCCTTACCATACCATAGCATAAGGGGTCACAAAGTAGGAGATGGTAAGGTTGTCATGTAGTGTAGTTGTGTCATGGTATGCTAACCACGTAAAGAGTGCAAGAGTCTTGTGTAGTACTAAGGTATGTTGAATAAAGAGTTGAGTCCCATATAGAGTTGGACTCCCATATTGGTATCTAGGTGAAGATCTCGTCGGTATAGTGTGGGTATAGGGTCCGCAGAAGAAGTGGTATCATACTACTTTGGTACCACTTCTCGGATGTTGACAATGTTAGGGGCACAGATTTCTCAACACAAATAGATGCTTCGAGTACCCAATTGTGCAGTGATCCTCAATGCGTCCTTGGTTATATGGGTCTCCGAACCAAGCAACTAACAGCACATTATCTTTCATGAGTTTAGCCCATATGTTTGTTGTTACTTGTAGACATAAAAATATTGATTTAGTTTGTAGATCAGACAGGTTCTTCACATGATCGTAGAAATCTAGGTATGGCTGCGAATATGTTGGGAGAGGAAGGAAAGCAGGATGTACATACATGTAATATCCATGCAGAGTCTTCCTATTCTTCCTTAGAGTCATCAAGAGGTCTTTAAAACTGTCTGGAAGATGAAGAACAGCATCTTGCCCATTCCTATGCCTGATAATTTCCTCATAAACACTAGCTGAGCTGAAGTAATACTTCGAAACATAGCATTTATTGGTCTTCCTCAGCAGTGTGCCATCAGCAAGAACAAACCGACCATGCCTATCAACCATCAGCTGTGATAAAGTAACAGGATCGTAGAACAAGTATCCGTGCCTTTTGAGCTTCTCAATAAGTATAGGCAGTGATACAAACCATCACTTCGCCAACTCTGACAGCACAGTGTGCTCCTTGTCCACCTCATCACCTTCGCTGCCCACTAGTACAACTTTCTGCAAGAGAACATGAGCATCTGGAAACTAGTCTGTATTTTGGATCATTGACATCATTGAACATTCCAATAACATATCTGCCATAGAATATGGAATATTAAAAGATAGTGTCCACGCATGGCATTTTTGGCACATTACATAATCTGATAATCATATAAGCTCAAATCAGAGATGTTAACTAAAGCAATTATGCCTAAAAGGTAAAAGAACACAAACGTACGTATGCTTAGAACAGTAAAACACACATATCCATGTAATGCATATTGGTCACCTCAGGGATTCCAGGAAATAAAAATATATAGAAAGCAAACATTTCGACACAAAAGAATGAAAAGATATACATATAAATCATTTTCTCAGTATTAGTGTGATTACCATGTAACATTGTAGAAGAACTATCTTAATCATGCTTTCCGTACACACAACACTACAATTGTAAATCCAAATTCACATGCAAAGCGCAAACAACTTCTTATTGCACAACATCCAAAAGTAAACTTATTTTATTATGTTAATCTTTCCACCAAAATTTATAAATATCTCCAAACTACAAAACAGATCCCAACCAACTTACAAACATAGAAAACGAAACAGAGCTTATTGCAAATCATCCTATCTAGCTCTTGAAGCCGAATTTGCACCAAATGTTCAAATATCTCAAAATTAGTGCCTCTGTGGCCATGGAAAATGCTCTAAATCTCTAACTATGCGTATACAATACACTATACAGAGCTGCAGCACAGTTCTTGCTGATCATAACCAAACTGGTTTCCTCTAGACAAGCAATTCATACTAATCTACATGGCAAGTAGTACTCACGTGATCGGGGGCTCCTCACTTCCTCCAGATTTTGCATCATCCTGAGAAGACGTGTTGTACGAGGCACACCTCGACATGATTGAAGCCGGCAGGTGACGGTGTGTGCGAGAGAAGGAAGTGCCGACCAGAACCTTGCCGGTGCCGAAGATGGAGGGGTTAGTAGGAGGACGGCGCGCCTATTCTAGGGAGAGACCCGACGCCGTAGAAGACGAGGCGGGCACCGAGCTTGCCGCCGTATATCAACATACTTTTAAAATCAGACACGATTGGTATGGATAAATTAGATTGGTGGAGTTTTGACATTGGGGATTCGGCTTCAAATCAGACACGATTAGAAACCTGCAACTGCTACACCACTGCTTCATTGGTTATCAACCAAGCACAACTTGATTGACCTCGCCAAGAAGACTTTCCTGCAAGCGAATCGAAGAACACAAGCAAAAAAGGGTAAACTCGCAATCTAAAATTGTAGATGAATATGAAGTGAACAACAAAATGAGGTTCAAACTCTGATCACAAAAGGACTAATCGCTACAGTGGTGTAGAATAAGAACGAGAGCCCTGATTCACAGCAAAAGGACTCGACCTCACAGTTACAATGAAGATGACTGTTTCTTGATGAAAAAACTAGCACTCAACAAAACCCTAACCCTAATATGGTGGCGGCTACTGATTATATGAGGGTTGGGGCGTGCATAACTCTCTAGCCACATCTATAATGGACCCCAACACGATACACGGCCCAACAGCCTAAAAGATGGTGTCGCAGCACCGTGGTAGATTCTGGATGTCCCCTTGTTTTGATGAAACCTGTCGACTCCTAAAGAATTTGGGACTGAAACCAGTTCCATTGGAAGCTCATTGAAATTATCTTTTCATTCATATAAATAACGTCCAAAACGGAATCCGTATGCGACCTGGATGTCATTTTTGGTGCGTGCTGCTCCTAGACTCCAAGGTGGACTCGAACTTGAGTTGTTTTGGACCTTCACCTTTGGGACTCAAATTGAATTAGCCTCGGGTCTCCTTCTTAACTCGAAAATCTTGCTTGACTCCTTTTTTCCTATTTCATGCACCACTTATGGATATATGTATTGCTGCCGTGTCCTCGTCAGCACTCCCCCAGCCGCCGCCCGTTGCCACTTGCCAGCCGGCAGGCGGCGTTGGATTGGACGGGAGGTATCAGTGTCTGGCCTGGAGGTTGGAGCCCTCCTGGCAGGACGCGTGTCTGTGTAGGGGTTTGGTCTTCAGTGGGCCGGCACGCAAGTGCGCATCTTCGTTGTGTGTCGGGAGGAAAAAATCGGCAATCCTATATTTTTCGGAATTTTTCGCCTTTCAATATTTAAAATCTGTACGAAAAAAGTCGGCAATCCTATATATACTAGAAAAATTGGACCGTATTTGATTTCATCGGATTGTAGTGTATATTATATATGTAGGTGTTATGGTCTGCGGTCCGTTATCGTACTTGGTATATACTTTGGACACTCTATTGTCCTAACACGGACAATACTGTTTAAGTAGGATATTATTTTTTATACGGAAATAGAACTATCCCTTTTATATATTTAGTGTTTTGGTTACATTACTTTTGGTTATTTTTAAAAGTTTATTTTGTAGAGAACCTTTAGGTTTTGAATTTTTTAGCAATTTTTTGTATTCAAAACTTTTTGAAGTGAAGACGTTTCGGTGTCTGAATTTTAGGTAGAATGGATCCTACGTAAATATTTATGCGGATGAATTGTTAAAAGTGCTTTGAATTTTAAATTGTAATGTATATTTTGAATTTTGAGAAATTTTTGTATTGAACACTTTTTGATTTGAAGAAGTTTTAGTGTCCATAGGTACAACAGATAACATTCAAGCATTTGTGCAAACAAGTTGCGAAAGCGTTTTAAATTTTAAAATTTTCTCTATGATGAAGTTGTCACATTCTATATTGAATAACTTTTAATTTCAACGTGTTTTGATGTTCAAATTGTACATATAATGTTGCTCGTGTAGAAGTAATGGATGGAACAGATTGTGGTTTGATTTAGTTAAAATCTAAGGATCTTTCCTGAAGAAATTTCTGAGAGAGGGTCGGGACACGGGTTGGTTTTATAAAAATTTAAGATTTTCTTTGCAAATTTCACTAAATAGGGAAGGTTGGACTGCGGGTTGATTTTGAGAAAAGTTATGGACTTTTCCGTCAAATTACTTGAGCGAGAATGCCGAACTGCGGGTTGATTTCAATAAAGATCGAGAGTTTTTTTTTGCAAAATAATCGAGACACGCACGATCTGGACCGTCCGCCCTGCAGATCCGATGGTCGGGAACGGCCAGTGACGTGGCCACACTGGCTGCCTCTATTTTGGTGAAGCTTTCATATTATAAGATAAGATAAGATTTTCCGACACCCGAGACGACGACCCGCGTGAGCGCCACCGCAACCCTGTCGCCAGAGAAGAAGGTAAGGCTGTTTGGATACAAAGTATTTTTTGAGTTTTAAGGGAATACCACAGTTTTAAAATATACTATGGTATTGAAAACTTTGAAGTGTTTGGTTGCAGCAAAAATCGTTATTTTGTAAACCACGGTATTTTCAGAGTTTTAAACATCTGCTTGGACCCTCTTTTTCTAAAACTGAGCTCAGCTGATCGTTCGCTCCTCCCACGCCTGTAGTCCTGTACAGTACGGGCTACAAATCGGACATGCAGGCAAGCGATAGTCCCTGGACCCCTGGACCTTGGGTATAATAATACATTTGTACTGCTCTAGACACGTATAGAGTTGTTGCTACTGTACTTATCCTCTTTTTTTGCGAGTTTTGCCGCATATACTCTCTATATAGTTGTTTATTAGAATCTGGGCATACGTTAGTTATGAAGTTTTTATCAGCGGATTTGACATAAAAGGCACTGCAATGCTTTTAGTAATAGACACGACATGCATACATTAACTCAGACAAATCAAAATACGGTAGCAAACATAGCAAGTGCCAAACATGTTACGGTTTTTGCAAAACTGTAGTTTTTGAAAACTGCAGTAAATTTTTTCTTGCAACTAAAAAAACTACGGTTTTTTATATACTATGGCTTGTGAAAACCATAATACCCAAACAGAGCCTAAGTTCTTTTCCCAAAATGTTACATCATTTTTTTAAAATTTTTTTGCTGAAGTCAACTTTTTTAACCGGTTTTATATTTTTTCCCAAAATGTTCTCAACCTCGCGAATTTTATGAGTCTCAGTTCAATTCAGATATGTATATATTTTCAAAGTATATCGTCTTATAGTTGGGGCCTAGTGCCACGTGTAAAAAAAAGTGCACATGTCAAATCCGTTGCAACTTCACGCCACCTCAGCTCATAACAAAGTTCATAACCCGTGTGGGAGGAAAAGTAAACATTTCTTGGAGTTCGGGAAGAATCTATATCTGGTTTCATATTTGCGGGAGAAAAATAAAACTTTTCTAATAGTTGAGGGACCTAATATAAACTTTTTTTATGAGAGTACTCGTCCTTTTTTATCCAAATACAACCACCCAAGCAAGGTCCAATAGTTTCGGCTTGAATCTTTTTAAGGGCCGTCCAACCTCTTTATGGATAGGACCCTGGAAGACTAAGCAGGCCCGGTTCTAAGATTTTGGTGGTCCGGGACGAAATAAGAAATGGGGCCTTTATTCTCAAAATAAGAGTAGTAGTTGCAAAAATACATAAAACTTATAAACACATTAAAAAGATACTATAAATATCAATCAAGTCTTTTTTGCATATTATCTTAAATTGGCTTCTGCCATTTTTTCTAACAAATCGTTAGAAAAAAAGTGTTAGAAGTATCTGATCACCTAAGAATATTATATTTTATATAAAAATACCAATGTTTAATCAATTACCTACCGTCACGATTAATCAAAGGCTCAAAGTATCAATCATCAACAATCAATTGATAATGTGTAGTAGTGTTAAGGTATTGGGCTCAAAGTATCGATCAATTGCTAGCTGATGGGCATTAAGCATACATACTGGTAAATGTCAATAAGGCATTCGCTGGTCTTCTATCTTGAATGCTGGATCCAGTTATGAGACGGAGTAAGGTAGGCTGACAAGCGCCGGTCCATCATTGCTTGGTCGGCATCGGGGAAAACAGAGGCGCCGCCGTTTCAGCGCTTGACGGCGCATCACGGCATCGGGGACTCGGCGAGTTGCACGGAGAGGATGTGTAGAGGGCTAGCGAATCTTCTGGTTTGCTGCTTGGCGTCCGACGCTCGTCCTTTAGGCCTGGCCCAACAACAGTGACAGAGCTATACTAGTACCATGCAGCCTTTGCATACCTGGGAAGAGGGCCCCTTCATTTTGGGGGCCCGGGGCGGCCGCACTGCTCGCCCCCCCGCCCCCCGGGGCCGGGCCGGAGACTAAGTGGAGACTGGAGACCCCCCTCCAGCAAAACCGATTCCTCGTCAAGTGTTGCCATTCGAAAACCCACAGGCCTCATCGTCCTTGCATTCTGCCGGCCGCATCCGGCCTAGATCGTAGCCTCGCACCTTCTTCCCGGCCACTCCGAACTGCCTTATACCTCACAACCTACTTCTCTATTGCCAGACCTGATCAGCCCTAAATCCTTACCCGGTGAAACCACGCCCAAACTCGCCGCCAGTGAAATCTTCAATGAATATGTACGGCTCGACTGCAAAGTGGACCGGTCATCCTACTCCCTAACTGACCAGGCAATTTGCTATCTTTTTTGAGGGAAAAAAAGATGACGAACTGCCTGGTTGTTTTGCAGCCGGACCGTACATATTAATTGAAGTAAAAATTATACTACTACAAATTGTAGCAATGCTGACAAACTATGATAAAATTTTTCTTTTTTATCTTTGTTGATTCTACCTCCGTGGGAAGACGTTAGTTTTGTTAGCAGTACATCTTCTGGGTGGAAACGGGTTTGCTCCGTGTGTGCCAGGGGCACCTTCCCGGGGCGAAAACGAATTTACTACGTGACCCAGCAGTTATGGGCTCGGAGTCGCGAGCACCGAGCACGTACCCATCAGCTCCGGCCATGTCTAAGCTCATCGTTGTGGGCTTCGCTGCAGTGATATGGGGAGGCCAGTTCATTTCCGGCTGCTGAGAAAGGGGTGAGGGGGACTGCGATTCGTTTTTCCCGGAGGCGTTTTTGAGGCGATCGCGATGGCGACTGTGACCCCGCTGCCATCCTAGGCCGCCACACCGATGACCTTGGACCCACAACGCCAGCGATCACCGCGATCCCGGTGCCCTCGCCCCGCCCACCGACTCCCAGTCGGCGGCGGCCACCGCATATCGACGGTTAGCCGCCCAGCGCCGTCGACCAACAATTTTCCCACTAGGGGTTGCGCCGCTTAGGAACTCTAGTTTCGGGATCGCTCTTGTGCGTGCTGCTCCTTGCATTAGGCGCGCATACCATCTGTGTCCTCTTCGATCTCTCGCTATGGCTAGGATTGGAGATGGAAATCCGGGCAAGCCGGAGTCTGCGGTTGCTGATATGCTAAAGAACCTGAACCTCACGGCTGAGGAGGAGGAGGTTGCAGCGTTCAGCGACGATGAAGACGAGACTGAACACCAGGTTGCGGAATAGGTGCTCCTTGGCAAAGTCCTGTCACAAATGACGGTGCATGCCACAGTGGTCCATGGCGTGATGAAACCGGCGTGGGGGAATCCACCAAGTTTGAAAGTTAGAACGATCAGGATGAAGGGAGATAATCTCTTTGTGGCTGAGTTTGGTGTTAAGCAAGATATGCTGCGGGCGCTTGGCGGCTCACCGTGGGTGGTAGGGAAACATGCAATGATACTTCGGGAGTATGATGAGGATCTTAAGCCGTCAGAGATCACATTTGGTCGTATGGAAATTTGGGTCCGCATCATGGATCTTCCGTTGGGATGGATGAATCAAAACCGAGGCACACGGGCCATGGGGCTAATCGGAGAGGTGCTGAAGATGGATGTTGATAAGGACGGGAAGGCTAGTGGCCCATACGTGCGTGCTCGTGTTTCCATTGAGGTCGCTAAACCCTTGAGGCGAGGTGTGCTACTGAAGACAAAACGGGACAGGGGCCTGAATGGTTTGCCATCGAGTGTGAGAAGCTACCGTTCTTTTGTCTGTCTTGTGGCGTTATGGGACACTCCCATCTGTAATGTGACAAACCTGTCATGTGCAATGAGGATGACAAGCTGCCTTATGATGTCAAGCTTAGGGTTTTTGACCCAAAAAAGAAAGAAGATACAAAGCTTTTTAGATGCAGCTGCTGAAGCATATGGAAATGGTTCATCATCAACTTCAAAACAGTCACAGGGATCGGCGACTCGGTCAGGTGATGGACATGTTGGAGATCTGAAAAGAACCCCTGTAGGAGGGGAGGATGAGGAGGTCACTTCACCACAAAAAGCGCCCAAACCCACTACTGCAAGGGGGGAGGTGCCAGCCACCACAATAGGCCGGGAACTCTTTCAGGCTAGGTCGGGTGAAGGTCTGAAAGTTCAGAGGAAGAGGAAATCTAAGGTCTCAAGCCCTGGTTCATCGACGACACCGGACCTCAACCTTCCTGTTATTGACACAACGACCTTAGTTCCAAAGGACCTAGTGTCCACTCGGGTGAACCAGCTTGATGGTGATGTGGAAGATGCGAGTGCTGCGGCTTCGGATGAGTTGATGAAGAAGCAGAAAAAAATCTAATACTCAGACAAGTGCAGGATCGGTGGCGGCTGCGAGTGGCAGCTCCCGCCGGGCACAATGAATTGCCTAAGTGTGAACTGCCGGGGCTGTGGACGGCCCAAGGCCGTTCAGGAACTCCGCAATCTTGTGGAGAAGGTGAAGCCTACGGTGGTTTTCTTGATGGAGACAAGAATGGGCAGGGAGCGTGCTCTCGGTTTGAGGCGTGTCCTTGGCTTTCCAAATGGAGAGACAGTGAGTTCCGATGGCCTTAGTGGTGGTTTGGTGATGTTGTGGAGAGGTGACGTTGCTGTGGCAATTCAGAGTTGCTCGAGATCCCACAATGCCATCATTATCTCATGTGCTAATCTTGGTGTTCGGCAATGGCGTCTTACTGGATTCTATGGTGAGCCAAGAAGGGAACTACGCAAGAACAGTTGGTATTTGATGCGATTTCTCAGAGCACAATCTGATGCTCCTTGGCTTTGCTTTGGGGATTTCAATGAGGTGCTCGAGCCGGAGGAGCATATGGGTGTGACCGAACATGAGCACTGGCAGATCGCAACTTTCAAGGAGGTGGTACAAGACTGCAGATTTGTCGATCTTGGTTTTAGTGGGCTGCCATATATGTGGGATATCGACAGGAAGGGGATCGCAATGTTAAAGTGAGATTGTACAAGGCATTGGGCGATCATAAATTTATGGAGCTCATGGCGGAATCGACGGCTAAACACATTCCGCTTGCTGAGTCAGACCACTGTGCAATACTGATAGAGGTCCGCCGGTCTAAAGCTAGTACAGAGAGACAAAGAAGGCGGAAGCAACGACTGTTCCGGTATGAAAATATGTGGCAGAGGCACGATGACTATGTGCCCTTCGTCCAACAAGCTTGGGACCTAGGACCAGGAAGTGCCGATCTAGCCTCAGTTGCTGCATCATTATCTTCTATACAATCATCGCTGAAAGTGTGGGATAGAGAGGTTTTTGGTTCAGTAAAAAAGAAGATTTTATCACTAAGACAAGATCTCGAGCGGGAGAGGGGTAGTACCCTATACCGTGGACCTACAATAAGAGAAAAGGAGTTGATGCAACAACTTTTAGAGGTACTAGCGAGGGAAGAACTCATGGAGAAGCAAAGGTCTCGTGTTGAATGGCTACGTGAGGGAGTCGAAACACGGGTTTCTTTCAGGTCAAGGCCAGAGCGAGAGCACGGGCAAATAAAATACATTGCCTGAAGAATTCTGGTGGGGTAGAGGAGATGGCTACTGAGTTCTAACGGGGTCTTTGCTCAGCTCAAGATGACTTGGATCCGAACCTAGTCTGCAGATATGTCCCCAAAAAGGTAACTGATCTGATGAATGAGATACTGGATCAACCATTTACGACAGATGAAGTAGAACAGGCTCTCTTTCAGATGGGACCAAACAATGCGTCGGGGCCTGACGGCTTTACGACAGGTTTTTCCAGAAGCATTGGGTCTTAATGAAGGGGTCTGTGACGACAGCTGTACTTGATTTTCTTAATGGTGGTGAGATGATTACCTCGGGTAAACACTACTGTCCTAGTTCTAATTCCTAAAGTTGCACATCCACAGGAATTGTCACAGTTCCGACCTATGTCCTTATGCAATGTTCTCTACAAACTTTGCTCCAAGACTATGGCAAATAGATTGAGGCTTGTCCTAGATGATATTATCTCAGAGGAACAAAGCGCCTTTGTGCCGGGTACTGTGGCAGAACCACCTGAATTAATCCGGCTCAAGTGTATTAACCATCACCATTAGGGCAATCTCGGTTAACCTTACACTTCAAACGGAGTAATCCACTGGTCTGTCGGGTATAACCTCCCGATACAACCACGGTAAGCGGATCGAGCGCCATACATACAAACGCTCATGCGACGATGAGCCCAGAGAATACCACATTCCAGCAAATATTACAACATTATCATAAGTGAATATTACAGACCAAGTTTTGAGTTTAGAAACCAAGTACTTCAATGATCATAACTAATAAGTTCTTCAGAGTTTAAGTTGCAGCGGAAAATAAAACAACGAAAGCTACTCCGACGATAAGGATGTCTCGATGAAGCCCGTACAAGACATCACTCGGCATTATCTTCGTTGGACGGGGGCGTATCCCATTCCACCGACCAACCAGGGGGAAGAGTACACGGCCAGGTCAAGCTAGCAATCATATCTTCGAAAGTCTCACCTGAAAACGAGCCACAAGCAAGGCTGAGTATACTAATACTCAGCAAGGCTTACCCGACTAATGGGGTATACTTAGCCGACTCCTAGACATGCGAGGCTTTTGGCTTGAGGGGTTTGTTTTGCCAAAAAGCATATATAGTAGGTCCTTACTTTCAGATTTTAGCTCCAAGTTCTAGCTTTCTTTAACCATTCTAGGTAAGCAACTATCCAATATCATACATGGTGAAGCATTAAATTTTCATCCAACAAGTTTATTCATCATCATTGTTCCTCTTCTTACTCTGTGGGTAAAAGTGGTTAAGCAGTCTCAATAGCCGTGAGAAACGGACGATTCGAATCGAATTTCTTAACCTTGCAAGGGAAACCTAAACACACGTCACGTGGTTACTCCAAGAGTCACACGTGCAACTTTTCCTTTCAATTCCCACTTCACGGAACAGGCCCACCGCCCTCGACTACACGTCCCCATGGACCACGGACGCAGCCGGGCCATGGCGGTACATGCACCCGCCATTAGTTAGATGTGAACGAATTCAAGACAGTGGGGAGTATATTCCGGCCTCGGTTCAATCCAGTACTTAAGCTTACCGATTACCATATTCTCGGCATGTGGTTAGTACGTTCAAAGACTTAACCACCACTACCACACACTGCGGCCTTAGCATTTTTCACTAAACAGACGGGCCTCAATCGTAAACATCGTACCATAGCCCGTCCGTGTCCTTATGATTGCAGCGTGTAGTAAACAATCAACTCCTAATTTCTCGCGAGTGACAGGAAATCACTCGACTTTTACCGAGTCCTATTAGCATAGCATTCTATCGAACCTTGCATCTAGTGTTCGGAGCATGGGTACCTAGGATCATGCAACTAAGTTTTCATCCAACTCCTATAAACTTAATGCACAAGTAAAATAGAGTAATAAGTTGCATAAGTTTAGAAAATAGGGTTCATGCTCCGGGGCTTGCCTTCTTGCGAAAAGTTAGTCCGGGGCTCTTCCGAACTTGGGCTCGGGTCTTCAAGAGCTTCAGTTAGATTTACTTGAGCTTCACGCTGCTCACTCTCGGACGCGGGCACCAACTCGTACGTCCCGTCGGAGAGAGTCGTCGATCCTATATGAATGCATGAGCGTAAGTTGTGGTGATAGTTAACTGACATTATTTCCTTCACGATAAAGTTGCAGTTCATAGGGCATAAGTTTTGCTGTGAAGTTATTTACTTTAACATTTCCTGGGCAATCGTTAATAGAGTTTATCTTAATCTATTTAACTTCATTAAAGAAGAAGGGGTTGTGTTATATTGAAAACTTAGTTTCTTTTTAAACACAAACATGAGTTGAACACAATTACTAATCTAGTTAGCTTCTGGTAATAAAATTTTTATTCAAAGTACATTATGCAGAGATAAGGTCACTGTAAAAATTTCAGACATTTTTGTTTAGCATGTTAAATATGAAAAATGTAATACACAGCCACTGCTAGAATCTAGTTATTTTTATACAGAACAACCCATGCAAGTATTGATGCTAAAAATTTTACAGGGTGTTGCTATAACCATATTTGTGTTACTGTAAATTGTTCAGATTTTATTGTACATGATATAGAGCATAATAAATGGGACAAGCTACACTCATGTTATTAAAGATTATTTTCTACAGGATGTTATACAGGGTTTCTATGTATGAAACTTTTTGTACATCTTGAGCTACTCTAATGTGTTTCATAGTAAAAAGATGAACATTTTCTAAGCAATTTACTAATTATTTTGAATTAGTGAAGTTTTCCTACCACAAATTCATATGAACAGGTTACATATAGTAAAAATGTTTCTAAATTTTTCTATGGCCTCTAGGTATTACTACAACAACACAGAAAAAGTTTCATGACATTAAACATCACAGAACAGCAGGAAAAATTAGTTCTATCACTTTATCGCATAAAACAAGGTTGGACAAAAGGTGTATCTAGAGATGGCTTTTGGTCCTGATCGTTTTACACAGTCCTAAAAATCAAGCAACTAACTCACTGCCCAAAATTTAGGGTCAGCATTGATCTACAACAGTGGGTACAAAAGAAGTCCATTAAACCTTTCATTTAATATAGAGCAAAATATATTGCGAATCTGAGAAACTTTATGTAACAAAAGTTGTAGAGTTTCTTCTAAGGATTCCAGAACAGTTGAGTTTGCATTTTTTTGAATTTTCTACGATTTTATACGAAGTTTACAAGTTCACTAATTTGGTTAAAACTTTCTTTACAGAGGGGTCCCTGAAAACTAGCAGAAAACCCCCTAGGAAGATTTGGGCGTTTGCAATGTAGTCCCTGGTCGCAAATTCACGGCGGGGATCATCCTGTCCGGCCGAATTCCGGCGAGCACAGTCGCCGGCGGCGAGGGCAAGGTGGGGGAGCACGGAGAGGGAACCAGAGCGCACCTATTGGTGGTCTTGGAGTGGCTCGGGGTGGCTGGTGGCGGGCTGGCCGCGGAGAGCAGGGGCGGCGGTGGTGGGGCGGCGCGGACGGCGGCGCTCCGGCGATGAGGGCGGCGGGGCTCGGGCTGGGAAGCTTCGTGCGGAGGTAGGAGAGCGATTTTGGGGTCTAGCTCAGGTCGAGGAGGGGCGGAGGAGGGGGTTCCACGACGGCGGCGTGGAGCGGAGCTCGGCTCTGCTTTGCTCTGTTCTGCGGGGAAGAAAGAGGAACAGGGAGAGGAGGGAGGGGCGCTGCGCCGGGCTTTATAGCCGGTGGGGCTCATGGGGGCGGGCTTGGCACGGCCGGGCGCTGGGTGGAGGGGGCGGCGAGGCTGGGCGCCATTGGGTGCGGCCGGCGGTGACCAGCGGCCAGAGGCGCGCCATGCGCGTGGCGTGCGTGCGCTGGGCGCGCACCGGGGCGCGGCGTCGCGTGCGGACGACGCGGGCGGTGATTTGCGAGCTGGGGCGGCACGACGGGGCACGCCGTTGGGTGGCGGGGCGGCGGCCAGCGACTGGGCGGCGGTGCGGTGCTGCAGGGCGCCGGGTTGGGCAGGGGCTTGCCGTGCGGGAGGGGGAAGAAAGGCGCGGCTGTGGTTGGGCGAGCGGGGGCGGGCAGCAGGCAGGGCGCCGGGGGTTGGCTCGGCGCCTGGTGCCGCGCAGGCGTTGAGGGCCAGGTGGCCGGCGGCGGTCGAGCGAGGGAGCGGTGCAGCAGAGGAGGGGCAAGGGCCTAAATGCGAAAATTTGAAAATTTCCAGGGGGCTGGTTGCAAACAGGACGTTTTCTCCACTTTCTAATTTGAATTTCAAAATATTTTGAACATGAAAGTTGTTCAGAATAAAAAGTTCTACAAGTTTCATTTCAGGCCAAAGTTTATTTGAGCTTTAGTTCCAAAGTTATTTTAAAAACTTAAAGAAAACTCTATTCGGAGGGCGCGTCATTTTATTTCAAAATTTCATTTTCTTCCCTAGGCTTCAACTAAACTTTTATTGGTCATGCTAATACTGGTGTGCTCATTTAATTTCGTAGCCATATTTGCTTTGATGTGAAAGTTATCCAATTTGTTTCATTAAAGTACATGCGTTTATGCACATACAAACTTTTAAAGGTAAAAGCAAAACCAAACTTAATCCATTCCTTTTATTTTCTTAGTTAGTGATGCATTTTATTATGCTAATAAGACTTGTTTAACAATTAAAACACCTGAGGTGTTACAGGTAGACTGATCATTGATAATGTTTTTATTGCTTATGAACATATACATTACTTGCGACTGAAAAAAGGAAAAAGTGGAGCATGTGCTGTGAAGCTAGCTTAGATATGGCAAAAGCATATGACCGGGTTGAGTGGAACTATTTGAACTCGATCATGAGGGCTCTTGGCTTCTCGGAGAAGTGGTGTGGTCTCGTCATGAATTGTGTGACATCTGTCTCCTTCTCGGTACGAATAAATGATATGTTTTCACCATCTTTTAATCCGACAAGGGGGATTAGACAAGGGGACCCGATTTCTCCTTATCTATTTTTGCTGTGTGCTGAAGGCCTTTCATGTATGCTTAATTTTTGTGGGCCGCAACACTTAGCAAAAGGAATTCGTGTTGGGATACATGCGCCATGGATTTCACATCTATTATTTGTAGATGACAGCTTTATATTTTTGCAAGCAAGTCGGAGGGGGGCAGACAGGCTAGCCAACATTTTGGACCAATATAACCAAGGATTTGGTCAGCTTGTGAACAAGGCCAAGTCTGCAATTCTCTTTAGTGGAAACTGTGATCAGGAGATGAAGCAAGCTGTTTGCTCTTCACTCCAAATCCAAACTGAAGCTCTGGGCGAACGATACCTGGGATTGCCGACTGCAGTGGGGAAAGTCTCTGATGGGACGTTTGATTACTCTGTAGATAGAATCAGGAGTTTCGTTCATGGCTAGGGAGAAAACAATATGAGCTGTGCTGGTCGTGAGGTGCTCCTAAAGGCAAATGCTCAGGCAGTTCCAACGTATCCGATGAGCTGTTTTAAATTGCCAGCTCCGGTCTTTAAGAAGATGCGGACTTATATCTCAAATTACTGGTGGGGCAGCTCGGTTGATAGTCACAAGATTCATTGGCAACGCTGGTCTAAGCTGACTGCTCCAAAAGGAGAAGGTGGTATGGGTTTTCGTGATTTGCCGCTGTTCAATAAAGCAATGCTTGGGAAGGAAGGTTGGCGGCTGCTCACAAGACCTGATTCCTTATGTGCGAGGGTGATCAAAGGGAAGTACTATCCTCATGGAGATTTTTTGACCGCCACTCGGAAAAAAAGATCGTTGGAGACATGCGCGATGCTGCACAGGCAGGATGTTCTCCAAAAAGGGCTGATTAATAGAGTTGGCCCTGGGAATTCAATCAATATTTGGGAGGACACTTGGATCCCGAGGGCACTGAAACTGAAACCACTGATCAGACAAGAACATGTTACTGTTGAGGATGTGGATGAGCTGTTTGTTCCAGGAACCCGGAGTTGGAATGAGGAATTGATCCGTCACTCCTTTGTCCCTTGGGATGTGGAGGAATCACTCCTTTGTCCCCTGGGATGTGGAGGAATTACTCAAGATTAGGCTGGGGCTACGTATGGTGGAGGACACCATAGCATGGAACTAAGAACGTTTTGGTAACTACTCAGTCCGTTCTGCATATCGTCTCTTGAAGGCTGAACAACGGCAGGAGGAAGCAAGTGCAGGGAATGAGCCCGACTCGTCCAATGGTGATGTCATTTGGAGTAAGCTGTGGAAAATCAAGATTCCTCCAAAGATACGTATCTTCTGGTGGCGTGCAGTTAATAACTTTCTTCCCACCAAGAAGGAACTAAAAAGAAGACATGTGGAACAAGAGGATTTCTGTGATACATGTGGAACTGAAGGTGAAGATTTGTATCATGTTGCCTTTGATTGCTCTTTGGTGAGCAGTTTCTGGCAGTCCGCAAAAGAGTTAATTGGCATCAAAGTTTCGACCATGCATCCGAGTACATGGACCAGGGACCTTTTGGTTCTAGGACGTCTCCCAGCAGCAGATGCTGCCCTAATCATTTGTGGTGTTTGGTCCCTTTGGTCAGGGAGAAATGCGCGGAAACATGGAAAGGAAAGCTGGAACCCGAGGGCGGTGGTCAGGCATGTCTCAACCATGCTGGAGGACCTGGTGTGCTCTACTGCGACACAGGAGGTCCGATTGCCAACTTCCAGGAGTCGATGGAGACGGCCGCCTGACGACTGGCTCAAGATCAATACGGATGCTGCCTACTCTGCTGCGACATCATCCCGAGCCAGTGGCGTGGTGATAAGAAACTCCCATGGAGAAATTCTGGTAGCCGCTGCTTGTGCATATTCTAACATTTTAGATGTGACTATGGCAGAAGCTTTGGCGGCAAGGGATGGTATGCGGCTTGCAATTGAGCAGGGAGCAGCACGAGTGATTCTGGAGGTGGACAATGTGCATGTGGCAAGCCTCATTCGTTCACAAGAAGGGATCCGCAGTTCTATCTCCGGCATTTGGCATGAAATTAGAGAGCTTAGTAATTTGGTTACTGCTTTTGTTGTTTTTTTTGTTCATAGAAAAGGTAACGAGGCTGCTCACAGATGTGCGAGTATGCCATCGGAAACATCTCCTTTTTTTTGTTGGTCCGGTTCTCTCCCAAACTGGCTTGTGGAGATTAATGGCAAAGACTGTAATGACTCTTTAATTCAATAGAAGCTCTCTTGATTTGCCCTAAAAAAAAGCTGCAGTGATATGGAGCTCAAATCTACTTACCTGTAGCAAATCCGAACTCCCCTGTCCCCAAATCAACCTTATGCCCGTGCGTCTGAAATGGGAATCAAGCGGTGTACCAGTAGGATTTTATCAGTCTTTTCGGCTGTAAATGGGCCACGCGTAGGAGTTAAAACCCCTTTGCAGGCTTCAGCTGCCGCTTCGGCCCGACCCATCTCTCTCGCTTTGCGGAAATCCCAAGCCCGAACCCTTGCTGCCGCTCTCGCCACCTCACCAACCCACCCCAATCGCTCCTCCGCTCCACCCCACCACAGGCGACGGTGACACCTTCCTCGAAGGTCGCAGCCGCCCGCCCCGGGAATGAGATCCTCTACAGTCGCTCGTTTCGACTTCACTCGGCAGTCAGCCATCCGAACCGCACACTGCCGATCCAACCACGACCCTCGGCAAACTGATTTGGCAGGCCGCACACGCAGTGGCCCATCTCGGCCCACGAACAAGAGCACCAGCGTCTCCTCGCCGCCGCCGTCTTCCGAAGTTCCAGTCGAGGGCGGAGGGCCGCATCCACTGTCGCGCCGTTGCCATCCTCGCCGAGAGTCGTGCCGCTGCCATCCTGTCGCCGTCCTCGCCGAGAGCCGCGCCGTCCATGCCGTCTCGTCGCCATCCTCGCCGAGAGCAGCGACGCGCCATCCTCGCCGAGCGGCCGTCGTCACCAAGCGGCCATCCCTTGCCCCCGAGCGCTGCGCCGTGGCCGTCCCTCGCCGAGCGTCGTGCCGTCGCTGTCCTGGAAGCTGTCGGCCTGCAAGCTTCGAGCTCGACCTCGGCAAGCTTGCTGGAAGCGAATTGGAGCTTCTTGATTACCTGAAGCACAGGAAGTAGGATCATTCCAAGAGGAGTCTGATACCTCTGCTCTACCTCAAGGTCTACGCCAACTAGTGGTGCAGCCGATGAAGGTGAAAAATAGTAGCACCAAAGCTAGCAAGACTGTGCAACTTGTGATTGTATCCAAAGCAGCAAAATCATGCAAATTGTAAATTATCTTACAATTGAATAAAAAATAATGCAGATTGTTGCAAGTTCAGAGATGCACAAAATGCTCTGTTGTTCAGAGATGCAATTCCCTGAACTTTACACTTCAACGACAAAAGCTATTCTCCAAAAGCTATTCTGGTAAACAATCTATACTACTAGAAATCAGCAATAACATCATTTGTGATTGCCTCCTGCAAAATAAAAGGTTTGGATGCACAATTGAGAGAATGTATTGATGGCCATGTATGGTATAGAAAAATAGTGTATTAGATTGAAATATTACCGTCAATATCTGAGAGAAGGTAGTGATGGCCATGTATGGTTCAGACATTTCTTCCATGGGCAAAGAAGTACTAGGATGAATATTTTGCACTACTGCGGTGTCTTGTACTGCTGCTTCTTTTTCCTTTCGCTTACCTCCCTTCTTTGCAGTTTCTTGTTCCTTCAAATAAAAAAAAAACTGAACATATTGAACACAACAGTCAAAGAGAATCAATTATATTTTGTGTTATCACGTACCTTTGAACCATTTTTCTTTTTCTTACTTCCCTTTTTTGTGGACTTGTGCATATTATCAAGCCAATTTTTGCGCTTCGAGGTTTTTGTTTGCACCTCCTTTTTCTTTAGGCGTGTTGTACTCACCAAATCACTTGGAGAAGTAACATTTGTGGGAGCAGTGATCAGAACCGTTGTATCAGTACATGCATTGATTTCTTCTTCAACTTGTTTGCTAAGGATGTCAGGTATGTTGTTTACTAACAAGGTAGGTCCTATATGGCTGGCAGCTCGAAGTGCCAAATTCAGAAATTTGCGGGTCATATCTTTGTAGCGAAGCATCTCATTTAATCTTGGGTTCTCTATTATATTTCGTCCATGGTTATCTTGTACTGTCCCACTACGTGCTTTATGTATCCATCGCTTCAGTACATATTGTGCTGGGAGAAATTTGATATTTATCAGATCAAGGACTTTTAAAGCATGGCTACACAATATTCCAGTTCTACTGAACATCCCACGGCTGCATGTACTAGTTTACTCTAAATAATCACCAAAAACTTTGTACTCCTTCTCAAAGGTACAATTTTCATCAGGACTGTGGACTGCCACAAGATAGCAATCGTTGCCTTCCAATGTTGTGGTGTATGCTACCATGGACCTTTCATATTCACCTTGAAAAGCTTCGAATATAATTGGTGTGTACAACTTGCTAGCTTGGATTAGCATAGGTATCCTCATTTTGATTCTGGGTATTTTTTTCCTTGATTCAAATTCCACATCTAGCTCATTTTTTCTCTTATCTTCCACCACCTTTTCAAAGTGCTTAAGAAATCGAATGATATCAAAATCAGATTTGAAATGCCTCTTCAACTCACTATTTAGACTCACTCAATTGTGTACTTCTCGTACCTAATGCGAACACATTCTTCATGTAACATTCAGCCCATTTTTCTTTCACCTTGTATATACTATCCAACCAATTTTGTTTGCTCGCCTTTGTCCTTATGGTGTTAAATGCTTGTTCAAATGTTTCCTCATCTTCGTACTCAAACATACATGCACTAAAATCTGTATGTTTGGGAGAAGTACTGGATTCTTCATCGTCGACTTCAACTAGATGTTTGACAGCATTCTGTATAACATGGAAAGTGCACAAACCATGCCATGCTTCTAAATACAATTCCTTAACTACTTTTCCCATTGCATAATCTTGATCAGTATATATTGTTTTAGGTTGCTTGCCATTGTTTTAGGTTGTTTGTGTACCTTTTTCTAACCTCAAACCCATTTTTACCTCCATAGCTAATCCAAAACATCCAAGCCTCATCAATAGTATTGAACTCCATGCCAACTTCAGGTAACAAACTAGGCAACACACCCATTCTATAGGAACAAAAAAATGATTTTATGGTCATTCAACAAGTAAAATATATCTGATATCATAGTGAAAAATTAACAACTATGGTCTTACAGACCTATTTTGTTCAATCTCAAATATGCAGATTTTACTTTGCTCAAGGCATGCACGTTTAGATTAGCCCACCTGTGCCCGGAGTGCTGAAAATTATCATTTACAGTCGACCTATGGACCTAACCGTTATGTACGAGTAGATTGCGGAAAAACTAAAAGGCTCCAAAATCGTGTGTCCCGAGTCACCAGGTGTAGATTAGACCATGATTTCTATGGGCAGCAGAGGGTTGAAGTTTGTGTGGATGCTAAGGGAAGAAGGTTGTGTTTGGCACAGAATGGTTTATCTATGGATAGCCAGATACTAAGACAATGCTCATGAGGTCATAGGGGTTGGGGTAACTGAGCCTATCGACTGGGCCAAACAGTAGTGTCACATGAAAATTCCAAATCCAGCTGATTCGATATGCTTAATGGCTATATTCCAAAAATGTTGCGCTCTTTAAAACCATGCTGGGCTATGGTCTAATTGAAACTAATCTTCCCTACCCCACGAACTCACCCGTTTCATTACTTATTTGACTGCCCTCGCTGGCGTGGGCATCAATATTTTAGCCTATATTTTTATAACTTTGGCAATACTTTGTTTACTAACCATTTCATCTTCAGCCTAATTGGTGTGGTGATTTCTAGGTGAAACTATTCATAATACATAAGATGTTAAGCATGGTTTTTAAGTCATCACCTAGGCGTCCAGGCGCTGAAAAAACCTGGGCGTCCTGGACGCCACAACCAAAAATCAGCAAAATGAGAGGGCAGGGGAGGCAGGAGAGAGAGGAAGAACTGGAGGAGGACCCGACAAGGCTAACAACCCATTTCTGCTTCCATCCCCTTCGGTTCTGGAGGGCAGCAGCAGGGGATCTCGCGTAGGGATCTAGAAGGGGAGTGGCGGCAGCAGTGAGGAAGGGGAGGTGAGATCTTGAAGGGGGCGGCAGCAGCTGTAAGTAAACGGAGGGGAGATCTGGACGGAGGCGGCTCCAGCAGTGGGCATGGAGAACAGGATCGGGAGGGAGAAGAGGCACCTGGAGGTTGGATAGGAGCAGTATCGGGAGGAAGAAGAGGAACCTGTAGAGGAGCAGGGTCAGCCCTAGACCCTAGATAGTTCACGATAGTTGGGGAGGGCTTTTATGGGCTGTCTGCTGGGCTGGGCCTTTCTTGTTCCTTGTCCTTCTTCTTTTATTTTTTTATTTTCCATTTTATCCCTCAACCATGCTTCTGCTTTGAAGTTTTTAATAATCATATGGCGTCGCCTTGCCACGCCTTATGCTCGCCTAGGCGACTCGAATGAGCGGCTCGCCACGGCTAGCCTTGCCGCCTTAAAAACCATGATGTTAAGATTATAAATGATATCGCTGGATTTGTTCACTGCGTGTCATAAATATGATTGTGTTTTTAAATTTTTATCAGTGCATATGGCAACAAATTCCTGTTTCTTTTCTCATTGGCATTACAGAAGAATTATTGGAGATCTAGAAGGAGCCATTTGAAGTCTGGAAGGTTCTCTTGAAGAGTACAGAGTTTTTGAGGAAGACTGCAGAGCTTCTAAATGTGAAACTTGCTTCTTTATTGGTTACTCCTGGATGCTGTTGAACTCAGCCTGTCACGTTACTTGAAGCTCAAGGTCGAACTGGTATGAACACTTCTAGGATGGAACAAAGCAACAGGTGTAAGTGGTCCTGAACACATAATTGATATTCCAAGGGACACTGGTTCTTCTGCTTCAGTTTCTCGCAGTGCGGATAGACAGAACCATGAAGAATTGAATCCTGTGGACAGGCCTTCAACTAGAGCTCTAGTACCTGCCTTGCAGGCATCGTCTGTTGGATTGATCTCTAACCTAAGGCCCAAAGGTCTTAGCCTTGATCCGCGCCCTAATCGGGGGCACCCAACCCAACTCCGTGTTGGTGGGCCCCCGTCGCCAGCGCCATATAAATAGAAGGATCGCCGTGCCCTGACTCCCCACCTACACCTAAACCCTAACCCGATCCCGAGGGGTGGTGCTGCGGCGGCGGGAAGCTCCACCGGCCTGCACTGCATCGACCACCGCTGCCCGAGAGCGGATCTGCCCCGACCGCTGCACTACGCGACGCTGCCCGAGTGCAGACGCCACCAACGAACGTGATGGCGTTGTCTTCCTCAGAGCAAGGTATACTACTCTATCCCTACCCTCGGTTTAATCTCGTACACGCGCACGCACACGTGCACATCTGTTTGATCCTAGAACTAGAACCAGAGATGGAACCGAGTCGATCCCGCACCTAGCGATCCGCGAATCGACCTAACAATGGTACCAGAGCCAATCTAGGTTGAGGTTTGGACTCGGTAGAAGAAGAAAAGGGGAAGGAATCGGGCAAATAGAGCAAGAAAATGCAAATCGAAGAAAGAAATCGAACGGTGCTCGAAAACCCTAACCCTAACCCTAGATCTGAAGCACCCGACATACCTGGCCCTTCTCCTCTGCTCCTTCTTGTTGTTCTTCACTTCTCCTTCTCTTCCCTCCGCCGTTTCCCTCTTTTTTCCCGTACCCCAGAGATCCCCTCGACGGAGCCGCGCACGAGACTCACGCGACTCCGGCGAGGAGGCCCATAGGGCACAGTATCGCTTCGTGTGGACGCACACCGAGCCAAGAAAACAAGAGTATGGGTACTGGAAAGTGGATCTGGCCATGGCGCGGCCGCCGGCGTCGAGGACGAACGCAGCGGCGCAGCCTCTGGCCGGAACAGAGTAGTGAGGGAGAGGGCGGGGGAACTAGAGAGAGAGAGAGAGGGAGAAGGAGAGGAAGCGAGCCAGATCTGGCACGCCGGCAGTTGGCCGGCGGCCATGCCATCCGCCGCGCCGGAGATCAAGCCGGCGACGGCGGCGACGGCCAGAGGAAGAGGGGAGGCGAGAGCGAGAGAGAGCCAGGCGAGAGTCGCGGGCAAGTGAGGAAATGGTCTAGGGTTTCCGCGAGCGTCGCCTGGCCGCGAGGTTTTTATACCTCCCGAAACGCGCGCTCAGCCGTCCAATCGGGATGAACGGCTGAGATCGACGCGGGGGGCGGCGGCCGGCGCGCGCGCGGCGTGGGCCGGTTTCGCGGCCCAGGCCCAGGTTGCGGCCTGTTAGCCGCGGGCCGCACAGTAGCGGGCCGTTTTCTCGAGTGGAACGGGCTGCACAGTAACGGGCTGCACAGTAATAGATTTTCGGCCCGTTTTCGCAGATGAACAGTAACATTTGATATTTTTCATTCTATTTTGAAGCAAATTGGAATATTTTTGCACAGAATTTGATCTCTTTTCATTTTGAACCAAAGGGATAAATGTTTAGAGAATAGAAATACAGAATTTCACAGATCTTGCTTCGAAATAGAATTATTTTATTCATATTTCCGCTGCATAGATAATTGTTTTGACTTGAGTTTAAATTTGAACCAAAGGGATAATTTAAATTTTGAGTCACAGATAATTTTAGATTAAATTGTAGTATTGTTATTTTCTGACCAAAGTTGATGATAACAATATTATGATTTTACAGATTATTTTTCCAGATTAAATTGTAATGTTGTTATTTTCTGACCAAAGTTGATAATGACAACATTATGATTTCCATGCATTCGTAATTATTGTTATATTGTTCTCACTTGAGCTAACCTGTTTCAGCTGGTTTTTCTATGATGGTTTCCATCAAGGATATTCAGATTCTGAAAGGCGACAATTATAATGAATGGTATAAGAAGTTGGATCTCTTCTTTACCATGGTTGAGCTAGATTGGGTCCTTACTGCACCGGTTCCAGTTGAACCTGAGAGACCGGTCAGAGGGGAAGATGTTACAGATGCTTCTTGGAAGCAAACAGAGCTCGCCTACAAGGCGAGCAAACAGAGGTATGACGCTGATCATGCCAAGTGGCTACCTGCCAACAAGAAATGTTTGGCAGTGGTTAAGAACACTATAGAGCCCGCCATTCTGGGGGCAATCACAGATCTTCCTACTGTCGTTGAGTACCTCGACAAGATAAGGAGTCAGTACACTGGCTCCTCAAAGACTTATGCTACCCAGTTGATCAAACAACTGGTTACAGAGAGGTACTTGGGAGGTGGGATAAGAGAGCACATCCATCGCTTGGTGAACATCAACAACAAGCTTAAGCCAATGGATATGGAGTTCAAACTAGAACACATAGTTCATTTGGTTTTTGCTTCATTGCCAAAAGAGTTTGACAATTTTGTTGTCAATTATAACATGAACCCTGAAAAATGGGATATTGAAAAGACCATAGCGATGTGTGTACAAGAAAAAGAGAGAATAAAGAATGCACATGGTGGATCCATAAACTATGTGAACAAGAAAAGATACAATAAAGATATTCCCTCTTCATCCAAAGGAAAGGGACCCCAGTTGGCTCAGCCGCAGCACAGGCCCAAGTTTGGGCAACCTTTAGTGGAGAAGGATCAGTGCCTTCACTGTAAACAGAAGAGACACTACAAAACAAACTGTCCTGACTACCTAAAGATGAGCATGGAGAAACGAGGTGAGAACATTATCTCATTTGTAGATGAATCCTTGTATAAAGATTATTCGAAATCTACTTGGTGGATTGATTCAGGAGCAACAATTCATGTTGCAAACTCTTTACAGGGATTCCGTTCAACGATAACTACGGGAAGAGGAGAAAACAGAATTAAAGTCGCAAATGGAGTCGAGGCAGATGTTGAGGCGGTTGGAGACCTCCTCTTAGAGCTCGACACAGGCTTTAATTTATTACTTAAAGATGTATTTTATGTTCTCGTAATTCAGAGAAACTTGATAAGTGTGTCTCGTCTTGATGACGATGGATTTGCATGTCGTTTTGGAAACGACATGTGTGTAATAGAATTTGATGATACAGTTGCTTCGATTGCTTTTAGAAGAAATGATCTTTATTTATTATCGTTACGTGAAAGTGTGAATTACGTATGTGATGTGAATGCGACTGTGTCTGCAACCACAGATACTAACAGAAAACGAAAGAGAACTCAAGACACGTCGTCGAAATTATGGCACTGTCGTTTAGGCCATATTTCGAGGGGGAGAATAGAAAGGCTGGTTAAGAATGAAATTCTACCTCCTCTTGAGTTCTCAGACTCAGACAAATGCATTGATTGCATTAAAGGAAAATATGTAAAGATAACAAAGAAAAATGTTGAGCATAGCGCAGGTATTTTAGAATTAATTCACACAGATATCTGCGGTCCGTTCTCAGTTAAAAGCATAGATGGTTATGACTCTTTCATAACGTTTACAGATGATTATTCCCGTTATGGATATATTTATCCAATAAAAGATAAATCAGAGGCATTAGATAAACTTAAAGAATTCAAGGCTGAAGTTGAAAATCAACACAATTTAAAGATTAAAATTGTCCGTTCTGACCGTGGAGGGGAATACTACGGTCGGCATACCCCATACGGACAGGTTCCAGGACCTTTTGCGAGGTTCCTAACAGAACAAGGAATAGTTGCCTAGTACTCTATGCCGGGCGATCCTCAGCAGAACGGAGTAGCTGAAAGACGGAATCGTACCCTGATGGATATGGTACGAAGCATGATCGGCTATTCTACGCTGCCAGTGAGTTTATGGATGGAGGCGTTGAAAACCGCTGTCTATATTCTCAACAGAGTACCCAGTAAAGCGGTGCCTAAAACACCGTATGAACTGTGGACAGGAAAGATACCCTCGCTGAATCACCTACGGGTGTGGGGGAGTCCTGCTGAGGCAAAGATATTCAACCCGAACATTGGGAAATTGGATCCCAAGACAGTGAGTTGCCATTTTATTGGTTATCCAGACAGATCAAAAGGATATCGTTTCTACTGTCCAGATAGATTTACAAAGTTTGTAGAAACGAGACATGCTACCTTCCTAGAAGAAGAGATGATTCGGGGAAACACAGCAGTTCGAAAGATTGTTCTTGAGGAGAAGCGGGTGTGCGCATCCACTCCAATGATTCAGGAACCATTTTTCTCACTGCCTGCTGAGACTGCACCGGCGGTACGAGTTACTGCGATGCCAGTTCCCGAATTGATCCCTTCTGTGGCGACGCAGAATGAAAACGTGGAACCTGTCCTTCAGGATCCTATAGACAATAACATTGCCACAGATCAGGGGGAGCCATCACAGGCTCCAGCAGAGAATATTCGAATAGAAGAGGCTCCTAGGAGATCTCAAAGAGAAAGAAGATCAGCTATTTCTGCTGATTATGAAGTGTATAACACAGAAGAGTTTCGAATGGAAGATGATCCTGTCTCATTCGAAGAAGCCATGAGAAGCAGACATTCATCTAAATGGTTTGAAGCCATGGAAGATGAAATGAAATCGATGAGGACCGACCGCGTTTGGGACCTAGAAGAAATTCCTGAAGGAGCCAAAATAGTAGGCTGTAAATGGGTCTACAAGACAAAATGTGACTCCAAAGGGAATATAGAAAGATACAAGGCTCGTCTTGTGGCAAAAGGATTTACACAGAAGGAAGGAATAGATTATAAGGAGACCTTTTCTCCGGTCTCATGTAAAGATTCTTTCAGAATAATTATGGCCTTGGTTGCACATTTCGATCTAGAATTGCACCAAATGGATGTAAAGACGGCATTCCTAAATGAGGATCTCGAAGAAAGAGTTTACATGGCACAACCTAAAGGTTTTGTCGTAAAAGAAAAAGAAAATATGGGATGTCATTTAAAGAAATCCATTTATGGATTAAAGCAAGCTTTAAGACAGTGGTACTTGAAGTTTAACGAGACTATAAAGAAGTTTGGGTTTACAGAGAATGTTGAGGATAATTGCATTTATGCAAAATTCAAGAAAGGGAAATACATTTTCCTGGTACTGTATGTGGATGACATACTACTAGCGAGTAGTGATGTCAGTCTACTATTAGAAACAAAAGAATTCTTGTCATCGAATTTTGACATGAAAGACCTTGGTGAAGCCTCTTTTGTGCTAGGGATTGAGATTCACCGAGATAGAAGAAATGGGGTATTAGGTTTGTCACAAGAGACATACCTACAAAAGACTAGAAAAATATAGTATGCAAGCGAGTAAGCCTACTCCTGCTCCGATAGTCAAGGGTGACAGATATGGAGACTTTCAGAGTCCCAGAAATAAATATGAAAAAGAACAGATGAAAACTATTCCGTATGCCTCGGCAGTCGGAAGTTTACAGTATGCTCAAGTGTGCACACGCCCTGACTTAGCCTTTGTCACTAATGTGCTTGGCAGATTTTAGAAAGATCCAGGTCTAGAACACTGGAAACTTGTAAAGAAAGCCTTGCGATATGTGAAAGGCACAAAAGGCCTCATGCTAACATACAGAAGAAGCGATTCTTTAGAGATTAAAGGATACGCAAATTCAGACTTTGCGGGAGATGAGGATGATAGAAAATCCACGACGGGTTACATCTTCACTCTCGCAGGGGGAGCTATTTCATGGAAAAGCTCTAAACCATCGGTCACAGCAACATCGACGATGTATGCTGAGTTTATAGCATGCTACGAGGCCTCCGGGCAGGTAGAATGGTTAAAGAAATTTATACCTGGCTTAAGAGTGGTGGACAGTATAGAAAGACCACTAAAGATGTACTGCGATAACCAGCCAGCAGTGTTTTATGCTCACAACAACAAGAAGAGCATGGCTACAAAGTCGATACAGATAAGATTTTATTCGATAAAAGATAGAATCCAGGATCACACCATAGTCTCGAGCATATAAGAACAAAAGATATGCTTGCGGATCCGCTAACAAAAGGCTTACCACCCAGCGTGTTCATGGAACACGTAGCCGGCATGGGGATGAGGTACAGCCTATGATCTCTGGATAATAGAGGCCCAAAAGGAATACAGAATCTATTTCTGAACAGAGGCATGTATTGTGGCTATTGATTCTATCGGCAGGTGCGCGTGACGATGAGATATGCCCTATACATAAGTCTGTGATGAGATAAGGAAAATAGAAAAGTGAAAGAGAAAGATAATGTGAGATCAAGGGGGAGATTGTTGGATTGATCTCTAACCTAAGGCCCAAAGGCCTTAGCCTTGATCCGCGCCCTGATCGGGGGCGCCCAACCCAACTCCATGTTGGTGGGCCCCCGTCGCCAGCGCCACATAAATAGAAGGTGGGGGCCGGGTGTAACACCCAAAATATAGGAGCTGAAATTTTTAAAAAAAGTATTTTCATAAAAATCATAAATTAAAAATTGTGCATGCATCTTTATTTCTTTTCTTCTCCTATTCTTTCTTTCAGCTAGCCCAATTCCTTTTCCTCTTTTTCTTTTCTTTTTCCGCGGCCAACTCAGCGGCCGATTCCCTCACCCGACCCTTGCTTTCACCGACGTCTAGGCCCCACCTGTCGGCGCCTTTCTTCTTCTTCTTCTTTCTTCTTTCCTTACCTAGAGTCCGGAACAACTCCGTGCTGTCGTTCGCGCCCCTCTTTTTTTCTTCTTACCCCGAGTCCTGATTGATTCCACAGCACCGCCTTCCTACTATCGGCCGATCCGCCCCTATAAAATCCTGCCAAAGCCCCGCCTTGCAACCAGAGCCAAGCTCAAATCCTTTCCTCTACACAACATTGTCGTGCGCCGCTGGAAGTTGCACCTCGGAGGAACGCCGCCGACCCGTGTCGCCGATTCTCCGTCGACTCGCCGATTTGCAGTTTCCCTACCGTCATCAACTCCCGCCAGAGCTCCACGAGTTGGTGAGTATCAAGCCGCACCAGATTTCTCTCTCTCTTGCTCCGCCGCAAACCAGATTTCTCGCCGGACCCCTGTTTCCGCCCACCGCCGTGGCCGCCAGCTTACAGCCGCCGCACAGCCAACCCGTGATCACCCTCACTTTCGTCGTACCGCCCACCCAGTTCCCGTCATGAACCCAGCTTGAATTGAGCCTCGGAACACCAGATTTGGTGAAGCTCCGGCCGTCCGCCGCCGCACTCGCTCACCGCCGACGCCCAGTAAAACTCCGCCTCGCCCGACCCCTTTTCGTTCCACAGAGCCGACCCTTCCTTTGCCGCTCGATCTAGATCTAACGGCCAGAATCAATCTTCACTTTACACGGCCGATTTACCTGACCTTTTCCTTACTCAGCCGATTTATCCGACCCACTCTTTATACTGCCGATTCGCCCGACCCTTACTCCGCCGATTCGTTTGATCCGCTGCTGATTCTGATCCAACGGACCAGATTCACCCGACCCTAGCCGTTCCCGAAACTTTTGTAGGAAGATCCCTAAGTTTTCCAGGAATCAACCCGCAGTCCAGATCAGTAGAAAATAATTAGAGTTGAGCCCTTTGTTTTTCTGTTCCGACCCCTGACTTTCCTAGATTTAGTAACCGCCGTCCAAAACTTATAGTTTTGCACCCCGACCCTCTGTTTAAGGTTTAATTATGCTTTAGCCCCTGAATCCTTCAGATTTAGCCTCGGGAGACTTAGAACTCTAGCAGTTAAGCCCCTAGACCACTGTTTTAACCATATCTTCATCGTTTCAACTCCGATTTCAGCGATTCTTGAGCCCATGCGATCTTTGCATCATGAACTACAACTTTAGCATCTTCTCACCTTCTGTTTGTACTGTTTGTTGTATTGTTTCTTATTTGTTTGTGTATGCTTGTTTGTGTGATCGCGTAGACAACGTGACGTTCGAGCCAAATCAAGAGCAAGCTTACGAGGAAGAGAATCAGCAGTTGCTTGAAGAAGGCAAGTGGATTTCCCCCTCTGCATATTCTATTTGAACCCAACAACAGCATGATAATTCACTTTACTTTACTGTTGCTTGCATAAATGTGATGGAATTACCTATGCTAAGGACATACCTAGTCTTTTACCCCAAACCTTGAAACACCTGGGTTTACTATTTATGTTGGGTAGTTACGCTTAGTCGCAAACTTTGGGATTGGTATTGGTTTACTCTTTCTGCAATGTTGAAAACGTTTTGTGGTTTTATCGCGTAATTTCAAAGATCAACTTTGTTTAATGGGAACATGGAGAACCACCCAAGTGAACAGTGCAACCACAAAGTCATATGGCTCTGACCTTAGCCAATTAATTAGATGTGTAGTTTGCTGGTGGCCTTACCGAAAGGGCAAGGAGGGGGTCGGTGATAGGGGTCATAGCCCGGTCCTCTTGGGGTAGCTGCCTTGGCTAAGGAGCTGACCATTAGGGAGGTTTATGGACCACGCCGCTACTGAAACTCTAGCGGGCTACCTAGCTCTCGACATGTCTTTGTAAAGGCTTCGTAGTGTACCCTCGCCACTCACCTCGGAAGTGTTTAAGGGCCTTGTAAACCCGGGCGACTCAGGGAAACACGATTTGTGGGTAAAGTGTACAACCTCTGCAGAGTGTAAAACTGTTATAACAGCCGTACTCACGGTTAAGAGTGTCTTGGACCCTCACATGATAACGAAACTTGAAGATTAATTGAATTGTGGTTCGTGGTTTATGTTATGGTTGATGGTACCGTTATGTTTTTGCTAAAGTGGGTTTGTATATACTTAAACTTAGTTAATAGGTGCTTGTTAATAAATAATTGACCAACTAAAAGCAACCGCTGCTGCAAACCTTAGCCTATCCTTGATGGCCTTGCATTTTCACCCCACTTGCTGAGTACCAACCATAAGAGTACTCACCCTTGCCCCCTGCTGTTCAGAAGAGAACTTTGAAGAGGAGATCTTCGACGACTTCGAGGAGTTCTAGGTCCTGCGTTCACCAGTCATCGCCTGTGGAAGACGGAGTTTGGAGACTTCGTATAGGGTATAACGGTTTATCGTTTAAAGACATTTGTGTCTCTTTTATACGGAGTGTAATATTATTAAATACTTTATTTAGTTACTTTTGAGCATTGTCTTTGATATATTACACTTTCCGTCTACCATATGTGTGTGAACGAGATCCTGGCGCACATATGAGATGCATCTGATTCTTTTCTAGAATCAGGTGTGACACCGGGGGGCACGCACGCCAAGGATCGCCGTGCCCCGACTCCCCACCTACACCTAAACCCTAACCCAATCCCGAGGGGTGGTGCTGCGGCGGTGGGAAGCTCCACCGGCCTGCACTGCATCGACCACCGCCGCTCGAGAGCGGATCTGCCCCGACCGCTGCACTGCGCGACGCTGCCCGAGTGCAGATGCCACCAACGAACGTGATGGCGTCGTCTTCCTCAGAGCAAGGTATACTACTCTATCCCTACCCTCGGTTTAATCTTGTACACGCGCACGCACATGTGCACATCTGTTTGATCCTAGAATTAGAACCAGAGATAGAACCGAGTCGATCCCGCACCTAGCGATCCGCGAATCGACCTAACACCGTCAGCAATAGGTGCTGCACCTAGTGCAGGGCAGACTTCAGGCACTAAGAGAAGTGATAACTATGTTCGTCGGAACAGAAGCCCTTTGAATTCTGGACTTTGGATTTCAATTGAAGTTATCATCAACGTGAGCCAGATTGTTTCTGCCATTGTTGTTCTTTGTCTGTCAAGAAAGGAGCATCCACAAGCTCCTTTACTTGAGTGGGTCATAGGTTATACAGTTGGTTGTTTCGCAACATTACCCCATCTCTATTGGCGCCATATACACCGTAATATTGTAAATAGTCAGCATGAGCCAGCACACGCGCCTCAAGGGTCCTCTCATAACAACTCAACTGAAGCCACTCATGCAGCAAGTGCATCAGAGCGTCGTAGGAATGCTGCACGAAATGCGGTGCTTGCAAATCCCAGGTAGACTCATGCATCATAGAGCTTTATGGTTTTACTTGCTCGCCTTCATTTCTTAAATTGAACTGGGTATTTACAATGAATGCTGTGAACTGCATGTTTTCTTTTTCATGTATGCATGCTACATGCGTACACCAGCACTGTGACTATACATTAATGATGAATGCACTGTGCCATTTGCAGGATTAATGCACTGTTTGAGTGTTTGACTACTTCGAGATGGCCCTTGATTGTTTCTTTGCTGTGTGGTTCGTTGTTGGAAATGTGTGGATATTTGGTGGGCGTTCTTGTGCTGCTGATGCTCCAAACATGTACAGGTAAACGCAAACCATCCTTCCATGAATGAGATGCCGCTTCCTTTATTCTGTTTCTGACTTACTAGCCTATCAATCCGTGCTCCGTACGGGATAGTTAGAATTAATATAAAAGTAAGACTTATAGTTAATAAGTATAATTATCTATCTCATACTCTCTTTTATCTATTAAATATTCTAACATAATACTCTAAAAGATATATATTTATCATTATCTGGTTGCAACAGGTTTATTTAGTAACAATTTTTTTACTTTGCATGGCACCTCCATATGTGTTTAATATGTATTTAATTGAAGCCTTTGTTTGAACTATGTGACAACATAAAAATTGATATTCTTATCTCTTTCCTCATACAAGAATACATGGTGACACACATTATGAGTATTATTTTCATATAATCAATAACATAAATAATATATTAATAATAATATAAATAGTAATTCTAATTTTATATTGGTGCACTTTAATATTTTGATATAATTATATAATTTAGATTAAGATTTATGTGTTACTTTAACGTTTAATACCGACATAATTGGACTTATATGCAAATTTAGGGATTATTTTGCATTATTCTTATAATGACATAGGCGAGTAATTTACATGAAGATTAGGGGTTACTTTAGATTATTTTTTTATAATGACACAAGTGGATAATTTAGATATATAATTTAGATTCAGATTTATGGGTTACTTTAACTTTTAATAATAATATAATTGGACTTATATGCAAATTTAGGGGGTTATTTTGTATTATTCTTATAATGGCATAGGTGAGTAATTTACATGAAGATTAGGGGGTTACTTTAGAATATTTTTATAATGGCAGAGGTGGGTAATTTAGATACATAATTTAGGGGGTTACTTTAGATTATATTTTATGATAGCAAAGGTGAGTAATTTAGATAAATATTTAGGGGTTACTTTAGCCTATTTTAATAATGATATAATTGGATTTATATGCAAATTTAGGGGGTTATTTTACATTATTCTTATAATGATATAGGTGAGTAATTAATATAAAGATTAGGTGTTACTTTAAATTATTTTTTATAATTGCAGAGGTGGGTAATTTAGATATATATTTAGGGGGTTACTTTAGATTATATTTTATAATGGCAGAGGTGGGTAATTTATATAAATGTTTAGGGGGTTACTTTAGTCTATTTTAATAATGGCAGAGGTGGGTAATTTAATGGAAAAGATAACAGATCAATGGCTACTATGATTAGATTTGACGCATTGATGGTCACTTGGTCAGATGATGCTGATTTTTGTGAGAACTTCTAGAATTTCTCTAATTTTTTAAGTCTCCGCCTAGAATCATAGGTGGCTTCACGTGGAAGCTTTAAAAAGCCTCCGATTAGTAATAGTAAGATGCTTTTCACCAGGTTATGTATTGTGTTACTCACTTTTAGTTGCATGGGGTATGCCATGTCGTTCATCCTCTGCGCAATGATATGCTGCTGCCTTCCCTGCATTTATATCTGTTATGGGTTTTAGAGAAGATACAAACAACACAAGGGGCGCTACATCAGAATCTATCAATGCTCTGCGTACATATAAATTCAAAACCAAGAAACGTCGCCATGGTTCAGGAAGTGAAGCTGAAGGCCAAGAAAGTGGAATAGTGGTTGCAGGGGCTGAGAAGGAGCGATCACTTTCTGCTGAAGACGTTGTATGCAACTATTTATTTCTAGCTGGATTCACTTTTTACAGAGAATTAACTTTTAGAGGTCCTTTAACTTATCAAGGTGTGTCATTTAGGTCCCCACACTCCCAAATTGCAGAATCATCTCACTTATCTATGCTTTGGGTGCCATCACAGGTCCAAATGGGCTTTGACCCGCTCTGGAATCTGATGTGGCATGCCAACCTGGAACCAACGTGGAAGGAGGGGTGAGGCAGCCATGTAGATTTATAGAGATCCCCTCATCTTTCTATTCCTCTATCATTCCAGTCTCCCCTGTCTCTTCGTATTCATCTGTCACGGAGGGGACGAGGCGACCGTTGCAGAGGGGACGAGGTCGGCGTCTATCGCCGGCGATCGGTGGCTACTGGACGGACACAGGTTGGCGAGGAGTAGAGGGCCTACGTGGGCATCTCAATCTGGCCAAGGCGGCGGCCACAACGGTGGAAGATGGTGGCGAGATTGCGACAGCAAGGCGCCGCTGCACCTGTGTATGGTGAGTCAATCAAAGCCAAATTTCCATGCTTTATGTGTTCTAGATCAATGTTGTGGACACCATAGTGACATGGTTGTTGTATGAAAGGATGATTTTTTTGGTTTGTAGGGTTTTGGAAGGTTCTGATTTTCGTATAAAAATTTTAGGCATTTGTTGCTCTGATAGTGAATCTGCATCATCTTGCTTAGCTGATTGGGTCTATGCATTTTTTTAGATGATGGTAAAGAGGAGTTCTCGGTTGAGGTTCACCATGGGGGGTTCTTTGTTGGGCATGGCCATCTCAGATCATATGTGAATGGGAAAGTCAGTTGGTTTGATCATGTGGAGACAGATACTTGGTCTCCGTTGTGGCTGGATCAGTTTGTTGAGGACCTAGGATACTTAAGGACTGCAAGCTTGAAGATATATTGGTTGTTACCAGGGAAGGAGATTGCAGATGGACTTAGGATAATTGTTAGTGATGGTGACACAAATGTGATGGCTGCAGTTGTTGACAGATTCAAGAACTTGGTTGTCTACTTTGATCATGATGACAGCCCAGGGTTTGAATGGGATGATATCATAGCTAATCCAGTTGCTAATTTACCTAAGGTTTATTAGCCCTACAAAGGTGAACCATGTTCAAAAGCCAAGGAATGAGAAGAAGAGGATAAGGGCTCATTGTGGTGATGGTTGCTCTTGGAATATTTATGCTTCAGAAGATAGCAGGGTGAAGGCATTTGTAGTGAAGACTTACTTTCGTGAGCATAGCTGCCAGAGAGAGTGGGTCGTCAAAAAATGTACCTCAAAATGGCTAGCTGCAAAGTACATGGAGACTTTTCGAGCAGATGACAAAATGAGCCTCACCAATTTTGCAAGGACAGTGCAAAAGGATTGGAACTTGACCCTTCTAGGAGCAAGCTAGCTAGAGCAAGAAGGCTTGCATTGAAATCCATTCATGGAGATGAGTTTCAGCAATACAACCAACTGTGGGATTATGGGAATGAATTGAGGAGATGCAATCCTGGAAGCACTTTCTATCTGAAGATTCAAGGTAGCCTATTCAGTCATTGCTACATATCACTAGATGCTTGCAAAAGGGGCTTCCTCAGTGGTTGTAGGCCTGTAATTTGCTTGGATGGATGTCACATAAAAACTAAGCATGGGGGCCAGTTGCTCACAGCAGTAGGGATTGATCCAAATGACTGCATATATCCTATTGCCATTGCTGTAGTGGAAGTGGAATCCCTAGTTACATGGAAATGGTTCTTAGAAACATTGAAAAATGATCTTGGCATTGACAACACTACTCCATGGACTATAATGACTGACAAGCAAAAGGTATGTATATCTGTTTATTGACAGGGACTGATCCCAGCTGTAGGACAAGTTTTCCCTGACTCTGAACATAGATTTTGTGTTAGACATTTATACTCAAACTTCCAAGGACACTTCAAAGGTGATGTCTTGAAAGATCAGTTGTGGGCATGTGCTAGATCTTCTTCTGTGATGAACTGGAACTACAACATGGAAAAGATGAAGGCACTAAACAAGGATGCTTATGATTGGTTGGAAAAGATGCCACCAAATACATGGGTAAGAGCCTTTTTCTCAGAATTTCCAAAGTGTGATATTTTGTTGAACAACAACTGTGAGGTATTCAACAAGTACATCTTAGAGGCTAGAGAATTACCTATACTGAGTATGTTTGAGAGAATCAAGGGACAACTCATGAGTAGGTACTACAATAAGCAAAAGGAGTTGGAAGAGCAGATGCAAGGCCCTTTTTGCCCAAAGATTAGAAAAAAGGTGCTCAAAAATGCTGAATATGCAAATATGTGCTATGCCTTACCAGCAGGCCAAGGAATATTCCAAATTCAATCAAAAGAATTTCAGTACATAGTGGATATCATATCTAAACATTGTGATTGCAGAAGGTGGGACCTGACAGGGATTCCATGTAACCATGCTATATCTTGTTTATGCACCGACGCACAGGGTGTCGGTTTAACCGACTGTGAAGACCTTTTCTGAGTGAACTTTCCAATCTCTCTGATGCAAATGATATTGCACCGACGCCTTAGAAAAGGACCTGTCGGTTTAACCGACCCGTGTTGGATTGACTTCACTTGATCATCATACTAATCAGAATTGCACCGATCCGTGTAAACTTGATGCCGTCGGTTCAACCGACCCGTTCATTATTTCTGTCATTTGTCCAAACTGTCTTGGAGACGATTTTCACTACGTTCATTGTGTCTTGGAGACGATTTGAATTATCTTGGATATGGTTTGGACTGTATCCATGGAACCTAAAAATTCTACAAACTTAAGCTCACCCGAGCCGGCAAATCCTCAAGATTGACGAAGTCACCACAGGCGCCTCGCTGTCGACGGGAATGTCGCCTACCATTGAAAGCACAAACGCCGTTAAATCCTGGAATATTCGCTCCCACGGGGATTCGAACCCAGAACCTGAGGTGCTACTGAGGCTCTTGTAACCACTAGGCTACAGGCCCTTTCGCATCCAAATACTTTACTTATTTTCACTTATCACACAAGTCGCCTAGCACACAAGTAGGAAAATAGTATCAAGATGATACAATAGAACTTGAAAAATTTCCGACCTCTGTCGAGAGCACGTAGCTAAAGAGAAAGAGAATATAAGAAACAAAACATATGATTAAATTAGGATGACGCTGCGGCCTTTGTGAGAAAATGATTGCGCATCAACTCCGGCTAGTCGAAGAAGATGGTGACGACGGCATGGTGATCCCGTGAGCAAAGAGGGTCGATACATACAGGATGAGTCGATGACGAGCATAATCCTGAGCTTGCACGTGAAGTTTTGAGAGCCACGAGTGACACGAGCTGATGATCAGGGCGTGGCCGTGCAAGAAAGGGTAAACCATCCACCTCCAAGACTCCAGCTAATAATCGGATAATTATCATGAAGGAAGCCTAGCTAATTCATCGGCTTGCTTCTTGGATGGAACATTTGATCCATTCCGTCTAAGCAATGTGGTACCGGAATATGCCGTGCCAGCTGGCCTCACCCGCGTTGACCGTTGACGCCGTCCACGACCAAGTCAGCCGCAGCGAGCGTGCTAGCAACACGTCGTGCCCTACGGATGATTTTTTTTTTGGAACTAGATTCATGCCCGTGCATTGCTACGAGTGAAAAAAACAACATCAAGCAATTCGGTTTATGCTTCAGATTTAAATTCTCTAGATTTTTAAGGTATTTGGCTCAGCATAAGAATTGACAATTGTACATCTTAGTTAAGGGCATCAGAATTGACAATTGTACATCTTAGTTAAGGCACGCTGTCCCCAATCCATTGTGACACTCTGGACATAAGACTGCATCTAGCATAAAGCTGAAGGACTATAAATCCCCATGCTTACGTAATATAAAAAAGATAAAGGAACAACATCTTCTATATAAGACTGGTTTTACTTCCTAATGCAATCTTCTCCTTCTCCACTAATGCTATCACCAGCAATCCAGCCATGCAGCTGCTTATCTTTTTGATTGCTCCTGGCCTGAACCAGAAAAATAATTATGTTCAGCTTAAAAAATTATTTTTCGAAATCATATATCATATAATATGATCTAAATTATAGCCATTATACATGAGTTTAAAGAAGTACCACCAAGCTCCCATACTTTATAGGAACATAATAAACTTAGCATGTCATTTCATAGATAAGCTGATTTAGGGGGGAAAATAGGTGCAAAGCATAAATCAATTTGAGGGTCCAACATTTTCCATATCTGCACGTGCAAATACCAAGTTTATGTTTTTCCCCGATTGAACTGTCAACAATATATCAGTTTGTTTTCTGCAACTGAATAACTAAATTATACAAAGCTTAATAGAAACATACATACATAGGGAAGTTTGCCTGGACATTCAATTAGCTGCCATTCTTCTCAGATTCGGCCCCTACATATTGTTAGGAGCCATCAAATTTTAGAAGTTGAAATTGTTCTAAGCATCAACAAAGGAATCAGAGATTTGAAATTGATAGGAGTCTTCATAAAGTAAATTCATAATTAGTGTCAACATTCAGCATGCACCGAATGGAAGGAATACCCTTTTACTGTGAAAACAATCTAGATAGGTAGTATTTGGTGAGATAAACTGAAAGCATACGTTGGAAGATTAAAATCTTCAGAATCCCTTGAAGAAAAAATAGAGAGCAGAAATGCACCTGCACTGAATGGAAGGGAGAAGGAGAATGAGCATATGTACACTTATTTGCTTTGCAAATGAAAAAAATGCATCCAGAAGTATACAAATCGGCGACCGGAACGACTATCGCTGGGAGACGAGCAGACCGATATAAGAATCACCCTTACAGGCTTTTTAGGAGTAGACATAAGAATTTACTGTGTTAAGGAGAAAGGAAAAAGGGCTCACCATCAATCATCATTGGAACCAGGAGGGATAGCATGCAGAGCTTCAGCATTTCTCCAACTCTCTAGAATCTTTTTAGTTTAACGGAGCTTTTGAAGGATAACCATTTACACGCTCCTATGCAAAATGATCAATCACAAATTCTTTTATTCAGTTTTTCTCTATATGGAATTTACAATAGAGTTCACCTCAAGGAGAGTGTGATCCAAAATCGAGAAATGTCAATAGAGTTTTTCTCTTCCACATGGATAATCATAATTACAATTAAGCTATGCAAATATCAATTAAGCTTCACATAAATGCAGTCAGCAATGAGACAAATGAAAAAAGGACAAAGAAGCATACATAAAAATGTCAGTCTATATCAAAGCCTCACATACCTAGGCAGCAACATAGCTAATCTGCAAACCAAGGTGCCCTTGTCCTCCATTGCTATCAAATCTTGGAGGGGCAGTATATCAGATAATCAGAACAGAACATGGTATACTGAAAGTGATCAAGCAAACTGGTATGTCTACCGTACTAATAATTTTGCCTAATCAGTTAGCAATGGCCAGTTTAATCAGGTTCGGAGCATTGAGCTTGCTCAGATCATTGAGGTAAAAACATGCCAGCAGATTGTAAGTGTGGTCTCTATTCATAGTAGTACAATTAATAACCAAAACAAGTCAAATAGTAGGGCTTTTGCTTCCATCACATGACCACTATTCAAAAAGATCAATGAATGCTCGGGGATGTAAAAAGGATCCTACTGATGGACACTCTCTACTGATATTATAAGAACATTCAACATAATAAGAATAAAAAATGGCACGGTGCTCTCTACTGAGACATTGAAATAAAATATTACCGATACGAAGTTCCAGATTTATATCAATATCTTCTAATAATGCTCTTTGACCTCCAGAATTTGCTGCCACATTGAAATCAATTTCTCCTAGAGCTTTGACAAACAAAACTCGGTGCAATACTGAAGTTAATCCATTATAGATTTTTTCGACATCCGAAACTTATTGCAGTAGTAAAAATAATATCTTCTGGATGAAATCTTTGACTTCCAAAACTTGTTGACGCATTCAAATGAAGATCTCTCCAAGCACTTTGATGTATTGAGTCTCCTTTTGAGACCTGCTGCACATCCGGAAATAAACTATTACTCAGACCTTTTAATTTTTATCAATACGTGATACAACAAACGGAACATAGAGCAATAGTCCCAGAGATGTCCACACCTAGACTAATCATTTCCATCCTGAGACCTGCATCCAACAAGATCGAAATCGACCAGGCTATGAAAGTTTGGGGCATTTGAATATCCCCCACCCTATCACAATCCATAGACCATCACTGTTGGAGCTGCTGTAAATGGTGGGAGACAAAGAGAGGAAGAAGGAAACCGTGAAGTTCACCTCTGTGGAGAGCTCATAATCATATTACTGCCGGTGGCAGGCTTCGTTCGTCCGTCGCTGTTGGAGCCGATGCAGGTACTCCCAAGCCTTTCCAATGCTCTTGGCATGCAGGCCTCTGCCCCTGCAGAAGAATCCCAAATGTCGCAAGTAAGGATGGATGAATCCAGGGCGCTCCACACCTTTTGGATTATCTTCTGAGCGTACCATCAAATTGTGCAGAAGAATGTAATTGGAATCTGAAATGACCATGTATGGTTATAAACAAAGTCTCCTAATAAGTAACTTTTACCAGCTGAAAACAGCCTTCCCCAATCCCGAACTATGCCAATAAAGATTATTCTAAATTTGCAGTAAATATTGAAGTTGCAATAAAAGCAACATGTTCATAAAGTACTGCTAGAAAAAGACAACTTAATATTAGAGATAATTACATAGAAGCAGAATTAAGATATAGCTTGAACAGGAACTCACTGCAAATGATTTATCACAACACGGATGAACTGATTTTTTTCAGTTTAGTTGACAGGAATCATTGGGTGATTAATGAATTAACTTTTGTATGTCTGAATCACCTCTTGCTTCAAGGAACGAAAAAGCTTTTTTTTCCCACATAGACACGTTAAAAAAAGGTCATCATGGCTCCTCCTAAACAAACTGTGAACAAGCATGTATGTAAACAAACAGTGCTGATCATTATTGATTAGTATATGCACAATCCCATAAAGATCCATCAAACCTAACCAATAATGTTATTTCAACCTAAACACCGATGGAATTACAATTTATTGTGTGAATTCAACCAAACAGCTCCAAGAGAAATAGATCTTGACTAATTAATCTATGTTTCAGCATGCTTAAGCCTAAATTGATTATCCAATGCAGCAAATCAAGCTAAACAGACAATAAGTTTTGGCCGGGGGAATACCTTAACTACCGGAATCAGTAACTTTGCCGAGTGCCCCAGGCACTCGGCGAAGGTCCAAATACACTCGGCAAAGGGTTTGCCGAGTGTAACACTCGGCGAACACTACTCGGCAAACTTTCCCTCGGCAAACAGCGGGTTTGCCGAGTGTCGATCGTCGGGCACTCGGCAAATCCTTTGCCGAGTGCCGCAATACACTCGGCAAAATATAACACTCGGCACAAAGGCGATAACGGTCTGTGACAGTAACGGCTCCTTTGCCGAGTGTCAGACGGCCGACACTCGGCGAATACTTAAGTTTTGCCGAGTGTATTTTATATACGGCACTCGGCAAACAGGCCAATCCCGCAAAAATTTTATGACACCTTTGCCGAGTGTTTTGGCAATGCACTCGGCAAAGACGTCGAACTAACAGAAAAAGGCCTCTTTGCCGAGTGTTAACACACTCGGCAAAGTATCTTTCCCCCTACTGACAAAACAGAAATTTTACGTATAAAGGACCCCTCTCAAGAAACAACCACAGAAGTATAGGCATATAAATTACACCACAGGCATATAAATTGCACCACAACCATCACAAGCACACAAATAACATTCACAAGTTCTCATCGAAACAAGTTATTCACAAACAAGTAATTCACAGGTTTTGCATCACAAACACCTCTAGTTCACAAGTCACTGAGGAGGATGAGGAGACTGAGGAGGATGCTGCCAGTGGGCCCGTGTATCTTCTTTGCCGAGTGTCTGTGGCCTTTTGCCGAGTGTTTTTTTATACACTCGGCAAAATACACTAATATTTCCAATAACCTGTTTTACAGAACTTTTTCTAATATACTTGGGCAAAATCGTGTCAACATCACTCAACAATGGATAAATTATTTTTCTACTGATAATGTTCTATTATTTCATGCAGTTATAGCGCAAATTGCATTTATATCTACTAAAAATCTATAATTGCATTTAATCAATAAAAAATATTAAACGCATCCGAAAAATTTTCAAATTTTGACACGAACCAATCTGTGTTGTATGTTGCCTATACAAAAAGATTTGAAGCCAAACCTTAACTCAAGTGTCACTTGGACTCCAAATCTTATTGTGTCCTCTCTAACTTCTATGAATCCTTCCAGGAGATGAGTCGGCTTCTAAGTATCATATGTCAGAAATTGGGTGAAACCTTCTCAATTTTTTACCACAGCCTCCACACATAATATCATGACATCTTGACAAATCTTGTGATTTTCAGATTTCGTTTGCTTTTTTTAGAATTTAACAACCATTCAACCACATATTCGTGGTCGTGTTTTTTAAAAACAATGTTCAAAATTTCTTTTCATTTCCTGGTTGAGACCTCAATCCAGACTCCATAATATGGATATAATTTTTCCACTGATTATAATCCATCATTTCATGTACCTGCAGTTAAAATCTGACATGAATAAAAAAATTCCTATTAATGCAATCATTTCATTAAAAATAGCAAATAGACCATAAAATATACCAACTTTTAATATGGATTACAAAATCTCCTACGTGGGGAGTAGAAAAAGTGTGGAGGTCAGTGGACGAAATTTTTTTTTTGGTTCGCCGAGTGCAAAACCAAACACTCGGCGAAGTCTTGTGTTTGCCGAGTGTCCATGGTGAGGCACTCGGTGAAGTAATATGTTTGCCGAGTGTGGGCGTGTGGCACTCGGCGAACGGCCTCTTTGCCGAGTGTGGGCGTCCAACACTCGGCAAAGGACTAACGGCCGGCCCAGTCCGGTGACGGACGGTGCACGTGCACTGGACGGTGCACGTGCGATGCACGCGCCGTTTATTTACCGAGTGTCGGAAGTTTGCCGAGTGTCTATGAGCGGTTTGCCGAGTGTCGTATTTATGGCACTCAGCAAACGTCCTTATTGCCGAGTGTAATATGTTTGCCGAGTGCCCCGTTGAATACACTCGGCAAATAGGCTGTTTGCCGAGTGCTCGAAAGAAAGCACTCGGCAAAATTTTTACACTCGGCGAATTTGCTGTTTCCGGTAGTGCTTGTCTTCTTAAGCTATGCTCTCATCCTTTGATTACAGAGTTCCCCCCTTTTACACCAATTGCAGGTGCCTTTTTTCCCCTCTTTGTACAGCACAAAGTGTCCGTGCTAGCACATGCTTTATGCACTCTTTTCATATTAGTGCTGCACTTGAAACAATAAAAAGCAAAGAGACGGTTAAAGTCCGCAAGCACAATTAACCACCTAAAAAAATCATCCTTCCATGAAGGGGTTGCCTGGGCATAATCATTCTCTATTTCCTTGTCAAAGGACTATTTCAACACCATTTGAGAATAATAAGATTAATTACAATCAAATAAATATGAGCAGCAAATAATTTGCTACCAGGTAAAAGGAAACTATGAACCACATCTAAATGGCATCCAGAAACCAAAAGATGGTGAGGGGATCGGATTGGGTATGGTAGCAATGGAGAAGAATCTGTCTAGTGTGATTTTGTTTCCAATTCTTCCAACAGCCGCCGCTTGCTGGCATGACTCATGGAACAGGGGCTTTCTCAATCACGAAGGCCACAAACAGCACAACGTAGTCGTTAGTGGCGGATGTCGATGGGGACGCCGTTAATCTGCAGGAGCAGCAGGGGAGTCGTAGGACCTGGTACTTGGTAGGCAAAGGAGCTTTCAGGGTCTCAGGCGTGGCTCGCGTCCATGCCGCTCTCTGAGGAGCTCGAGCGGCTTCGCATCTAGCTGGCCGCGGCCAAGAGACAACTCGCCACGATGGCGTTCGAGATACAACCACTCAAGTCTCTGAGCTCCGGCGGTTGCGGGCGGAGATCGCCGCGGCGAGGGACGCGCTGGAGCAGCGGGAGCTCATCCGGCGCTAGGCCGCGCGCGCCGTCGCGGCGGAGACCCATGTTGCTGCTCTGGAGCCGATTTCAGAACTTCATCAAATCGTTGCTGCTCTGGGGCCGATTTCTATGCGCCGAGACTGTCGCGGGTAGGAGAGGCCGAGGCGGCCGCTGACGGGGACGGCGAAGGTGGAGGAGCTGGGCGGTGGAAGCGAACGAAGGCGCACACGCTCCATCCTTCACCAGGCGCCGATCCGATCACCAGGCGCTGCTGCAAAGAGAGGACGGTGGGGTAGAAGATGTGGAGGTGCTGGCCACCGGCGTCGTGCGTCCGTCGACGAGACCACCTTGAGACCACCGTAGGGATGACAATGGCGGCGCTGGTGGACTAACCCTGCGTGTCACCGGCAGCGGCAGCTTGCTTGCACTGGTATTAGGGTTGCGATCGACGTGCGGTGTGAGCGGATTGATGGGCAAATCAGCGCCGTGTGAGGCGATTGGAGGGCTGATGATTTCCCACGGACGGACGACGTTGTTCCATGGCAGACTGAATTGACCAGATGGTAGCCCTAGGAGCGATGGACGGCTGATGTTTTTTTTCGGCGTAGGAATGAGCAATGGATGGCGCAGCTGTTAATCGGGAGACCGACGGGAGGCGCTTGCGCTGATCGCACGTCGGACGAGTCGCCTAATGAGACTTTTTAGGAGTAGAGAAGAGATATAAAAACCGATGTATTTTCCTTGTCCCTTCGAGGCTTTTTTATAAAACATATCTATATTACAGGGTAAGGAAAACGTACAAAGGCACATATAAATACAGATATGGGAGTGACGGCTGTCCCGACAAACACGTAGAAAAGCACCTAGGAAAAACATAAATTACAAGAAGGTCCCTAGCCACCGTGCGCACGGACTCCGTTGCCGGTCATCATTGGTGCCAAGAGCACCCGAAGAAACCCAGATCTGGAGAAGCCCCATCACTAGATAGCTTTGAAACGAGCCGCAGTAGGCATCCGTCACCATGGACGGGATGAAGCCGTCGGTGAAGACGACGCATCGGCTATGGATGCTCCCCGAGCCTCTCCGATCTTGGATCAGAGCTCGCCGTCGACAAAACGCCAAGGGAAGTTTGAGCTCGATCCACTCTCCAACCTGCTGCAACGCCCACAACTGTTGATGCCTCCTTGACGATGCCGACACAGACTTCTGTACAGGAGCCAGCGAAGCCGGACCCCACCTCCACGCACATAGCACTCGGCGACGACGCTGGAGTAAAGCATCGCCAAGATGGGGAAGAGCATGATTGGATCTTATTCTTTGGTGCCGCCGCCTCGACCATCGTGGAAACCTAACCCTAGATCTACTAGAACTACCACCAATCGGCAAGAGACCAGCGGTCTCCACCACCTCGCGAAGCCTCATGGGCCATCAGAGGCAAGGAAGATTGCCAGCCCCGTTGGCGGAGACCGGTGCGCTCGCTTTTGGAGAGGTATTCAGCAAGTCACCCCTTAACTTGAGAAAAACGGTAAAGAAATCACTATAGCACGAGTACCGCAGATGATTCTGTAGCACGAAATCCTTTAGCCATCTGCCCCTTTTGTTACGGTTTACATGGATCTGGTTGTTAGATTTCTATCCGATGGTAAGGAGAGGACCGAAAATTACATTGTGACTCGCTGAAGGCAGGTCAAGGTCACTGTGAATCTGGTTCCCTCGATTTCGCCTCTCTCAATTGTACCTTTTTTTTTATCAAACATACATGCATTACTTAAGCCGAACGTACACATACAAACCCATACAGGCACATTCTAGAGGGATACCGAGTGGACAGCTGTCCAAGCCATGTTACACAAAAGACCCTAAGAAAAAAGGAAATCTCAACCAAGTCTTCGAGATCTTCTGTGTATGTCACCAACGCCGCCCCGTGATCCCCTTCGTCGTCGCCGAAGCCATCGCCGGAGCTGGAGGAGAACGGCAGCAGCACCAAGGCCACTGGAAGCACCATCGCACAAGGCTTTGAAACGAGCTGCAGAAGAACAAAATAAAGGAGGAGCATCGGCCGGGGACGCACCCCATGCTCCCCTGACCTAGGACCAGCACACCTCGCCGGCGATGAAACCAGTGCGCGGATCCACCCACCGTCAGATCGCAAACTCAACAGCCATCCCTCTGCATCGGGCTACCGACACCTCCAAGACGCCAAGCAGCGGACTCCTAAACCAACACCAAACTCACATAGCAAATCAAGGAGAGCGAGCTCACCCAGATTTACCCGGAGTAGCAAAATCCTCTCCACCGCTTCGTCGTCGCCAGCAATCAATAGAAGCACTGTTAGAAATATGCCCTAGAGGTAATCATAGAGATGACCATATTTCGTTGTATCCATGAAGTATTATATATGTGTTCATTGAATATCCATGAAAAAGGCAACTTATATTGATTGGCAATTATGTGAATTGTTTGTGAGACTGTTTACTTGTATGGTTATTCTAAAGTTGTTCCTAGTAAGAGTTCGTGTATGGACACACATGAATATTATACTAGCACATGTATTAGTTGATGACTATGTTTCACAAGTCATAGACATGCAGATGTCAAACTAATAATGTGGACGCATGTATGACATGTGGCTGGACAGACCCACCTCGAGAAATAGTGATTTCTCATTACACAATGTGTACGCTATGTCCTTAGACCTGAGATTGTCGCATGTGCTCAAGATGTGAATCGGCCTACTTAGGAGCTATCAAACGCTACTCCGTAACTGGGTAGTAATAAAGGTGGTTCTAAGGTTTGTGAAGAAGCATGATGTGAGATATGGTCAGTCAAGATGGGATTTGCCCCTCTCTACTTGAGAGAGATATCTCTAGGCCCCTCGAGTGATCGGATAGAGAAATGCATGGCTGTGTTTGGGTTAACTGTTAACCAAGGATTCCGGATCACAACATCGAGAAAGAGAGGTCAGCTTGGAGCCACATCAAATATTGTGAGGCAAAGGGAATAACATGTATATGAGATTGTGATGGCTCGTCTGATTTGATCTTTGTGCACGCATAGGAGTTGACATACCTTGCTAGAGGCCGCTGTCAATTATTTGTCGAGTAGGAGTACTCGAGCCATATTTATTCGCGCGTGAGCCCATAGGGTCACATACTTAAGGGGCTGAAAGCCTAATACGGATTTGATCCAAATTAGTCTGAGGTGCACTAATGGGCCTCGGTGTAGCCCATTAGTGGGCGCCTAAGAGGGTCTATATAAACACGGGCGGGGCGCATGGAAACCCTAACTTTCCACGCTTGTTGCTGCCGCTTGTTTCCCACGCCCGCGCCTTCGTCGCTCTCACGGACCTAGCAGTCCGGATCGTGACACTTCCGCCGCCGTACGTGTGGATACCTTGGAGGTGCTGCATCTGCTGCACGAGGACGAGCTGCACGTGAGAAGGTCTCGCAACTGCACTGCCGGCTACCGTACAAACTACACTGACGCGCTACAGAAGTTCCGCACCTACGTGTCTAGTGGTAATTCCTTGATCTATAACAGCAGTAGTTCCTGGTTTATGGGGTAGAAAATTTTTGTTTTGCGCTAGCGTAGCCTCCCCGTAACCTTACAGTGGTATCAGAGCCGTAGCTGTTTCATTATAGGTTCAGATGTGTGCATATGGAGATATGCGAGGTGTAGATGAAACTCTAATCCTGTTTTCGTGTCCTCGCTACGATGGTCGTGTAACAAACTACTCCTACCGGTCGGGTATCCGCCATCGGAGTTAAGTGATATACATAAATCCAGTCACAACAGGAGGAGATCAATGAGATTTGTCGAATTGAAACCAAGGATGGGTCGCCAGATGCATATGATGCGTGGTGGCAGATTGGATTTGTTATCGGGTTGAGAGAGTTGCAGAAAACAGGGTGTTCGGTAAAACAACCATAATTTTTGCATACAAACTCGGATTGAGGCGATTTTTATATGAAAACTCATCTACAGAAAATTTTACACATGAAATCAACCCGCTTCGCTGGTTTCGGTAAATTTACATTTGCCAAATTCGGGCGAAAAGATGGAGATATCGGCAATTTAAGTTTGGCCGAGGTAGTGCGCCTAACTCTGTTTTGAAGTATCTTGTGATCGGTATGGCCTATATGTGTATGTGATGGATGTGTGTATCTGATCTATGATCTGCGTGTCATGTGTAAGGCAATACAGACTATGTAACTAGATTGCGGTAGTTATAGTTCCTGGAGGAATTCATCACTTGGAGGAAGACCAGCATGGTACATGGAACATGGAACATGGAGCATGGAACAAGGAGATGGGGATCATCTTGATGCACAGAACCATGGTGATGGAGATCAACATGTGATAATGGGCCATATCGTGTCTCTATGTGAATGTTTATCCTCATTGTTTTACTTCTACATGCGATAATAGGGTTTTTGGATTCGGTAGAAGTAATTCGATTGATCCCTCGCAATATTTAAGTTTATGTGCCCTCCCAACTAAACCTTGCTTCATCATGGGTTTTGTACAACTGGTGGTGGGTCTATGAAATTAGGGTGCCACTAGTTTTCCTTGACTAGATGAGTTCGTATCGGATACTTACACGCATAAAGGGTTGGTTATCTTGAACAAAGTCATCTTAACGGTTAAGGACTTTGGGGCATTAGGGTTGGGAGCCGAGACATAGAGATGTCACCCAACAACAAGAGTCATATGTGATATAATTAGCAAAGAGTTGCTTACCGATCTACCTTTCTTCTAGCGGTGATGCAAAAGCTCACTAGTCGACTTGATAGTTGTGGGTCTTGAATCACTAGGTATCAATTGAGGGATATTGATTTTAGTGGGAGTACATTTTGTTAAAATGTTTAATGTAATTTACTCTATCTTGGACACATTTATCTTAGTATTTTGCATTATTATTTTGTTGTAGATCAATGGCACTCAGCACCACCGCATCTTTTACTTTACGCTTGATCCTTGAGAAGGACAAGTTGAATGGGACTAACTATACGGATTGGATCCGTAACTTGAGAATTGTTTTCAGGGCTGAGAAAAAGGAAGATGTTCTGGATACCCCATTACCAGAAGAACCTGCTGATGATGCAACTGCTGTTGTCAAGAATGCTTACAAGAAAGCATTCGACAACAACCTTGAAGTGAGTTATCTTATGCTTGCTTGCATGGAACCTGAGTTGCGGATGCAGTTCGAGACTAACCATGAGGCGCACGATATGATCGTGGCGCTTTAGGACATGTTTCAAACACAGGCCAGGACTGAAAGGTTCAATGTCGCCAAGGCCTTCCACGAGACCAAGCTAGCAGAGGGCGCAGTAGTAGGTCCGCATGTGATCAAGATGGTTGGTTACACGCAGAGGTTGGAGAAGCTAGGCTTCCCACTCGGCCAAGAGTTGGCCACTGATTTCATTCTTGCGTCTTTATCGCCGAGCTATGGGAACTTTATCTCGAACTACCACATGCACGGGGCTGAAAAGGGCTTGAATGAGTTGTGCAGCATGCTCAAGACAACAGAGAGTGACATAAAGAAGAGCACGAGCAGCGGCCATGTGATGGCGGTCCAGAATAAGCCTAACTTCAAGAAGAAAGGTTCTTCCTAGAATAAGAAGAGCAAGGCTAAGGTTGAGAACCCCAAGCCGAACCCAGCACCCAAGGCTAAACCTGGACCAGCTACACACAATGAGTGCTATCACTGTGGTGAGAGAGGTCACTGGAAGAGAAACTGCAAGGTGTACTTGGCTTCTTTGAAGAACCATGGGAGTAAGAGTACTTCCAACTCAGGTACGCTTGTTGTTTATATTACAGAAATATTCCTCGCTGATTCTTATGTCAATTCTTGGGTGTTTGATACCGGATCAGTTGCTCACATTTATAATTCGATGCAAGGAATGACAAGAACTAGAAGCATGGAAAGAGGGGAAGTTCATTTCCGTGTGGGCAATAATGCAAGGGTTGCTGCTTTGACCGTCGGGACGATCCCGTCAGGATTTATTATGGAGTTGAATAATTGTTATTTGTTTCAAGTATGAGTCAAAACATTATATCTCCTTCATGTTTGATGGAGGATGGTTATACATTTGCGAGTGAAAATAATGGTTGTGTGATCTCTAAGAATGGCATGTTTGTGGCATGTGTGACCATTGTGAATGGCTTGTTTATTTTAAAACTTGATGAATCACCTGTCTATAATGTAAGTGCTAAAAGGCCTTGGCCTAATGATTTGAGTCCTACCTAGATGTGGCATTGTCGTCTCGGTCATATAAGCGAGAAGCGCATGAAGAAGCTCCATACGGATGGACTTATAACTTTGTTTGATTTTGAATCATACGAGACATGCGAGGCTTGTTTGCTAGGCAAGATGACCAAGATGCCATTCACAGGTTTTCCAGAAAAAGCATCGGACTTACTGGAACTCATAAATACTGATGTGTGCGGTCCAATGAGCACGACTGCCAGAGGATGATTCCAATACTTCATAACTTTCACTAATGATTTGAGTAGATATGGCTATGTCTATTTGATGAAGCATAAGTCTGAAACCTTTGAAAAGTTCAAGGAATTTCAGAATGAGGTTCAAAATCAACGTGGCAAGAAAATCAAGGCCTTGCGATCTGATCGAGGAGGCGAGTATTTGAGCCACGATTTTAGCAATCATCTGAAGAGTTGCGGAATTGTTCCACAGCTCATGCCGCCTGGAATTCCTCAGAGAAACGGTGCGTCCGAGCGACGTAATCGAACTTTGTTGGACATGGTTCGGTCGATGATGAGCCAGTCGGACCTACCGATTTGTTTTGGGGTTACGCTCTAGAAACAGCAGCTTTCACACTAAATAGGGTACCGTCTAAATCCATAGTTAAGACACCATATGAGATGTAGACCGGGAAGAGTCTCAACTTGTCTTTTCTGAAAATTTGGGGATGTGAAGTTTTTGTCAAGCGACTTCAGTCGGACAAGTTAACTCCCAAATCGGATAAGTGCATATTCGTGGGATATCCAAAGGAAACTTTAGGGTATTATTTCTACAACCGATCAGAGGGCAAAGTGTTTGTCGCTCGGAACGGTGTTTTCTTAGAGAAAGAGTTTCTCAGGAAGGAGAAATGTGGACAGAAGGTGTATCTTGAAGAAGTTCAAAAGGAGCCAATCGGGCAAGATTCAACAAGTGATTCTAATGTAGCAGAACAAGTTGACGAACCCGTGGGAAGAGAAGAACCACCGCAACCACGAAGATCGACAAGGCTCCGCGCAGCGCGCGAGATATTATTGTTGGACAATGATGAGCCTGCGACATATACAGAAGCAATGATGGACCCAGATTCTGAGAAATGGTAGAGTGCCATGAGATCCGAGATAGACTCCATGGGAGACAATCAAGTTTAGAACTTGGTTGACCCGCCTGATGGTGTTAAAGCCATAGAGTGCAAATGGATCTATAAGAAGAAGAAAGACATGGATGGAAATGTTCACATCTATAAAGCTTGACTTGTCGCAAAGGGATTTAGACAAGTTCAAGGAGTTGACTACGACGAGACATTCTCTCCTGTAGCGATGCTTAAATCTATTCGGATCATTCTAGCAATAGCTGCGTATTTCGATTACGAGATATGGCAGATAGATGTCAAAACAGCTTTCCTGAATGAAAACCTGGATGAGGACGTGTATATGATACAACCCGAAGGTTTTGTCGATCCGACCAATGCTGGAAAGGTATGCAAACTTCAGAAACCCATTTATGGGTTGAAGCAAGCATCTCAGAATTGGAATATTCATTTTGATGAAGTAGTCAAAGGGTTTGGTTTTCTTCAGAACGAAGAATAAGCTTGTGTTTACAAGAAGGAAAGTGAAAGCTTTGTAGCATTTCTAATCCTGTATGTGGATGACATACTGCTGATTGGGAATGATATTTCTATGCTGGAATCCGTAAAAACTTCACTGAAAAATAGTTTTTCTATGAAGGACTTAGGGGAAGCCGCATATGTTCTGGGCATAAAGATCTATAGAGATAGATCAAGGAGGCTAATAGGATTAAGCCAAGATACTTACATTGACAAGGTATTAAAACATTTCGGTATGGAACAACCAAAGAAAGGTTTCTTGCCTATGTCACATGGTATGCATCTCAGCAAGACTCAGTGTCCCTCGATGACTGATGAGCGGGATCGCATGAGCAAAGTTTCATACACTTTGGCAATTGGTTCAATCATGTACGCAATGATAAGTACACGCCCAGATGTCTCATATGCTCTAAGTGCTATGAGCAGGTACCAGTCTGATCCAGGTGAGAGTCACTGGACAGCTGTAAAAAACATCCTTAAGTACTTCAGAAGGACTAAAGATGTGTTCCTAGTCCATGGAGGTGAGGAGGAGCTCACTGTAACGGGTTACACTGATGCTAGCTTCCGAACCGAGAAAGATGATTCAAAGTTGCAATCAGGTTTTATATTCACATTGAATGGTGGTGCTGTGAGTTGGAAGAGTTCCAAGCAAGATATGGTGGCCGACTCTACGACGGAAGCCGAGTACATTGTAGCTTTGGAAGCTACGAAGGAAGGTGTTTGATTGAGGAAGTTCCTCATTGAGCTTGATGTGTTTCCAAATGCGTCAAGGCCATTGAACCTCTACCGTGACAACAATGGGGCGATAGCGCAGGCTAAGGAGCCAAGGAATCACCAGAAGAACAAACATGTACTGCCGAAATTTCATCTTATACGAGAGTTCATGAGACGGGGTGAGATCAAGATATGCAAAATACACACGAATTTGAATGTTGCTGATCCGTTGACAAAGCCTCTTCCACAGCCTAAGCATGAGGCGCACACAAGAGTTATGGGTATTAGATACCTTAAGGATTAGACTCTAGTGCAAGTGGGAGACTGTTAGAAATATGCCCTACAGGTAATCATAGAGATGATCATATTTCTTTGTATCTATGATATATTATATATGTGTTCACTAAATATCCATAAAAAAGGCAACTTGTATTGATCGACAGTTATGTGAATTGTTTGTGAGAATCTTTACTTGTATGGTTATTCTAAAGTCGTTCCTAGTCGGAGTTCATGCATGGACACATAAATATTAGACTAGCACATGTATTAGTTGATGATTATGTTTCACAATAGACATGGAGATGTCAAACTAATAATGTGGGCGCATGTATGACATGTGGCTGGACAGACCCAACTCGAGAAATAGTGATTTCTCATTACACAATGTGTACGCTATATCCTTAGATCTGAGATTATCGCATGTGCTCAAGATGCGAACCGACCTACTTAGGAGCTATCAAACGCTACTCCGTAACTGGGTAGTAATAAAGGTGGTTCTCGGGTTTGTCAAGAAGCCTGGTGTGAGACATGGTCAGTCAAGATGGGATTTGCCCCTCTCTACTTGATAGAGATATCTCTGGACCCCTCGAGTGATCGGATCAAGAAATGCATAGCCGGGCTAGGGTTAAGTGTTAACCAAGGATTCCGGATCACAGCATCGAGAAAGAGAGGTCAGCTTGGAGCCAGACCAAATATCGTGAGGCAAAGAAATAGCATGTATATGAGATTGTGATGGCTCGTCTGATTTGATCTTTGCGCACGCATAGGAGTTGACATGTCTTGCTAGAGGCTGCTGTCAATTATTGGTCGAGTAGGAGTACTCGGGCCATGTCTATTCGCACGTGAGCCCATAGGGTCACACACTTAAGGGGCTGGAAGCCTAATACGGATTTGATCCAAATTAGTCTGGGCTTAGGTGCACTAATGGGCCTCGGTGTTGAGCCCATTAGTGGGCGCCTAAGGGGGTCTATATAAAAAGAGGCGGGGCGCATGGAAACCCTAACTTTCCACGCCTGCTGCTGCCGCCTGTTTCCCACGTCCGCGCCTTCGTCGCTCTCGCAGATCTAGTAGTTCGGATCGTGACACTTCTGCTGCCGTACGTGTGGATACCTTGGAGGTGCTGCATCTGCTGCACGAGGACGAGCCGCACGTGAGAAGGTCTCGCAACTGCACCGTCGGCTACCGTACAAACTGCACCGACGCGCTACAGAAGTTCTGCACCTGGGCGTCTAATGGTAATTCCGTGATCTATAACAGTAGTAGTTCCTGATTTATGGGGTAGAAAAATTTTATTTTGCGCTAGCGTAGCCTCCCCGTAACCCTATAGTGTAGGCACAAACTCCTCTCCACCGCGCCACCGACGGCGACCAGCAGCTGAAGGAACGCCATTATTCTCCGACGGAGCGACACCACGACCACCCTGAGACCCTAGCTCCAACGTCGGACCTCGACAACAAGCAAAACCTAACCCTAGGCGGCCATTTACCTAAGTTATGTACATCCACGCGTCCATTCCACAACCCACCACCCTCTCCGCCGCCGAAACCATCGACGAAGAAGGAGGGCAGCGGAATCGCCGCCGGAAGCGGCGTTCGCCTTGCAGTCACCCTCTTCTCTTCTCTCTACTGTAGACGGGGAAAAGAGGAAGGAAGACTCCTTTGGAATGAGACTCTATCTCAATTGTACCTGGGCGAGAGAGTTCGAGGGAGGCGGTTGACTGGTTCAGTTTCACCAAAGCGCCAACAAAAAAAAAGGAAAAGAAGCCGGATCGCCCAACACGGCCCTTAGTTATTGGGCCTTGCCAACATTCATCGTTCGGCCCATTTGAGATCCACACATGCACCATTCCACCACCGTTGCTCGCGCCGCCGAGGGACAGGAAGAGAGCGGAGTGCGGTGCGGAGAAGAAGGCTAGGGTTTAAGGTTGCTCGGCGATGGCGTCGGCGGCGAAGGCCCTGGTGTCGCGGGCGGGATCCTCCCTCCTAGGCCGCCTCCTCGCGTCCCCGTCCACGCCCCTCCTCCGCGCGGGGCTGCCGCAGCTCGCCAGGCTGCAGGCGCCCGCCCCGCCGCCGGCGCCATCTGTGGATGCCTACGAGGCGGAGGCGGTCGCGAGGCTCACCTCGGTCCCCGGGGAGATCTCGTTCCCCTGCGGCGTCCCCTCGCTCCGCTTCTTCATCGGCGACGGTACTGCTGGTACTGCCTTTCTCTATATCTCGCGATCGCGCTCATGGATTAGGCCGCGGTTAAGTTCTACGATTGGGCTCGGATCAGTGGCGGCTGCTGGATGTAGAAATGGGGGGCAAATGTTGCGGTACCTTACCATTCGTTGTACTTGTACATACAGGTTCTAGTGTGTAGGTACTCGTACTCGCATGATTTCTGTTGTGGTGCGCGATGTCTGTGATCTGAAGTTATACCAATTTGCGATTAGCCGATTACAGATATATTAAACCTTGGTTTGTGCGTGCTTGGGAAGAATTGGCATGATTCGCTTCATTTTTTCTGTTCCTGCAAAGATTGTTTTATTGAATTCCTTGATAGTCTCTGGTGAATTGTGATGTGCTAATATTACTTGCCTTAGGTGATGGTTCTTCTTTGTAGCTTGAGTCTTTCAGCAGATACCACCTGACTTGTTTGTCCTATACCTTGCTGCAATATTTTGAATAAGTTGCCACCAAACTGAACGATTTGTGGGTGCCTCAGGTTCGCTAATGAGTATGTCCTGGACAAATGAGTGTTTAGTGTGCGTGCTTTTGTCTATGTGATTCCCAAGAAGTAGGGCCTCTAAATCCGTGTGATTCAGTTTATGTTAGAAGTAAGAACGGTGGCTGATCATCTTTTATTGGGAAAAGTTGTGCTTCTAGTTTGATCACTCTTGTGCATCGAAGGATGCATGGTTTGTGAATTTTCTGGTAGTCCTTTTTCTACCATAAATATCGATCGGTAGTTGAACGCGAAGATTGGTACACTCAGTGTTATCCTAAACGGTAAACAGTCGGTCACCTGCCGTTTAGCCCATTATTCGGGCAAAATGGGTGTTTAAACGGGCAAAACGGGTGTTTAAACGGGCAAAACGGCCGTTTAAATGGTCAAACCAACTGATTAAACGGAAACGGTGTACCACTGTGTAGCGTTTAAACGGTGTGTAAACAGGCTTGACGACCGTTTAGGCGAACAGTGGGTACAGTGCACAGTTGGAAGTGGAATCATTTGAAAGCCTAAAATTGGGATTGGGTGGAGCTTGAAAACTTCTCACAGCTCATCAAGATATGATTTTTGTTGAATTAAATGTAACGTTTGGTAGAAAGTGGTTGAGAAATACTCAAGTATACAGGTTCCCTTTCGCTATTCTGGATTATTTACTTACATGGTGCCAAATGGTGACTACCCCTTGTTACTTCTGCTGCTGATTGTCCTAAAATTGGGTAGAAAGTGTCCGACTAATATTCAAGTGCACAAGTGTTCCTTTTGCTATGCTGGATTGTTTACATACATGGTGCCAAACTGTGACTTCTTTTGTTTCTTCTGCTGCTGAAAATTGTGTTGTAGACATAGGTGAATTGTGATCTTGGAGCGGATCAAATGATTTTTTTCCCGTGAGTTGAACTGCCTTCTGTGTCTACTAATCCGTTCCTTATTCTTTCATATTTGCAGTCGAGAATCCTGTTGCTAATGAACCCCTTTTGCTAATAAAGAGAACTTACCAGCCCAGTACCATCAAGCGGAAGAGAACCCATGGATTTCTTACACGGTAGGGTCCCTTCTCTACCCACCCTCATCCACTTCAACTGCGTGCTACTAACCAGTATTCTATGTATTTTTGTTCATGCAAAAGATAATGGCTCCTCAACTTATAAATGATCCACTATACTGTACATGTTTCTGCCACATGCTGACCTGTTCACACGTATCAATTACAGAAGGGTCTTAGTTTGGCTGGCTTGGGCATGCGGTTCCGATTTCATGCATTTGTGTTTCGGTACACTGATACAGCCCCTATCATGTTGCTTTTGCAGTAAGTCGACCAAGGGTGGGCGCAAGGTGATCGCACGGAGGATCGCCAAAGGCAGGCACAGGCTTTCCGTGTAGCGAGATCCCGTAGCAGCTCTCAGGCGTTTTTCTTCACAGCAGATTTGTACTGTTCCTTGTATGAAACCTTAGAATTTCAAAGTCTATGTATGCTTACTGCTACCGCCCCTCTGCTAAAGGCGAGCCCCAGCAAAAAGCAGCAAACCGTGTGTGGATTTTCTTCTTGACAAACAACTGTTCCGCGAAATAAACTCAAGTTTATCTGCGCCCCTTGATGTGTCCATTTTGTTTGCGCAGCTGCTGAGGCTGCTGCCTGCACTTGTTCGTTGTTTATTACCGGACCAGCTGTTTATATGTAACACCTGGGGTGTGCTGTTGCTGTGACTGTTCTTGCTGGACACTTGGGGCTTGTTTCAGTTCCCTGTTAGGTGGCTCCATCACTGGTCCTAGTGAAGTAGATGGACCTGTTAACATTTTCTTTTGCGACGCAGTGATGAACTGATGATGCTATCTATCATTGTAGGCTTGGACGCGTTGCCTTTGCTTGCCCCGCCCGGCGAGGTGCCGTGGCGGCCGCTCATCGGGCCGTCCCCTACCCTGTGCGACGTGGTCCGAGCCTCCGTGTACGTGGACGCCCGTGCGCTCTCCGGGCACCACGGCTTTGAAGCTGAGGGCCTGGGATACCTAAAACTATCCTCGAGAAAGAGAGCAAGAGGTCCGTCGGTCGTGTACGCCTTTGGATGCATGCGGCTCCATGCTTTCCAACCGGGTTGGCACTTGGCACCCAGCGCTGGAGCTGAGGCCGTGAGCTCGCACGTGTTGCGGTTAGGTCCCAAAGTCCCAATTCGTTGGGGGCAAGGCTTCAGAGTCTGCTGCTGGGAATCTTAGCCGAATATTCGTATGCGCTTGTACTTCAAACCAAAATACTTTTTCTTGGAAACGGCATGGTCCTTAACACACATGACACAGCGCAGGTTTTCATTCCGTACATGGAAAGGGAATTTAAGTTGAAAATCAGTAGCCAACATTCCCTCGGGCTGAAAGAACTTGCATTTTGGATAAGAAAAAAAAAATGGCCTAACCTTAGCTTTGACCATCGTTGCCTATTTGAAATATAATTACCATAATATTATCATGCAAGTGCATTCCAAGACATGATTTTTCACGTTTTTAATCCACATATTTAAAGATAGTGATGGTCCTCATTTCTTGATCTGGATACATATATTTCACGTTTTCGTGGCTAGAGGTTCTCGAATAGATCACGAAAATTAATCATGTTGTGGTGTGATTCCTTAGTTTGGGGCCTTCAGGGGTTGTTTTGGCTGCTTAAAATGCGATAATATATGAAAAAAAAAGGAAAGCTTAAGCTTGGTAGGAATAAAGTTGTAAACGCAAAATATATGCAGGAATGACGGTTTGTATTGAATTGAAAAACACTACACGCGATGGAGGAAGTGCCCCACCTTACATTTCAATTTCTCCATATTTCCTATAAACAAGCCGTTCTACTACATCAGTTTTAGAGAGGCATTCAAATTGCTTCACTGGAATTTCCTTTTCAAGGTCCAAATTCCTTTCAAACTTCTTCTATTTTCATTCGCTACAATTACAAATAAGCCCTTAGCTGGTGGCCTCTGCCGCTTGTTTAAAATGCTGAAACCCCAACACCTCGCACCGCACACCGCACCGCCCACTGCAGCCAGATGGCCTCCTCCTCTTCCTCCTCCGCATCCCCGCTCGCCGCCAGCCCAAGCGGCGGCTCCAAGCCCGGGACGACGCGCGCCAGCGGTGGCGGGCTCGGGTTCGGGCTCGGGCTCGCAGTCGAAGCGATGGCGCGGGGCGCCGCGGCGGTGAAGCGGGAGCCGAAGCCGGAGCCGTGGGCAGCGGAACCGGAGTCGGGGCCGGCGGTGGTGCTGCCGCGGCCGGTGGAGGGGCCGCCGATGCCCGCGCCGTTCGTGGCGAAGACGTACGAGATGGTGGCGGACGCGGCCACGGACGCGGTGGTGTCGTGGGCGCCCGGCGGCGCGGGGAACAGCTTCGTGGTGTGGGACCCGCAGGCGCTCGCCGTTGGCATCCTCCCCCGCTTCTTCAAGCATGCCAACTTCGCCTCCTTCATCAGGCAGCTCAACATCTACGTACGTATCTCCCCCACTCACCCGCACGCACGCTCACATGCTCTTCCAGCTTAGGAGACCCGTTCGTTCGAATTGCTTGGTGTATGATTCAGTTAGTATCTGGTATGCTTTGTTTCCCTGCGAAAACCGTTTCTAACGATTCATCGGCCTCAAATTTTTACCACGCTACCAGTTGCTGTCTGGTCAATGTTGGTCATAGTTATCTGTGTTGGAGAAGGCAATAGATGAACATCTTATCAAACAAAAGCGCAGTATGTATGAGCTGCCTGAATTTTTTGGCTGGATCGTGTCAGCAAATTCGTGCCAATCGGAACACTGGTAATTGAGTGGTTCTGAACCATCCCCACTGTTATGTTGATCCATTTTCCTTAATTTGGGCTGTTGGGTGTAGCACGATCTTAGTGTCCTCATGAAAAATGAAATCATCGACAATATATATAGCCAAAATTTAACAGTGATGTGTCTGCATTTGTGTATACAGCCTAAATGTTAGTTTAATCAGGCCACTCAGTTATGTTTATCTAGAACCTTGATGAGGGATTTAATCTTATGTGATGAGTCAAATGTGCTTAGGTTTCATCTGCTCCACTATGTATGTGCTTCACTTTTGTCTAGTTTCTCACGGTGCAATCTACGTGTTATATAGTATTCACCAAAGCAATGAGGATAGCATACTTTCTCCTGGCATGACAAGTGTCGGAGCAGTTGGTATGTCGTAATCAAATTCTATTCCACCGCTCAGGAGTGAACCTCACGACCTGTCTGACTTTTAACAGTTAAAAAACAAAATATGATGGAACATGATCTAACTGAAATTTGTTCTTTCGTTTGTCCTTTTGACAATGTGGAGGTCCGCCATTTTCTAGTACGTATCTGGCCTTTGTTCCATGGCCTACATGCCACTTCTTTTGTTTTATGGCAACTAATTACAAGTTGCGGTGTGTTTGGTTTATTTTTGTGCTAAATAGCAATGCTGCTTTAACTTCTTTTTTCATTTTTCTTATCCTTGTTACCACAGTTAGTATTGCAAAATACATAATCAGTGATTTTGGCTCATAGCAGAAATGTTTGAGAAAAACTTGAAAACATCATATTCTGATTTCTACCCGTAAAACTTTTGACTTCTTGGCCACACTGGCCCAATTCTGATGTGGGATAGCGAAAGGTTGAGTGTGTGACCATTTGTCCACATGCTAATGACTCTGTTCCTGTTGTGCAGGGATTCCGGAAGGTGAATCCGGATCGTTGGGAGTTTGCACACGAATCCTTCTTATCAGGCCAGAAGCATTTGCTGAGAAACATCAAGAGACGGCGCGCTCCCAAGCCTCAGATGGAAGCACAGCCAGCTAACGGAGCAAGCATTTGTTTCGGACAGCCCAAGGATTCCAGCGAGGTTGGGAGGTTGAAGAGAGACCGCGCAGCCCTCAGGGCCGAAGTCATCACGCTGAAGCAGCAGTGCATCATCTGCAAATCTCAGCTCGTTGCCTTGGAGGAGAGGATCCTGAACAACGAGAGGAATCAGAAGCACGCCATCGCCTTCTTCGCAAAGGTGCTCAACAACCCAGCTTTCTTGCAGCAGGTCCTGCTCAACTATGCCGCAAACAAAGAGCTGTGTAGCACTGCGAAAAGGCAGCGGCTGATGGAAAATGAAGAGCAGCATGTTGGCACGCCACTGGAGAATGTTAAGGAACCAGCATTGGCGTCTGAGGCTAATGCTTCTGCTGCCAGCAGTGATGGTGGCGCAGTCGCGAAACATGAGCCCATGCCCGAGTGGAATTATCAGGACATGGACAACATTTGGGATGATGTGTGGGACGACCTGGACGCCATACCTGGTGCTGAAATGGACCAAGAAGACAAGGCCGCAGCAAGGTTCGACATCGAGGAGTTCACTGGACGGCCTTGTGGTTGGGTTGATGACTGCCCATATCTGGTGGAGCAAATGCAGTTTGTGGAGCACTAGAGGTGCAAGAATAGCTTGATCTGGAGCTGAATAGTGGATTGTTCATATTAGGATTCTGCCACCTGAAATGTCGTATGTATATCAGCCAACTAGCCCAATTCAAGTGGCATATCTACTGTTGGGCCACTCATTTTACTGTCCATAGCGTCAGTTCTGAGAACATCTAGCTAGAATATAGTGCCAGCTCTCTGCCTCTGCAAGACGGTAGTTTGAAAACAGTTTGGTGATAGTTTCTTTTTTTTTTCCCTCAGAACTTGTTTGTTGGATGACGTACAGTATCATGCTGTTGTTCTGCTGCATGTTCAATGGCGCCGAGGAAAGAACTACTCTGTAGGTAACTGAATCTGTTATATCTTTTTGTCACATGGTGTATACACCAGGAGAAAACGGGCACCCCTCAGAACAGACGGGGAAGTGAGAGCAGCTGTTTTGTCGCTTTGTCACGCTATTTGGATATTTCTTACATGTTTACGAAAAGGGGCTACATGGATCGTTTTAGTTTCACTGGCAAATGATCTGTCAAACTGTAGTTATTTAGCAGGTAAAAGATTCTTTTTGAAAGAAGGGCCGGCGCCTTCGGCCTTCCAGCCTCTTGATCCCTGAGGTCAACGGCACTTTAATTTGGCCCTGTTTGTTTGAGTCGGGATTTTAAAAAAACTTGTATAATTTAAGATTGTCGAAAAATGAACTGTGAAAAGGTGAGGGTTCGAAAGGGATTCAGGAAAACGGATGGTATATTTTAGATCGTCGAAAGCTCAAGTGTGAAAAGGGTGAGGGTCCAAAAGCTAATGGGTTTTTTGTTTCGCGAAAAAAGCTAATGTCTGTTTGGTAATGTGGATGATGCCTTGTGACCTATATCTCTATTTCTCTCGCTTATGTGTGCCACTCGATAAAAAATTGGTGTAGGGTTGGGTTGATGACTGCCCATATCTAGTGGCGCAAGTGCAGTTTCTACTTTCTAGAGCAGTAGAGCACTAGACTAGAGATGCACGAAACATGTAGCTTGATAGGGAGACGAATAGAGGAACAGCTCTGAGAACCAAGAGTTTGTAAACAAAAAAAAAGGTATGTTGACAGTTTGGAGTTTAAAAGAGTTTCTTCACAGTTAGTGTTTTATTTTTTACTTTTCTTCAGGCCAAGCACAACATCGTGTTTAGTATAGTTTATCCATGTAACAGACCTCGAACCCGCGAGAACACTTTTAGTGGTTCGCATGTAAACAAACCTTATTTCTTCTATTTCATATTTTTAAAGATGTGCAGTTCTCCTACATATAAAAAAACATCTTGAAGCACATAGGTTTCGCTCATTATATTGTTGGCAATTCTTATGGTGGGGCACGCCTTCTGTTTCACTCGTTCAGTGTAGGAATTCTAGCCTTCTAGCACGCTACAGGCAGCACCAAGTACGGCGTTCACACAGGCAACCTTGTATTAGTTAAGTTTCATATAATTTGATGGAGTCAACATGTGGATCCAATAGCTGGATTTATTTTGAAAAAATGTAATTTAAAGGGAGATCATGATTTCGTAGAAATTTGGAAAGCAACAGACAGGCCTCGTGGTTACTCTAACACGAGGCCCAGTAGGCCGAATTTCCGCCTACTCTGGCCCAATGGGTTAATGGCAGGAGCCCATGCTCTCCGAGTTGCCGCCTCCGCCTCCCTTCCGTGGCTTTTTCCCCCTCTCTTCGTCGAGCCTCCGCCGCCGACGGCGAGCTCCTGCCGGTGAGGCGAGCCGCCGTCTCGGACCCTAAACCCTAATTCCGACCCACACCCACCTAGTCCCTTGACCATGGAAGACGCCCTCGCTACATCGCCCCTGGCGCCTCCTCCTGGCCCCCTCGCCGCCGCTGCCGTCCTCGCTCGCCGGCGGTCGCACCTCGACAGCGCCTCCTACCGCACGCTCTCCCGCCTCTTCTCCCACTGCCTTTACCTCCAGCCGTCGTCCCGAGAGGGCACCGCGCCGACCGAGGTCGAGCCCGCCGTCGCGAACCCTACCGGCGGGGACTCCGGCGATTCCGCACAGGTGCCTAGAGGCGCCGATTTTGGTCGGCTGAAGGATGTGGAGAAAGAGGCGGCGGACGCGGGAGGCCCTTCGCTCCACGAGACCGTCTCGCCGGCGAGGGAGCAACCGGCCGCGGCGAACCCTACCGGCGACCCTTGTGAGGCGCAACGCTCGCATGATGATGTGGACGAGGTAGTTGCTGTAGAAAGCACCTGTGGTAACACCGGCGCCGTGGTTGAGGAGTCGGGGATTGAAGCTGGAAAGGTGGTGGTGGAGGCCGATGCTCTGAAGTTGGTGAAGGCTTGCTTGGAGACTACTGAGGTTGACGAATCAGTAGAGGGAGCATTGGGTAATGACGATGGGCAGCTGCTGCTTGACGCGATGATGACCAACTTCACTGGACTGATTGATGATGTTGGTGCTGGCGTGATACCAGTGCCGACTTGTGTGGTTTCTGGAGGTGAGCTGCAGAATAGCAAAGCATCTGAGGATTTGAAACAATCAGGAGGTGGGATTGAAGATGGAGAACCTGTGAGCAATTTAGATTGTGAGCTGAACGAAGATGGTGGTTTCGAGGAAGGAGAGATTGAGGGTGAGTTTCAGGATTTGGATTCAGAAGAATCTGGAGATTCTGAGCCTGTCAATGATGATAATGCTGAAGATGAGAAATTGGGAGGCGATTCCATTAGCAGGGGCCCAGGGGCTTGTGATCATGGCATACAGTCTGTAAATTTGCAATCGGAACCTGAAATTATAGGGAATGGTCATCTTACACTGAACAAGGATGCTAATGTCAGGGGTGATGAACAAATATCTGTTACCAGGGCTCAAGCTGTCAGTTATGATGAAGTTGTGGATTGGAATGAGACGCCACTGGCTGACAATGAGGTATTGAATACATCGCTTTTTTTTTTTTTATAAACTGATCAGTTTCAAAGATTACTTATTGTTGCTTCTTCTGTGTAATACTGTATTAATGTATTTTCTAGGTTGTTTACCTAGTGAGGTTCAATGTTTCATGTGATGCCAATGTTTTCCAATATTGGATTCAGTAGCTAATTTTTTACAAATCATACATTAGGTTTTAAATTCCACACCTTACAAGTTACAATGATACACCATTTACACTCTGTAATACAAGCACAAAACTCCATGCCAGAGATGGCCACCTTTGTGTCATGATTGCTGATATTGTTTTGACTGGATATACTGATTTTCAATATCTTCCCTTCAAATCTATTACAGGCTACCAACCCGGGAAAGAAGAGAAAACGCTCTTTGACAGAAGAGAGGAAGGCTAAAAAGACAGTATGTTATGATCTTGGCACCCTTTGAATTCCATCGCTGTTGTCTGAACTGTGTTTTCTGAAGTGTGAAATTTGCTTTCTAATGTTATTGACAATTGACGCGCAGGAAAATAAAAGAAAGAAGCGAGCACAGCAACGGATAGCTGATGGAGTAAAAAGACCAAAACTTCAACATGTTCCAAAGCCAAAAAAACCTTGCCACTTCTATGACCATGGGAAGTGCCAGCAGGTAAGTTTTATCTGGCCACCTAACTTATTTCACTTGGAGCACATTGTGTTTTTCATCTAGTGCTACTTTTCTTTTTACATTTTCTGCCATCCTTTGGGCTGAAAGTTCATCTATGGTGCTGGTTCCTTTGTATTGTGATGTAGTCATAGATTGCTAGATATCATGGTCGAGCCTTATGAAATGAAGATGTTAACCTAAGTTGTTTCATGTGTATGATTTTCTATTTCATGCGGAGTGGATTTTTTTTTGTTGATAGTTAGAGAATCTGATTTTCCTTCTCTTTTGCAGGGAAGTAAGTGCAAGTTCTCCCATGATTTTACACCATCAACAAAATCTAAGGTATCTATGATATCAAATTTATCATTTCATTGTTGTGTTTCTTGTGCATTATAATTATACTGTTATGTGTAGTGGGTTTCTGTACAGGGGCTTATCCTTCAAAATAGACCTATTTTCTCCAAAGCCATCCTTCAGTCCATGCTGAGTTATGGTCCTATATGTAGGAATAGGATACCAAGACCACTCACTCAAAAAAGAAAAGAAAACCATGAGCACATTTCGTCCACATTTGCACATTCTCTATATTTCAGTAAGGCTCCATTTCGAACTTGAGCAAGATGGTAAAGCAAAATGTCCCTACTGATGCTTATTTAGGTTTTGCACAAAATTATGAGTGCTCACATGATACGTCAAAATGCATCTAACTACCTTACTTGGTTTTGATGTGTCATGTTTTTCTAACACATTTTTCTTTCTTACAGCCCTGCAAGCATTTTGCTTGTGGTTCTTGTTTGAAAGGAGATGATTGTCCATATGATCATGAGTTGTCAAAGTATGAATGCCATAACTATAAGAACAATGGCATGTGCATCAGAGGTGATAGATGCAAATTCTCTCACGTGGTACGTCATTGACATAATGTTTTTCTGCCTTTTACTTATCTATAAGTGTAATAGCCTGGGATATTTTGACAGCCGTTAAATAATTGATTAATTATACACAGATGCGAACTACAGAAGGTACTCCCACACAAGATGCAAAGCCATCTGATGCTTCAGTGGCATATGAGAAAACCAACCGCAGAGAGCATACAAGCAGCCAGAAAACCTCAACAGTTCACAATAGTGAACCTGTGACGTCTGCTTCTACCAAACAACAGTGTTCCATCCTGAAAAATCTGGCTGGCTTCTCTATCAATTCCCAAAACGTGTCTAATCGTATTCCAAAGGGTGTGCAGTTTCTTCCGTTTGATAAAAGTGGATCAAATTTGAGCAGCCCGCACCTGGATGCTTTGTCCATTGAGAAGCCTAGGAATGCTAATGCCACTCAACATCAGTACATTGGAGGACATGAAGCAGAGAAGCAAAAAATTGCCAAGAAAAATGATCAGGAATCACTGCTAGATGAGAAGAATTCATCAAATGAAGCTACTATACTTCCATTTTCAGACCCGAAAAAAGCTAGTTTACCTATTAATTCTGCTGCAACATCAGTACACACTCAGCCTGAAATCTCAGAGGCCTCTAGGATTTTGCAGGAGTTCTTGTTCGGTGCTGGCAGTTAGAGGAAAGTATGTGTGGGCTATTCTACCTTTTCACTCTATTTTACAGTTATTTTTGCGTTATATAGCAAGTCACTGCGAATTTTTGCCGGTTGTATAGTTTATAAAGGATTGAGTTCATGCCCATGCCCATGTGATACTTCCGATACTCTGCCTCCAGTTTCCCATGACTGACAATAGGGCTTGTTTAGTTGATTCTTTGTGAATATTGGTTTAATGTTGAATTTTATCTGCAGCTTTGGCACAAAAACCTGTCATGATTCCTTTGTTTAGATGTCATGGAAAAGTTGAACTCCAATTCACGAGGTAGCGCAATGGGACTTGATGTGTCATATTTTGGTTCCTAACAGGGACTGTTTTGTGAGGCACCTCTCCTGTCAGGTGGGTTCCGTACATTTCTTTCTGTTGAGCTGTCGATTGAAAGATTCTTCCCCATGAGAACATACTGTATGTGGGCCAATTTTCTCCAGCTGCTTTGCTATCAAGCTTCTGCCTTACCCTTATAAAGAGTTTGAGGAAACAAAAGTGATCTTGTCAACTTTTTTCATGCCAGGGAGCCCAGATTCCTCCATGCAAGAGCTTTACGTCGGTTGCCACATGAGAATGGCAGGCGGCTACCAGGGCTGCCAATTAGTCTTGGATCACCATCATGATTCCGGGCACATCTGTGGCAGAATTATGGGTCCTTTGGTGGTGACCAACATTAGCCTGGTGCAGTGCATGGTCTGGAGTTGCATTCATGCGGTACTCCTGGAATCTCCGATCCTATCTCTTGTGTTCAGAATTACTTGTGAACTAGCTGGAGGCCGTGGTACAACACGGCAGATGCTGGAGGGGCCCAGGTATGAGCTGGACTGTGGCTGTTGCTTAGTCTCAAATCCGGTTCGGGCATGTCCCGTGCCTACTTGCTGTCGAAATCTCTGCTGATGTTGCATCGATTCAGAATTACATTCACATGGTCACTGGGAGGGCACACATGCTGATTCAGCACTGCAGCTTGCCATGCAAAGCAGGCATGTGAGCTGTGTCCCTCTACTACTGCTGGGCGTGCTGCCACATGACCAGGTGACTGACGCTGTATCACCGGAACAGTCAGGTCTGTTCTGTGGATCGTATGATGGTGTCATCTCTCTTTTTTGAACAAAGGTGGTGTCATCTCTCTCGGAACAAGTTGCCATCAGCAGTAAATCCGCAATTCTGCATCTTACGTTCTGTTTTCATGTTGCTGCCTCGTGCGCATGGAAGGAATGGTTTAGGTGTACTAGTAATTGCCACTTGATTTGTTACCAAGAATCTGAGCTGAGGTAAGCCATGGTGTGTTACCTTGATGGCAAAGTATTACTGTCACCTCCTGAAAGCAACTGACTCGGCATTATGGTTTGGTCGACTTGTGCACCTGAACATGTGTCCCTGTTTCGTGTCACGGCAACTGGATAAGCTGATTCACGTGTCGATGAGATGAGGCAGGGAGATCCTCGTCTCTGAGAAAGTGAGGGCAGCTACTCTGTCGCTTTCCCTGGCTACTTGGTGAAGAATTCTCGTTTACAAGTTTGTGGAGGAGCCCTTTTTTGTCATCTTCAAACACGCCGGAGAAGCTCAGCTCAGGTCAGCTCATCTGCTGCTGCCGCACACACGCATCGAGCTCCGAACAAAATGTTTCCATATGTAGCTATGCTCTCCTAGAATTTTGAGCCGGACAAAGCTAGCTGCCTGCTTCAGAATTTCATCATATTTGGCAGTTACCCTTTTTTTGATCTTACGCTGCCAACAGTTGAGGCAGGGTCATCGTCTTGTGGGTGTTCCTTTTCTTTTTCTCTCTCTCCAGTCAACAGTTGACTGAACCGATAGGTTGGTAGACGAGAGCACATGCTCTGGCTGCGTTTGTTCCACAGCCGCAAAGTGAGCAGAATGCCATGCTTACCTGCCACTTCTCCAATGACCTTAGCCCGACCGCGCGTTCCGTTCACCCCCTCTCAATCTGAACTTGCTGCTTGACGCCGTTTTGTTCCTTGTCTGTTCTCGCTTTCGCACTGGACTTGTGTTCCTTCACACCCCTCTCAATCTGCTACCTGGAAAACTCCTGCATTCCTTCAGTTAATGTCTGGAGACCAGGGCCCTATCTGAATTCAGATTCGGCTTGAGCAACCGCTTCCTGGGACGCCTCTGCTCCAGTTGAATCCCTAACAGGATGGCTCCTGTATGTATCGTGTACTCCACTGTTCTTTAGTTGCTGTGCTTTGACTGCTGAGACTGAATCCACCGTGGCCGTTGCTTGAGAATAAGCCCTTGTTCATGACTTTATGTCTCTTTCCCAGCCTTGTCAGACAGCAGCAATGACAAGTACGGTTGATGCACAACTAAAAGTATTTAAATTCCTGAATCAAGGATTTTTTTTATCTACTTCACTACATGTCTGAATCAGGGTCTCGGTTGTTCATGTGAACATGTGGACTCAGGTTATCTTCAAGTGTTTGAGCAACGATCAGCAGCTGGTTAATCACCATCGGTCGCGGATTATCGATAAGGAGCAGGAATAATTGGGGGCTAGTTATGGGGCTCGAAACCTCCAGAGTCCAGACCTTGAGCCCTTTCAGTACCATGTAGCTCGTGCTGTGCTTTCCTGTGCATCCCTTTCTTGATCCTGTATTTGGTGAAGACATAGTGGCACCATAGCTTTCTTGATCCAACCAAAACTCGATTTTTCTTGGGGGCAAAGCTTGCAGGTAAGGTACCTGTCGGCCTCCTGCTGCCGCAGCTTCGGTCAAGATCAGGAACGGAGGCCTATCTCCAAAGAATCTCCAGAACACGATGTCGACTGAGGCGATTACGACGATCCTTGAACCCTGGATTGTGCCTCGTCCTCATGCTCATCATATATCATCTCACAATCTACGCAAACACTCGGGCTTCTCCTCACCAAGAGGTTCACATGCGTACCCTTTTTCCTCATGATCTTTCTGTCCAATCTTGTACGACATAGCTAACTAACTTACCGTTTTTGTATTTCATCAGGTCTGTTTCTTTTGTTTCGACGACGACAAAATGCGCAATTCATCGTTCAGGGGAGCGTGTGCTTGCGCTGTCGATCAGATTGTATTCCAGCTTTCATGGCTCATGTTGCCTGAATCCCGAGCTTCCTTCTCCCAATTGGTCGACTTCCAGCTCCCTGATTCAAAAACTATGTCTGCAAGAGTGGGGTGGGCCTGTCCTTTTCATGACACGGACATTGCCTATATTCGGGGTCATAATTCGCGCCTTGACCGCCTTTTTAAAAAATCATACATGATTAGAATTTGAGTGCATTGATGCTGATATATATGGCCCTACCTGCAAATAGAAATCACAAGTATCAGCTCTTCATGGAGCCAGCTAGCATGCAAAATTGTGTGCATTGACTGCTGTGATGCAATTGTGTTTTGTGTGTATGTGTATGCTGCTGCTGACTGCCTGTTGGCACACGATGCCAAATTATCTGCTAATCATTGATAGTGTTGTTGTTCATGTGGATCTTCTTTTTGGTCTTGTTGTGTTGGGAAAAGGCTGGATCTAATCTTCCTCTGGATCGATGCTAAAGAGCTGCTGCGATCTGTCAATGATGTGCTGAGAAAAGGCAGACCAGCAAGTCGCGTAGTGGATGAGTGCCTTTTGCAGCCCAAAAGGACCAAAGCTAAAGACACGGAGTGAATAGATACATGTGCTTGGTATTGGTATTGGTATCATCAGTTCTGACAATAATTGGAAACTGAGTCGGCGCCTTCTATGCAGCGTGTCCGTTTTCTGTTCCCGATTCAAAGTTTGATAATTGTAAGTATGGTTTGCCGTAATTGTCCCTGGAGATGGGTTCTTTCTTTTCTGAAGTAGCAGAGATATGATGGAAATAGATGGTTCTCTTGCCATGATTCAACTAGTTGCCACTTTGAATCCTGATTCAGTTAGTAAGGTACTTCCTCCGTTTTTAAATATGTGATGTTTAGAACCAGCAAAATTGATTTTTTTAAGCTATATATTTTCAAATGGAGGGAGTACAGTGTTCGAAAAGCCACTAGACGAGCAGCTAGCCTTAGCCTATCACATACGAGGTATTTATACTTTTTGGTTCTTAGCATGAAAAAATACATTATACAATAGGTTTATAGTAGCACTGAGCGGAGCGGTGCTACTCTGCCTGACGTATAGGCACTGCCTAGTTTCTCTATTTTAAACACTGCTACGGTACCACTTGGCTTGCCCCGGCCCCGTGGAGAGGTCTACCATTTTCTTTACTTCCCTATGTTCTTTTTTCATTTAAAAAAACGATTGGGAGTTCTTGCACTTAAAAAAAATTATTTGAATCCTGAACTAACTCAACACTAAAGACTTTAGAGCAAACTTTTACTACAAGTGCGTGCCTTCGATCATGAACCCCATCGAAGAATCATTTAGTCTAATATGCTAAAGGTCCTGTTCCACCCTGGGGCCACATCATCGAGGCTTCCAATACATATCTCTCCCTTAAAAATCTCTCTCCCTCCATTACCAATTACCAATCTTGCATTTTCTTAATGATTGTCGTAGCAGATTATTATCAAAACTCACTCACCAAAGGATGGGATAAGATAGAGGGATGAATTCCCTTCATCTAGATGAGGGTGTGGTGCATTTTGTGATTACGAAAAACTTTTAATATAGATCGGATTTGTAACCTGCCGGAGCACTTTCAATCATCAAAAGAATACTAGTTTGGGATTGGGGAGAAAAGAATAATACGCTGGAGAGGCTCGTATTATCTCCCAAATTCAAATACTACGAGGGCTTAAGATTTCGTGCATTGTATTTGCAAGTGCCCTGGTTACAGGGCGGAACCAACTGGGACCCGGGCATGGCATCCGAGGCTCCCCACCACACACCGCACGCCGCGATCGCAACAGGGAGAGGGTGGAAGGAAAGAAAGAGAACCGAAGCGATAATTTTAAGCTTGGGAGGGAGATGAGGTGGCACATGGCTTGTCCTGCTGCCCCGGCCCCACCTTGACGCTTGTCCGGACGCGACCACTCGCTCCGTCCGCAGAATAAAACCGCAAGCCTCTGACAGCGACCCGCCGCTCGATCGCTGCTGCTAATCAGCCGCGCCCATCACCCGATCTATTACGCTAATTAATTAATCGGTGGCAGGGCCGTGGTGGCCTAGATCGACGGATTGCGGCCGGCGACATGATGGCGCCAAAAAGGCACGCAGCACCCCCTGTTCTGATCGCCTCGTGCTTAACTAATCTGATCTAATCGAAGTGATTAATAAGTAATGAGCAGCTAGCCTTACCGGTCTGGCTCGGCTAATCTCTGCTTTGTTTTTAGGGGTCGGCCTGCTGCTTACGTGCACGTATTACTATCAAGATATTTTAATAAGTATATGTATTTATTTATCTGCTTCACGGGATCAGGAAGATATATATAAACAAGTATATTATGAATATATATAAATATAAAATGGTTCCGACGCGACAGTGGTTGGTTCGGGGAATCAAAGTATCCTATGTGAACTAGCCATTATATGTTTATAGTTAATTGAATTGGTTATGTTTTTTCCTTCTTAATTACAAAAAAAAGATGCATGGTAGATTTCGTGCGGAGTTCGTCGTTTGCTACTTCACAGCCTGTCAGCCTGTCACTTCGGAATGTTTGAAGTTCCCGTACTCCGATCCGTCTGGCGGGGCAGCTTGCGTGGTTAATCCCCTTTGGAGTTAACTAGCTATAGTTAATCCCCTTTGGAGTTAACTAGCTATAGTTAATCATATGCAACTAGGTGCTTTTTTCTTATACACTCTGACGTCTAGTATGTCAATTGTCAAGGCAAATGGGACATATCGTAGCACTATATACTCGATATCAGGTCACTATTTAGTACATCACAAGTTACTCGACTGCTTTTCAGCTACTATTTAGTACATCACGAGTTACTCTGTTCATATTCGAATTGTGTCTCACGATTGCTCCATTGCGCTCCCTAAGGCGACTTGTCTACCTCTTTCAACCAGCAATAATAGACTTATGGAACGTTCCCTTCACGTGCATCCAGCAGGAATTGAACCCGCAAATTTACCAATTGTGAGTTGGAGGGCAAAAAAACTATATGTGGCACATGCGATTGAAACTTCACCTGTAATGACATCCGATCATTTTTCTTTTCTTTAAACCGGACTAGAAAATATAGCATACCAATTCTTATGAGCTAGTCCTACTTGGCGGTTCCGCCATAACACCGTCCATGGTGGTGTCCTTTGCCATATGCCCATATCATCGGGCAAGTGAATTCCTCCTCACTAGCAGATGGATCCTATATCATGGTTTTGCTCGTGCTATGTAATTCGTCTGTTCAAAACTATAAGGCATACTTGTTTTGAAAAGTCAATTTCTTTCTACACATTTTATTCAAAACTTAATTTAGTCAAACATAAGTACATTTAGTGCATTAGACTCGTAGCACTACACTCACATTTCAAAATGACTTATTAATTTTGTAGCTACAAATACATTTTACAAGATACAATTCTTAAGTGTAACTTTCACGACTAAACCAGCACTCTGTACAGTATGTGCAGGTAGTTTCTTCAAAAATACCCCTTTTGGACTATACACATGAACATCTGTCGTTGAAGGCTCAGAATTAAAATTAACACGAACAGAAAAATAAATAAATCATTTTTTCAATAAAAATATAGTGTGTGCAGCCCTCCGTGCACTGTAGCCCCATCAAGGAGCAGTCTATTTGCCCTTTCCGAGAGATTCCCGTCACCGCGTAAATGCACCGCACCGCACCGCACGGCACACCGTGGCTCGAAAAGAGGTGAAACAGTGTCACTGTTCGTATCGCGCATTTTGCAGCATCACACGACTGACACCCAAAACAGTAGCATGCATAAAGTGGCCGCCCGGTAAATTTCTATTTCTTCGAGGTGAAACATCCTAGCTACCCATCTGATGAGTCCTCGTTCTTTAATTTAAGCATGGTTTATATATACTCCATTTCTTCCATATTCTAGTCGTTTTAGAAAAATCTAAATACCTTTAAACATCATGTTTATCTAGATGTACAGTAAAAATTATATATTTAAATTTACCAAAACAACATACAACTTAGAATGGAGGAAATATTTTTTTCTTATATATCTTCCGACTCTTACGTATACCTCTAATGACTCCAATATTTATGTAAGGATCTAACCACTATCTTTTCCTTAGGAAGCTCCCAAACAGCCTCTCGGGACACTGGAGTGCTCAGTCCGAGTGAGAAAATAATGCATGTCCATGAATCTTTGGTGTTCTCAAGGTGACCAAGATCACAAGGCCAAAAATTTTAAGGAAAGGCGCAGAGCTCGATTAACTACACTATAACCCTGCAAGTCTGGAAGTACCACTCCAACTAGCTTTCTTGATTCTCTTTTGAAGATCTTTGCAATGGGAGGGTATTGGGACAGTTGGACACCGACACCCAAGTTTTACCTGCAGTAAAAAAGTACACCTGGCATTATGCGTTTTTGTTTCTCCTGTGTCGTCGCAACTCACATGAGACCATGGGAGGGGGGGGGGGGGGGGGGGTGTGGGGTGGGGTAGGTTAGGTTCCTCCTAGCGCGAGGTTAGGCTCCTTGCAGCCACCGGCTAACTTTGGAAAATACGCCTCTGTCTTTTTGAGGTACCAAAACTCTCAGGCCTCGCTCCTCTCCTCTGGATACCGTTGCTACTGTACTATTGGTGTACATGCACGGCACTGTTACATGACATGTGATTGCACCAGCAAAGCACAGGAGAAACCAAAAGGAAAAAAGAAAACTTTGAAAGCTGAAATAATCTGTCATTGAAAAAAACTTTATTCTTTTTACTCTGTAGAGGAGGGTTTCCCTTGTTTTCGTGGTTGCTATATATATGCACGCACAGATAACCCTACGCCGCATTGGGTCCTCTAAACCATCCGCTACGCCATCCTCCAGTACCAGTTTACAGTAAAAACTCCCACACCGGCGTCCTGGGAGGCGTACGCTATCCAAGCGGACGAGCGCCCTTCCGCTATTCCTAGCGCGCTCCCAGGACGTCCGCCATCGGCAGACGTAACGCGGGGTCCGCGCGCCCGCTCCAACCACCTCGCCTGCGCGCCTGGAGAGGAAAAAGGGGACGTAGCAGATGAGGGCGCGGCGTGGACAGAGGAGGGCGGCAGGGCCGCGCGGGAGCCCGCGCTCGCAAGGGCGACGACGGAGGCAGCCCCCCGTCGAGTGCCCGGCCCTGCTCGCCACGCCGCGTCGAGGGCACAAAGCCGAAGAGGATGCAGGGAGCAGGGGTCCACGCCAACGCCCGCCTGCGAGAGCTGCTCCGCCACCGCGGCCGGCGCGAGCGGAGGTAGCAGGTCCGCCGCTGCCCCGTGCAGGCCTCCGCCGCCGGATCTCAACGGCCGCAAAGGGGATGCTGCCATGCCGCACGGGCCTCCGCCTTCGCCGCCGCCCCGCGCGAGTCTCCGCCTCCCGATCTCGACGGTGTCGCAGTGGAGGGAGAGATAGAGAGTGGAGAGGGAGAGAGAGGGAGGGAGGGAGGGAGGGCGCGGGGGTAAAAAAATTCTGATGCGTGGGTCCACGGCTGGTAGTTGCTATAAAGGATTTGTTTACGCCAGATTTTGACACATTTTGAATCGGCGTCAGGGAAGGAGGAGATTGACCGATGCGGCAGACTTAAAGACTACAATTGGGAATCGGCCGATTGGCGCTATAGTTAGAAATCGGCCGATTGGCGCTGCAGTGTTTCAGGCGATTGGCGAATGGAGTTGGTGGGGGTCGGCCGATTGAAAGGCTGGAGCGTTTGGGCCAATATGGGCTTAAGGTGGGTCAGAGGAAAAAGGTAGAGAAAGTTTTGCCCGTGGGAGTATGATAACCAACTCCGATACGAGTTGTGTTTGTAAATATTCGTTTTCGTTTAAAATTAGAAATAGATCCTAGTCGGTTAGGAAATCAATTGTGACAGGCAATAAATAGCCATCTTTAGAGCTTTGTAGGGATACACATCAATCAATACAAACAATCTGCTTTTTCATCGTACTTTACTTTCAAGTCGGCGACTTCGCCAATACATCTTCTTCTTTCACGAGTTCGTACGGGTTGGCAGGACTGCATCGACACGATCTCCGGTCGATTGGTAAGTTCCGTTTATCGAATAATATCTAAGCTTTAACTTCGGGCGCATCGCTGTTGTTTCGTTTAGATTTATTCACCAGTTATCGATATTTACTAGAATTGTAGGTTTTATCTATTGCTCTAGTTTTATCACCAGTTATCCAGCTTGAGATCGAACTGTCAGCTTTATCATTATTTTTTGTTATTTATCGTCATATAGCCGATTAGATCTATTTCAAGTGTTGCATCTGTGGCGATTGTTTAATTTGCTCCAGTAGTTTCTTTGCAATCGCTACGTGATTATCGGCTGATATATAGCCGGTCATCTTCATAGCAAATCGGCCGATTCGCTGATACGCTTTTCGGGACAGATCGGAACTTTTGCCGATCGAGACCCCCAGAATTTACTACGTTTCTTTCCTTTTCAATCAATAGGTCAGATTGACTGGCACGCCGCGCGAACCGCACCAGGGCGATCACCCGAACAGGAGTTAAGCTGATTCTCCCAGGTCGTGTGTCCGACGCTAAAGGTCATCGGCCGATTTTTAGCGCCAACACACTTTTGGCACGCCCAGTGGGACCACCTCAATATCCAACATGTCAAAGGCCGCCGAAATCTCTGAAAACAACGTCATCGAGGTTATGAAGGCAGATCTCAAGGACGACCAGAAAAGAAGAATTGGCAAGACACCTAGAAGACTACAAGAAGGTATACCTGCAATCTTCCAGTCGTACCAGAAGCGGGGAGACCGTCAAGAAAGCTCCACTTCCAACTCCCCGCCAGATCACCATCGCTGAGGACTCGGGCAAGATGTCCGATATGATTCAACAGTCCGTTTATCAGGCCTTCATCGACCAATCCTCAGTGATGACCAACACGGTATACAATGCCGTCATCAGTTCTCTGGTCAGCGGAGTAGCTCAGGGATATCAAGGGCCAGCATACGCCCCGCCTATTGTAGCTCCAGTCAGAAGCTTACCAGGCACGTCTCACTCGGCTCCTCAGCCGATATCAACACAACACGGAGGATACAACACTTCATTGCCTTCAATGCCTCCAGGATACAACGGTGCGCCATGCTTTCAATCACAAGCGCCGCCTCAGCCTGCCCAGATTTCTTCCGTGCAATCATTGCCCTCAAACTCAGTGCCTTGGGGGGCACCAGCAACGACGGCTGTTTTGGACCAATCAGCCGGTCATGGAGGCTCTTCGATCCAGGCACCATTCCAATCGGCTATCCGGCTGACGGTCCCTCAATATCAACCGGCCACGTCAGAAATCGGCAGGGGGGTAGATGATGCGGGAACACTCAGAAGCGCGGCGCCGATGATGCTGTACGATGGGATGGCAGATTCGCTACGCCACCAGCTATCAACCGCTCAGCCGGCCACGCTGCCGCAAAATCCGCCACACGCTTTGTTCCATCACCCGGCCGTCCCACCGCCGATCCATCAACATGTGCCGATCCCCCAACCAGTTGTTCATCAGCAGCAAGTGGATTGGACAGCAAGGATAGCGGAGGTGATTCAAGACCAATTCGGGTTGAAGCCGAAGGTACAAACCTATACGTATAAAACGCCATACCCACCTGCCTACGATCTACTGCCATTTCCCCATCGGTACAAAGTTCCTGATTTCACCAAGTTTTCGGGGCTGGATGACACCTCAACTGTGGAGCACGTGAATAGATTCATCATCCAGTGCGGGGAGGCCGCCACACAAGATGCTTTGCGGGTGCATCTGTTCTCGTCGTCTCTATCTGGGTCGGCTTTCCAGTGGTTCACTACGCTACCACCCAATTCCATCGTTACTTGGAACGATCTGGAGAAGCAATTCCACAAGTACTTCTACGCGGGAGTCCACGAGATGAAGCTTTCAGATCTGACCAGTCTCAGGCAGAGGAGCGACGAACTAGTAACTAATTACGTACAGAGGTTCAGAGAGGTCAGAAACAAATGGTATACCCTAGCCCTGAGTGACGCTCAGCTGGCCGATATCGCCTTCCAAGGTCTCCTGCCACACATCAAGGAGAAGTACGCCTCATAGGAGTTTGAAAGTTTAAGTTAGATCGTTCACCGATTGGCCGGTGAAGAAGTACATCCGTTTGATCAGCGGAGGAATTTTCAGAATAAGGTGGCGTATTTAGAGGGATTTAAATCTGAAGAGGAAGCGGAAATCGGCCTAGCAGAATGGGTCAAAGGGAAGAAGCCGAGATCATGCCCTTTTGGGAAGAAAGAACCAGAAGCGTTCGGTTTTGACACGACAAAGGCCGACAAAATCTTCGACTTACTTCTCCAAGAGGGGCAGATCAAGCTCTCACCTTACCACACCATTCCGTCGGCCGAGCAGCTCAAAAAGATGAAATATTGCAAGTGGCACAATGCCACGTCTCACGACACAAATGAGTGCAAAATCTTCCGTCAGCAGATACAGTCGGCCATTGAGCAAGGCAGACTCAAATTCGAAGTCCCGGCGAAGCCAGTAAAGCCGATGAAAATTGATCAGCATCCTTTCCCTACTAACATTGTTGACACGGGAAGAAACGCGCTTCCAACCAAGGTGCTGATGTCGGAATCGGCTAAAAGAAGCGGCGTCGTGGACCCCAGAAATCAGGCTACGATGGACGATGTCAAAGGGAAAAGACGGGTTGAAGACGAGGGTGAAGGATCAGAGAGATCGCGTAGACCCGTCACCTCCCAATTCTTGCTCAACAAATATCAGCGGCAGCAGAAAAGTTCGAGACACCGTGAAGAGATGATACGCCGACATGAAGATCATTGGCGATGCCCGTTCTTCATCCACTGCTGGAAAAATAACCTCAGATTACCATCAGCTGATAATTGCCCTGAGTGCAACGGACCATATCGCAACGATCGCCCGCTCAAGAGGTCACGCTCCAGAGATAGAGGATCAGAGCCGGTCAGCAAAACTTGCGCGAACAAGAGGATCAGTGCCTTTCAGTGCATGATCGGCTGGGGGGCAGAGTTGACCGGTATGATCGACCAAGGGGCAGGCTCGAACAGTATGATCGGCCGGGGGGCAGGATCGACCAGCACAAGCGACTGGGGGGCAGAGCCGGCGCACACGATCGGCTAGAAGAAATGGCCGACGCTAGGGTGTAAGATGAGAACCCCCTAGGACGGGAACCAGACTGGGAGTGTGCCAAACCGCCAGCCAAACCGGTGAACCCCAGATGGTGCCCTGATGGACTATCCAAATTCCAAAAACGAAGGATCCAACGTCTGCGCCAATGGGAAGAACAAGAGGAAGAGCAGAGGCAGATGGTGGATAAGAAAGACGACAGGTCTCGAGTCTGGCGCCCCAAAAGAAACAACAATGAGGAAGGCGACAATCAAGAATTGGCAGCTGACGTCAGCATGGTGTTCATCTTGCCGATGGAGTTCATGGCGCCCGCCGATCGAGACGACGCGACAAGGATGGAGGAGAAGATGGCGCAATTTGTTTTGGAGCTAATGACAGCCACTTTTGAGAAACCGGAAGACGAAAAACGACAACATCTCATGGCTCTATTCCTCAAAGGACACGTTAACGGACGACCTATCACCAGGCTACTAGTAGACGGAAGCGCTGCAGTCAACATCATGCCGTATGCCATGTTCTGGAAGTTGGGCAAAAGCGACAAAGATCTGACCAAGACGGACATGATGCTCAAAGACTTTGAAGGCAACGTGTCTCCTGCCCGCGGAGCACTCTGCGTCGACCTCACCATCGGCAGTAAGACCCTTCCCACTACTTTCTTTATTATTAATGGCAGAGGGTCCTACAACATGTTACTCAGTTGTGATTGGATACACGCGAACTTCTGCGTCCCGTCTACAATGCACCAATGCCTCGTACAGTGGGTCGGCGACAATACCGAGATAGTCACCGCCGATTCCGCCTACAGTGTTGCTGCAGCCGATACGCAACAGTGGAGCTGCGAACACATCAAGTGTATATCCGGTAGAACTTGGGACACCGATTTCCTGAAAGTGTCCGATTTTGGCCTACAGCCGATCTGAGCAGTCGGCTCTGAAGATTCAGACTAGATGGATCAGTTCGTCCGAGAAGACGGGAAGCTTGGGCACGGATTTACGTCGGTCGATTCATTGGAGATGGCAAGCCAAGGCCGACGTATATTAGTGCTAGCTTGGATACCGAGTACAAGTGTAAATTAACAAGTTTATTAAAAGAATTTAAAGATTGTTTTTCTTGAGAATACCATGAGATGCCTGGTCTAGACCGGTCCGTTGTCGAACTCCGGTTGCCTATAAAACCAGGATATCGGCCGTATCAGCAGCCTGCACAACGATGCAACCCTAAAATTCTACCTGATATAAAGGCCGAGATTACAAGATTGATTGAAGCGAGATTTATTCGGCAGTGCCGTTACGCCGAGTGGATTTCTAATATTGTACCCGTATACAAGAAAAACGGAAAGTTGCACGTATGCATCGACTTCAGGAACCTAAATCAGGCTACACCGATGGACGGGTATCCAATGCCGACAGCCGACGTTTTGATAGATGCCGCTGCAGGACATAAAGTCATCAGTTTCATGGACGGTAATGCTGGGTACAATCAAATATTAATGGTTGAAGAAGATATTTCAAAAACGGCTTTCAGGTGTCTGGGCCACCTCGGTTTATTCGAGTGGGTGGTAATGACCTTTGGATTAAAGAACACCGGCGCTACATACCAACGGGCTATGAATTATATCTTTCACAAGCTTATTGGTGTATTGGTGGAAATCTACATCGACGATGTTGTGGTCAAGTCAAAAGGTCATCAGGAACATTTGGCCAATTTGCGAGAGGTGTTGGAGTGCACAAGGAAGCATGGGTTGAAAATGAACCTGTTGGCGCTAAAATCGGCCAGATAGGAATCGGCCGATGGGTCTTCAGCGTCGGACACACGACCCGGGAGAATCTGCTTAGCTCCTGTTCGGGTTATCGCCCTGGTACGGTTCGCGCGGCGTGCCAGTCAATCAGACCTGTTGATTGACAAGGAAATAGAGTATTAAATTCCAGGCGCGTCGATCGGCTGGATTTCCGATCTGTCCTGAGGAGCGTGGCGGCGGCAAATCGGCCGATTTGCTGTAGAGATGATCGGCTATGGGTCAGCCGATGATCGTATAGTAATTGTAAAGAAGACTGCTAGAGCGATCTAAACAAGTACTATAGAAGCAACACTTGGAACAGATCTAATCGGCTGTATGGTGATGAATCGAAGGAGAACAATGACGAAGCCGATTACTCTGATCTCAAGCTGGATAACTGGTGATAATACTAGAATAACAGGTAAAACTTGCAATTCTAGTAAATATCGATAACTTGTGAATAAATCCAAACGAAACCACAGCGATGCGCCCGTAGTTAAAGCTCGGATATTACTCGATAAGCGGAACCTACCAATTGGCCGGAGATCAGGTTGATGCAGCCCTGCCAATCCGTACGAACTCGTGGAAGAAGAAAATATTGGCGAAGTCGCCGACTTGAAAGTAAAGTACTGGTAAAAAGTAGAAGTGTTTTGTTGATTGATGTGTTGATCCCTCACGAAGCCCTAGCGACTCCTATTTATACCCTGAAACTAGGACTCCTGGTCGATTACGACTTGTTACAACCTTATTAAAAAATAGGAAAACTACTATATCTATAATAACTTTTAAAAAGGAAACGGACTCCCGCAGAATCTTCCGCCGCCGTTTCCTAATCCAATCAGGACCTCTTCAATTGCTTTCCGGCCGACTCAGCATGCCTTGTTAACCAGCTTTTGACCAGGATCTTCTGGAATAATCCTATCCTGTTGGCATAGGCTGCGCCACCAATCGGCCGATTTTCAACTGTTACCTCGATCGGCCGATTCCTTACTGTAGCTTTCAGATCTGCTTCATCGGCCAATCTTCTCTTCCTGTCGCCGATTCAATACGTGTCAAAATCTAGCGTCAACACATGCCCCCCAGTTTCGGAGTAAAATATAACTTTTCCTTCGAAACTCTTTTCTTTAACCCTCTTCTCCGAAACGGGCGCAGTAAAAATCTCCTTCCGTTCCGCGGCATAATGATTGCAATTTCCTCGAACCGAGCGCGCGAAACGACCGCTCCCCTGGAACTCGTGTAGACGGTGCGGTAAAAATACCATCTTTGCCCTTGCCCCCTTTATCTCTCTTAAGTACTGGTTTCAATGTTGCATTATCATCTCGCCGTTAACTTATGTTTACTTCTTCAGTATGAAAGCCATGCTCCCCCAATGCGGAGCCGAAGCGGCCGGCCGATCGATAGCCATCACCAATACACAGTGTACCCACTCATCGGCTTCCATGCTCCATCTATCAGAGATATCTCCACCGACCGATCAAGACGAGCGCCCAAAAGACCAACACCGAAGATATCCAACCGTCGGATGCGGGCTCGCATTGAATCGGCCGATCAGACGACAATAGCATCGGCTGAAATCTCCCGTATCGGATCGGCTAGCCAGATGGCAGCAGCATCGGCCGAGACTCCCCGTGTTGGATCGGCCGATCAGGTGGAAATGATACTCGCCGAGACCTCAGGTCCTTCACCTTTACCAGCTGTCGAAACAGCCGATCCCCACGTCACCGCCGAAGCCGGGGCTGCTGCAGCATCGCTCTTAGTAGAAGCCATCCAGGTAACTTTATTTATCTCATGTATTCCCCAAATCTTCTGCTGACATCAACTCCATCCTTTTGCCAGGCTGCACAAGTTGTCCCACCACAGTCTCCGCGACTGTCGGCCACGTCTCAAGTAGGGACTGAGATCACAGCAGCTCCTGTTGCCGAGGTATATGATCTCTTACCCTGCATCCTTAACATTCAGGAAACTTAACCAATTCTGATGCAGGTCGACTTGGGTACGCCGATTGTAACTCCACAGCAGGAATCGGCCGGAGAACCCGCAGAGGCATGGCAAATTCCCATCACCATCTTATTTCATTTTCCCATAGTATTTTCACGAGCATTTATATCTTTCTCAGGAAGCTGGCCCAAGCGGAGCACCAATAATGATTGAATCTTCTTCTTCTGGCGAACCCAGCGCACCAATCCTTGAAACAAGGGAAATACTTCCACCGGCGCAGGCAAGAGAGATTCGTTTCAAAGAGGTAACAATCTTACCATCAGAATCGGCCGATTTCCTTTCACCGCTTGCTTACCCTTTGCTTCGTTCCTTTACAGGAGCAAGATTCTCCCAACAATAGTATTTTTTCTTTCGCTGTCTCCTTGGCCGATGAAGAAGAAATCGCCTCACACGCTGTTCCACCGAGCTCTGCCTCCAACGATGTCCGCTCTAAGCTCGAAAGCATCCGTACTCTCCTCCAAGGTGACATCGGTCGGCTGGTGGAAGATGCATCGCCGATCCGACAACTTTTCAATGAGGTTGCAGATCACATCCCGGATGAAGTGTCGGAGGACTTGGGGTATGCTGCCTATATAGAGGGCATGCGGATTCCGGTCTCGCGAGCGCTGCAACGTATGGCCGATCGCGCTCAGATGGCCAAAACTCAGGAGGAGGTTGACTCGTACAAGCACCAGACCCAGGAAGTACATCACAAAATCAACTTCCTCGAGAACTGCCGTCCGGACATCGTTGGCACAATAGATCGGCTGAAACGGAGGAGAGCAGAACTAGCCAAGGAGATGGAACAGATAACCAAAGAGATAGCCGCTGAGGAGAAAAAGCTCCAAGAACTCCTAACCATGATCGGCGAGCTGAAGCAAAAAAGACAACATCTGGCCCGTGAAACAATAAGACTCCGTCGCCGCGTGTCAGAAGTACCAGGATCGGCCGAAAATGATCAGAGGATAGTAAAATCGGCCGATCAAATTAGACGACGAGCGATTGTAGCCATAGATGCCTTCCTTGGGCTGTAAACAATATGTTAAACATTATTGCTCCTTTAATGCCACTGCGCCGATTTGGTCTTGAACTGCTTCATGTAATCCGTAATTTCCACTTAATAATGAATCCCAATATTTTTTTCACCAGATGTGTAGCTAGAAAACCGATGAGAAATCGGTCATGTTAACTTGACATATTTTCTTTTTGTACTCAGAATCCAAATTGGTACCAATGTACGTCGGCCTTGATTTGCTGCTATCTCCCAAATTTACCATCTCTAATGAATTAGCCGACGTGAACCCATACCCCAGCTTCTCATCCTTTTGAACGAGCTGAATCTTCAGAGCCGACTGCTTGAATCGGCTGTAGACCGAAATCGGACACTTTCAGGAAGTCAGTGTCCCAAGTCCTGCCAGATATACACTTGACGTGCTCGCAGCCCCACTGTTGTGTATCGGCCGCCGCAACGCTGTAGACGGAATCGGCAGCAACTATCTCTGTACTGTCGCCGACCCATTGCACAAGGCATTGATGCATAGTAGATGGGACACAGTAGTTTGCATGTATCCAGTCGCGACCAAGCAGCATATTATAGGACCCTTTGCCATTAATGACGAAGAAAGTAGTAGGGAGGGTTTTACTGCCGATGGTGAGGTCGACGCAGAATGCCCCGCGGGCGGGTGACACGTTGCCTTCGAAATCCTTCAGCATCATGTCCGTCTTGGTGAGGTCGTCATCGCCCTTGCCCAGCTTGCGGAACATGGCATACGGCATGATGTTGACTGCCGCGCCTCCATCTACCAGTAGTCTGGTGATGGGTCTTCCGTTGACATATCCTTTGAGAAACAGCGCCTTAAGATGTTGTCGTTTTTCCTCTTCTGGTTGTGCCATTTGCTCTTCCTCTGTTTTCGTCACTTTATCCCGATCGCTTGGCGCCATGAACTCCATCGGCAGTATGAATACCATATCAATTTCGGCTGCCGATTCTTGGTTGTTTGCTTCCTGATCTTGATTGCTTTTCTTTGGGCGCCAAACTCTGGATTTGACATTCCTTCTTTCTGGCACGTGTCTTTGTTCTTCTTCTTGATGCTCAAACTGGCGTAGGCGTTGGATCCTTCGCTTTTGGGATCTGGATAGGCCATCAGGACACTACCTGGGATTCACTGGTTTGGTCGATGATCTGGCGTGTTTCCAATCTGGTTCCCTACCTAGGGGATCTTCGTCTGACACCCTATCATCGGCCATTTCTTCCAGCCGATCGTGTGCGCTGATCCTATCCCCCAGTCCATCTTGCTGGCCGATCTTGCTTTTTGACCTGTTGCCCTGGTCAACTCTGCCCCCCAGCCGATCATGCACCGAAACGCGCCGTTCTTCGCGCCGATTTCTGTTGATCGGCTCTGATCCTTTGTCCCTAGAGTGTAGCCTCGGGCGATCGTTGTGGTTTGATCCGTTACACTCCGGACAGTTATCGGCAGATGGCAACCTGATATCGTTCTCCCAGCAGTGGATGAAGAAGGGACACTGCCAGTGATCTTCACGCCGGCGTATCATCTCTTCCTGGTGCTGTGCTTGTTCTTGCTGCCGCCGATATTGATTGAGTAGAAATCGGGAGGTGACAGGCCTGTGTGGTCGTTCTTGCCCTCGCCTGTTCCTTCTGATTTCTTCCGTTGTGATCTGCCTCCTGAGGTCGACAACACCGCCTCTTCTCGCCGATTCTGACATCAGCACCTTGGTTTGACTTGATTCTTCTCCAGCATTGACCGTGTTGGCCGGGAAGGGATGCTGATCTATCTTCATCGGCATTGCCGATTTGGTTGGAGTTTCAAATCTGAGCCGCCCCTGTTCAATGGCCGATTGTATCTGCTGGCGGAAGACTTTACATTCATTCGTATCATGAGAAGTAGCGTTGTGCCACTTGCAGTATTTCATCTTCTTAAGTTGATCGGCCGTAGGGATGGTGTGATTCTGTGACAGCTTAATCTGTCCCTCCTGAAGCAGTAGATCAAAAATTTTATCGGCCTTCGACGTGTCAAAGCCGAATATCTCTGGCTCCTTCTTGCCAAAGGGGCAGGATATTGGTTTTTTCCCTTTTACCCATTCCGCCAGGCCGATTTCTTCCTCCGCGTCAGATTCAGATCCCTCCAAGTATGCCACCTTCTTCTGGAAGCTCCTCCGCTGTTCAAACGGTCGGACCTCCTGCCCTGACAATCGGTGGACGATTTGACTCAGGCTCTCAAACTCTTGGGCAGCATATCTCTCTCTGATTTGCGGTAAGAGGCCCTGGAAAGCGATATCGGCCAACTGTGCATCGGTCAGAGCCAGACTGTAGCACTTGTTCTTGATTTCCCTGAACCTCTGTATGTACCCTGTCATTGGTTCATCGCTCCTCTGCCTAAGGCTGGTTAAATCCGAGATCTTCATCTCGTGTACTCCTGCATAGAAGTACTTGTGGAATTGTTTCTCCAGATCGGCCCACGTGACGATAGAATTTGGCGGTAAAGTGGTGAACCACTGGAAGGCCGATCCGGATAGAGATGATGAAAATAACCGTACCCTCAGAGCATCTTGCGTGGCAGCTTCTCCGCACTGGATGATGAATCTGTTGATGTGCTCCACAGTGGATGTGTCATCCGTCCCTGAGAACTTGGTGAAATCAGGAACCTTGTAACGGTGCGGGAACGGCAACGAGTCATAGGCCGATGGATAAGGCGTTTTATAAGTATAAGTTTGAACTTTCGGCTTCAGTCCAAACTGATCTTGGATTACTTCTGCTATTTTTGCCGTCCAGTCCACCTGCTGCTGATGAACAGTTGTTCGCGGCGCGGGCACGTGTTGAAGGGCTGGTTCGGCCAGGTGATGAATCGACGAAGTTTGCTGAGCGGCCGATAACTGCTGGCGAAACGCGTCCGCACCCCCTTCGTACGTCGTTGCTGGCACCGTGCCTCTGAATGCTTCCACAGTGCTTGCCCCCCTGCCGATTTCTGGTAAAATCGGCTGGTACTGGGAGACCGTCGGCCGGGCGGCCGATTGGTACGGCACCTGGAACGGATAAGTGCCATGCCCGTTCACTGGCTCGGGAAAATACGTCGTGGTTGATGCCCCCCAAGGCACTGAGCTCGTAGGCAGTGTTTGCACAGAAGCCATTTGAACGGGTTGAAGCGGCGCTCGCGATGGGAGACAAGGTGCACCGCTGTATCTTGGAGACGCCGGAAGTGGTGGAGAGCTGTATCCCTCGCGGTGCGTCAATATTGGCTGAGAAGCCGATTGGGATGTGTACGGTAGGCTTCTGGCCGGCAGAGTAGTTGGAGGGGCATATGCCGGTCCCTGATAACCTTGAACGGCTCCGCTGGCCAGAGAGTTGACGACGGCGTTGTACACCGTGTTGCTCATCACCGAGGATTGATCAATGAATGCTTGATACACAGACTGTTGAATAATCTCTGACATCTTGCCCGAGTCTTCAGCAATGGTGATGTGGCGAGGCACTGGGATAGGAGCCTTCTTGACTGCTTCCCCGCTTCTGGTACGACTGAACGACTGGCGGTACATCTTCTTGTAATCTTCCAGATGTTTGGCCAATTCCTCCCTCTGGTCGTCCTTGAGATCAGCTTCTGTGACCCCAATGATGTTGCTGTCAGAGATTTCCGCGTTGTTCGACATATCAGATCTTGGATGGTCCCACTGGGCGTGCCAAAAGTGTGTTGGCGCTAAAATCGGCCGGATAGGAATCGGCCGATGGGTCTTCAGCGTCGGACACACGACCCGGGAGAATCTGCTTAGCTCCTGTTCGGGTTATCGCCCTGGTGCGGTTCGCGCGGCGTGCCAGTCAATCAGACCTGTTGATTGACAAGGAAATAGAGTATTAAATTCCAGGCGCGTCGATCGGCTGGATTTCTGATCTGTCCTGAGGAGCGCGGCGGCGGCAAATCGGCCGATTTTCTGTAGAGATGATCGGCTATGGGTCAGCCGATGATCGTATAGTAATTGTAAAGAAGACTGCTAGAGCGATCTAAACAAGTACTATAGAAGCAACACTTGGAACAGATCTAATCGGTTGTATGGCGATGAATCGAAGGAGAACAATGACGAAGCCGATTACTCTGATCTCAAGCTGGATAACTGGTGATAATACTAGAATAACAGGTAAAACTTGCAATTCTAGTAAATATCGATAACTTGTGAATAAATCCAAACGAAACCACAGCGATGCGCCCGTAGTTAAAGCTCGGATATTACTCGATAAGCGGAACCTACCAATTGGCCGGAGATCAGGTTGATGCAGCCCTGCCAATCCGTACGAACTCGTGGAAGAAGAAAATATTGGCGAAGTCGCCGACTTGAAAGTAAAGTACTGGTAAAAAGTAGAAGTGTTTTGTTGATTGATGTGTTGATCCCTCACGAAGCCCTAGCGACTCCTATTTATACCCTGAAACTAGGACTCCTGGTCGATTACGACTTGTTACAACCTTATTAAAAAACAGGAAAACTACTATATCTATAATAACTTTTAAAAAGGAAATGGACTCCCGCAGAATCTTCCGCCGCCGTTTCCTAATCCAATCAGGACCTCTTCAATTGCTTTCCGGCCGACTCAGCATGCCTTGTTAACCAGCTTTTGACCAGGATCTTCTGGAATAATCCTATCCTGTTGGCATAGGCTGCGCCACCAATCGGCCGATTTTCAACTGTTACCTCGATCAGCCGATTCCTTACTGTAGCTTTCAGATCTGCTTCATCGGCCAATCTTCTCTTCCTGACACCGATTCAATACGTGTCAAAATCTGGCGTCAACAGATTCCGTACAAATGTGCATTCGGTGTGTCGGCCGGACAATTCCTAGGATTCATGGTCCATGAGTGCGGGATAGAAGTCAACCGGAAGACCATAGCTGCCATCAACAAGGTTGTGGCCCCGCAGAATAAAACTGAGCTGCAGTCCCTAATCGGCAAGGTCAACTTTATCAGAAGATTCATATCCAACTTGTCCGAGCGTATTCAAGCTTTCACTCCTTTGTTGAAATTGAAACCCGATCAGGAATTCGTGTGGGGAGAAGAACAACGCAAAGCATTAGAAGACATCAAGCAATATCTAATTTTGCCACCTGTATTAGTCCCGCCACAGGCTGACAAGCCGTTCAAACTATACTTATCGGCCGACGAGCGGGCTATCAGATCAGCGCTGACACAGGAGTCCGAAGGAAAAGAATGGGTAATATATTATGTCAGCAGAAGACTCCTGGACGCCGAAACGAGATATTCCCCAGTGGAACGGCTGTGCCTGTGTCTATATTTCTCGTGTACCAAGCTCAGGCACTACTTGTTATCGGCAGAGTGCATAGTCGTATGCAAGGATGACGTGGTGAAATACATGCTATCATTGCCAATTTTGAAAGGACGGATTGGAAAATGGATCCTGACTCTGTCAGAGTTTGACCTAAGATACGAATCGGCCAAAGCTGTCAAGGGTCAAGTGATGGCCGATTTCATGGCTCAGCATTGTGGACCGGAAATCGCTGTTGTTGAACCAGTTCCATGGACTCTATACTTCGATGGTTCCTCGTGTGGGGCCGGATCGGGAATCGGCATCATTCTCATATCGCCTCGGGGGGCAAGTTATGATTTCTCTCTGCCGATAGAGGCATCCGCGACCAACAACCAGGCGGAATACCGAGCCGTCCTTAAAGGTATCCAATTGTTAAGAGAAATCAAAGCCGATGCGGTGGAAATTTTTGGAGATTCCATGCTCATTGTGGATCAATTAACGGGGAGATCTGAATGCAAAGATGATATGTTAAGGATTTACTACGAAGATTGCCTCCAACTGTTAAAGGAATTCAAGTCTGCGGTTATTGAGCATATTCCCAGAAATTACAATGAAGAGGCCAATAGGCTTGCCCAACACGCGTCCGGGTATCGGCCGATTCAAGGCACCATTACTCTGGAACTTGCGGCTGACGATTGGCGAAAGGAGATTGCCGATTACTTGAAAGATCGGTCCAAGAAAGTGGATCGGCGAGTGCGTTTTCAGGCCACAAAATATGTGTTATTCGAAGACGATTTGTTTTATCAGACGATTGATGGGGTTCTACTCAAATGCCTGGGAACGGAAGAAGCAAAGGTCCTGATGGGAGAAATCCACGAGGGCATATGCGGAGCTCATCAATCGGCTCACAAGATGAAGTGGATGATCATAAACAACGGGTATTATTGGCTGACGATTCTCGAAGATTGTTTTAAATATTATAAAGGTTGTCAAGACTATCAGAAGTTTGGCAATGTGCAGCGCGCACCAGCCTCGGCTATAAATCCGATAATCAAACGATGGCCGTTTAGAGGTTGGGGGATAGATCTCATCGGACAGATTTACCCTCCATCAAGCAAAGGGCACAAGTTTATATTAGTAGCCACTGACTATTTTACCAAATGGATGGAGGTAGTTCCGTTAAAGGCCGTGACATCGGCCGCTATGATCGATTTCGTGAGGAACCATATTGTTTATCGGTTCAACATCCCTTAAACCATCGCAACTGATCAAGGAACGATGTTCACCTCAGAAGAGTTCAAAGAATTCACCGCCGATATGGGGATTAAATTGTTGAATTCTTCTCCGTATTATGCTCAAGCCAACGGCCAGGCCGAATCGTCCAATAAGGGGATAATCAAGTTGATCAAGAGGAAGATAGAGGAACAACCCAAGAAGTGGCACCTGTCTTTAACCGAATCTCTATGGGCTTACAGGATGGCCTGCCACGGGGCCACTAAGATATCTCCTTATCAGTTAGTATATGGTAATGAGGCAGTATTGCCTTGGGAATTAAGGATGGGGTCAAGGCGCACATCGCTTCAAGATCAGTTGACGGCCGATGACTATTCCCTCCTCATGAAGGGAGAGCTCGAGGATTTGGCGGGTCAACGATTAAGGGCCCTGATCAGCATTGAAGAAAACAAGAAAAGGGTGGCCAGGTGATACGACAAGAAGGTCAAGGTCAAACAATTCTCCCAAGGAGATTTGGTATGGAAGTTGGTGCTGCCGATAGGGTCTAAGGATTCCAAATTCGGTAAATGGTCGCCCACTTGGGAAGGGCCATATAAACCGATATGCTCCGGGAAATGCATATATACTAGAAACTATCGAAGGGGAAGAATTCACAAGAGCCTTAAACGGAAGATATCTGAAGAGGTACTATCCTAGTATATGGGTGGGTGCATAACTTACGATAGGGTGCATCAAGACAACGTGGCCAACTCCTATTGGCTCCTGTCTATATAGCCGATGCAAAGATAACATCGCCTTAAGGACGAAACATTCGATTAGTCTGACCGATTTATTATTCAGTAAGAACAGCAGGGTACATGGCCGACACGGTACAAGTCGCCCTTAGAACAAAAGTACCAACATATTTATTGACCACGCTTTTTCTTAATCTCCCTCTCGATCCGGCCTAATTCTATCAAGAGGCGGATGCTTTTTTCCTCCAGATCCTCCATGGCGGCTTCAACCTCGACTTGACGAGGGAGTGGGTGGCTCCTGACGAGAGGTGGTTGGGATGTCCCCGCCGCAGCATCTTCAAGGGCGACTGGGCGAGGGAGTGGATGACTCCTTTCAGTTGGCGGCCGCCTGGAGTAGTTGGCGTCTATATGGTCCCAGATCTTCTGGATGTCAGCGGGGACATGATCTTTGAGTTCTTCGCGATGAGCCCTGATCAGATCTTTGTCCGTCTGCGACAATGGTCCGTCTAATTGCATGACTTCAATCTCTCATTCCAGACTGGGGCTAAGGCGTTTCGGCTAAAAGGGGAGCAAACAACCACCCAGCGTCAGATTGATTGAAATGTCAAGAGAGGGAACAAAGGAAGTTTTCGTACCTAGTTGATGGAGAAGGAAGAAGATGAAGGAGACATCTTGGCATCTAGTCTGGGAGGATGGAGATCAAGTCGTTAGAGGAAAAGAAGACGGGCGATGCGAATGCCTTTGGAAACGATACGGAGCCTCATACTTATAGAAGGAAGAGGGTGAAGGAATGGTAGGATGCGTCCCATCGGAGTAAAAGGGTTAATAAATGAAAAGCTGCCGAAGAGGACGATCCAAGTTTGAATCCGTACGTCAGCGGCAAGAGGACATTAAATGTTTACAGAGCATTCAGTACTTTTACAGTTCACCCGAGGAGGGCATTAATAGCCGCAATCGCTCGTTGCCTAACTTGATCGGCCGAGTCTAAGGTTCTCTGGTCGTCATCAGCCGATCAGGGACTTCTAGCATATGACGACGGATTTTTATTGCTTCGTGGGCTAGGTTCTGCCTCTCCTGCTTCAGCTCGGCGATGACGGATGGGAGGTCTTGGAGTCTTTTCTCTTCAGCAGCTATGGCCTTGGTCACCTCCTCCATCTCCTTGGCTAGCCCTGCCCTTCGCCGTTTAAGGCGGTCTATGGCACCGATGATATCTGGGCGAGAGCTTTCAAGGAAGCTGATTCGTTGATGCACCTCTTGAGCTCGATGTTTGTAGGAGTCTTCCTTCTCGCGGGCTTTCACTAGTCTGGCGCGATCGTCCATATGGCGCAAGGCCCTAAACACTGGAATCCGCATTGTCTCTATGTATGCGGCGGGTGCCAGAGCCTCTTCCGCTTCCTCTGGAACTCGGCCTCTAATTTCACTAAGAAGTTGCCGAATCGGCGAGGCGTCTTCCACTAGTCGGCCGATGTCGTCTTGGAGGAGGGTCCGTATGCTCTCAAGCTTGGCACGGACGTCATTAGGGATCGAGCTTAGTGTGACTTGGCGTGAGGAAACCTCTTCATCGTCAGAAAGTGCAACCGCAAAGGAAAAAAGACTGTTGTTGGGAGTGCCCTGCTCCTGCGAAAGAATAAAAAAAAATAAAAATACGGATTAGCCGACGGTAAGGGGAAATCGGCTGATTTGGGTGACAAGTTTCTTACCTCTTTGAAGCGGATTTCTTCTGCTTGCGCCGGCGGGAGTGCTACCCTCGTCTCGGGAACTGGCGCGATTGGTTCATCGGAAGAAAAAGATTCGACGATTATCGGTGCCGTGCTCGGGCCAGCCTCCTGGAAAGGTATGGGAAGTGGATTTTTATAAGTATAATGCAAATGATTAAGTCTGATGATATATAATGACTGCCATACCTCTGTGAGTCATCCGGCTAATGGTTGTTGGAAAGGTACAATCGATGCGCCCAGGGTAGCCTGTATCAAAAATCGGTTAGTTTTTGGTTAAGTATCAAAAAATTGAGTTAAGAGACTCTCTACCTCGGTGGGAGGAATTGCTGGCGTTCCGATTTCCGCCTGGAATGTAACCGATTGCTGCGGAGATTGCACTGGGGCGATTTACGCAGCCTGACAGAAAGAAGAAGTTAATATCGACAGAATATTTAGAAGGATGTGAGGTATGCGAAATTATCTGAACAACTTTTACTAGCAATGATGCAGCAGCCGCTCCAGCTTCTGTAGCAGCCTGGGGATCGACTTCCTCAATAATCGGCAGAGTCGGCGCAGCTAAAGGTTCAGCCGATGCCGCCGCCGACTGATCGACCGGTTTTATACGGGCACGCACTAGGCGGCTCGTCTTCTTTAAAGAGGGTTTCTGCGGCGTTTGTTTCGATCGGCCGGTGGTGATGTCTTCGATGGTTGGGGCATAGTAGCCGATGAGTGGGAATGGTGTGTATGGGTAGCTATTCTCTATCGGCCTACCACTTCCGCTCCGCGTCGGAGGAAGTCAACTTTCAGACTGAAAAGGGAAATAAGAGTTAGCGGCAAATTTGTAGCATAAAAAGAAATAACATCGAAATCAGCTGAGAAAAGGGCAGTACCGATGCGTTTGAGTCGATGTTGTCAGGATCCAGATCATTGCAATATGTTGCAGGAGATACACAAAAGAGATGCTGCTTCCATTCTGCCCACCATAACTTGAATTGTTGGACAGCAAAAGGAGCCACTATCCAATTTCTTAGATCAATGGTACTGGAGTCCGGCACTAAATTGCACAGCTGATTGTAGTCAAGGCCCTTAGTGAGCTCATCTCGGAATTTTGCGCAGCCGGCAAAATAAACTTGAATCGGCAGCTGACCAAGGTCGAACTGCCGTGCTGCAACTGATGGGTTATAAAATTCATAAGTTGGGGAGTCTTTCCCAGAGAAGAAGTTCGCCGGTAAGATCCCTGGTTTGATCAAGGCGTCCGTGAGATCATTATCAAAGGAGTTGGACGTCGTGTGATAGCAGAAGGGAAGCTCAAAAAGTGGCTCTGTTCTGTTACCAACTGGTAGTTTCTTCACTAAAGCCGTTGTAAAAGCATCTGAAATACTCAGCTATCTGGGTGGCGGTGAACTGGCAACCAGGGAAAGTTGATGTCGCTTCGCCGAAAGAGGTGCACCATCGTTGTACTGTGGGATTTTCCTCTGACTCAATGTTGGGGAATGTCTTGGTCTCTATCTGTTGCTGGGAGATTTTGCTCATGTACAAGTTTAGCCAGAGGGTGATGAACCACCAGGGGCCACCAGGGTTACCAATCGGCTCTCCCTTTGATAGTTTGACGCTGATCTGGTGCATCAGGTGGTAAGCCAATCCTAGCAGATGCTTCCCGAGAGGGATGGCGGCTCCTCTTGACAGGGCTTCGGCCAGAGCTTGTGTGTTGGAAGAAGGGCCAACCGTCTGCCGCAGAAGAGGTGCTTCTCTAGCCACATCATCAAGAACGCTGAATATTCTCTCTCCAAAATCGTCCCAGTCCTTATGTTTCTGTTGATATACCCTTTCCACCCGCCGATTCCTTTCGTCTCTAGCCGATGGGTCGGCTTGATCAGGTAATTAAAGGGTGTATCGGGGGAGGAAATGTTGAGGCCGGTCAGCATCAGGACATTGGCCAGAGTTGGGGTCATGGGTTCGTGCCCAAAGAGAAACGCGTTGAGCGCGTCAGACCAGAAGTAGGAGGCTGCTATTACCAGGGGTTCATTCTTCTCCATCTGGGACAAAGATAGATTGATGCACTGGCCGATTTTTAATTCATCCCATTGAACTCTCTTAGAGTTGGCCATGCTTTGGTACCACTCTTTCCAGCCGGGGGTTTCATTCGGCCAAGATCTAAAAGTGCCTGACCACTGGCCCAAATCCATAGGTGATTGCTTGAAAGGGATTCTATGGGTTTCTAAGTTAATCAGATCAGTCGGGTCTGGATTACCCATAGGGCCTAAGCAGATGAGACCAGGAGCTTTGGAAAGGCGGATAGTGATTTGGTGTCTGACTGCCTAAAAAAGATAAAAAGGGAAAAACTAAGAATAGATCTAAAAGATGCATGGGCGGTAAAAAGTAAAAAGGAAAAGTTTCGGATGTTTACCTCCGGGATGAAACTCATCGTTCCTGATGGAATCGCTGATGGAACTACCGTCGCCGATGGAGTTGTTGGCGGAGCCTCCGCGGCTGGTGGAGTTGCTGATGGTGCCGCCACCGAAGGAATGAAGCGGAATGCGGACGAAAGAAGGATCGCCGGAGAATGCGATTGGAAGCCAAAAGGGCGCTGGGAGAAGATAGAAAGTGCTTCACCAGGGAGGAAGTTACTGAGCTCATGGAGAAGAAGAGGCAGGGAACGCCAGTATTTAAAAGGCGGTCCGAGAGAAGGGGTAAAAGCGGGATTTTTACCGTGCCGTCTACACGAATTCCGGAGGAACGGTTGTCTCAGGCGCCCAGTTCGAAAAGATTGCAATCATCAGGTAGAAGACCGCGAAACAAAAGGAGATTTTTGCCGCGTTTGTTTTGGAGGAGAGATTAAAAAAAAATTCGTAGTAAAAGTCATGTTTTACTCCGAAACTGGGGGGCATGTGTTGACGCCAGATTTTGACATGTTTTGAATCGGCGTCAGGGAAGGAGGAGATTGGCCGATGTGGCAGACTTAAAGGCTATAATTGGGAATCGGCCGATTGGCGCTACAGTTAGGAATCGGCCGATTGGCGTTGCAGTGTTTCGGGCGATTGGCGAATGGAGTTGGTGGGGGTCGGCCGATTGAAAGGCTGGAGCGTTTGGGCCAATATGGGCTTAAGGTGGGTCAGAGGAAAAAGGTAGAGAAAGTTTTGCCCGTGGGAGTATGATAACCAACTCCGATATGAGTTGTGTTTGTAAATATTCGTTTTCGTTTAAAATTAGAAATAGATCCTAGTCGGTTAGGAAATCAATTGTAACAGGCTATAAATAGCCATCTTTAGAGCTTTGTAGGGATACACATCAATCAATACAAACAATCTGCTTTTTCATCGTACTTTACTTTCAAGTCGGCAGCTTCGCCAATACATCTTCTTCTTTCACGAGTTCGTACGGGTTGGCAGGGCTGCATCGACACGATCTCCGGCCGATTGGTAAGTTCCGTTTATCGAATAATATCTAAGCTTTAACTTTGGGCGCATCGCTGTTGTTTCGTTTAGATTTATTCACCAGTTATCGATATTTACTAGAATTGTAGGTTTTATCTATTGCTCTAGTTTTATCACCGGTTATCCAGCTTGAGATCGAACTGTCGGCTTTATCATTATTTTTTCTTATTTATCGTCATATAGCCGATTAGATCTATTTCAAGTGTTGCATCTGTGGCGATTGTTTAATTTGCTCCAGTAGTTTGTTTGCAATCGCTACGTGATTATCGGCTGATCTATAGCCGGTCATCTTCATAGCAAATCGGCCGATTCGCTGATACGCTTTTCGGGACAGATCGGAACTTTAGCCGATCGAGACCCCGGAATTTACTACGTTTCTTTCCTTGTCAATCAACAGGTCGGATTGACTGGCACGCCGCGCGAACCGCACCAGGGCGATCACCCGAACAGGAGTTAAGCAGATTCTCCCGGGTCGTGTGTCCGATGCTGAAGGTCATCGGCCGATTTTTAGCGCCAACAGGATTAAATATAGAGTATGATGGGTGCAGGAGAAATGGGTATAGAGAAAAGAACCTCGATACCAGATTGAAATATTTTTTTAGAGGATGAAAATAGAGCATGACAAGTGCGGACATCCTGATAACCTAGTGCCCTCCCTGGTTTCCGGAGTCCTCCGGCAGGCCATTTTGAAACCTCATGATTCAGAGATGTACTTGCTCATCATCTGAAACTGAGCAGAAAATGAGGGTTTTTATTTAATGCTTTGTTCACCTCATGTGTTTGCCCTAATGAGAAAAAGGAAAATTGAGGGCATGCATTGTGAGCCGGTTACTGTAGGATCAACTGCAGACCCAACCCCTACACTGTTTCATGACAAGATAGGGAGGGATTCCCATTTTTGAATCAGGGCCAAACATGATATGGGTGGACCCAAGGTGACTCATCAAGGGAAATAAGTCTGCAAAAAAGGCGCAGATATCTCACATGGTAAGCAAATATATCTGTACAATACATGCATGCACTATGCATGGTTGGTACATGCACCACATCATATATTGTAGCAGGGGGCTATATTATCATGCATGCAGGCCCTGGAATAATCTTTTATTAATTTTCAAAAAAAAATCTTTCAGGCCCTGGAATAATCCTTCAAAAATAATGCGAGAAAACAAACAGTGATAAAATCTGTGTATTTTCCATGTGTGGAGAGAGAGAGAGAGAGGGGATTGATGTGTGTATCCATGGTGTACCATGGTACCAACCGGGTAGGTGATGTAGAAGGTACATAAAGAAAAGGGGTTGATCAGAGAGAGGGTAGAGTGAGAAGAGAGGGTAGTATCTGCTGCATCGGAGACAAGGGAAAAGACAAGAAAGCTCAGCATCAGTGTAGCATTGCCATTTGCTACCTCTCCTGCTGATGCCAGTGTGAACTGTGGCCTGTCCGCCTGTGTGGGTACGGTGGTAGAAAACTAGAAACGGCTGGACAAGTGCACGCTTGCTTGTGTTGTGCGCTCCTAATCTCATCTCTGAGCTACATACTGTACTGGCCATCTCCTATTATCCATTTCTCCTCCCGCTGCTGATTCAATCAGCTCGTACTAATTTCTGCTCCCAAAAGAAAATTGTTCTCATCTTTCAAAAAAAAAAGAAAAATTGTTCTCACTGATTTGTTCTAACCACCATTCTCCCAAAATAGAATGCAGTAATTGATTGCTCAAAGCGAGAAAAAAAAGAAACAGAAAGAAAAGTTCTCTTTCTTGTCTGCATTTTTTTCACTTTATTTCCTTGAGAGGGCAAGCATGGAAGGAGGGGTAAGCTGCCGAGCCTTTTTATCTTTTCTGGCAGCAGCCTCTCTTCTCTTTCCCGGCCTAAAGCGATCGAGCGGCAGACAGATAAAGCTCGGGTCGGTTTTGGAGCCACTGGCCTCCTTCCTTCCTTCCCCTTTGCTTCTCCGCGAACACTGTTCCTCTTCCCTCCTCCCCCATGTCTGCTGCTGCTGCTAGCTGCCTCGTCCCCGCCTCTCCCTTCCTCCCTGCTTGCTGCACGGCTGGCTGCTTTCAGCTCTAGATAGATAGACAGCTGCGTGTGGCCATCTGCTCCTGCCGCTGATCGACGGCACAGCAGCACAGAGGAGTGGAGAGAGAGAGAAAGCAAGAAGCCAGCAGGAGAGAGAGGAGAGAGAGAATCTGCAATTGCTTTCCAGTCATTGACCACCCCAGTTTCAGTTCCCCCCCTCGTTTTGTCCCCTGCACCTCCTTGATTCCTGTGTTGCTTGCTGTTCCTCGTTATTCCCTGGGAGCTGCCTGCCTGTGCCTGGCCTCCTGGGAGCGAGCCCTCGTCTCATCACATACCCCCTTGTCCGGCCGGCGGCTTGCTCCCATGCCCCCATCCTCCTCCATTCTCGATGAGTTATTGCTACCCGCTCGCCCCTCCAGTTTCAGAAGCAGCATAGATTCCATGGCTAGATAGCGTTATATATATACAAGTGCAAGGGCAAGATCAGGCAAAGCTAGCCAGCCCCTTTGAACTTGGGTTCTGCTCACTTATGTGTTCATCACCACCGCCGCCACCAGACAGGATCAAGCGGAAGCCGCGGATCAGGAGAGCAGCAGCATGTCCAGCTCCAACCTCACCTCCTCCGCCTCCGGCGGGCCCAACGCGCCGCCGGCCGCCGGCAACAAGCGCAAGCGGAGCCTCCCAGGAAACCCCGGTTGGTGGACACGATGATTGATCTTGCTTCCTTTCCCTTCTAAATTCATTCACGAGATAATTCTTGTTGATGCTTAAGAAACCGACTGATCAGTCTCGCGTCTTCTTCTTTCTGGTTCATGCGTGGCTGAATGGTGGCGGAACCGAATCAAAAAAAGACCCCGACGCGGAGGTGGTGGCGCTGTCGCCGGCGACGCTGATGGCGACGAACCGGTTCGTGTGCGAGATCTGCGGCAAGGGGTTCCAGCGGGACCAGAACCTGCAGCTGCACCGGCGCGGCCACAACCTGCCTTGGAAGCTCAAGCAGCGGGGCACCGGCAAGGAGGCCCAGCGGAAGAAGGTGTACGTGTGCCCGGAGGCCTCCTGCGTGCACCACGACCCCGCCCGCGCGCTCGGCGACCTCACCGGCATCAAGAAGCACTTCTTCCGCAAGCACGGCGAGAAGAAGTGGAAGTGCGACAAGTGCTCCAAGAAGTACGCCGTCCACTCCGACTGGAAGGCGCACTCCAAGATCTGCGGCACCAGGGAGTACAAGTGCGACTGCGGCACCATCTTCTCCAGGTCCGGTATCCGACCGACTCTCTGTATCTGTCTCTGTCTCTCTCTCTCTGCCGATCTCGCTTTCTCTCTCTTAGATCGTTATGAAATCCATTGCCGCGCGCCGGTTCCAGTTGCACCAACAGCCAAGAATCAGTAGAATAGAATCCCAGGACCAAGATCAAGGTTGCTGCACATCATGTGTGTTCTGACAACTTCTCATTCTAGTACTAGCTATTACGGTTCAGTTCTTGCCGATTCTTGGGGATGATATTGGGTAAAGACGTGCAGGTAGGTAGCAATGCCAGTGAGCATGCGGCTCTGCACAAGTTTGCAGTGGTCAACCTTCTATTTTTTTTTACCTTTGGTTGATCTTGATCCTCTCTTCTCTCTCATTTGGAGGGTGTGGTTTAGGATATGTCAGAGATGGGGATGGATGGAGTTGGTGATAACAAGCAATTAATCAGAGCCATGAGATTGGCTGCTGATGCTTGATTGAGAGGACAAATGCATCTTGTGGGGATTAGGATTGGGACTAGCTAGGGCATTGATTAAACAGGAGGGAATAATGTGTCAGGCTAGCTAGCTAGGAAGAACTAGGATGATACTACAGCAGACACCAGTGCTGCTGCACTAGCTTTGGCCTGGTTTCTTGCCTGCCTGCTTGCTTGATTGCTTGCATCAGAGGAAGATTGGGAAAGGCATCATGTGTCCATGGAAAGAAAGATGGACCACTTTCTGAGACCCCCTTTGATCTTTTCTTTTTGTTCGGGGGCGGCCATGGATGATGAGGATTCGGAAGCTGCTGCATGGTGCACAACCCCATGGCAAACAGGGTTGAGCTACTGCTGCCTACTGGTAGCGCTAGCGTAGCTTGGGCGCATGCGCGTGTCTGTATCGTGAGCGTGTGAATATTTCTCTTGTTTCAGGGGAGATAGAGAGAGAGAGAGTAGAGAGATACAGAGAAGAGCAAGGTGCAAACAAACAAACAGCCAAGCTATGGCGCATAGGACACGGAAAGAGATCCTCGATGACAAGTAGCTAGAGGAGGACGGAGGAAACTCCTCCCCTCAGATCGACATGTGAATCTCTCTGCAGAGCCTAGGGCGCCTTTCCATCTCCATCACCCGCCCCAATGCTAGGCTACTACCCATCCATTGCCTGATTGCCTAGAGCTAGCTAGCTGCATGACTAGAGTACTGTTCCTCTCTCTCCTGTCATGTCTCTTCTTCCATGCCTCTCGCTCCTGCCCTCACCAGTCACACACGGCAGCATAGTATAGCCATGGCAGGTGAATGAGATGAAACGGGAGGAGGGAAGCTTTTGCTTTTAGCTTTCTCTTTTCCTTTTTGCTTCTGATCGAGCTCTGATCCGCGCAGCAGGAGAGGAGGGGGTAAAGATTTGATTCTTTCTTTTGCATCGCATGCTGCAGGCGGGACAGCTTCATCACGCACCGCGCCTTCTGCGACGCTCTCACCGAGGAGAGCGCAAAGGCCATCGGCCTCGGCGCCATGGCCGCCGCCGCGCCGGCGCACCACCACCCGCTGCTCTTCTCCCCTCCGCCGCCGCAGGTGATGCAGCACCAGGTCCAGGACCTCGCCGCGCTCCAGGAGAACCACCACCAGCAGCAGGAGGAGGTCATGCAGCCGCCGCAAGCGCAGCAGCAGCACTGTAACTACGCCATGAAGACGGAGATGCCGCAGTGGCCGTCGATGGCCTACGACCACCACGCCCACCCGCTGCTGCAGCCGCTCTGCAACGCCGCCGCTCAGAGCTCGGCCACGTCCGCGCCGCCGCCGCCCGCCGCGTCGGCGCACCTGTCGGCCACGGCGCTGCTGCAGAAGGCGGCGCAGATGGGCGCCACCATCGGTGGCGCGGGCGCGGGCGCGCACTACACCCAGATGGCGGGACCCGCGGCGAGCGCGCCCGGCAGCGCCACCTTCGGGCTCGGCCTCCCGGGCCTGAACGCGCAGCAGCAGCCGGTGGACGGCGTCATGAGTGGCCTCGCGAGAACCGCCTCCCACGGCCGCAGCGGCGAGGACGGCGGCGGCGGCGGCGGCGACGGCATGACGAGGGACTTCCTGGGCCTGCGCGCCTTCTCCCACGGCGACATCCTCGGCCTCGCCGGCTTCGACTCCTCGTGCATGGGCGCCGTCGCCGCCAACGCCAACATGACCTGCTACGAGCCGCAGCAACATGCGCAGGCGCAGCAGCAGCAGCAGCAAAGCAGCAACGAGCCATGGCACGGCATGGGCAGCCATAGCTAAGCTCCCTCTCTAGCTTAAGATACCCTGCCAGCCAGCTGCTTTCTTCCTCCTCTCACCAGTCGTCATCAGTTACCATCATCTCGCTCGCATCTGATCGCAGATTCGCAGCTGCAATTCAGGAGCTAAGCTAGGGCCAGCGCACCATGCCTTTTGAGTTGGGTAAGCTCATCTTTTGCTTCTGATCACGGTGTCATCTCATGATCTTGCAACATGATCATGCAATGCAAGCCATGATCCATACTCTGGATGGACGATGACAGCACTGCAGCACGCAGGGAATCTGTAATTTTTTTGGTGGTTTTGGGGTGGTTGGGGAGAAGAGATCGATCAACTGTAAACTAAGCTCGAATCAAGGGAAAACCATAGCCACGTGACAGTAATAATACAGGCATCCATGTCCCATCTCTTTTGCCTGTCATTGCATCCGTATTACATTTTTACATGTCTAAGCAAAACATACTCTCTTGGTCTATCATTTTGTCTTTTTAATACATAGCAAAAACCTATGAACTTGGATTACAAATTACAGATCATTTTTGTCTATTTTAATACATAGCAAAAGGCTATGAACTTGAAAAAGCTAAACCTATCTATAATTTGAAACGGAGTAAATAATAAATTGTTTGATATGATTTTCCTTTACAAGAAGACCAATGTTTATTTGGTGACATGACTTAAGAGAGTATAGTAGATTGTGTGAATGAACTGGAGTCCTTGTGTCATTGTGTGTAGACTGTAGACCACCAGACTACCAGTAGGTGTGCATTGTTTGGTCTACAAGACAAATGTGGCCTACTTGGCCGTGATAGATTTTTATTTTTATTTTTTTTGTTTTATTATTGATACTACACATGCGCGCTCCTAGCCTGTCTGCGTACTGTGTCGTGCAATCAGCCCACGTACTGGGCAGTGCCGGCTACTGTTCGCCCGTGACATGGTTTTGTTGGTATTGGACCTATTGGTCATGGGCAGGCATTATTCCATGCTCGGGATGCCGGATGGAATGAGAAAGAATATTGGAAAAGTATGTGTGCGTGTCGTGCTTTCTTGCTTGCAACTTTAGCGACTGTAGTTCCCTTTCAAAAAAAAATCTTTAGCAACTGTAGCCAATATTCTAATAGTTTTTATTGCAATCTTGCGAGACGAGCTGAAATTTCCTCCAACAAAATTTCAGAAAACGAAGTTGTTTTATAGTTTATTTACCAGAAGGGGTACAGCCTTCCCACCAACAATTATCGATAGAAGATATTGTGCATGTACTATACTAGGCGCGCATCATGTTTTACATTTTTTTTTCATATTTTATGGTGTTGGTTTTACCGTGCTAGTGCAGCTTAGTGCCATTTTCTGAAAGTCAGAGTCACCTTGTTGTTTCCCCGTTCCTTAATTCTTGATCTCTAGCTACACTATATATACTAGTGGTTAGTGGAAATTTTACTCTCTTCTTTGAGCTATGGACAGAAATTCTCCATCTTCAATGATTAGAGGGAATCTTTATAAAGACGCATTTGTAACAATTAGCTAGCTAATATCCTGTTGGTAGTTACTCTGTCCTTTTCTTTATGTAGGACGTGTTAGAGTTTGGAAAAATAATCAGACTTTATAACTATTGACACAATTAGTCAAATTTTATGCATGGTGATGTCTAAAAGCTGTGCCTGGAGATTCTGGTAGTTTGTACATCAACATGGTCCTTATGTGCAATGCATGGATTAAATGATAACAATATATATAAAAAACTAGTTTATTGTAATTTTTTAATAAAAATTAAATCCAATGATGCGACTCTCATATGATTAATTAAATGTTTTTAATCAAAATAGTCAAAATTAGATAACTCTTAACCGCACGCTTTCTTTTATTTTACGAAGGGTCGGAGGTAGTTAAATAAATGTGTGTGCGGTACAAATACTATTTTGTTTTTAGTGAAAATAATAACCCTGGCACAGGGGCTCTAAGTTTGCACAGCAGGTCATGTTAGGGCGCGAAGGTGACATGACAAAGAGCACCCATCACAGCTAGCACGCCAGTGTAGTCCTTTTATTGCAGGGCTCCCAATGAACGTGACGGTATTGTAGCACGGTAAAAGTACATTTCATGTGCTTATTATTACAATTTTATTGTTACATATTACCTTTGTAGTGGAGTATATTAGTTAATTTTAATTGCAAAAGTATGATAAAATGTGTTTTGCTTTGTGAAATCGAGCAATTCTGCTCCGTGGGCTTGCATGGGGTATAGGGCACACTAAAAATCCGCCCCTGGAGATATCCATGTTAAATTCTAAATAGTTTGCCTACATATAAGCCAATATGCATGCCACTCTTTCAGGACTTAGCATTCAGAAATATAATAGATTTCCTTTTAGGAGTGTCCTTGCACTTCGGGAAATAGCCGATTTGCCGAGTGCCAAAGGCACTCGGCGAAGGCACAAAAACACTCAGCAAAAGGTTTGCCGAGCACCACCCTCGGCAAAATGGACTCGGCAAACAATGTGATGGCAAAGCGCTCTTTGCCGAGTGCTTTCTGTCGGGCACTCGGTAAAGAGTTTTGCCGAGTGCTAAGCCGGCCCTCGGCACGAAAGGTGTGGACGCGGCCAGGTAACAGCCTTGTGATGGTGACGGCATGCTTTGCTGAGTCCCGCGACTCCCAAGCACTTGGTAAAGTTCTCCGGTTTGCCGAGTGCCGCCGGGAGGGCACTCGGCAAACCTCTCGCTTTTGTCGAGTGCCATGGTAGAAGCACTCGGCAAAGTCTTGATGTTTGCCGAGTACTTTTACCAAGGCACTCGGCAAACCCCTAGGTACACGGTAAAACTCTGCCCAGGCTGCGCAGAAATATGCCCTTTGCCGAGTGCATTTACCATAGCACTCGGCAAAGGAGCTCTGATGGGGGCAAAAGTAATAGGTGACCCCAAAGATAGGAATTAGGCCAGTAAAATCTCCGGACCCACCAGGAGTGAGTAGGCTAACGGCCCACAACCGGTCCACTAGCAGCGCTCTCCACCAGGGAGGATCCGCTCCGCCTGACCCCCGGGGGAAGGTTCCGCTTCGCCCGACCCCAGGGCGTCTCGCCTGACCCCCGAGGGAAGGCTCCGCCTCACCTGACCCTTGATGGAAGGACCGCCTCACCTGACCCTTGACGGAAGGACTGCCTCGCCTGACCACCGAGGGCTCTACGCCTCGCCCGACCCCCGTGAGGGGGCGCAGGGAGGCTGACTCCTGGTAGCGAGGGACCCCATGCCAGGGCAGGATGGCAGGCCGATCCCGGAGAAGCTGGATCCAAGCAGGAGGTGGCTGAATCATGACGAAGAGCGTTGTTGCCACGACCTGAGGCATACCCCAAAGTACGATGAAGTGACGGATCGAGTCAGGGGAGACGCCTCCCAACCACTCCCCCCGAAGACAGGACTGGGGGGGTCAGGCGACCGACGGGACAGAGAGCGTGACATAGCGCACGCCGCTTACAGGAGCCGACGTCATCCCAAACAGGGACTCTACGGCATGTCACACTTTACACAGTGCCAGGGATGGGGGAACAGATCCCCCCTTCAGCGTCGGGGGGCCCACGAAGACCGTGGGACAGAAGTCAAGGGCAGCCGACCTCCCCCCCCCCCCCCCCCCCCTCTCTCTCTCGTAACCGACCCCTTCTCTCTTGAACTATAAAAGAGGGGAGGGAAGCCCGGTCAGGGCAAGAAAAATCGACCCACACACACTTACGCACCGCATTTGAACCAGAGACTTGGGAGCCTGTTGACGTTTCTTAGCATCACGAATAAATCCGAAAACGCACAGATGACGTTATAGCTTTCACCCAGGAGTATTCCAAGGGTAACGTATCCACTGAGGAACGTGTGTATATTCTCTAAGGTTCAGGTTCGTCCAAGGACACCGCACCAGTTAGAGGCAAGGAGCAGAGAGGATTCCTAAGGCTAAGAATCAAAGGTAAGATAGAACTATCCTAGTCATTCGCGTCGGGCTACTGGCTTCCCCCAGGATAAAACTGGTGAGCTCCAGTACTACGGCATTGGAATATACCCGAACGGGGAGGGTTACGCTGGATAGATAGGGTTGTCACCACCGGCTACCTACCTCATCTAACCATGGGGTATACGACAACCAACAGGTAAAGACTAATCTAGACACCACATCTACACCGTTCTTTACTAACTCTAGAAACGATCCTATTCTAGAGGCATCCACTACACTAGTGAACTATTGATCCGGCAAACAACTAGGGGGAGCTAGATCTAACTTAACTAAGCAACTAAAGCACAAAGGAATTCACGAACACTTACTATGATTGATAAGCATCCATCGAGGTACAAGATGGAGAAGAGCGCCGGTGGCCGACCGACACCTCCCCGACTTCCTCTCGCTCTCTCCCTAACTTCTAAGCACTACCTAGGCAGCACTAAGTCTCTAAGGAGAGCTCCACTCCAAAAGTGAGAGGGGAGGTGAAGGTGAGTTGTGTCTCATTTAGTAGCCCCTCCCCTTGTATTTATAGGGGTGAACCAGGGGTGTCTCGGCTGGCAAACTCGCGAACTTATGCAGAACCGCCTTTGGGAAGAGCTGAGGAGCCGCCACGTGGAAGCTGTAAGGCGGTGGCGATGGGCCTGGTTCGGCCGACCGAAACCTGGTTCCAACCAGGTTCATCTTCGCCTAAGTGACTGGTAAGTGGGCCCTATGGTCCCTGGTGAGTGAGTTGGCGCATCCCTATGTCGGTTGCATGCTCTGGTGGGCCCTTTGATCTGTGTGACTCGAAACGGTACCATCTGATTGGTCAGAGTGGTGTTGCCTTGGATTGAGAGTGTTTGGGCTGCCATGTGGGTCCTTTCAATTCAAGTGCTTGCTCATGATTGGTTGGTGTTTTGTGGCTTGGATCCTGGAGCTTGTTTTACCTGCATTTCTTGTCCAATTTCCTACATTGCAAAATCTCCAAGGGAAATATGAAAATGATATTATTTGGGGTAAATATGCAAGTAGAGTGTGTAAGTCATCCCCATTTTCAGATCAAATTGACGCTCAAAATTGGTGCGTAGCGAGCGTCAACAAGACCCCCACACTTCCTCTTTGCTCGTCCTCGAGCAAAGCTTAGGACTAAGATGGAACACCACTTCCTTTCGATATGATATCTGCATATAGATTATTCCAAACTTCACCCTTACCTGTGAATCTTGATGTGTCTACCATAAAAGTTTGGGAAGTTGAAGAGCGGAACGGTATTGACTTGAGTCTCCTCCACTTCTCTACTGTAAGACTGGGGTCTGAAAGATTTTTTTTAAAAGATCTACCATAGCTTTACTCCTCCATAGGATCTCTGAAGTCCCTCAATGTATATCTATCCTCATCAAGCATTGCCTCTTTTCAACGTACTTGTAAAGATAGCTTATGTGGAGCTCATGGTAGGAGATTGGAAGTATGCACTTATTTCACATATATTGCAAAGTCAAAAATTGGACTCTTGAAGATGACACATCATACGAGCTGATCAAAATCGTGTGAGTGTATGGAAAGTGGATGATGAAAATGAAAGACTCCTTTTTATGAAACTCTCTCTCCTTTATTTGGAAGACATAAGGACATGGCTATGTATTTTTTTCTTGGACCTTCTGTGTCCAATTTTGTTCTATATTTTTTACAACTCTTGGACCATCATGTGTCCAGATTTTTTTTTCTTTTTTCCCTTTTTTTCATATAGCCCATGCCTCTTTCAAGGAGTACTGGAGAGAGATTATTACACATGGAGTTTTATTTTGTGGATGGATGGAATGGGAAGGCTAACTTCTAGTGTAGAAGTTTAGCATGTGGAGTGTACGTGATCTTGATCAAACAAGTATGACAAGACATCTCACTAGGGTCACAAAATTTGATGAAGCTCAATGCAACAACAAGGTACATATGTATAAGGGTTCATTCATGAAGATCGACATATGGCTTTGGTAGGACAAACATAGGGAGTTTGTAAAGCTATGTAGGGGTTTTCTGTGTAAAATAAAATTCCTAGACATTAAAGCAGAGAAAGCAAGGGTTCCTTCATCAAACCATATCTCACTTTTCAACAACTTAACAATTATGGGTTCCCTAAGATATGATTCACAAGTTCAAGTTTAGCAAGGAATAAAATATATGCAAACCAATCAAACTCTAAGTATGAGACTAGTGAGCATCATTGAATTTAATTTTTGTGGTTAGCAAAGAATTGCATTTAAACTTATGGATCAGGGGGACTGAGGGGTAGAGTGCACAAACCGCCGCGATGGGTTCTAAACCTTTTGCATGCTGGTTCTTTCGGTCTTGTACATCTGTCTGTGGGAGATCTCGAATGTATGTGCGTCAAAACTCTGAGAGATCTCCCCCACACTTGTTCTTGTACCTGGTGCTTATTCAAAAGCAAAAAGGGTGAAAACAAAATAATGGCTCTTTAGGTTTTAAGAACCAGGGAGCCCTAACATTTATTGGAACTAAAGTTTAATCTCACCATGAGACTTACTCAAGCAAGGATGAATTGATGTTGCATCGACATGAGCAAAAGAGGGTATACTCACAGTAGAACCTTGAGGGGTGATATTTACCTGCTTCCTCTGTTGCGCAAGATGAATTGGATGCCTTGGCTTACCTTTCCATTTGAATTCAGCTCAACGACTTACCCATTTGGATTTGAATATTTTTCTGCAGGGATTAGTCCACATATACGACCGATATCTATACAAGTATTAACTCTAGGAACATCAATCAAACTTGACACTAGGTCTAGTTTCACTGAAGAGGACATTTTAATCTAAGCACCATGCTTAATTTAAAAGGCCTATGAATGCATGCCTAGGAACACGCAAACAAACCGGAGCAAATGAGCACAGATAAAGGATACATGACAATATGATCAAGCTTTATTCAAAGAGAGAAAACCATGAGCGTGAAACTGGTGATCCTCGGGCTACCTCCCGGAATGGATTTGTTTAAATTCAAAAGCAGGACATACCTGGAGGTGCTTGCCATGGCATTTTGTTGATGAAGAACTCAGAATTGCCGCCGTGGTAACTGCTCTCTTTTTTTTTAATTTTTTTATGGAGCAAGATGCAAGAACTAACGCCATCTCCAAACCAAGGTAAGATTTGCATGACAGGAACTTACTTCGGGTACTCACATACCTCCCCCACACTTGGGGTTTGCATTGCTGAGCAACACAACTCAAGTGTAAGGAGTTCAAGCTCCGGCCGATTGTACAGATGAGGCAACGCCAAACGGGTTAGCGAGGCCTCGGTAAACAACACCTAGATTCGAACCCGATCGGCCAAACAACATGCAACGGGCAAGCTGTGCGTTGGCCGATGGTATTTAGATCTAGGCTGGATAAATTGTGGTAAAAATAAAATAAAAATAAGATTAAACGAATCTAACCCTGTCAAATCTAGCAAATACCGATAAATTGTGATAACATCAAGAAACAAGCTAGACTAAGCAGATTAATCTAACAGGAACAAGCTGATATCGATAACTTGGTGAATAGACCAGAGTGAGATCCAATCTGCTCGATAACTCAGGATAGAGGAAGAAGCGATGCGCCGTCAACCTTGAGCCTATCTGCCTCGTTCAACGCAGAACTACCAACAAGTTGGAGATCGAAGTCGATGCAGCCCCACGTGCAGGAAAGAACTCATAAAAGAAAAATCTACTGCAACTAAGGTGAAGCCACTGAAAAGAGAAAAAAGGAAAAAGGGTTTGTGTATTGATCATTGGATGGTTTTGGTACATGCCCGAGGGCAGCTATTTATAGCATAAGCTACAAACCCGAGGTCGATCACGACTTACATTACTTGACAATAAAGAAAAAAAACTTCCTAAATAACAAAATCTCTATCTCCTAAGATAACCTGTTGATGTCATCCATCAGCGCCGTTCAGCTCCATCGGCTTTCAACACTCCATCGGCCGATCCTTCCTCATCGGCTCCTTCGTCCTCACCGGCTAGACACGTGTCAAAAAATGGTGTCAACGCATGCCCCCCAATTTCAGAATAAGAGTATTTTGTTCCAAAATTCTTAATCAAAGTGACTCTGCCTCTTGCGCTGTCCTCGATCGGCAAGATTGTCACACTTCCGATTCTACCCTTGTTCCACTCTCTTCTTCAGCCTATTGACGCCTGGTCCTTGGCACAATAACTTTGCCCTCAACTACCTCCATAAATGAGACTCCAGGTAACTCAATTCCTCTTCACCAATCCTCAGGAACAGTAGCATCTTTCTCTCTCCTCTCAGCTTCTTTCAGATCGGATCCATGGCCGGCGACAAGCGCATAGGGGAGGGTTCCTCTAATCGGCTTCCCATTTCTCATCCATGCCGTAGAATGTAACAGATCTGCTTATCTTGCATCTTTTTCCTCTTGTAGGCTGAATACACTATTGGTTCTTCCCGCGACGACGAGGTCATTAGCCCTTTTTCGTCCTGCCCTGGCTCCAATTGATTCCTCTACCAGTTCTGGAAACGCGGATCTCATCCGCCAACTCATCCATGAAAAGAATGAAGCCCACGACTGCTACTCTAAGGCGACTCGTGAAATCAACCGTCTTGAAAACGGCAGTGCTAATCTCCAATTGGGAAGCATCCACTTCTCGCGCCCTCCTTGCTGATTCAGAAGCTATAATCGCCGGTAAGATTCTCTTTTTCAAGAATCTTTCTTTCCTCCGGTTAACCTTACTATCTAATTTGTTCGCCAGCATTAGAATCTCAACTTCAAGAATTCCGGCTGGCTGCAATCACCGCCACCAACGCAATGAAAGCCAGGGGCTTCACAGTCACTGATCGACTGCAGGACATCCCCAATTGTGCCAAGCACATCGCCAACCATGGGTTTCGTCAAGGAGCAACTGCTTCACTGGCCGTCGTGCAGATTCAATTGTGCCACAACCTCAGAAACTTCCGGCCCACTTTTCCCGAATATAGCAATCACGATGCCCTTGAAGAGCTTGCCAAAGATCTTGATGAGGCAGCCGGCATCATCAGCACCAAAGTCGATGTCGAGAGCGTGGTGAACAGGGTCTTCTCCAATAACTGAGATGTAGTTCCTGCAGTATGTATGCAACTTTTGTTCCTGAACAATATCTCTTCTTTATGAATGTATCGCATCGACCATCCATCTGATTCCTTGCAATCGGCTTTCAGGATACACTTCTTCTTCCCATGCTCAAGGCGATATCTCTTATATCGACTATGTTATACTTTGATCTTCTTCTAGGTATTAACCAAATGCTAGGATATTTTTCCCTTTCCAAAGTTTCCAGAATGTACGCGTTGCCGGGGACTCGCTGACTGATTCGATACGGGGATTCCCATGTTGGAGACCATTTGCCAAACTTCCGATCCCTCGTCCCAATGGGTAAGATCAATTTCCAGACCAGCTCTCCCTCGTTGAATTCTTTGATCTTCACTTTCTTGTCGTACCATCTGGCCACCCTTGCTTTATTCAACTCAACCTTAACCAGAGCCCTCAGCCAATGACATGCTAAATCTTCCAACTCATCCATCATTAGATTCTTGTATTCATCAACTGCCAATTCATCTTGTATGGCAACACGTCTAGAGCCAGTTCTCAATTCCCAAGGAAGAACAGCTTCATGTCCATAGACTAGCTGATAAGGAGAAACCTTGGTCGCTCCATGGCATGCCATCCTATAGGCCCACAATGCTTCGTGCAAGGTGACGTGCCACTTTTTCGGATTCTCTTCAATCTTCCTCTTAATCAGCTTGGTGATCCCTTTATTGGACGCTTTAGCTTGCCCATGATCTTGAGCATAATAAGGAGAAGAATTCAACAATTTGATCCCCATGTCAGCAGCAAACTCCTCAAACTCCTCAAAAGTAAATATGGAGCCCTGATCAGTTGTAATAGTTTGAGGAACACCAAATCGATACACAATATGCTCCCTTACAAATTCAACCATGTTCCAGGATGTCACTTCCTTCAGTGGAATAGCTTCAACCCATTTGGTGACGTAATCAGTCGCCACCAAGATAAATTTATGGCCCTTACTTGATGATGGATAAATTTGTCCAACGATATCTATCCCCCACCCCTTAAATGGCCACGGCTTTATTATAGGATTCATAGCCGATGTCGAGGCTCTTTGTATGGTGTCAAATTTCTGACAATCTTGGCATCCTCTATAGTATCTGAAACAATCTTCCAAGATAGTCGGCCAAAAATATTCATTCCTCCTAATCATCCATTTCATCTTGTAAGCCGATTGATGTACACCACATACGCCTTCATGTATCTCCCCCATTAGAATTTTGGCTTCTTCAATATTAATACATTTAAGCAATACGCCATCAATCGTCCTATAATAAAGATCACCCTCCAGGAGAACAAACTTGATAGCCTTGAACCTTAGCTGTCTGGAAACCTTCTGCGATGGATTTTTCAAATACTGAATAATTTCTTCTCTCCAGTCACCGGCCGATAATTCCGCACTCGCAACGTCGCAAATCAACTGATAACCAGAAGGTTTCTGCGCAAGTCTATTAGCTTCTTTATTATGCGCCTTGGAATATGCTCTACAGAAGCTCCCTTGAATTCCCTCAGAAGATCAAGACACTCTTCCAAGTAACTTCTCAAGATTTCATTGTTGCAACTATTTGTTCCATTCAACTGATTGACAACAAGCATAGAGTCTCCGAATATTTCCACAGCTTCGGCCTTAACTTCTCTTAATAATATGATCCCCTCTAGTACTGCTTCATATTCGGCTTCATTATTGGTTGATCTGACTGAGATCGGCAATGAGAACTCGAATCTTGCCCCCCGTGGCGATATGATAATAATGCCGATGCCACATCCTTTACCACAGACAGACCCGTCGAAGAACTTCGTCCACTGTACAGGTTCCACTGACTTCACCTCCGATCCACAATGATGAGTGGCAAAATTGGCCATCACTTGCCCTTTAACTGCTTTGGCCGATTGATATCGTAGATCGAACTCTAACAAAGCCAAGATCCACTTTCCAATCCTTCCTTTAAGAATTGGCATATACAGCATGTACTTAACCACATGTTCCTTGCAGACAAGGATGCATTCATTTGACAACAAGTAATGCCTGAGCTTGGTACCTGAAAAGTATAAGCACAAGCATAATCTCTCAACTGGGGAATATCTGGTCTCTGCATCCAAGAGTTTTCTGCTGACATAATAGATTACTCGTTCTTTCCCTTCAAATTCTTGTATAAGGGCCAATCCGATAGCGTACTTGTCAGCCGATAAATATAACTTAAACGACTTATCCTTCTGGGTGGAATCAATACTGGTGGGTTGAAGGTATCGTTTAATTTCATCAAGAGCCTTCTGTTGCTCACTCCCCCAAACAAATTGTTGATCGGCCTTCAACTTCAACAATAGACTGAACGGCTGTATCTTATCAGATAGATTTGAAATGAACCGTCTGATGAAATTAATCTTGCCGATAAATGACTGAAGTTGCTGCTTATTCTCTGGAGCTGTTACCTTATTGATTGCACTAATCGACTTCTAGCCAATTTCAATCCTTCGTTCATGAACCATGAAGCCCAAAACCTGTCCAGCCGATACTCTGAACGCACACTTGAGTGGATTCATCTTTAAACCATGGTTTCTAGTACACTCAAGAGTTTTACGTAAATCTGCCAGATGCTCCTGAAATTCCTTCGATTTTTTCAAAACATCATCGATATATATTTTGACAATTATGCCGATGAGATCATGGAATATGTAATTCATAGATCTTTGGTATGTAGCACCGGTATTCTTCAATCCAAAAGTCATAACCACCCATTCATATAAGCCGACGTGTCCCGGGCATCTGAATACTGTTTTGGGGACATCTTCTTCCACCATGAATATCTGATTGTAGCCTGCATTTCCATCCATGAAGCTAATTATCTTGTGTCCAGCGGTAGCATCCACTAGCATGTCAGCCAACGGCATGGGATATCCATCCATCAGCGTAGCTCTGTTCAGGTTCCTGAAGTCAATGCACACCTTTAATTTGCCGTTCTTCTTATAAACAGGAACCACGTTGGATATCCACTCAGCATATCAGCATTGTTGAATAAATCCAGCTTCAATTAATTTTGTAATTTCTGCCTTGATGTCGGGTAGAATCTCAGGCTTGCATCTTCTAGCACCTTGTTGATATGGCCGATATCCGGGTTTAAGAGGCAATCGATGTTCGATGATAGATCGGTCTAGCCTTGGCATCTCATAATACTCACAAGCGAAACAATCTTTTAATTCTTCGAGCAAATCAATCAACTGTCGCTTGTCTTCAGGGCATAGTTTAGCACTGATGAACGTCGGCCTTGGTTTATCACCATCTCTGATATCAACTTACTCTAATTCATCAGCCGACGTAGACCCTTGCCCGAGCTTTCCTTCGCCTCCAAGTAAGAAATCATCAGTCAGTTCTTCAACATCATTTTCCTGAGTTGATTCCTGGTTATGCTCATTTTCTTTAGAGAAATTATCTTTTGAAACTTCTTTTTCTTCATTCTGATAATCAACATCGAGAGAACCAACAGGAAAGGAATCGGCAATCTGGTTCTTTTTTCTAGAACTAGAAGGTGTTTCTTCATTCTTCCGTCTTATAGCATAGAAATATTTACAAAACTGCCCCCTGAGATCGGCCCATGTTAAGATGGAGTTAGCTGGCAACAAATAAAACCAAGCTAAGACCAATCCCCAGAGCGATAACAGAAACAGACGAATTTTCAACGCATCACTTACTGCTGCCTCACCACATTGAATTAAAAACTTGTTAATGTGTTCTGCAGTTGACATATCTTCTTGGCCAGAGAACTTAACAAAGTTCGGCAATTTAAATTGATGCCATAAAGGAATCTGATCATACGCCTCAGGATATGGCTTCTGACGTGAACGAATCATTTCAACAATATTTGGGCCATTCTCCTGCCATATCGGCTAGTCTATTGGTCCAACTACCCTCCGACCGTCGTGTCACGACATCCGTAACTTGGGGAGTTGTGTGCTTTAACAGATTCATCAGCTGTCCCTCTTGTTGTGCCGATGAAACTGGTGAAACTTCTACTGAAGAGGTCTCGGATTCTTAATACTGAATAATCATCTTCGGACTAAGGTATGGTAGGAATTCTTTAGGCACTTCTGTCTTCTCAGAGATAGTTCTTGTGGTTTTGCAATGTTCTTTCCCACTTGATGATGAAGTAGTCACTATAGTAGCGGGCGTAAATATTGCAGCCGATGGAGATACAATATTCATCGTTTGTGTAGTTACTCTTTGCATCATTGGTGGTGAATAATTGCCGACGCTCTTTGATGGTATGACATCGGCAAGGATCTTCCGGATGGCGTTCTGCACAGAATTGAATAATACATCTGACTGATTGGTTATCGCCTGACTCATAGATTGATTGAACATCTCCTGAACTTCCAATGAGTCTTCAGCAATGGTAATATTCCTTGGCACTGGGACTGGTGAGTTTTGCTTGACTCTCCCTTCTTCAGTGATGACAAATGACTTGAGGCAGACTTCTTGAGTTTGCCTTTTGATTTCTTCAACTTGTCGCCTTTGATCTTCATCAAGATCATCCATTGTAGGCACCAGGAACTCATCACCGTTCATCCCGTTGTTCTTGGTCATTGTGGTGTCATTGTCGTGTCCCACCGGACGTTCCAAAAGCGTGTTGACGCAAAAGCCATGAGTCGGCCTTTAGCGCCGGCACACGCGAGGACCCGGGAGCCTCTTGCTTCACTCCTGCGCGGCGTCCAAATCGGCTACGTGGTGGTGCAGGGCGTGCCGGTCAATTTGACCTACAATTGACAAGGGACACGTAAAACATTAAATTACTGGAACGTATCGGCTGGTGTTCCGAATCGTTCCGCCACGGGCATTTGCTAAGAGTCCGATGCAGTAGTAGACCAATCGGCCAAAGCTCCCGCCGAATGTACAGATGAGGCAACGCCAAACGGGTTAGCGAGGCCTCGGTAAACCGCACCTAGATCCGAACCCAATCGGCCTAACGACGTGCAACAGGCAAGTTGTGCGTTGGCCGATGGTATTTAGATCTAGGCTGGATAAATTGTGGTAAAAACTAAATAAAAACAAGATTAAATGAATCTAACTCTTTCAAATCTAGAAAATACCGATAACTTGTGATAACAGCAAGAAACAAGCTAGACTGAGCAGATTAATCTAAAAGGAACAAGCTGATATTGATAAGTTGGTGAACTGACCAGACCGAGATCCAATCTGCTCGATAACTCAGGATAGAGGAAGAAGCGATGCGCTGTCAACCTTGAGCCTATCCGCCTCATTCGACGCGGAGCATACCAGCAAGACGGAGATCAAAGTCAATGCAGCCCCACATGCAGGAAAGAACTCGTAAAAGAAAAATCTACTGCAACTAAGGCGAAGCCGTCGAAAAGAGAAAAAAGGAAAAATGGGTTTGTGTATTGATCATTGGATGGTCTTGGTACATGCCCGAGGACAGCTATTTATAGCCTAAGCTACAAACCCGAGGTCGATCACGACTTACATTACTTGACAATAAAAAAAACAAAACTTCCTAAATACCATACTCTCTATCTCTTAAGATAACCTGCTGATGTCATCCATCAGTGCCGTTCAACTCCATTGGCTTTCAACACTCCATCGGCCGATCCTTCCTCTTCAGCTCCTTCATCTTCATCGGCTAGACACGTGTCAAAAAATGGTATCAACAGTAGCCTAGGAGAAGATCAAAATCGAGGACATCAAAGATATGGAAGTCTAGTTTGACCTCGATTTTGTCTATTTTGAGCATCACGGCACTTGCGATCCCCCGACATTCAAAGATGTGTCCGACGGGACAACTCTTGATGAGCTTGTCGGATGGTCTTAGCGTAACATCGCCTAAAGGTGTGTACGCTAAGTGCCATGGCATGATGTTAACCTCCATGAGGGGTTAACATGGGCTTCTATGGTAATTAACCTTATAGAGCAAGGAATGATTATCGAGGGTGAACTATTCCAAATTGCTTCAGAAAAGTGTCTCACATCACCCGATAACTCCTCTTTCATGGCCTCCTTGAAATTTGCTTTGTTAAGAGGATTGGGAGGAGAAGGAGGTACCATAGGCCCGGGGGAAGGTTCTGTTAAGGGATGTTGAGATTGATCTACATGGACAGGTTCCTCCCTTAAGAGATTCGATGTGTTCTTATTGTTTCCAAAAGGATCATCCTCGAATGGTGAAGAGAACTCCGAAGGTTGAATCTCTTCTCCCTTCGGTGTTTGTGGTTCAGGAGAGGGCTCAACAGATGAATCTTGGGACATGAGAGGCGAAAGCTCGGATTTGCCTGTTGAGAGACTCTCATGGCTCGACTCGGATTCCTCTCGACGGGGTTCGTTATGATCGGTAGGTAAGGAAGAATTTTCTAATAGTTGATCTAGGATCTCTCTTCCTTCCATCGGAGTTTTGTCTGCAAACGAACCTCCGACGGCGACGTCAAGGTCTAGGGCAGATTTCATGTCTAAACTTGAGTAGAAGATGTCTAATGATATATCATCGGGTATAAACAAGTCTGGGCTAGATGCTAAAAGGCATAAGAATCTAGCCCATGCTGAACCTATGGACTCCTTCTCTAATTGCTCAAAGCCGAGGATGTCAATTGGTAGGGATTTTATGCGTTCCGTAAGGGAGAACTACTAACAAAAGTCAACTCAAAATTCTCCCCAATCACCGGTCGTATTCTCTATCATGCGGGTGTACCACTGCTCTGCCTTCTCTGTGTGAGAGAGAGGAAATAACTTCCACCGCAATGTTTCCTGTGTCATACCTGGGATGTCCAAGCATGAACACAGTTCCTCAAACTTTTGCAGATGATCGTCGGGATCGTCGTTAATTGCTCTAGAGAAGGGTCGATTCCGAAACACGGATAATATCTAAGGAGGGAGTCCGTAGCCAGATGAAGGGGTTGATCTTGAAGTTGGTAAGTGCATATAGAACTCACCCCTTGGGATAGAGAGCTGTTCAACGGATAGCTTCTACATGGGTAGCGGGGGTAAAGGTAGAATTAAAGAAATGAAAAAGGTATGAGGGCGAACTAGGTCCGAAGAGAATATAACAACCGTCCCCCAGCAAGGGTGCCAGAAAGCTTGTTCACGTTTAGCATCACGAATAAATCTGCAAGCACACAAATGACGTTGTAGCTTTCACCCAGAAGTATTCCAAGGGTAACGTATCCACTGAGGAACGTGTGTATATTCTCTAAGGTTCAGGTTCGTCCAAGGACACCGCACCAGTTAGAGGCAAGGAGCAGAGAGGATTCCTAAGGCTAAGAATCAAAGGTAAGATAGAACTATCATAGTCATTCGTGTCGGGCTACTGGCTTCCCCCAGGATAAAATTGGTGAGCTCTAGTACTACGGCATTGGAATATACCCGAACGGGGAGGGTTACGCTGGATAGATAGGGTTGTCACCACCGGCTACCTACCTCATCTAACCATGGGGTATACGACAACCAACAGGTAAAGACTGATCTAGACACCACGTCTACACCGTTCTTTACTAACTCTAGAAACGATCCTATTCTAGAGGCATCCACTACACTAGTGAACTATTGATCCGGCAAACAACTAGGGGGAGCTAGATCTAACTTAACTAAGCAACTAAAGCACAAAGGAATTCACGAACACTTACTATGATTGATAAGCATCCATCGAGGTACAAGATGGAGAAGAGCGCCGGTGGCCGACCAGCACCTCCCCGGCTTCCTCTCACTCTCTCCCTAACTCCTAAGCACTACCTAGGCAGCACTAAGTCTCTAAGGAGAGCTCCAAACTCCAAAAGTGAGAGAGGAGGTGAAGGTGAGTTGTGTCTCATTTAGTAGACTCTCCCCTTGTATTTATAGGGGTGAACCAGGGGTGTCTCGGTCGACAAACTCGCAAACTCAGGCCGAACCGCCTTTGGGAAGAGTTGAGGAGCCGCCATGTGGAAGCTGTATGGCGGTGGCTGTTGACATTTTATAACGCAGTCACCATGTATGGGCATAGAGTCCATTCCCCGGCAACGGCTCCAGAAATATCGTGGGGTATTTCTTACGTTACAGAAGGATCCGCAAGCGCACAGAATACCATTATAGCATTTTACCCATGAGTACGGGGTCGTATTTATATTTCTGTAGAGAAGGCGGCGGTTATTGGAATAGAGCAACAGTCGGTTGATTTGTTCTAACATTGATATTCACTTGAATAAACAGGGGTAAGATAATATATGGTAAAGACGTAGTGTGACACACAAGTTACTCAAGTTCTATCTCTATGCAAAGCTTACAGGAAAGGAGAAAGGAAGAAGAAAGCTAATCTAAGGACTTATGTACTCCTAACTAAGCATACAGTCTATACTCAGCACTCATATACATACACATGATTAGGAACTGGCTCTAGGCTTCCAGGCATCATCGGGAGACCGCACAAGATATGGCTAGGTGGCCACTAGATCTTCACGGCTATTTTATGCACCTTCTACAGCTACTACACGAACGGAGAGGGTTACACTGGATGGACAGGGCTGTCATCACTTGCCGCGACCTCATCTAACCATGGTATAGAGCCGCATCCAGCAACACTGATTAGCCCAGACACCACATCTATGCTAATAAGCGATACTCTAATGCCCCGCGCGGAGCCCCCAACCTTCGGATGGACAGACATCACACAAGAGCAAACATACGAATACTGGAACCAATGCCGTAGCCTAGATGTCTTACCACGTCTAATCATGCAAGATATAAGTCCTAGATATAAACTAAGCATAGCACACACATATGAATACACATAACATATACTATACGAGTACACTAAACTAGAAGATAACTCTATTAAGGAATTCCGAATATTACAAAGGAGAGGAAGAGTAAAACCCATACCGAACACTCCTAAGCAAGACTCGGGAACCGAAGAAGAGCTACTTCACCTAAACTCCACTATCCTAAAGACTAAGCAAGAGAGGAACTTGAGAGAGCTACGCGATGTGTTGCAACTTGTGGTGTGTCTTCATTAGTAGCACCCCCCTCATATTTATAGAGGTGAGTGTGGGGGGTGTGCAGCCTAAAGGGGTTGGCCGACCTGGGCCTGGTTCAACCCTGGTCTAGGCTGCTTTGGGTGGTTGCCATGTGGGCCCTGATCGCTCCTGTGCGTGAGTGGGTGCTGTCCTAAGTCGGTTGCATGCCTGGTGGGCCCTTCAATCTATGGGAGTCCAAATGGCGCGCTCTGATTGGTCGACGTCACTTGCCTTGGATTGAGGTGCTTGTTTAACACTTGAATTCTGCTCAATTTCCCTACTTTGCAAATTCTCCAAGGGGAATTGGAAAATGATATTATTGTAGATAAATATGCAAGTTAAGTATGCTAGTCATCCTAATTTTCTGGTCAAATTGGCGCTTGAAATTGGTCCGTAGCGAGCGTCAATAAGAACCCCCAAGCTGTCCTTTGCTCATCCCGAGCAAAACAAGACAAACCAAGTTGTTGATCAGAAAATTGTTAGACTCGTTGCCTGCTGTCGTGTCATGTCTGAGTCATAGATGATTTCCTTGGGAATGAGTAATGTTGGCATGAATACCCAGCCCTTGTTACCTTCATCATCTATGGGGCTTATGAGCTTCCCCTCATATTGAGTTGTTGAGAGTTAGAACAGTCGACAGAGCAGTATTTACCTTCCCTTTGCTCAACAATCCATCTGGAGGTTTTCTTTATGGAATGGATGAAGCATACGTGCATTTCATATATTGCCAAGACAAAGAGTGGATCCATGGAGAAAACTAGTCATATCCCAAGATCAAGAGGTGCATGTGTGTGGATGAATGGAAGGTATGATTTCTCTTTTTTTTTTCTTGAATGACCAAGCCTAATTTCTTTTTCGGGGACTAAATGAGGAGAGATCACAAACTTCATGGAGCATTTATTTGGTGGATGGATGGATTTGCTAATTCTTAGTGTAGGAATGTCACAATAAATGTAACGTGTGCGTGATCTTGATCAAGAGGATATGAAAAGCGTCTCACTAGGGTCACAACAATTTGACAAAGCTCAATGAAATAGAAAGCAACATATGTGTAGGGTCTTTCAATGTAAATTACATATGGCTTTGGTAGGACTTGGAACATCATTGAGGAACTTGTCTTTCCCTTTTAAATTTTTGAAAACAAAATACTCCAGATATCATGCTTCACTTAGGACAAGATTATAAAGCTCCATCTTTCATATCTAAACTCACAACAACCTAAACTTGGATGAAGCATGTGCAACCCACGAGACGTTTGGGTTTATGGCACGAAGGTTTAAACATTCAGAAAACTCAAACTTAGGAAACACCACGCTTTAGGACTAAGCAAGCCAGACAAGCAAGAGCATAACAATTATTCATCCTTTCAACTTAGGAAGACTAAGCATTCTTACTATGCATATGAAAAATGGAAATTAAAGTAGGAAATATTTGTTTGGTTTCTTATAGTTTTTATATCTTTATTGAAAGCACTAAAAGGATATAGTTCACTTGGTGGAGAAACTCCCCTGAGCTAGCTCTTGGTTTAAGGTCCAATGAGCAGGACCCTCTCCATACCTATTTATCTTGAGGTCGAATCGTCCATACCTGGAGAGGATGTCAAGGACGATGACGTCTTCTTCTTTCTCTACACCATTTTGGATTTCTTCTTTGTTGTTGTCGGTGGTGTGAGAGTTGGATCCTTGTTCTTTGGAGCAGGGGTGCCACTGTTCGGCCCCCTCTTGTGTGTCCTTCGTTGTTCTCCCCTCATGAATTTCTTCACAAGGGCGACAGGATCATCCTTCTTTGGAGGTGTTACTTCGACTTTGATGATCCTTCCGAGGTTTGGCTCATACTTGATTCTGGTCATCGAACATTGCTCTCATCTTGGGTGGAAATCAAATCTTTCTTCTTTGCTGTTGATGTTGAGTCGGATTTCTCTAGCTCCAACATCGATATGAGCCTCTGCCGTGCTGAGAAACGGCCGACCGAGAATAAGTGTTGTTTCCTTCTGATCATCCATGTCCAGCACCACAAAGTCGATGGGAATGAAACAGTCCCGCACTCGTAATGGAATATCTTCTGCGATTCCTTCTGGGTACCGAACTGATGAATCAGCCAACTGCAGTTGCATCTGTGTCGGAGTCAAACTTGAGTAGTTCAGTTGATCGAACACCGCCTTGGGCATGACACTGACGCTGGCACCCAAGTCACAAAGAGCCTTGTCAAAGTTTTGTGCTCCTATTGAACAGCTGATAAGCGGGGTATCCCGGATCCTTTTTTCTTCTAAGGGAGTTGTGGGAGTATAGATGCGCTACATGCTTCGGAGAGCTTGACCACTTCAGTGGTGGGTAGCGGCCTCTTGTTGGAGAGTATGTCCTTGAGGTAGCGAGCATAGGGTGGTACTCTCATGGCTTCCAGCAGAGGCACACTAATGTTAACCCGCTGAATCATGTCCATAAAGCGGTTGAATTGCACATCCGTGCCCAGCTTCCTGATCTTGGTGGGGAACGACAATAATTGGGTGACGTAGAATTCATGATGAGCCATTTTCCCTTTATGCACCTTGTCGGTGTCATCGCTGCTGGGCCGTTCTTCGGTCGTCTTTTCCTCCTTTTCCCTGCTGACATGGTTAGGATTTGGGGGTCCACGAGTGGTTTTACCTCCTCTCGTGGTCACTGCGTGGATATTCTCTGTGGTCCCTTCGGGGTACCCTGGACCCTTCCCTAACTCAGCAGGATAAATAGCAGCGGCCAGCTGAGCTAGTTGGATTTCAAGCATCTTGTTGAAGCTCAGCTGGTTCTTGAGTGTAGAGGAGATGCCATCCATCTTCGCTTGGACAGTCTCCAAGGTCTTGTCGTTAGCAGCCAGCTTCTTTTGAATCGCTTCGTTGGTCTTTGCTTGGCTTAAGACAAGATCCTTCAAGGAAGGTTGGTTAGGATTAAACGAATTTTAATTACCATTACCTTCGTGGTAGTAGGGGCGCGACTGGTTCCACCCCTGACCTCCTTGTGGACGAAACCCGTTGTTGTTATTCATTTACATGACTTCTTCCTCGGTTTCGGGGCAGTCGTTCCTCAAATGTCCGACGTTCCCACAGACCTCGCAAGTCATACGAGAGTCTAAGGCTTGAAGTACCTGAGTTGGAGCCTTTTCTTGGGGGCATTCATCAATCTTTTTGATGAGGAGGTCGAGCTTAGCAGCGATCATGTCCGTCTCCTTGATGGAGTGCATGCCCCGCTGGCGAGGTTGGAGACATTCATCATTCGAACCTTGGTTGGACACCATCTTCTCGATCAAAGTTTTGTCCCTGTCAACGGTTAGCAAGAAGAAAGCACCACCTGCAGCAACGTCAATATGATCACGGGCTGTTGGAGTCATCTCGTTGTAGAAGTTCTGCAGAATGAGCCAAGCGTTCGTCCCATGGTGAGGACACACTAGGATGTACTCCTAAAGCCGCTCCCAAGCTTCAGTCATTGACTCATTTGATGCCTGCTGAAAACTGGAAATCCTTCCCCGAAGAGCATTGGTTTTACCCAACGGGAAGAACTTCGCGAGGAATACCTTGGCGCACTCATCCCACATAATCACTGCACTTCTGTTGGTGTAGAACCACTATTTTGCCTTCCCCGGAAGAGAAAACTGAAACAGACGGAGTTGGATTGCATCCTTAGTGACTCCCTTGATGACAAAAGTGCTGCACAGTTCGAGGAACTATTGGAGATGTGCATTGGCATCCTCATTGGCCTTGCCACATAATGGGCTGGCCTGCACCATCGTAATGAGACTCGTCTTGACCTTGAAATTCTCAGCTTCAGCATTAACATTTGCCCCGATTTGGACATTGTCGGCCGAAGGAGCTGAGAAGTCACGGAGAGTCTCCTGAGCCATATTCTTGGAAGTTGATGGTGCGATATTGACTATTTCGCCTGTCGAGAGTGAAACCTGAGGAGGAACGACTCGAGGTCGAACTCTTCTCAAAAGTGACTCCGGATTCTGAGTGAAATTTTGCAGCAGATCGAAACCAGTCATACACTACCCTGTCTTCACACAAAAACAGAACACAAAGCCAAATTAGCCTATTTAGACAATTGAATACCATTTTAGAATTTCATCAACCACTTGATCCATTCTTTTAACCAGTGCCTTCCCCGGCAACGACGCCAAAAATGCTTGTTGACATTTTATAACGCAGTTACCAAGTATGGACATAGAGTCTATTCCCCGGCAACGGCGCCATAAATGTCGTGGGGTATTTCTTACGTTACAGAAGGATCCGCAAGCGGATGTAATACCGTTGTAGGATTTTACCCGTAAGTACGGGGTCGTATTTATATTTCCGCAGGGAAGGCGGCGTTTAATGGAGTAGAGCAAAGTAGGTTGATTTGTTCTAACATGGAAATTCACTTGAATAAATAGGGGTAAAATAATATATGGTAAAGAGGCAGTGTGGCGCACAAGTTACTCAAGTTCTATCTCTATGCAAAGCTTACATGAAGGGAGAAAGGAAAAAGAAAGCTAATCTAAGGACTTATGTACTCCTAACTAAGCATACAGTCCATACTAAGCACTCATATACATACACACGATTAGGAACGGGCTCTAGGCTCCCAGGCATCACCGGGAGACCGCACAGGATATGGCTAGGTGGCCACTAGATCTTCACGACTATTTTATGCACCTCCTACAGCTACTACACGAACGGGGAGGGTTACCCTGAACGGATAGGGCTGTCACCACCTTCCGCCTACCTCATCTAACCATGGTATAGAGCCGCATCCAGCAACACTAATTAGCCTAGATACCACGTCTACGCTAATAAGCGATACTCTAATGCTCCGCGCGGAGCCCCAACGTCAAAGGAGGTAAGTCGGTGGACCTCTGGTGGGTCGGACGACCTGGGCCTGGTTCAGCGTTGGTCCAGGCTACTCTGGGTGGCTTCCATGTGGGAATGTGGAAATGATATTATTCTAGATAAATATGCAAGTTATGTATGCTAGTCATCCCAATTTTCTGGTCAAATTGGCGCTCCGTAGCGAGCGTCAACAATGGCGATGGGCCTGGTTCGGCGGACCCAAACCTGACTCCAACAAGGTTCATCTTCGCCTGAGTGACTGGTAAGTGGGCCCTATGGTCCCTGGTGAGTGAATTGGCACATCCCTAAGTCGGTTGCATGCTCTGGTGGGTCCTTTGATCCGTGTGACTCCAAATGGTGCCATCTGATTGGTCGGAGTGGTGTTGTCTTGGATTGAGTGTGTTTGGGCTGTGATGTGGGTCCTGCAATCCAAGTGCTTGCTCATGATTGGTTGGTGTTTTGTGGCTTGGATCCTGGAGCTTGTTTTTCTGCATTTCTTATCCAATTTCCTACATTGCAAATCTCCAAGGGAAATATGGAAATGATATTATTCGGGGTAAATATGCAAGTAGAGTGTGTAAGTCATCCCCATTTTCGGGTCAAATTGACGCTCAAAATTGGTCCGTAGCGAGCGTCAATAGAGCTCTCTCCCTCTCTTGCCGTTTGTAACCCCTACTGCAAATCCTTGCAAGAACACGAGAGCCTTGAACTGGACGTAGGAACATTCGGCCCGAACCAGTATAATCCTTGTGTCTTTCCTTGCATTTCCATCCCGGCCTTGACGCGCAAACAATTTTACTAGCTGGTGATCTGACACATCGACTGTTGGCGCGCCAGGTAGGGGCCTTTGTGCATCACAAGCAACATCACTGGGTTGTGGATGGCCACCGACGTCGGAGATTGGGGCCCGGGAACGCTCGTGCGTTTCAGAACGCTCGACTTCATCATCACCAGCGATGGGGGCTGGAGCCGTTGCGGGTTCTTGTCCCTCCCCCACGCTTCAGTAGCCTCGAGGACATCATCGAGGCCCTTCGGGGCTTGCAGGTCCGCCGCGCGGATGGTCAAACCGCTGGGTGCGGCACACCCCGTGGATTCGACTCTGCAAGGATGGGGCGCCAGCTCCTCGTTTACCTAGGTCCTCGGCCGACCTAGGATGAGCTCCAAAATGTCGTCTTCGCCTTCGCCAATGTGATGGCGCAACTCGTTGGAGGGGAACACCTCCCCCCGAACACTCTGGCTGAGAGCTTGCCGGGTCCATTCCCCTTTGACTTGCGGAATACCGCGAGGCTCGCGTACGAGCGCATGCACATGCGACTCGAGGCATACCACATGGACAACAGGTTTGTGGGCATGACTGACTTCTCCTCCGAATCGATCTATGGGTTCCCCTACACCGAGTCCACTCTTGGCTCCAGCACCGGCTCTATTGGCACGAGCTTGGGCACCGTACTTGCGGCGGTCCGGCACGTGCTCGCACAGCCGAGGTCAACCGAAGGATCATCGAGGACGGGAGAGAACCCCCTATCTCTTCTCCCGAGCAAGCCAAAATGTGGCTGCAACGGCGGCCCTGCTCGACGGGCTCCCTGCTCCCGCGACCCCCGAGGAGCAGCGAGCCCGAGAAAAGATGCGCAAGCATCTTGAGCTCGTGGCACAACAACAGGCTGAGAGCTCCCTTTTCTGGTGGCGCGCGCCGCATGTGGGCCAACAGGCCCCTGCGGTCCCCGGGGTGAGGGAAGTCTCCGTTCACTTGGCCCTGCGATAGCAGGGACGTCGTGGCAATGCCCCGCAGCCCAATGCGGGACACGCCTCCCCTCTTCACCGAGGGGAGGGGACCGCGGTTACCCCGTTCTGGGAGCGAGTGGGCAAGGAGCCGATGCCCGTCACACCATCAACGCTCGACGACACGGGTACGAAGATGATGATGGTGCCTCGGTCACCCGGGGGTACCGTCTGCGTTGTGGCGGAGGCTACGACAGCGCCGAGGACTAGAGCCCGAGCCCCGACCCCCCTGGGCCAAGGGTATTCAGCTCCGCCATCCGCAACGCCCGCTGTCCCCTCGCGGTAGCGACCGCCGGGGAACATCATCAAATATGAGGGGGATACGAACCCCGGCTTATGGCCTGATGACTACTGATTTGCCTGCCTAGCCGGGGGAGCTAGTGATGATGACTTGATCATTCGCAACCTCCCGTTATACCTCGCCAACTCTGCTCGCACATGGCTCGAGCATCTCCCACCCAACCGAAACCACGGGTGGGAGGACTTGAGGGAGATCTTTGTGGGCAACTTCCAGGGCACGTACGAGCGCCCAGGGAACCCGTGGGACCTCAAGAACTGCCGGCAGAAGCCAGACGAGACCCTCCGCGAGTACATCCAGTGCTTCTCCAGGGAGTGCAACGCTGTCCCCAACGTCGCCGATGCCGACATCATTTCGGCATTCCTGTCAGGGACCACTTGTGAGTCCCTGGTTCACAAGCTGGGCTGTAAGATCCTACGCACCACCAAAGAGCTCCTTGACATCACCACCAACTACGCTTCGGGTGAAGAATTCGTCGGAGCGATCTTTGACCGGGCCCGGGGCTAGGCGAAGCGGGACGAGGCTGCCCGCGAGGGCGCCTCGAACCGCCCCAGGAAGAAGAAGAAAGGAAAGAAGGGTGGAGGGGGCAACTTGGTGGCCGCGGCCGAACGAAAGGCCGGCAAGGGGTCAGCAGGCGAGACCCCCGACCACTTCGAGAAGTTGCTCAAGAAGCCCTGCACCAACCACGCCTTCTTCGTTAAGCACCTCTTCAAGGACTACAGGCTGATGAAGAAGTGGTTGGCCGGTTCCTCCCAAAAGGGGGAGCAGAAGAAGAAGAAGGTCGAGGTGGCCAACGCAGACGCCGAGCAGAAGTAGGACGACTTCGTCAAGCCCGACGGTTGTCATTTAATCTTTGGTGGGCCGACTGCTTGCAAATCGAAATGCAAGAAAAAGGTCACGCGCCGAGAGGTGTTCGTGGCCCAGCCCGCGACACCCGCGCCGACCATCCGAACATCGTCCCCAGCCTCGGAGATGCCCGCTGGTCGTTGACCCGATCATCGGTACCAAGCGGCTCACCAGGGTCCTCATGGATGGAGGCAGCAACCTCAACATCTTGTACGCCGAGACCCTGGACGCGATAAGTATCGACCGTGCGCGCCTCCGAACCTCGGGGGCGCCATTGCACGGTGTTGTGCCAGGGAAGCAGGCTATCCCCCTCGGGCACATCGACCTGCCGGTCACGTTTGGGGATCCGACCAACTATCAGAAGGGGACCCTCACATTTGACGTGGTCGGGTTCAAGGGAGCCTACCACCCAATTTCAGGGCGGCCGTGCTACACGAAGTTCATGGCCATCCCCAACTACACCTACCTCAAGCTAAAAATGTCGGGCCCGCGTACGGTCATCACCGTCGGGTTGACCTTTTAGCGCGCATACTAGTGCGAGATAGAGAGCTCCGTGCTGGCCTCGGCGGTCATCGCTTCTGCAGAGCTTGCCGTCATCCGGGCCGAGACCCTCGACTCCAAGCGATCGGCTGGGTCCTTTGAGCCAGCAGAGGGAGTCAAGGAGGTCCTCATCGATCCTCAGGCCTCGGCGGAAAAGAAGGTGAGGGTCGGCACGACGCTGACCCCAAATAGGAAAGCGCACTCATCAATTTCCTCCACGCGAACAAGGACGTCTTCGCATGGAAGCTGTCGAATATGCCAGGATACCGAGGGAGGTCGCCAAGCACGTCCTCAACATCAGGCCGGGCTCCCACCCGGTCAAGCAATGCCTACGACGTTCCAATGAAGAAAAGCGCAGGGCCATTGGTGAGGAAATCACGAGGCTCCTAGTAGACGGCTTCATCAAGGAAGTGTGTCACCCCGACTGGTTAGCGAATCCCGTTCTTGTATGAAAGAAAAGCGGGAAATGGAGAATGTGTGTTGACTATACGAGTCTCAACAAGGCGTTCCCAAAGGACATGTTTCCTTTACCACGCATCAACCAAGTAGTTGACTCCACTTCGGGGTGCGAAACCCTGTGCTTCCTCGACGCATACTCTGGTTATCACCAGATCGTGATGAAGGAGTCCGACCAGCTCATGACTTCATTCATCAACCCATTCGGATCCTACTGCTACATTTCAATGCCGTTTGGCTTGAAAAACACGGGCACACTGTACCAGCATTGCATGCTTAAGTGCTTCGGGATCTCATCGGGTGAACCGTTGAGGCCTACGTTGATGACATCATAGTCAAATCCATGAAGGCCGACCACCTCGTAGCCGACCTGGAGGAGACTTTCGCACGGCTTCGAGCCAACAGGGTCTAGATCAACCTCGAGAAGTGCATTTTTGAAGTCCCGCGTGGCATGCCCAAAGGTTTCATCGTGTCCCAACGGGGGATCCTAGCCAACCCCAAAAAGATCAACGCCATCGTGAAGATGGGGCCAATCCAGAACATCAAGGGGGTTCAGCGAGTCACCGGATGTCTTGCTGCCCTGAGCCGTTTCATCTCCCACCTCGGGGAACGGGGGCTCCCTCTGTACCAACTCTTGAGGAAAAGTGAACGATTCACTTGGACTGCCGAGGCCCAGGAAGCTGTCGATGGGCTCAAAGCACTCATAACCAAGGCCCCCGTGCTGGTCCCCCCGGCCGACGGAGAACCTCTCCTCCTCTACATCGTTGCCACAACCCAGGTGGTCTGTGCCACTCTAGTCGTGGAAAGGGAGGAGGAGGGGCACGCACTCAAAGTGCAGCGCCCGGTGTACTTTGTCCGCGAGATCTTGGCTGACGCCAAGACGCGCTACCTCCAAATCCAGAAGATGTTGTACGCCGTGCTAATCGCCAAACGAAAGCTGCAACACTACATCGAGTCATCCAGTGATGGTGGTCACGTTCTCCCCCCTTGGCGAGGTTGTGCGCTACCTGGATGCCACCGGCAGGATCGCCAAGTGGGCACTCGAGCTAATGGGTCAAGGGATCTCCTACACCCCACGCACCGCCATCGAGTCCCAGGCGCTCGCTGACTTCGTGGCGGAGTGGACAGAGATGCAGCTACCATCGGCCCATATCGACGAGGAATACTGCATGATGTACTTCGACGTCTTGCTGGTGAAGAGGGGGCCAGCCTTGGCCTTATCTTCGTGTCACCCCTCGGCGTCCGCATGAAGTACGTAATCCGCGTCCACTTCCCCGTATCCAACAAAGTAGCGGAGTTCGGAGCCTTAATCGATGGCCTGCGCATTGTCGTTGAGTTGGGCATTGGACGTTTGGAGATCTGGGGGGATTCACACCTTGTCGTCGACCAAGTGATGAAGGAGTCAAGCTGCCTCAGCCCCAAGAAGGCCGCACACTGCTAGACAGTACGCGAGCTTGAAGACAAGTTCGATATCCTCGAACTTTACCACATCCCCAAACGACTGAACGAGGCTGCAGATACTTTGGCCAAGATGGCGTCGATGCGGGACTCGCTGCCGACGGGCATTTTCACCAGCGATTAGTACAAACCGTCGATCCGGCAAGTCGAGACAAATCAGACAGAAGCTGGCGCGGCGGCGGCGACCTCGGGGGCTCGACAACCTACCGCCACCGGGACCGACCCCAAGGCAACGACGACGGATCCGGGGGCTCAACGGCCGACCCTCGAATGGTCCGACCTCGAAGAAACGATGACGGGCTCGGGGGCTCAACCGCCGACCCGTAACCCATCCGACCCGGAGGTGATGGAAGTCGAGAAGGGGCCGATGATCGGGCCCGACCCGCCAATGATTGGAGAAAGCCCTTTATCGACTGCCTCTCAAGCGAAATTCTCCCCGCCGACAAGACTGAAGTCCGTCGACTCGCCCGACGCGCCAAGTCTTTCATTCTCATCGACGGGGAGTTGTAAAGACGAAGCCCAACGAGGATCCTGCAGCGATGCATCCCGATCGAGCAAGGGAGGCAGCTGTTGATCGACATCCACGGCAGAGTTTGCGGGCACCATGCTGCGCCAAGGATCTTGGTCAGGAACGCCTTCTAGCAAGGTTTTTACTGGCCCACGGTAGTGGCCGACGCCGAGCAAATCGTACGTACCTGCGAAGGGTGCCAGTACTATGCTCAGTAGACCCACTTTCCAGCCCAGGGTACTCCAAACAATCCGCATTATGTGGCCTTTCGCGGTTTGGGGGTTGGACATGGTTGGCCCTCTCAAGAAAGCACCCGGGGGCTACACCCACCTGCTCGTGGATCAAAGCTCGCCCGATCGCCACGATAAAATTGACTCAAGTAGTGGTGTTCTTCTTGGACATCATCCACCGTTTTGGGGTCCCGAACTCCATCATCAGGAATAAGGGCACATAGTTCATAAGGAGTTCCTCGAGTTTTGCAACGATTACCACATCTGTGTCAATTGGGCCGCCGTGGCGCAGCCCCACACGAATGGGAAGATCGAGTGCGCGAACGGCATGGTCCTGCAAGGGATAAAGCCCAGGATCTAAAACTGGCTCAAGAAATTCGCGGGGCGCTGGGCCGCCGAGCTCCCGGCCGTTCTATGGAATCTAAGGACGACCCACAGTCGCGCGACGTGCTTTACCCCGATCTTCATCGTGTACGGCTCCGAGGCAGTCCTCCCAACGGACCTCGACTATGGCGCACCAAAGATAAAGGCCTACAAGGAGCAAGGAGCGGAGGCTGCCCTCGAGGACGCGCTGGACCAGCTAGACAAAGCACACGACGACGCCCTCCTACGGTCGGCCAAGTACCAGCATGCGCTACGGATGTATCACCACCGCCGCACGCGAGGGCAAGCCTTCAACGTCGATGACTTGGTACTGCGCCGCGTGCAGAGCAACAAGGACCGTCACAAGCTCTCCCCTCCATGGGAGTAACCCCTTTGATTCTCGACTCTCAAAATAGAGTAACTCCTGACCCCAGCCTCTGCCGGGGGTCGGGCCTTACTCGGGGGCTACAAAGGCTATACCCTCGGGCTTTTTTGAAACAAAAAACTCTAGCAAAATCCCTCTTTCTATCGTGGTCGGGTTGCGCGAGCCAAAGCGTGAACAAGGACGGCCTCGGCGTTGCGGGTCGGACTGCAAGTAGCCGACACCCAAACGGCAACAACACTCGCTCACCTGCATGCTCGGATCGTTTTCTTGCGTCATGCCTAGCACTCGCCATCTCAAGCAATAGAAAAGGGCAAGCTACGCTTTTCCCAACTCATAACAAGTTGGCAATAAACCAAAAGAAATCGAGTTCAGATTATTACAACTTCCAGGAAGTTCAAGCACCGATTAAAATGAAACACTGAATAAAAGTTCAGTTCTTGAGGGCGACCTCGTCCTCCATCTTTTCAGCAAGCGCGCGGGCAAGCGGGGCGACTTCATCCTCCATCTGATCTAGCTCGGCATCCTTGTAGCCAGGCACAAATCCTTGGCTCAGCTCCTGCAGATTGATCTTGTCGTAGTGGGAATGAGCGATGGCGAACGATCGGCGGACGCCGAGGTGTAGCACCCACTTTGCCGCATCCTAAGCAGCTTCCGTTGCTTGAAGCAGCTGGGGGATGAGCTGACTTGTCTCCTCACCAATGGACACGCCGAGGTCCCTCAGTGCCAGCTGCACAGACAGCTAGAGATTGTTGAGTTGAAGGGCCTGCTGCTCAAGGACTCCTTTCATTGCGCCTAGATGCGTCTCTAGGCATTGTGATTTGGTGGCCTCCTCCTTGAGCTTGGCACCGACGGCTGCAAAACAACGACAACAAACACATTGGTCACAACAAGAAAAACTAGCCACTGAAGGCCTAACAAAGGCTCGGAGAAGGGAAGAAACGCACCTTCCGCCTCATCCTACAGCGTGCTCACGGTGGCATTCAGGTCACGACGGCCGCGCGGCCGTTGGCGACCTCCTAGGTCAGAGTGGCAACCTCCGCTTCGGCCTTCTCCTTCAAGTCCTTGGCAGTGGCAAGCTTTTCGCGAAGAGTGGCCGTCTGCTACTGAGCGCCTGTGGAAAGGAAGGGTTAGCAGCGCCTTAGCCCGATAGCAAGCGAACAGAGGCGGCTCGAGTCCTCACCCTGGAGACCTTCCTACGCAACTCGCGCCCGCTCGATCGCTTCCTCCGATGACTTCATCCCGCTCTTTCTAGAGCTGTTCGAGCTCGGCGGTGTCCGACGCTACACGAGACTTGACTGTTTCCAGCTCACGGCGGGCGGCTGCAAGCTCCTCGCCAGCACCTCCCGCTGACGCACCTCTTCAACACGGTGGGTCTGGTATCGGAGTATCAGAGACTGCAGAAAGCAGAGCAGGGATGAAACCTCCCACAAACAAATCCAAAAGACGAAGCTATAGAGATCGGGCACACTTACCTCAGATGACGGGACGATGATGTCGTGCAGGGCTTCCAACACCGAGGACACCGCGTTGTGGAGTTTCCCCCACTATTGGCGTTTCATAGCGTCATCACCAAGTACGGACATGGAATCCATTACGCGGCAACGGCGCCAGAAATGTCATGGGATATTTCTTATGTTACAGAAGGATCCGCAAGCGCACAGAATACCATTGTAGCATTTTACCCGTGAGTACGGGGTTGTATTTATATTTCCGCAGGGAAAGTGGCGGTTATTGGAATAAAATAGTGTGTTGATTAGTTCTAGCATGGATATTCTATTGAATAAATAGGGGTAAGATAATATATGGTAAAGAGGTAGTGTGACACATAAGTTACTCAAGTTCTACTCTATGCAAAGCTTAAAGGAACCTTACAAGAAGGGAGAAACGAGAAAGAAAGCTAATCTAAGGACTTATGTACTCCTAGCTAAGCATACAGTCTATACTAAGCACTCACATACATACACATGATTAGGAACGGGCTCTAGGCTCCCAGGCATCACCGGGAAATGGCACCTCCTACAGCTACTACACGAATGGGAGGATTACGCTGGATGGACAGGGCTGCCACCACCTGCCGCCTACCTCATCTAACCATGGTATAGAGCCGCATCCAGCAACACTGATTAGTCCAGACACCACATCTACACTAATAAGCGATACTTTAATGCACCGCGCGGAGCCCCCACCCTTCGGATGGACAAACATCACACTAGAGCAAACATGCGAATACTGGAACGATGCCATAGCCTAGATGTCTTACCACATCTAATCATGCAAGATATAAGTTCTAGATATAAACTAAGCGTAGCATACAAGTCTGAATACACAAAACATATACTATACGAGTACACTAAACTAGAAGATAACTCTATTAAGGAATTCCGAATATTACAAAGGAGAGGAAGAGTAAAACCTATACCGAACAGTCCTAGGCAAAACTCGGGAACCGAAGAAGAGCTACTTCACCTAAACTCCACTATCCTAAAGACTAAGCAAGAGAGGAACTTGAGAGAGGCTTCAACTTGTGGTGTGTCTCATTTAGTAGCACCCTCGTCATATTTTTAGAGGTGAGTGAGCGGGGTGTGCACCAGCTTCTCGGTGCCCCTTCACCCCCTAGCACCCTGAACCGACATAAAGGACCAATGGGAGAGCTTCACGTGAAAGAGGAAGGTCAGTGGGGCAGGGCCTGGTTCGGCCGAACCAAGTTAGGCGCCCACCGCCTCCAGCTTCTTCTGTGGTGCTGACACATGGGCCTTGGTCACTCCTGTGGGTGAGTCGAGTCTATCCTAAGTCGGTTGTGCTTGTTTGTGGCCCCTCTGATCCATGGGAAGCTGAACGACGTGCTCTGATCGGTCGACGCCATTTGCCTTCGATTGAAGTGCTTGTTTACACTTGATTTCTGCTCAATTTCCCTGCATTGCAAATTCTCCAAGGGGAATGTGGAAACGATATTATTCTAGATAAATATGCAAGTTAAATATGCTAGTCATCCCAATTTTCTGATCAAATTGACGCTCAAAATTGGTCCGTAGCGAGGGTCAACAAGAATCCCCAAGCTGTCCTTTGCTCGTCCCTAGCAAAACAGGACAAATCAGGATGTTGATCAGAAATTTGTTAGACTCATTACCTGATGTCACGTCAAGTCTGAGGCATAGACGATCACCTTGAGAATGAGTAATGTTGCCATGAGTACCTGGCCCTTGTTACCTTCATCATCTACGGGGCTTATGAGCTTCTCCTCGTCTTGAGCTGTTGAGAGTTAGAACAGTCGATAGAGCAGTACTTACCTTCCCTTTGTTCAACAATCCATCCAGAGGTTTTCTTTTTGGAAATATTAAAACAAGACTAATTTCCTCGAATGATTCACTCTAGTCGCTCAATGGTGTATGAATCCTTACCAAGGCACTTCTCCTTTCTCATAACGAAAGCTTTTGTGGAGCTCAAGGTACAGACTGGATGAAGCATACCTGCATTTCATATATTGCCAAGACAAAGAGTGGATCCATGGAGAAAACAAGTCATATCCCCTTATCAAGAGGTGCATGTGTGTGGATGGATGAGAGGTATGTTTACTCCTTTTTGGTTTGTGATCTCTCTCGTCTTTATTTTATATTTTTTTTGTATTTTCCTTTAGACATGGCTATCCCCTTTTATTCTTTCTTTTCTCTTTTTTTTGGGTCATGCTTCTTGGGCATGCCATCTTTTCACTTTTTCTTTTTCACTCTTTTTTTTATCGGGATGACCAAGCCTAATTTCTTTTCCTGGGATAACACGAGGAGAGATCACAAACTTCATGGAGCATTTATTTGGTGGATGGATGGATTTGCTAATTCCCAGTGTAGGAATGTCGCAATGGGTGTAACGTGTGCGTGATCCTGATCAAGAGGATATGAAAAACATCTCACTAGGGTCACAACAATTTGACAAAGCTCAATGAAATAGCAAGCAGCATATCTATAGGGTTTTTCAATATAAATGACATATGGCTTTGGTAGGACAAGGAACATCATTGAGGAACTTGTCTTTCCCTTTTTAATTTTTTGAAAACAAAATACTCCAGACATCATGCTTCACTAAGGACAAGATTACAAATCTCCATCTTCCATATCTAAACTCACAACAACCTGGACTTGGATAAAGCATGTGCAACCCACGAGATGTTCGGGTTCATGTCACAATGGTTTAAACAGTTAGCAAAAACATACTTAGGAAACATCATGCTTTAGAACTTAAGCAAGACAGACAAGCAAGAGCATAACAACTATTCATCCTTTCAACTTAGGAAGACTGAACATTCTTAGCAAGCATATGGATTAGGGAAATTTAAAGCAGGAAATATTTGTTTGGTTTTTTTAGAGTTTTTATATTTTTATTGAAAGTAGTAACGGATATAGTTCACTTCATGGAAGGACTCCCCCCAAGCTAGCTCTTGGTTTAAGGTCCAATGAGCAGGACCCTCTCCATACCTGTTTAACTAGAGGTTGAATCGTCCATACCTGGAGAGCATGTCGAGGACGATGATGTCTTCTTTTTTCTCCACACCTCCTTAGTTTTCTTCGTTGTTGTTGGTGGTGGTGTGGGAGGCAGATCTTCCGATGGGGGCCATGGTTCTGCCCACAACTCATTCCCTTCATGGTCTTGATAAATCAGGTACATGTTTTCTTCATTGGTTTGAAACCTGAATGTCATCTTCTTGCCCATCATTCGGAGATGAATCTTTCCTGTTCCGACATTTATCCGGTCCTTGGTGTCTCTTAGGAATGGCCGCCCAAGAATGAGCGATATTCCCAGGTCTCCTTCCATGTCGAGGACTACGAAGTTCGTGTGGATGAACGAGTCCTTGACTTGTACTAAGAGGTTTTCCACGATTCCCTCAGGGTACCGGATTGTCGAATCTGCAAGCAGCACACACATACAGGTCGGGGACAATGCAGGACATCCAAGATTTTCGAATGTTACCTTGGACATGATGTTAACATTTGCTCCAAGGTTGCAAAGAGCTTGCTCAAAGTGACAGTCGTAGATGGAACAACTGATCACCGGGTATCCTGGACCTTCTATTCTTGGTGCTATTAGTTCACCTCACCGCACCCTGCATGGGCGTGCAAGGTTCCCTACATAGTTAGCAGTAGAAATGCCCTGCGCTGGCTTACCCCAACATGTGCTGATGGCGTTTACGCTTTCCAGGGGAGCCTCGGGTTGCCCCGGGATCTTCCCCGTTTCTGCAGAAGGAACAACAGCGGCCAGCTGAGCGAGTTCGGTTTCAAACATCTTGTTGAAACTTAGTTGGTTCTTGAGTGTTGAGGAGATTCCATCCATCTTCGCTTGGATAGTCTCCAAGGTCTTGTCGTTAGTGGCAAGCTTCTTTTGAATTGCTTCGTTGGTCTTTGCTTGGCTTAAGACAAGATCCCTCAAGGAAGGTTGGTTAGGATTAAACGAATTTGAATTACCATTACCTCCTTGGTAGTAAGGGCACGACTGGTTCCACCCCTGACCTCCTTTTGGACGAAACCCATTGTGTGTTGTTCATATACATGACATCTTCCTGGGTCTCGGGACAATAGTTTCCCGAATGTCCGACATTCCCACAGATCTCGCAAGTCATACGAGAGTCTAAGGCTTGAAGTACTTGAGTTGGAGCATTTTCTTGGGGGCGTTCATCAATCTTCTTGATGAGGAGGTCGAGCTTAGCGGCGATCATGTCCGTCTCCTTGACGGAGTCCATGCCCCATTGGCGAGGTTGGAGACATTCGACGTTCCACCCTTGGTTGGACACCATCTTCTCGATCAAGGCTTTGGCCCTGTCAATGGTCAGCGAGAAGAAAGCACCACTGCAGCAGCGTCGATATGATCATGGGTTGTTGGAGTCAGCCCGTTGTAGATGTTGTGCAAAATGAGCCAAGCGTCCATCCTGTGGTGAGGGCACGCTAGGATGTACTCCTGAAGCCGCTCCCAAGTTTCAGTTATTGACTCATTTGACGCCTGCTGAAAACTGGAAATCCTTCCCCGAAGAGCGTTGGTTTTACCCAACGGGAAGAACTTCGCGAGGAATACCTTGGCGCACTCATCCCAAGTATTTACTGCACTTCTGTTGGTGTAGAACCACTGTTTCGCCTTCCTAGAAGAGAAAATGGAAACAGACGAAGTCTGATTGCATCCTTTGTGACACCCTGGACGACAAAAGTGCTGCACAGTTCCAGGAACTGTTGGAGATGTGCATTGGCATCCTCATTGGCCTTGCCACAGAATGGGTTGGCCTGCACCATCGTGATTAGACCCATCATGATCTCGAAATTTTCAGCTTCAGCATTAACATTTGGCCCGATTGGGCATTGTCAGCAAAAGGAGCTGAGTAATCACAGAGAGTCTTCTGAGCCATAATCTTGGAAGTCGATGGTGGGATATTGACTGTTTCGCCTACCAAGAGAGTAATCTGAGGAACGACTCGAGGTCGAACTCTTCTCAAAAGTGACTCCGGATTCTGAGTGAAATTTTGCGGCAGATCGAAACCAGTCATACACTACCCTATCTTCACACAAAAAGAGAGAAGACAAAGCCAAGTTAGCCTGTTTAGACAATTGAACACCATTTTAGAATTTCATCAACACCTTGATCTATTCTTTTAACCAGTGCCTTCCCCAGCAACGGCGCCAAAAATTCTTCCCGCACGGATCCCGCGTCCCCGCCACCTCATCCCGCATTGTAGCGAAGACTTTCGAGGGGGCGGGCGGGGCAGAGTCCACGGCCACACCCCCGCAAGGGGAGCCGTGCGTCCCACCCCGCGTGTCATTATCGACGGGGGCTTCTGGCTCTAGGTCCACCACCAGAACGGGCGCGGTTTCATTCATCTGCGGCTCAGCGCTGCTGGGCTCTCACGGAGGCACCCCTAGCTTCGCCAAGACCTTCCTCGGGGCAAGCGACAAGGCGCTGGATCCGCTGGCAGCGCTGTGGCGAAAACGCACCAACGATGAGAAAACGAAGTTGTGAACCGCCTGCTTACCGAGATGTTGTCGGCTTCACAAGCTTCGGGATTCGGTTGTCTGACCCCGACCCCGACGCCTCCACCCGACACTTCATGGGGGGGCTCCGACCGCGCTCGAAGCCCCAGCCCCTCCCTCCTACAGAGCAAAGGGCTGGGGATCGGGCATCGCTGCGCCCGACGAGGACGGGAGGGCAGCCAGGCCCTCGTCGTTTGACATGAGGCTAGCCCACGAATCGTCGTCATCATCGTCGTCGTCGTCCTTGGTGTCGTCCTCGCTAGGCACGTCCTCTCTGGCCCTCCGGCGCCGCTCGCGGTCCCGCTTCGCGTACTCCCGCTCTTGCTTCTTCCGCGCCTTGTCGTCCTTCTTCTTCTGGTACCTCTCGGCAGTGAGACGGTTCGCCTCCCGCTTGATGGCGTCCTCAAACGCCGGTGCCACGGAGGCACGAAAGGGGTGCATGCGCTGCGAGGGGCACGAGGTGGCAGGGTCATGGACAAGGGCCGAGCAGAGAGAGGGGCGGCGGGAAGGCGGGTGAGGGAGATGCGAAGTCACCAGCTTGACGTAGCTATCCTCCGGGCGCATCACTAGGTGGCCCAGGATGGGGTAATCGACCGTGTCGCCGTCAATCACCTCAAGGATGCGTCAACAGATCTTGAAGACGCGGAGCTCTCCGGATGCGAGCGTGATCCCCTCCTATGGGAGGTCCTCCCTCATCTCATACATGGGGACACGACGCACCATCAGGGGCGCGATCCTCCTCGCGTGGTAGGCGCTGATGACCCCGATGCCGGTCAACCCGCTCCCCTTGAGGACCCTGATGGCTTCTACCAGGTAGGTGAGCCGTGCCTTGTCTTTCTTCCCCAGCCCCCACTTCCACTCCGGAGTCCCTTCCACCGCGGGCTCATCAATGAAGGTGGGAAGCGGGGAGTCGGGGGAGTTCTTGAGATAGAACCAGGTGGGGTGCCACCCCCTATTGCTTTTCGTGAGGGCGAGGTCCATGTACTCGTGCACGCAGTCCTCGCTAAGATGGATGGAGGCGCACCCGACCGGCGGCACCCTCAGCACGCCCAACACCTTCACCTTCTACGGCGAATGGCAAAGGAGTACGTCCAGAGATCGAAATGGGGTTCAATCCCAAGCACCCCTCGCACAACGTGATGAAGGCCGCGATGTGCTGGATCCTATTGGGGTTCAGATGTTGCAGCTTGTGCTTGTAGTGGTGGAGCAGGCCCCGGAAGAATCAATGAGCGGGCAAGGCAAGGCCGCACTCATGGAAGTGGGTGAACAAGATGACGTACCCGGCCGGCAGGACCGGCTCACACTCATCGCTGAGGAGCTCCCACTCTCTCGCCGCCGTGCGAGGGCAGAGCAGCCCTTTGGCGACGAGCCCCTCCATATGCACCTGAGACACGTTTGAGCGCTGCAACATCACCATGGCTGAGCGGGCTGGAAGGAGGAAAGCACAAGGGTTCGGGGGCTCGACGGCGGCGGCAGCGGCAGAGGAAGAGGTGGGAAAAGTTGTTCCCTTTCTTTTTCTCTGCCTCACACTAATGGCCCAGAAAGATCGAGCGCCGTCCCTCTGCCCTGATTGATAAAGAAGCAGAAGGGGGTCGCCTCGAATCCCACAACCGCTGTCATGATGGTGGCCGCCCACGACTAATCGTCGCGTCCCATCCGAGCCAGCGCCCATCCCGCTACAGGCACGGCCCGTTGGGAACGGCGCCCGCTGCTTGAAGGATGAAACTGCCCTTGAGGTAAGTCTAGGACACGGACCGAAAACACCCCGACGACCCATTACCATTCCTGGGTTCTAAGGCTGGCCCACTAGAGGGTTCGCGGCCGCCCAGGATACCTGTGAGCAAGGGATGGGGATAGATGGGCCCCCAACAGCCAATACCCAGGTGCACCCGCATGGCAATCCTGACCTATGCCCGGTTTGCGTTTTCCCCCGAGGGAAGGCATCACGCCACCAGGGTCGGTTGAACGGCCCCGATAACCTAAGCAGATTGGCCGTCAGGAGAAATGGTGTCGGTTACTAGCTGACTCGTTTATGCCTCCTAATGAACGGAAGCCGGGGCCTGACTCGGATCCACCCGTTATTAGCTCATCGGGCCCCGCGTTTTTGACCAACAAGGAAAAATGTGGCATAGTCCAACTCTCTCATCCCAAGGGATGGGAACACGTGGAGAAAAATGAACCAAAGACGAGCCAACCCTCGATCCGCGTCACTAAGCGGATGGGGTCATCAAGGGCGGACTCGCATAGAAGCCAACGCGGGGCTACATCAACGTCGGGGTCGGCGCTGCCCGACTCTTGCGCGCCAATGAAGTAAGGGCTCGGGGGCTCGGCTGCCCTGCACGCTCGTGTACGAAAGTGATGAAACCGAAGGAGGATCGTTATCACTTCTGTAAAAATAACAAAATACACTCGGCCCAAGGCTGCTTTTTAGTACAAAAACCTCGTTACCGCCGCAAGGGTGCTAACATCGGGATCCCTAGGGGCTGTAGTTTCAGGCACAAGAAGAAGCACATGCGCACTCGCCTTGCAAGCTTTCTTCTTGCACCTCGCAAGAGTTCTTCTTGCACCACCGCTCCTGAGGACGTCGTGGTAGGGTTTGAGGTGGAATGACCCGCTCGACACCACCGTCGCCTGAGCTTTAATCCCGAGGGAGGGAGCATCAATGAACCCTCCCCCAGCAACTGCTGTCTAGGTCGAGAGCGACCCCCGAAATAGGGTGCTACCGCGGGAGGACGCACGAACGTCCCCACGACCCGAATGTCGAGGTGGCCACGGTACACGCCCGCCCGCTGTCGAAGCACTGGCACATCCGCCGCGGGGACATGGCGCTCAGGCTGCTACGGTGTGTGACCGCCGGGGGCCAGCTCCCGGTAGCAAGAGCCTCGCGGCGAGCCGTGTCCACTCCATTGAGAGTGGACGGCGAACACCATGGTGACCGCGCGGTACCAGGTGACCCCGGGAGGTGACCTGTCGCCTCCCGCAGATCATCCCCTGCCACTCGCAAGCATTCTTCTAGCAGCAGAGGATGGAAGGATGGCGGGTCCGCTCAGGAGGACGCACACAGGCCAGAAATGGCACAATTATGAGGAACTAGGCTTTACTGCAGCTAAGCTGAAACAGGCTTGGACGACGCTCCCGCAAGCCCCCTCTTTATAGCCGCGGAGGGGGAAACGGCGAACCCTCACGGGACAAACAGGAAGGCCGAGATACAGAAGACGTCGGGTCCCACCTCTGTCCGATTCGGTCCCTAACAGGGCAGAGGGCGGATTGACCCATTGCAGTCACCATCAACAAGTCCTATCGAACAGAAAGGGCGCAACAGAGCAACCAGCGGGCAAAGGAGAGAAGCCTAGCTAGGCGTGCGCTGAACCCTAGCAGCGAAACCTTGAGTCACTTAGAGGCTCGGGGGCTACACCCACTGGGTGCGCGCACCCACTAGCGCCTGGCGGGACTCCAACCTGTCAGGTAAAAAACAGAGCCTAACAACACGACCGCACGCAGGACCCTCTGAGTGAATCCCTAATTTCGCTCAGAGGCTCGGGGGCTACACCCAGTGGGTGCGCTCGCGCACACCCACTAAAGGCAGAAGAGACAGAAGCATGCAACACGGACAACAGCCGACCTCCCGTCTCCAGCCGAGCAAAACCCCCCACGCGGTTCCCGTCGCAACCGCGAGGGGGTCAGAGGCTACTGATGGGGGCAAAAGTAATAGGTGCCCCCAAAGATAGGAATTAGGCCAGTAAAATCTCCGGACCCACCACGAGTGAATAGGCTAGCGGCCCACGACCGGCCCACTAGCAGCGCTCTCCACAAGGGAGGATCTGCTCCGTCTGACTCCCGATGGAAGGCTCCGCTTCGTCTGACCCCAGGGCGTCTCACCTGAGCCCCGACGGAAGGCTCCACATCGCCCGACCCCCGGGGGAAGGCTCTACCTCGCCCGACCCTTGACTGAAGGACCGCCTCGCCCGACCACCGAGGGCTCTACGCCTCGCCCGACCCCCGTGAGGGGGCGCGGGGAGGCTGACTCCTGGTGGTGAGGGACCCACGCCATGGCAGGATGGCAGGCCGACCCCGGAGAAGCCGGATCCAAGCAGGAGGAAACTGAAGCGGCTGAATCATGACGAAGGGCGTTGTTGCCACGACCTGAGGCATGCTCCGAAGTACGACGAAGTGACGGATCGAGTCAGGGGAGGCACCTCCGAACCACTCCTCCCGAAGACCGGACTAGGGGGTATGGCGACCGACAGGACGAAGAGCGTGACCCGGCACACGCCGCTTACAAGAGCCGACGTCATCCCAAACAGGGGACTCTACGTCATGTCATACCGTACATAGTGCCAGGGATGGGGAACAGATCCCCCCGTCAGCGTCGGGGGGCCCACGAAGACCGCGGGATAGAAGTCAAGGGCAGTCGACCCCTCTCTCTCTCTCTTAACCGACCCCTTCTCTCTTGAACTATAAAAGAGGGGAGGGGAGCCCGGTCAGGGCAAGAAAAATCGACCCACACACAGTCACGCACCTCATTCGAACCAGAGACTTGGGAGCCCTCTCCCTCTCTCGCCCATTTGTAACCCCTACTGCAAACCAGTGTAAGAACACGTGAGCCTCGAACTGGACGTAGGGACATTTGGCCCGAACCAGTATAATCCTTGTGTCTTTCCTTGCATTTCCATCCGGACCTTGACGCGCAAACAAATTTACTAGCCGGTGATCCGACACACCGACAAGCTCTTTGCCGAGTGCCCGATGGAATGCACTCGGCAAAGCCGTGGACACTCGGCAAAAAGTGGGTTTCCGGTAGTGTTGGTGATAGTGGAAGGCAATCTCAGTCCCATGAAGAGCACAATTCTAATTTCTTTAGATAGGTTAGTATTATTAGCAAATAACTGTATTAACCTTTGTAATTGTCTTAATCCCATTAATTTAGGCATAGAAGTTGTCCAATTTTCATAGAATTAGTTACAATATGCAGATAATTATTTTTTAAAAAAATATATTTAAATGGATAGGCCAGGTAGTTATTACTAGGATTGTACTCTTTTATGAGATTTTTTAAAATCTCATAATTCACTCTTTATGGGATCAAGGAGTAGCTTTGAAGCTCCAATAGAGCTTTGTGGCTCTCCTCCTTTCTCCATCACCATCTCAATGGTTGGCGGTAATAAGTCAGTACTAAGAGCATGTTTGGATCCACCCAACTAAAATTTAGCTAGCTAAAATTTAAAAATCAAACTCTAGCATGCTAAAAGTTCTCCCAGCTAAACTTTAGTTGGGATGTTTGGATCCTTCAGCTAATAGACCCAGCTAAAATTTAGCTGGCTTTAGCTGTGTTGAAACAGCTAAACTCAACTAATTTGGCCAGCTAAAGTTTTGTTGGTGGATCCAAACAGACCTTTAGATCCTATTTGGATGGGCTAAAATTAAATTTTAATTAGAATTAAATATGAGCTTGCTAAAATTTAGCCATATGTTGTTTGGATAAAGGAATAATAAATTGCTAGTAGATTGCAGGAAATTTATAAGTCCAAACTAGTCACCCTCAATCCACTAATGTGCTAACAACTACTAGTAGGGAAGTTTGCTAAAAAGCAACCCACATTTTAGCAACATGTTTGGTCTTGGCATGCATACCAAGTTGCAACGGGTCTTGGCAAACATTGATCGCGCGATCCCTGGCGACAATGACACGCTAGCTTTACCCTCTTCCTCCGCCCGCCGCACATCGGACGCAGCATGCATGAATGCGATGGTGTGCTCGCTCGGCTTGCCTTGCGCCGCTCTGGTCCTCGGACGTCGTCCCTTCACTACCGAGGAAGCCCACGGCGGCTCACCGGGCCAGTTTTCGGCGGGCTGGCCGCCGAATCGGCAGGTCGTGTGCGTGTCCCGACGGCCTCGGCGCAGCGGAGGACCTGCAGGGCCCCCGCCGGCCGGGCCGCCCGCTCTCCCGTTCGAGTCGCGCCCTCGCCGTCGCGCTCTCCTTCCGTTCCGCCAGCACGTGAACCGGCGAGCGAACGGGGCAGGCCGGGCTGGCCCCACGCCCCGCCATGCCGCGACGCGGGCGTGCACGGAAGCGGAGCAGCAGCTGTGACGCGGCAGAATGCTGAGGGGCCCCGGCCTGAGGAGCCCTTCTTCTTCTTCCAGGCACGGCTCCTGCCTGGGGCGACGGGATGCATGGACCGTGCTCGCGTACGTTGTACTACGAGTGCGTAGCACGCACAAGCACTCAAGCAGAAGCCCAGGCTGTGCTGTGTGCGTCACAGGCTGCTGCTGCTCCCCCATCGTGGCGCCATGCATCACGCACGCTATCTACCCCTGCGCGCTTCCTGATGCGTGACGACGACGACTGCAGAAAGGTGTAGGCTGCACGCCTGCGGCAACGGCGGTGTCGTCCGTCCAGGTCCAGCACATACCATCCCCGTGCCGTCAGATTCTTTTTTTTTTAGGGGTCAATGCCGTCAGTTAGGATTCACCACCGGGCCTGGTGCGTCTATTGTCTGCATGACACCAAGAAGCGAGAATTAACCAACCTGCCGCGAGGTAGGTAGCCGTGGTCCGTAACATTTTCCAACCTGTTAACACAGGAGATAAACATCTTACGTTTTTTTAAAAAAAAGTTACGGAAGATAAACATGCATGACGCATACGCCACCCCCGGCATTTGGAGATGACGGAAAGGAGGAGGGTGAGGGCAAAATGATCCATTTTATTTGTTGCGGCATCGTGTATATCCATGAAACCAAACCTACGAGCATTATTTTACCACATCTACCCTGTGCCGTGAAGAAAAAAATTGTAAATTCAAAATAACCGATGCAAGAACAAAATGCACGGGCAAATAAATTCACGGATTTAGGTTGAATTTGAATCTCAAGTGCGAATTTTGAATCAAGCGAACCGGGTGGTCTCGCCAATGAAAACCTTCTCATCAACACACTCATAATCATCATTATGGAAGCATATATATCGTGTAAACAAAACATCAACAGGTTACTTACTTGGATCTGATTGCGGGACATGAGGACGGAGCCGGATTCAAGTCACAAGGTAATTTACCTCCTTACATCAACTGTCCAAACTCAATGCTGCAGCAGGCCATTCAGAGTTTCAGACATTCAGTAAATAATAGCAGAAACTTCAGATTCAAATATATAGGAGTACTTGACACTGAATTTAAACCAATACATGACATCTTTAATCATTCATATAAAAGAACTTAATACTGAAATTCTGTAGCAGATACCAGTGAACAACCATTGGAAGTATAGGTCATTTTCACTTCTACAGTTAGGCCACAAAAGACTATAGTTAGCCCACAAAATATTATAGTTAGCCTATCCAAAATACTACCACCAACCTATAGGTACTAGAACAGATCTTGATCAAGAAGGCTATCATCAGCATAAGTTGGAGCTATCAAAATCTGTGTAAAACTTGCAATGGCATTGTACTCTTGATGCTCCATGGTTGGTCCTTTGCTGCTACCATTATTATCCACTTCTACATGGGGTTGTACATTGTTATTTTTCTTTTGTTTCTGTAGCAAAGGAGTAAAGCTAATTAGCATACCCTTGATGCTCCACGATTGGTCCTTCCTTGGCGATCTTGTATACTTCTATTGCATGCTTCGTCCATCTCTTTTAAGGTATAATGTGCTGGCAATATCTTTATATTCATCAAATCAAGAGCTTTCAAACCATGTGCACACAATATTCCTATCTTATTGAACATTCCACAACTACATGCAACTTTTTGGTTCAAAGGATCCCCAAACACTATGCGCTCCTCCTCAAAACTTAAATCACCACGTGGACTCCCAATAGCAACAACATATTTTTTATCTCCATCCAAAACTCCAGTGCATGCAGCTATGGATCTTTCATAATCATTTTGGAAAGTTTCAAAAATTACAGGAGTGTATATTTGGGCTTGCTTGAACCAACATCGGTGTGCACATTTATCTTCTTGGTATCTTCTTCCTTGATTCTTTTTTTCGTGACCGTGCCTGAGCACGTTTTTCATTAAGAGAAAGGAGCAAAGTTTAGTACAACGAGCTATGGAGTAAAGATCCAAGCTCGGGCAACAACGGAAAGAGTAAAAATTACACGTTCATGGATGTGCGACCAAAAATTGGACCAAAAGTTTCAGGGAAAGCACCAATTTGCCTAAAACCTGCCAGCAACCAGACATTAGCTTCCTCTTTAATACTTGAAATCAAATCTACGACCGTCGACTGTTTGCTGTCAAAGATTCTTCCGTTACGCTCCTTCCAAATCATCCACGAGGTGAGGATGACTTTTTGCAGTCTCTTTCTCGAGCGTGCCCACCAATCAGCTAGGGAATCATCATGAATACCCGGCTTGAGGAAGTGCCACCTTAAACGTAGCAGAACATTGAACCAGACCTCTCTAGCAAAGGAACAACCAAGCAGCAGGTGATTTATTGATTCGGTCTCCTGATCACACAAAGCACAAGCATCATTATCTTGGAGGTTGTGACGCTTCCTTCTTTCAGCCGTCCAGCATATGTCATGCAGTACCGACCAAACAAAGAACAAGCATTTTTCTGGTGCCCTTGTTTTGTGCAGAATTTTTGCTCCCGGTATGGCATGTTGGCCAATGAAAAAAGCCCTATAAGCTGAAGCAGTGGAGAAGCAATGATCACTAGTCCATTTCCAAAGAAAGACATCTTGAGCCCCCTGCTGCAGAGTAATGGTTCTGGTTGTGTCCCAAATTAGAAGATAATCAAGGATGACTTGAACAGTAAGAGCACCGGTAATGTCCCTTGCCCAAGCATTGCCATTGAGACCTTCGGCGACCGTTCGACTTTTAATGGCTCTGTTCTTAACAGCTCGGTATAAACATGGGGCTAACTCCTTCAATGCATTTGCCATTGATCCAGCGATCCGACCAGAAAAATGAGCTCCTTCCGTCACCAATCTGAACCGAGACCGAGGCGTGAAACATCGAGGCTACCAATGGCTCGGTATCGTCAGGTAAACAGGCCCATGGCCTGCGAGGGTCAGTCCTCTTAAACCAAAGCCAGCGCATGCGCAAAGCATAGCCAAAGAGCCGCAAGTCCAGGAATCCAAGTCCGCCCAAGTCTGGCGGTCGGGACACCTTAGGCCAGGCCAACAAACAATTTCCACCTTTTGCCGAATCAGCTCCTGCCCAGAAAAACGCACGCCAGCGTTTATCAATGCATTTGATCACCCATGGCGAAAGGGCAATCGCCATCACCGTTTGGACCAGGATGGCCGACAGCTTGGTTTTCACCAGCACGGCGCGACCAGCTTTGGAAAGCATCTTGGGCTTCCAAACAGGCAAGCAGTCATTAACTTTGTCGACCAGAGGCTGCAATTCACATTTTTTCAATTTTTTAGCTGCAAGAGGAATGCCCAAATAAGTAATAGGCAGAGGACTGAGCTTAGAGGGGAAGTGTTGCAGCAAGGAAACAGTGTCCTCCAGGTAACATTGGATTGGCGAAATCAAACATTTTTGTATGTTGGTGTTTAAACCAGAATCAGCTGCAAACACCTCCAGGATCCCTTTTGTGAGCACAAGATCTTGTTGCCATGGGGTAATAAAGAGTATCACGTCATCGGCATATAAAAACAGTCTCTCCTTTATTAATGGGTCCAGGCTTTCAAATAAACCTTTAGCTTCAGCCAGACGAAAAAGGGCGTTGAGTGCTTCCATGACAATCACAAAGATGAGAGGCGATAACGGATCCCCTTGCCTAAGACCACGAGCATGACAAATGCGTCGACCTGGAGATCCATTACAGATAATCCTTGTGCTTGCCGAAGACAGAATCAAGGAGATCCAATCTCGCCATCTTCTGGAAAAGCCCATTGGTTCTAAAATATCCAGAAGAAACGTCCAATTTACTGAATCAAATGCCTTGGAGATATCAATCTTTAACAGAGCACTCAGCAGTTTCTTTTTATGCAGGAGCTTGGCAGTAAGTTGAGCAGCCTTGAAATTGTCATGGATAACGCGACCGCGAATGAAAGCACTCTGATTTGTACTTACCAATTCATTCATGTGAGGGGCCAATCTCCGAGCCAGGGCTTTTGTGAACAGTTTGATGAAACTGTGAATGAGGCTTATTAAAATCAGTGACCATGCATGCATCTGGCTTCTTGCGCAGGTGTAAGATATAGCCTAAAGCGCATGGAAGGCATTCATAAATATTGGCCGAAAATCAGTGACCATGCATGCATCCGGCTGCATCCGCTGGCAGTGGGCTGTCAAGATTTCGAGTAGTTCGTCGCGTCTGCACCCAATTTGCCTGTAGCAGTGGGCTGTTAAGGATGCTTTCGCTGACATGATACTCTGAGCCCGACCCGGACTTCATCTTGATCGTGCTTTGGAGTATTCTTGTAGCCTTTTTACTTCTTGTTATCGTGTGTATCGAGTGCCCACCTCCCCGGAGGTTGCACGGTGACTGAACTATCTGTTGAATAAATGTGTTATCAGTCTCCTGGAACTGATATTTGTAACACATTTGGTCTCTACTTATGTGGGGACGCTTTAGGTGGTATCAGAGCCGTAATTGGTTGTAGGACGCGACCCTTAGGTTTGGAAAAAGTATTTTGCTAGGAAAAACTATTTTTACAAAACTTCTTATCCTTTTCCATCTATTACAAAATGATTTACCGTCGTTTTTCTCTTATAGATGGCCAAAGAAGGATTTCTCACCGGCTACTACTTGGAGAGGAAGAAGAGTTCCCGAAACTTTTGACCACCTGTATGGCAAGACTTGGCATTAAGAATTGTCCAGAGTTTGACAGTAGGGAGTACGAGGAGTATGGCACCTTGCGGTGTGAGATGAACGTTCATATCGGGAAAAGCAAGGACCACCCCGATATAGACTCATTCAAGGTAACCGCCACAGGTTTCAGGTGGAAGGATACATACCAAGTTGCCGCTCGCAAAGCTATTAGGTACTTATGTCAGATTTATGAGAGACAAGTGCCACACACACCTATGAGGTTCTTTCCACCCATAAAGAAGAATCGTCCAGTATGGTTAGCCCGGATGAGGACTCTAGAAGGACGAGGACAACGTGAAGATGATCCCACAGTGGTGTATGTTGACGCTCGCTACGGACCAATTTCGAGCGTCAATTTGATCAGAAAATTGGAATGACTAGCATACTTCACTTGCATATTTATCTAGAATAATATCGTTTTCATATTCCCCTTGGAGAATTTGCAATGCAGGGAAATTGAGCAGAAATCAAGTGTAAACAAGCACTTCAACCCAAGGCAAATGGCGTCAACCAATCAGAGCGCATTGTTCAGCTCCCATGGATCAAAGGGCCCACAAACAGGCACAACTAACCTAGGACAGACTCGACTCACCCACAGGAGTGACCAAGGCCCACGTGTCAGCACCACAGAAGAAGGGCGATGGGCGCCTAACCTGGTTCGGCCGAACCAGGCCGGGCCCCACCGACCTTCATCTTCCACGTGGAGCTCTCCCATTGGTCCTCCATGTCGGTTCAGGGTGCTAGGGAGTGAAGGGGCGCCGAGAAGCTGCTGCACACCCCCCTCACTCACCTCTATAAATATGAGGGGGGTGCTACTAAATGAGACACACCACTAGTTGAAGCCTCTCTCAAGTTCCTCTCTTGCTTAGTCTTTAGGATAGTGGAGTTTAGGTAAAGTAGCTCTTCTTCAGTTCCCGAGTCTTGCCTAGGAGTGTTCGGTATGGGTTTTACTCTTTCTCTCCTTTATAATATTCGGAATTCCTTAATAGAGTTATCTTCTAGTTTAGTGTACTTGTATAGTATATGTTCTGTGTATTCAGACTTGTATGCTATGCTTAGTTTATATCTAGGACTTATATCTTACATGATTAGACGTGGTAAGACATCTAGGCTACGGTATCGGTTCCAGTATTCGCATGTTTGCTCTAGTGTGATGTCTGTCCATCCGAAGGGTGGGGGTTCCGCGCGGGGCATTAGAATATCACTTATTTGTGTAGACGTGGTGTGTGGGCTAATCAGTGTTATTGTATGCAGCTCTATACAATGGTTAGATGAGGTAGGCGGCATGTGGTGACAGCCCTGTCCGTCCAGGGTAACCCTCCCCGTTCGTGTAGTAGCTGTAGGAGGTGCATAAAATAGCCGTGAGGATCCATTGGCCACGTAGCCATATCCTATGCGGTCTCCCAGTGATGCCTGGGAGCCTAGAGCCCATTCCTAATCATGTGTATGTATGTGAGTGCTTAGTATAGACTGTATGCTTAGTTAGGAGTACATAAGTCCTTAGATTAGCTTTCTTCCTCCTTTCTCCCTTCTTGTAAGCTTTGCATAGAGTAGAACTAGAGTAACTTGTGTGTCACACTACCTCTTTACCATATATTATCTTACCCCTGTTTATTCAATAGAATATCCATGCTAGAACTAATTAACACACTAAACTATTCCAATAACCGCCGCCTTCCCTGCGGAAATATAAATAGGACCCCGTACTCACGGGTAAAATGCTACAACGGTATTCTGTGCGCTTGCGGATCCTTCTGTAACGTAAGAAATACCCCACGGCATTTCTGGCGCTGTTGCCGGGAAATGGATTTTATGTCCATACTTGGTGACTGCGTTATTAAATGCCAATAGTGTACATGTCTGCTTACCTAATTACCCTTGATGAGCATCATGACAAGCAGGCCGCCAACCTAAGGCAGCAAATCCGTAGGGCGGAAGATGCTGAGACCATGGTTAGAAGACTCCAAGTACAGCTTGCAAAAGCTAGAGCCCAAGCCACTGCCGCTGAAAGCCGTGAAGCAGCTGCAATTGAAGCCTTAAAGGAAGCAGAAGATCGTCACTCTCAAGAGCTTAAGAGAGCTCACTTGACTGCTCGGGCCAAGAGAAGGACTCTCACCATAGAAGATGATAAAGCCCCAATTTTGGATGGGATTCCTATTGCCCATGGGTCAAGCAAGCGGACATGCATTGAAGCCCCAACAGCACCGCCACCAACTGAAGTTTCTCAAGAAGCCCCGGAACTAGACATTGCCAACGAAGAAGAAGAAGTCCTTCCTCTAACTCAGCCACAGCCAAGGGACGATGTGTTTTCTCTCTTAGTTCCCCCTGAAGGACCAAATGCTCAGGATGATGGAGATGCCTAGTGCCAGTCAGCCACTAGGGGATGAAGCTATCATGGTTCGAAGCTAGAAGTGCAAGAGTAGTATGCCCACCCTCGCTGTAGTGGAGTTGTATCCATAGAAGTAGCACGCGTGTTTCCTCCCCTAAGTTGTAATCCTCCTTTGTGGTTCAAAATAAAATTATTTATGTTTGTTGTAGTGCTCTTTGAGTGCTTTGTTGTGTGTTTCCTTATGGGATAGCAAGGCGTTGACTTTGCACTTTTTAAATTAACTATCTAAAAACAACAAAACATCACGCCTTAGACCTACCTCTCCTCTTACGCTTTTCCCTCTTATCTTAATCTTCAGATGCCGCCCAAGCATTCTGCTCGGATTCAGCAACGCCAGCGCCGAGCTCCGCAAGGCGCAGGAAGGCACCAAAGAAGACAAGAACCTCCACTTAGAGAAATGTTGTGGATGAAGAAGTGAACCAACAAAACGGTGCAGGAGACAATAAGGATGATCACGAATTACCCCTTCCCCCTGCAAATGACTTAGTGCAATTTATGGCTAATCAGACCCGTCTGTTAGAAGCTTTGGCCCGTGGAATCAACCGTCCTAGACACCGTGAATATGGTTTGCAGGAAAAGATAACAGATTTTCTAAGGACCAAGGCACCTACTTTTGGAGGATCCATAAATCCACTAGATGCCGATGATTGGTTAAGGGTTATCCAAAGAAAGTTTGAAGCAATTGGTAGTGTTGGTCGAGATAAAGTTATCTTAGCAGCTGTTGACGCCAGATTTTGACACGTTTTGAATTGGCGTCAGGGAAAGAGGAAATTGGCCGATGCGGCATTGGGAATCGGCCGATTGGCGCCACAGCTAGGAATCGGCCGATTGGTGCTGCAGTATTTCGGGTGATTGGCGAATGGAGTTGGTGGGGGTCGGCCGATTTAAAGGCTGGAGCGTTTGGGCCAATATGGGCTTGCGCCAAAAGATAAATTATTTATAGAAGGGGGATGAAGCCAATGGAATCCCAAGAGGGGATGTTGAGTCAAGATGACAGAGGATCCCAGTCAAAGATGACATGACGTTGGTCAAAGAGCGACGCCGACTCGGTCGAGGAGCAATGGAAGGAGTTCGGATTGGACTAGGAGATGGCAGCAGAAGATCCTGCGGGAGTCCGTTTCCTTTAGGAGAGTCTTATAGATATAGTAGTTTTTATATTTAAGTCAAGTTTTTAATGGATCGTGACAGATCAGGAGTCTTAGTCCTAGGGTATAAATAGAAGCAGTCAGGGTTTTGTAAAGGAGACACATCAATCAATACAAACAATCTACTTTTTCATCGTACTTTACTTTCAAGTCGGCGACTTCGCCAATACATCTTTTTCTTTCACGAGTTCGTACGGGTTGGCCGGACTGCATCGACATGATCTCCGGCCGATTGGTAAGTTTCATTTATCGAGTAAGATCTAAGCTTTAACTTCGGGCGCATCGCTGTTGTTTCGTTTAGATTTATTCACCAGTTATCGATATTTACTAGAATTATAGGTTTTATCTATTGCTCTAGTTTTATCACCAGTTATCCAGCTTGAGATCAAACTGTCAGCTTTATCATTATTTTTTTCTTATTTATCGTCATATAGCCGATTAGATCTATTTCAAGTGTTGCATCTGTGGCGATTGTTTAATTTGCTCCAGTAGTTTCTTTGCAATCGCTACGTGATTATCGGCTGATCTATAGCCGGTCATCTTCATAGCAAATCGGCCGATTCGCTGATACGCTTTTCGGGACAAATCGGAACTTTAGCCGATCGAGACCCCCGGAATTTAATACGTTTGTTTCCTTGTCAATCAACAGGTCAGATTGACTGGCACACCGCGCGAACCGCACCAGGACGATCACCCGAACAGGAGTTAAGCAGATTCTATCTGTGGCAGAACCACCTGAATTAATCCGGCTCAAGTGTATTAACCATCACCATTAAGGCACTCCCGGTTAACCTTACACTTCAGACGGAGTAATCCACTGGTCTGTCGGGTATAACCTCCCGATACAACCACGGTAATCGGATCGAGCGCCATACATACAAATGCTCACGCGACGCTGAGCCCAGAGAATACCATATTCCAGCAAATATTACGACATTAACATAAGTAAATATTACAGACCAAGTTCTGAGTTTAGAAACCAAATACTCCAATTAACATAATAAGTTCTTCAGAGTTAAATTGCAGCGGAAATAAACAACGGAAACTACTCGACGATACAGGATGTCTCGATGAAGCCCGTACGAGACATCACTCGGCCTTATCTCCGTTGGACGGGGGCGCATCCCATTCCACCGCCCAACCAGGGGGAAGAGTGCAGGGCCAAGTCAAGCTAGCAATCAAATCTTCGAAGGGCTCACCTGAAATCGAGTCACAAGCAAGACTGAGTATACTAATACTCAGCAAGACTTACCCGTGCAGTGGAAACTACTCCACCGACTCTAGACATGCAAGGCTTTTTGGCTCGGGGGTTTGTTTTGCCGAAAAGCATCTACAAGTGGGTCCTTACTTTCGACTTTTAGCTCCAGATTCTAGTTTCATTAACCAGTCTAGGTAAGCAACTATCTAGAGCATACATGGTGAAGCATTAAATTTTTCCATCCAGCCAGTTCATTCATCATCATTGTTCCTCTTCTTACTCTGTGGGTAAAAATGGTTAAGCAGTCTCAATAGCCGTGAGAAAACGGACGATTCGAATCGAATTTCTTAACCTTGCAAGGGAAACCCAAACACACGTCACGTGGTTACTCCCTAGAGTCACACGTGCAACTTTTCCCCTTTCTTTCCGGGTCGTGGATCGGGGCTACCCTCCGAGAGTACAAGAGCTCCACGCCACGGTTCGGCGCCGGGTCGTGACCACTCTCTGCACTCGCCATATGCACATGGGACCGAAGTTCAAAGGGTAGGATGCCGTCCCCTTGCCGGGCCAATCAGGTACTTAAGCTTACCGATTCCCATAATCTCGGCATGTGTTTAGTACGTTCAAAGACTTAACCATCACTACCACACCCAGCGGCCTTAGCATTTTTCACTAGACAGACGGGCCTCAATCGTAACCATCGTTACATAACCCGTCCGTGTCCTTATGATTGCAGCGTGTAGTAGTCATTCAACTCCTATTTTCTCGCGAGTGACAGGAAATCACTCGACTTTTACCGGAGTCCTATTAGCACAGCATTCTATCGAACCTTACATCTAGTTTTCAAGCAAGGGTTCCTGACATCATGCAACTAAGTTTTCATCCAACTCCTATAAACTTAATGCACAAGCAAAGAGTAATGAGTTGCATAATTTCGGAAAGAATGGGTTATGCTCCGGGGCTTGCCTTCGCAGTTCGCTTGGGGATCTTCCGAACTTGGGCTCGGGTCTTCAAAAGCTTCAGTTAGATTTGCTTGAGCTTCACGCTGCTCACTCTCGGACGCGGGCACCAGCTCGTAGGTTCCGTCGGCGAGAGTCGTCGATTCTACATGAGTGCACAAGTTTAAGTCGTGGAAATAGCACTTGATTACGATTTGAGAGTAATTACTACAAGGGATAGTTTCTGGTCATGAAATTTTGGATTTAGGCACATCAAGTAAAGATGTGCTTACTGTAAAATTTTCAGCAAATTTTATGTAACAGATTATTTCTGAAAAATATATTACATAGTTGCTGTTAGATCCTTGTTCTTTTTATACAGAACAATTGGTGCAACAAATGAGTCTAAGATTTTTACAGAGCTTTCACATAAGCATGCAGAAGCTACTGTAATTTTTGTAGGATTTATTATGCAGTATTCAGAGCATAGAAAATATGACATTCTACACCTAGGCTATCAAAAGATTCATTTTTACAGGACCCTACACAGGGTTTTTGTCCATGAAACTTTTTACACAGCCACCTCTACCACAGTGTAACTCCCAGTAATAATTTGGGAATTTTCCAAGCTAAGATACTATTTTCTTGATTTAATGTATGTTATTAGCACATAAATCAAATAAATAGGTTACTGTGAGATAAAAAGTCTCCTAATTTTTCTCTGCCTTCTAGGTACCAATACATTAGCATAGGAAAAATTTCAATGGGGGACTCACCACCTAACTGCAGGGATAAAACATTCTTCTTACACATGATATAAAACTAAGTTTAACCAACAGTAAATCTAGAGATATAATTTGGGCCTGATCTTTTTACACAGTCCTAGTCATCCAGCAACTAATTCACTGCCCAAAATTCAGGGTCAGCATTGTTCTAGAATAGTGGGTACAAAATAAGTCCATTAAAGTTTCTATTTAAAGTAGAGCAAAATATTTTGAGATTCTAAGAAAACTTTTGTAACAAAAGTGGTAGAGTTTGTTCTGAGGATTCCAGAACGGTTGCGTTTGCATTTTTCTGATTTTTCTACGATTTTATACGAATTTTACAAGTTCACTGAATTTGAATCTAGATTTGAAACTTTCTTTTACAACTAGGTCCTTGAATCTTGCGCGCAGACCCTTCTAAAGATTTAAATCCTTGCAATTGGGTCCTCGGCGGCTCGGGTACGGCGGCCGGCCGAAATTCCGGCGAGGGGGCTCGCCGGCGGCGAGGGGCGAGGGTCGGGGAAGGTTCAGGGGTGTGAGGGCTACCTTGTGGGGGTGTTGTTCAGGTGGGGGACGGCCGGGAAGGGCTCGCCGGCGTTGGAGCAGAGGCGGCGGCGGCGCGGCTTGCGTCGACGGCGGTGCTCCGGTGGGCTTGGGGCGGCGTGGTCCGGTCGGTGAGCTTCAGTGGCGCGTGGGGAAGCTACTCAGGGGCTCGGCTTGGACGGAGGGGGTCGGGGTCGTGCTGTCCACGGCGAGCAGGGGCGGCGGCGGCGACGGCAGCGCGGGCGGCGGCGCTCCGGTGGCTCTGGGTGGCGTTGGGTGGGTCGGCGAGCTGCGGTGAGGTGACGTAATGGTGGCTGGGGGCTCAGTTTGGGCAGTGGGCGGCGGCGGAGGGCTGTCCACGGGCGGGTGGTGCTCGGCGGCGGCGATGGCGACGGCGAGGCGTTCTGGGCTGCGGTGGCTCGCGCGCGTGGCCGGGCAGGGCTTTTATAGGGGCAGGAGGGGGTGTGGAGGTGCCTGGGTGACGCGCGGGGCGGGGCACGGCAGCGGCGTGCACTGGCTGCGGCGGGCGGCGGCAGAACGCCGGCGCGGCGTGCGGCGGCAGAACGCCGGCGCGGCGTGCGGCGAGCGGGCGCGGGCGACTGGGCGGCCGCGATTTTGGCGTGGGCGCGAGGAGATAGCGCGACGTGCGGATTGGGGAGCAGCTGCTGCAGCGGCTCGGGCGGAGGGCAGGCGCGGCAGCTGGCGGGGCGCGGGGGCCGGGGCGGCACGGCGGAGCGCGGCTACTGGGCGCGACGGGCGGCGGGGCTGGACGCGGCTGCGTCGCAGGCACGCGCGGGCGCGGACTGGCCGCGCGGCGTGGGGGCGGGGCAAAGCCGGCTGTGGCGGGGTGGTGCGACGGCCACTGGCCTGGCGCCTCGCGCCGGTCAGGCGACGCCGGCCACCTGGCGCGCGGCGGGCGGGCGAGCGCGCGCGGCGCGGCAGAGGAGCGAGGGACCAAAGTGCAAAAATTCGAAAAACTTCAGGGGGCTGGGTGCAAACAGGGCGTTTTCTCCTCTTTCTGATTTGAATTTCAAAAACTTTTGAACACGAAAGTTGTTCAAAATAAAAAGTTCTACAACTTTGGTTTCAGGCAAAATCTCATTTGGCTTATGGTTTTAAAGTTAATTTAAAAGTTTCAAATGTGTCCAGACGTGCCCAATTTAAATTTGAAATCCAACTGAACCCGTTTTACTTCTTTCCACCCTCTCATTAGTTGGTTTAAAACATAGAGTTAGGCTAATGTCATTGATTTTGGAATTGTAATTACCAGGGTTGTCACAGCCTTCCCCCCTTAACAAGAATCTCGCCCCGAGATTCGGTAATTCTTAGTGTGGGCATGGGTGCACATACCAGTGGTTGAGACAAGAAACCCAGGGAAATGTTGGTTCAGGTAGCTCTCCGTTTCCCAGGTGGCTTCTTCTTCCGTGTGGCGATTTCATTGTATTTTATACATTCTAATCACTTTCCTCCTGGTCTCTCTTTCTTTTTGATCCAGAATCTTAACTGGGTGTTCGACATACGAGAGGTCGGGTTCCAACGATATTTCTTGTTGTTCCACAATCTCGGTAGGGACTCGAATACACTTCTTGAGTTGAGATACGTGGAAGACATCATGGGTGGCCGTGAGTTGAGGGGGCAGTCGTAATTTGTAGGCTACGGGTCCGCAGCTCTCAAGGATTTCGTAGGGACCAACATAACGGGGAGCTAGTTTGCCTTTGATTCCAAATCTTCGCACTCCCTTGGTCGGTGAAACTCGAAGATAGACATGATCGCCAACTTCGAACTTTAGGGGCTTTCTCCTTTTGTCAGAATAGCTCTTTTGTCGGGCTTGTGCGGCTTTAAGATTTGCTTGTATTACTTTTACCTTCTCCTCTGCCTCGATTACCAGATCGGGTCCAATTATGTTACGTTCTCCGGTTTGCGACCAGCTCAAAGGAGTTCGACACCTTCGTCCGTACAGGGCCTCAAATGGTGCCATTTTCAAACTCGTTTGATAGCTATTGTTGTACGAGAACTCTGCTAGGGGTAGGCATTTGTCCCAATTCTTGTCATAGTGGATGACGCAAGCTCTCAGCATGTCCTCAAGGATTTGGTTTACTCTTTCCGTTTGTCCATCAGTCTGAGGATGGTATGCTGAGCTGCGAATCAGCTTAGTGCCAAGAGACATTTGCAGTTGTTCCCAAAAGCGTGCTACAAACTGAGGACCACGATCGGAAATGATTGTCTTAGGTATTCCATGTAGGCAAACAATACGATCGAGGTAAATCTCGGCATATTTCTTGGCGGTATAGGTGGTGTGTACCGGAAGAAAATGTGCCGTCTTTGTGAGTCTATCAATGATAACCCATATGGAATCATGCTTCTGGGAAGTGTTTGGTAGTCCAACGATGAAGTCCATACTTATGTCTTCCCATTTCCATGATGGTATAGGTAACGGTTGTAGTGTACCGGCTACCTTCAAGTGGCTAGCTTTTACTCTCTGGCACGTGTCACATTCCGAGACATACGTAGCAATTTCTCTTTTCATTCTAGTCCACCAGAAGTTTTGCCTTAGGTCTTGATACATTTTGCTACTGCCGGGGTGGATAGAGAATTTGGAAAGGTGTGCCTCATCAAGAATTTTCTTGCGGAGTTCACGATTCTTCGGAACGACTATACGACTTTCGAACCATAGAACTCCCTTATGGTCCTGGCGGAAACATTTGTACTTCTCCTCACCTAGAGAGAGTTTCTGTTTGATGATCTTAATTCCTTCATCCTGTAGTTGTGCCATGACGATTTGGTCGTGAAGAGTGGGCTCAACTGAGATGTGATTTAGAGTGCCTTGGGAAACCATTTCCAAGTTAAGCTTCCTCATGTCTGCACATAATGTCTCATGGTAGAACTCCATGGATAAGCAATGGCAATGGGACTTGCGGCTTAGTGCATCAGCGACTACGTTAGCCTTGCCGGGGTGATAGTGCACTTCAAGGTCATAATCCTTGATTAGTTCTAGCCATCTCCGTTGTCTCATATTCAGATCGGCTTGTGTGAAGATATACTTGAGACTCTTATGATCCGTATAGATATTGCATTGTGTACCCATGAGATAGTGCCTCCATATCTTCAGCGCGTGAATGACGGCTGCAAGCTCAAGATCATGAGTGGGATAATTCTGTTCGTGGGGCCGAAGGGCTCGTGAGGCATATGCAATTACTCGATTCTCTTGCATAAGCACACATCCTAGACCAGTACCTGATGCGTCACAATACACATCGAATGGCTTGGTATTATCGGGTTGAGCTAACACAGGTGCAGTAGTCAGATGCTCTCTGAGAGTGTGGAAAGCTTCTTCACATCTCTCGTCCCATACAAACTTTACTTCCTTCTTTAACAGTTTAGTCATGGGCTTAGCAATTCGAGAGAAATCCGGGATGAAGCGGCGGTAGTAACCGGCTAAGCCGAGAAAACTGCGAATCTGATGAACAGAGGTAGGGGGTTTCCAATCCATCACCTCTTGTACCTTGCTGGGGTCAACAGCTATGCCTTCGCTGGAGATCGTGTGACCTAAGAACTTTACAGTATCCAACCAGAATTCACACTTAGAAAACTTAGCATAGAGCTGATGGTCTCTTAGACGTTGAAGAACAATGTGCAGGTGCTTTGCATGCTCTTCCTCATCCTTGGAATAGATAAGGATGTCGTCGATGAACACTACGACGAATTTGTCCAGTTCGGGCATGAATACCGAATTCATGAGATACATGAAGTAGGCAGGGGCATTTGTGAGTCCAAAGGACATGACCAAGAATTCATATAGTCCATATCGTGTGGAGAAGGCAGTCTTAGGAATATTGCACGGGCGAATCTTGATCTGATGATATCCCGAACGAAGATCAATCTTTGAGAAGACTCTGGCTCCAGCTAATTGATCGAAGAGTACATCGATACGGGGAAGGGGGTATTTGTTTTTAACAGTTACCGCATTGAGAGGTCGGTAGTCCACACATAATCTTAAACTGTCATCCTTCTTCTTTACGAATAGGGCTGGACATCCCCAAGGTGACGCGCTAGGGCGAATGAAACCTTTGTCCAGTAGTTCTTGGAGTTGAAGTTTCAGCTCGGCCAATTCTTTAGGGGGCATCCTATATGGTCTTTTGGATATAGGTGCAGTGCCTGGTTGTAGTTCAATAACGAACTCAATATCCCTATCCGGTGGCATTCCTGGTAAGTCATCCTGGAAAACATCGGCATACTCGTTCACCACAAGAATATCATCTAGCTTAAGTCCTTCCATCTTATAAGCACAGGAATTCGTGCAATCTATGAATGGTAGGTAAAGGGTAGTGGCTCCGTGACTAGGTGAATTTATCTCAACGGCTCGGGAAGAAAGGTCCAGTGTGACGCCATGCATAGCCATCCAGTTCATTCCCAAAATAACGTCCATGCCGTCAAGGGGTAAAAGGACAAGGTCCGTGTCGATGGTTTTACTTCCCAATTTGACTGGTACTTGTCTGATCATTTGGTTTGAAGCAATTTTACCACCCGGTGTTGATATCATATATGACCCTTTGGTGTGACAAACATCCAAGCCTACTTTTGCACCGAATTTTGCACTTATGAAACTATGCGATGCACCAGAATCAAATAATATAACGGCAGGCTTGTTATGGATAGAGAATGTACCCGACATCACTGGGGCTCCTTCAGGAAGCTCTGCAAGCGTGGTGAAGTTAATCCGTCCTTGCTTGACTTGCAGGGTCTGTCTCTTGCCCCTGTTCTTAGTGTTCGGGTTGGATCCCTGACCGTGGTTGGGCTGTCCAGGCTGAGGGCATTCTCGTGCGAAGTGGCTGGAACTCCCGCATTTGAAATAGCGATTCGCGGGGCTAGGTCGAAGAGACTGTTGAAGAATGGGCCTCGGACCATTCTGTGAAGGCATCGGGGGTCGTACCATGCCTGGCTGCCGTGGGGGTCTGGCAATCCATCTTCCTGGCTGCGGGGCCCTTGGTGGAGCTGTAGGTGCGGTATTTTGCACGATGCGATACCTTGGTGGTTGGACACTTGATGGTCCTGCGGGTGCCTTTCTCTTCTTCTCTGCCCGGTGTGCCATGATACAGTCTTCCTGGGTAATGGCCATATTGACCAACTCGTTGTAGGTGTCAGCCCTGGCTAGGTTCAGACGTTCCTTGAGCTTGGTATTCAGACCTCGGCGGAAGCGATCACGCTTCTTGGCATCCGTATCAGCGTGATAGCCCGCATATTGACATAAGTTGTTGAACGCTTGGGCGTACTGCAGCACGGTGCGGGTGCCCTGGGTGAGTGCCAGGAACTCGTTCAACTTCCTCTCCATGAGACCCTCGGGGATATGATGTGCCCAGAACGCGGTCTTGAACTCATCCCAGTCGACCACATGATCAGCCGGGAGCATCGCAAAATAGTGGTCCCACCACAGACGAGCGGTACCGCGAAGCTGTTGCGCGGCAAAACGAGCTTTGTTGGCTTCTGAGCATGGGGCCACAAGTAGTGTGAACTTGGATTCTATGGTGCGAATCCATGCATCTGCGTCCAGGGGTTCCTCGGTCTTATGGAACAAGGGAGGCTGGGTCCCTAGGAAATCCGTGTATCCTGCGGCTTGTGGTTGGGGAGCATTGTGCCCACCCCTCTGCTGGTGTTGTCCTTGCACAATCTGACGCAGCAGCTCGGTTTGAGCGGCCATCACTTCCACCAAACTGGGCGGGGGTGGTGGCGATTGTCGCGAGCGGCTGCCACCGGCTCCAAAACCCTCGGGGTTGCCACATGTTGATCCAACCATCTGAAACGTGAAAGGTTACCATTAGCAACGCGATCCATATTACTTCCTTGATTCATAAATAATTGGTGTAGTCATGGACTCCCGAAGTCACCGCTAGACGTACGGACGGAATCTCTGTTTGCTACGAGAAAAATCATAGCCTGCCGTGGGTCCATCCAAAACATTTCAAACTCTTGCAGTAGTCAGAGAATTTAGGAATGCACCACTTTGGTATTTAACTTCGGTGCTAGAACTATAGCTAAGGTGGTCGAAAAGCTCGTCCTTTGCCTTACTGTCTTAGCTGTTTTTCAGCAGATTGATTGGTACGGTTTCGCCTATATCTTAAACTAGCGAGGTCCAATGATGCTGAATTTTTGTGAGAACCTAGAGCACAAAATTTAGCATATGTTTGGTATTCAACACTCAGCCAAGAAATGCAAGGAGACATGGGTAAAAATTCCGACAAGTCTCAGCGATTGTGGATAACATCGTTTACCAACTTACAACGAATCACCCAAGTTTATCGCCGTTCCTTACATGCTGAGGGTATCCACATGGTTCAGGTGTATCCAACACAAAAGAGTTACTCAACTCCTAGTTAGCCTATTACAACACTTGCCAAAAGTTAGGCTACCCTATCGAGGAGTATGTGCAAAAGTCCTCCTAGGTCGTCCTCTAGAAATCGTCCAAGTCGTTGACGGACGACTCGCTGTGAGCAGGAGAGTGGGCTCCCATCTGAGGTGCCTGGGGTACCTCACCCTCGAAATCCATACCTGAGATACCATCAATCTCCTGTGGCTCCTCCTCATCCTCCTCCATGTCGTCCTCATGGGGACGGTCATTCTGATCATGATGCCACTGAATGTGCTCATTAGCATCCTCCAACTCAAGGCTCAGATCATGGAGCTGCTCCTCCAACTGTGCTATCGTGGCATCTCTCTCACCCATGAGAGTGTCCTGCTCCTGGATTTGGCCCTCAAGTTGGCCAATCTGAGCATCTCTGTCCTCAAGATCCTGACTGAGCTCCTTTATCTGCTCATCCCTGGTATCTGCCATCATATGGTAGGCCTGAGCAAGATCAGTGAGCTGCTCGAGTGCCTGACTCTGGAGAGTCAGAAGCCGGTAGAGTGCACTCATGCACCGCACGGAGGTATGGATAGTCTCCTGGGCATGAAAGTCTACCAAGTACTGTGCGTGCTGCACCCTGTTGAGCCAAAAGGGGTCGTTGTCCTGGGCAGCAGGAAACAATCCAATGGGAGTGAGTGTGACAACCTCGGGACGCTGCGCACAAAACGCGGTGAGCGCCCTCATGGCTGCAAGCTCCCAAGTATCGGCCAAACGGCGACCAACAGCCTTGATCTCCAAGGCGGGCCACTCCGGGTGTAGCGGGTGCGAAAAAATGGTCACGTTGACACGGCACTGGGTAACTCCATTCTCTGCAAACTCCAGTCCGGCGTAATGTGGGGGAATTAGCTAGCCCACGGTGCTCAACACGTTCCACAAAATAGAGGGAAAGCCCTCCCAGTGGAAACACCGTGAGTGAACGCGTCCATCCTCATCCACCATCATCTCAACAGGCTCGGCCATCTGAACAAAAGATCAAATGGAGTGAGATGGCGAAAAACTGTGATCAGCACAAGGACAGATTCTATATAGTGTGCAAAAATAACCATAACTCCCACAGTTCTCATCCAAAAATTCTCAAATTTCACCAGATCACTCCTAAGGTATTTGTGAACAACTTTGCTAGTCAACTCCAGAGCTAATTAGGTCTCTAAGATGGTCTTTCTTTTCAGGTTTTGCCTTGCTGTCTACCCAGAATTTTCAGTGAACAGAGGGCTAGAGTTTCGTGCACCAGGGAAAATCTACCCAGCCAAAATTTACCAAATTTTAACAGAAGCTTTCTGGGTAAATTTGGAACAGGTTTTGTGTTGTACTCTTTTGCAGAAAACCGCAGGAAGGGGGCCTAAAAATTTAAGAGGCAGAAGTGCTTATTCTGGACAGAAATCTGACGCTCCAAGGTTTCTGTTATTTCTTATTATCCATAAGTTCAGAATTTTTCATTTTTGAACAGGAGATAGAACACAAAATTTGGAACAATTCTTTCAACATGAACTTCTCCAGAAAAGGTCATTTTCTTGGGTCAATAAATCGTTCTTTTTGGTCATGGCAGATTTGTGACAGATTCGCTAGATAGTCCTTATGCAAACCACGCTTAGATACGCAAGAACCTTACCACTCTCATACAACGCATTTTTGATTTCAGATACATATGTTTATGATGTATGCACGTCCTATTCGTCCTCACAAAATAAAACAATTGCCAAATAGCTTTGGTCTTACGAAGATAGTTTCGGTGGCTTACACAATACGGCTCTCGCTATAATAGCTAGTCGAGTCTTTCTAATCGTTCCTTAACTTATCGAAATCGCGGTTAGTGTACCTGCAGAAAATCGACAAGCATATATATATCATGAACCTTTCATGCCAGCACTCATGAAAGCGTCCGTAATCATTACCGTTTACTTATAGAAACGATATCTGTACAATTTCCGCCGTACAGACGACGTTAACATACGCTATCGAGATAGCGTATTCACGGGGGTACCGTCATGAGACGGGGGTATGAACAGCGATCGCCATACCCTGCGCCAAACCTTCTACTCCCAATATGTTCAACTAACAGTTGGCATATTGGCAGCATCTCAAGTAAGCCACTGCTTGAGGGCAGCGTTCGGTTCGCATCACCGACAGGAAGGCCAAGCTCTCTCAGTTGGCTGAGGATCCTTACCTTCTTACCTTAGCGACGAGTGCGTCGTTACAGAATTTAAGGTCGGTTGTGCGTGAAAGTAAGTTTTGACAGAAAGTAATGTGCTGGAAGTCAGTTGATACTATATATAGAAGTTAGATAGCCACCTAGTAACTTTCCCATAATCCCTTAGGGCTTTACGAACTAGGCACCATCCTTATCGTACCAACGCTTTTCGCAACACAACCTTCTAGTCAAGTTTTAGTAAAGTGAGTTTTTTTTTTAAGGCTTGTAGCATTCTCTGGCGTATGTATTTCGGCTCTGGTGTCCGCTGTTGCCAGCTGTGGCACCAGCTACGGCTCTGATACCAGCTGTGGCAGAACCACCTGAATTAATCCGGCTCAAGTGTATTAACCATCACCATTAAGGCACTCCCGGTTAACCTTACACTTCAGACGGAGTAATCCACTGGTCTGTCGGGTATAACCTCCCGATACAACCACGGTAATCGGATCGAGCGCCATACATACAAATGCTCACGCGACGCTGAGCCCAGAGAATACCATATTCCAGCAAATATTACGACATTAACATAAGTAAATATTACAGACCAAGTTCTGAGTTTAGAAACCAAATACTCCAATTAACATAATAAGTTCTTCAGAGTTAAATTGCAGCGGAAATAAACAACGGAAACTACTCGACGATACAGGATGTCTCGATGAAGCCCGTACGAGACATCACTCGGCCTTATCTCCGTTGGACGGGGGCGCATCCCATTCCACCGCCCAACCAGGGGGAAGAGTGCAGGGCCAAGTCAAGCTAGCAATCAAATCTTCGAAGGGCTCACCTGAAATCGAGTCACAAGCAAGACTGAGTATACTAATACTCAGCAAGACTTACCCGTGCAGTGGAAACTACTCCACCGACTCTAGACATGCAAGGCTTTTTGGCTCGGGGGTTTGTTTTGCCGAAAAGCATCTACAAGTGGGTCCTTACTTTCGACTTTTAGCTCCAGATTCTAGTTTCATTAACCAGTCTAGGTAAGCAACTATCTAGAGCATACATGGTGAAGCATTAAATTTTTCCATCCAGCCAGTTCATTCATCATCATTGTTCCTCTTCTTACTCTGTGGGTAAAAATGGTTAAGCAGTCTCAATAGCCGTGAGAAAACGGACGATTCGAATCGAATTTCTTAACCTTGCAAGGGAAACCCAAACACACGTCACGTGGTTACTCCCTAGAGTCACACGTGCAACTTTTCCCCTTTCTTTCCGGGTCGTGGATCGGGGCTACCCTCCGAGAGTACAAGAGCTCCACGCCACGGTTCGGCGCCGGGTCGTGACCACTCTCTGCACTCGCCATATGCACATGGGACCGAAGTTCAAAGGGTAGGATGCCGTCCCCTTGCCGGGCCAATCAGGTACTTAAGCTTACCGATTCCCATAATCTCGGCATGTGTTTAGTACGTTCAAAGACTTAACCATCACTACCACACCCTGCGGCCTTAGCATTTTTCACTAGACAGACGGGCCTCAATCGTAACCATCGTTACATAACCCGTCCGTGTCCTTATGATTGCAGCGTGTAGTAGTCATTCAACTCCTATTTTCTCGCGAGTGACAGGAAATCACTCGACTTTTACCGGAGTCCTATTAGCACAGCATTCTATCGAACCTTACATCTAGTTTTCAAGCAAGGGTTCCTGACATCATGCAACTAAGTTTTCATCCAACTCCTATAAACTTAATGCACAAGCAAAGAGTAATGAGTTGCATAATTTCGGAAAGAATGGGTTATGCTCCGGGGCTTGCCTTCGCAGTTCGCTTGGGGATCTTCCGAACTTGGGCTCGGGTCTTCAAAAGCTTCAGTTAGATTTGCTTGAGCTTCACGCTGCTCACTCTCGGACGCGGGCACCAGCTCGTAGGTTCCGTCGGCGAGAGTCGTCGATTCTACATGAGTGCACAAGTTTAAGTCGTGGAAATAGCACTTGATTACGATTTGAGAGTAATTACTACAAGGGATAGTTTCTGGTCATGAAATTTTGGATTTAGGCACATCAAGTAAAGGTGTGCTTACTGTAAAATTTTCAGCAAATTTTATGTAACAGATTATTTCTGAAAAATATATTACATAGTTGCTGTTAGATCCTTGTTCTTTTTATACAGAACAATTGGTGCAACAAATGAGTCTAAGATTTTTACAGAGCTTTCACTTAAGCATGCAGAAGCTACTGTAATTTTTGTAGGATTTATTATGCAGTATTCAGAGCATAGAAAATATGACATTCTACACCTAGGCTATCCAAAGATTCATTTTTACAGGACCCTAAACAGGGTCTTTGTCCATGAAACTTTTTACACAGCCATTTCTACCACAGTGTAACTCCCAGTAATAATTTAAGAATTTTCCAAGCTAAGATACTATTTTCTTGATTTAATGTATGTTATTAGCACATAAATCAAATAAATAGGTTACTGTGAGATAAAAAGTCTCCTAATTTTTCTCTGCCTTCTAGGTACCAATACATTAGCATAGGAAAAATTTCAATGGGGGACTCACCACCTAACTACAGGGATAAAACATTCTTCTTACACATGATATAAAACTAAGTTTAACCAACAGTAAATCTAGAGATGTAATTTGGGCCTGATCTGTTTACACAGTCCTAGTCATCCAGCAACTAATTCACTGCCCAAAATTCAGGGTCAGCATTGTTCTAGAATAGTGGGTACAAAATAAGTCCATTAAAGTTTCTATTTAAAGTAGAGCAAAATATTTTGAGATTCTGAGAAAACCTTTGTAACAAAAGTGGTAGAGTTTGTTCTGAGGATTCCAGAACGGTTGAGTTTGCATTTTTCTGATTTTTCTACGATTTTATACGAATTTTACAAGTTCACTGAATTTGAATCTAGATTTGAAACTTTCTTTTACAATTAGGTCCTTGAATCTTGCGCGCAGACCCTTCTAAAGATTTAAATCCTTACAATTGGGTCCTCGGCGGCTCGGGTACGGCGGCCGGCCGAAATTCCGGCGAGGGGGCTCGCCGGCGGCGAGGGGCGGGGGTCGGGGAAGGTTCAGGGGTGCGAGGGCTACCTTGTGGGGGTGTTGTTCAGGTGGGGGACGGCCGGGAAGGGCTCGCCGGCGTTGGAGCAGAGGCGGCGGCGGCGCGGCTTGCGTCGACGGCGGTGCTCCGGTGGGCTTGGGGCGGCGTGGTCCGGTCGGTGAGCTTCAGTGGCGCGTGGGGAAGCTACTCAGGGGCTCGGCTTGGACGGAGGGGGTCGGGGTCGTGCTGTCCACGGCGAGCAGGGGCGGCGGCGGCGACGGCAGCGCGGGCGGCGGCGCTCCGGTGGCTCTGGGTGGCGTTGGGTGGGTCAGCGAGCTGCGGTGAGGTGACGTAGTGGTGGTTGGGGGCTCAGTTTGGGCAGTGGGCGGCGGCGGAGGGCTGTCCACGGGCGGGTGGTGCTCGGCGGCGGCGATGGCGACGGCGAGGCGTTCTGGGCTGCGGTGGCTCGCGCGCGTGGCCGGGCGGGGCTTTTATAGGGGCAGGAGGGGGTGTGGAGGTGCCTGGGCGACGCGCGGGGCGGGGCACGGCAGCGGCGTGCACTGGCTGCGGCGGGCGGCGGCAAAACGCCGGCGTGGCGTGCGGCGAGCGGGCGCGGGCGACTGGGCGGCCGCGATTTTGGCGTGGGCGCGAGGAAATAGCGCGGCGTGCGGATTGGGGAGCAGCTGCTGCAGCGGCTCGGGCGGAGGGCAGGCGCGGCAGCTGGCGGGGCGCGGGGGCCGGGGCGGCACGGCGGAGCGCGGCTACTGGGCGCGACGGGCGGCGGGGCTGGACGCGGCTGCGTCGCAGGCACGCGCGGGCGCGGACTGGCCGCGCGGCGTGGGGGCGGGGCAAAGCCGGCCGTGGCGGGGTGGTGCGACGGCCACGGGCCTGGCGCCTCGCGCCGGTCAGGCGACGCCGGCCACCTGGCGCGCGGCGGGCGGGCGAGCGCGCGCGGCGCGGCAGAGGAGCGAGGGACCGAAGTGCAAAAATTCGAAAAACTTCAGGGGGCTGGGTGCAAACAGGGCGTTTCCTCCTCTTTCTGATTTGAATTTCAAAAACTTTTGAACACGAAAGTTGTTCAAAATAAAAAGTTCTACAACTTTGGTTTCAGGCAAAATCTCATTTGGCTTATGGTTTTAAAGTTAATTTAAAAGTTTCAAATGTGTCCAGACGTGCCCAATTTAAATTTGAAATCCAACTGAACCCGTTTTACTTCTTTCCACCCTCTCATTAGTTGGTTTAAAACATAGAGTTAGGCTAATGTCATTGATTTTGGAATTGTAATTACCAGGGTTGTCACACTATCGGGCCGTGTGTCCGACGCTGAAGGTCATCGGCCGATTTTTAGCACCAACACACTTTTGGCACGCCCGGTGGGACCACCTCAATATCAAACATGTCAAAGGCCGCCGAAATCTCTGAAAACAGCGTCATCGAGGTTACGGAGGCAGATCTCAAGGACGACCAGAAAGAAGAACTGGCAAGACACCTAGAAGACTACAAGAAGGTATACCTGCAATCTTTCAGTCGTACCAGAAGCGGGGAGACCGTCAAGAAAGCTCCTCTTCCAACTCCCCGCCAGATCACCATCGCTGAGGACTCGGGCAAGATGTCCGATATGATTCAACAGTCCGTTTATCAGGCTTTCATTGACCAATCCTCAGTGATGACCAACACGGTATACAATGCCATCATCAGTTCTCTGGTTAGCGGAGTAGCTCAGGGATATCAGGGGCCAGCATACGCCCTGCCTATTGTAGCTCCAGTCAGAAGCTTACTAGGCACGTCTCACTCGGCTCCTCAGCCGATATCAACACAACATAGAGGATACAACACTTCATTGCCTTCAACGCCTCCAGGATATAATGGTGCGCCATGCTTTCAATCACAAGCGCCGCCTCAGCCTGCCCAGATCTCTTCCGGGCAATCACTGCCCTCAAACTCAGTACCTTGGGGGGCACCAGCAACGGCGGATGTTCTGGACCTTGGGGTAGATGCTGTGGGAACACCCAGAGGCGCGGCGCCGATGATGCTGTACGATGGGATGGTGGATTCGTTACGCCACCAGCTGTCAACCGCTTAGCCGGCCACACTGCCGCAAAATCCGCCACACGCTTTGATCCATCACCCGGCCGTCCCACCGCCGATCCATCAACATGTGCCGATCCCCCAACCAGTTGTTCATCAGCAGCAAGTGGATTGGACAGCAAGGATAGCGGAGGTGATTCAAGACCAATTCGGGTTGAAGCCGAAGGTACAAACCTATACGTACAAAACGCCATACCCACCTGCCTACGATCTACTGCCGTTTTCCCATCGCTACAAAGTTCCTGACTTCACCAAGTTTTCAGGGCTGGATGACACCTCAACTGTGGAGCACGTCAATAGATTCATCATCCAGTGCGGGGAGGCCGCCACACAAGATGCTCTGCGGGTGCGTCTGTTCTCGTCGTCTCTATCTGGGTCGGCTTTCCAGTGGTTCACTACACTACCACCCAATTCCATTGTTACGGGGGCCGATCTGGAGAAGCAATTCCACAAGTACTTCTACGTGGGAGTCCACGAGATGAAGCTTTCAGATCTGACCAGTCTCAGGCAGAGGAGCGACGAACCAGTAACTAATTACATATAGAGGTTCAGAGAGGTCAGATACAAATGCTATACCCTAGCCCTGACTGACGCTCAGCTGGCCGATATCGCCTTCCAAGGTCTCCTGCCACACATCAAGGAGAAGTACGCCTCACAGGAGTTTGAAAGTTTAAGTCAGATCGTTCACTGATTGGCCGGTCAAAAAGTACGTCCGTTTGATCAGCGGAGGAATTTTCAGAAAAAGGTGGCGTACTTAGAGGGATCTGAATCTGAAGAGGAAGCGGAAATCGGCCTAGCAGAATGGGTCAAAGGGAAGAAGCCGATATCATGCCCTTTCGGGAAGAAAGAACCAGAAGCGGGCCGACAAAATCTTCGACTTACTACTCCAAGAGGGGCAGATCAAGCTCTCACCTTACCACACCATTCCGTCGGCCGAACAGCTGAAAAAGATGAAATATTGCAAGTGGCACAATGTCACGTCTCACGACACAAATGAGTGCAAAATCTTCCGTCAGCAGATACAGTCGGCCATTGAGCAACGCAGACTCAAATTCGAAGTCCCGACGAAGCCAGTAAAGCCGATGAAAATTGATCAGCATCCTTTCCCTACTAACATGGTTGACACGGGAAGAAACGCGCTTCAAACTAAGGTGCTGACGTCGGAATCGGCTACAAGAAGCGGCACCGCGGACCCCAGAAATCAGGCTACGATGGACGATGCCAAAGGGAAAAGACGGGTTGAAGACGAGGGCGAAGGATCGGAGCGATCGCGTACACCCGTCACCTCCCAATTCTTGCTCAACAAATATCAGCGGCAGCAGGAAAGTTCGAGACACCGTGAAGAGATGATATGCTGACATGAAGATCATTGGCGATGCTCGTTCTTCATCCACTGCTGGAAAAATAACCTCAGATTACCATCAGCTGATAATTGACTTGAGTGCAGCGGACCATATCGCAACGATCGCCTGCTCAAGAGGTCACGCTCCAGAGACAAAGGATCAGAGCCGACCAGCAGAAACTGGCACGAACAAGAGGATCGGCGCCTTTCAGTGCATGATCGGCTGGGGACCGGTATGATCGGCCAAGGGGCAGGCTCGAACAGTATGATCGACCGGGGGGCCGGATCGACCAGCACAAGCGACTGAGGGGTAGAGCTAGCGCACACGATCGGCTAGAAGAAATGGCCGACGCTAGGGTGTCAGATGAGAACCCCCTAGGATGGGAACCAGACTGGGAGCGTGCCAAACCGCCGGCCAAACCGGTGAACCCTAGGTGGTGCCCTGATGGACTGTCCAAATCCCAAAAACGAAGGATCCAACATCTGCGCCAATGGGAACAACAAGAGAAAGAGCAGAGGCAGATGGTAGATAAGAAAGACGATAGGTCTCGAGTCTGGCGCCCCAAAAGAAACAACAATGAGGAAGGCGACAATCAAGAATCGGCAGCTGACATCAGCATGGTGTTCATCTTGCCGATGGAGTTCATGGCGCCCGTCGATCGAGACGACGCGACAAGGATGGAGAAGCAGATGGCGCAATTGGTTTTGGAGCCAATGATAGCCACTTTTGAGAAACCGGAAGACGAAAAACGATAACATCTCAAGGCTCTATTCCTCAAAGGACACGTTAACGGACGACCTGTCACCAGGCTACTAGTAGACGGAGGCACTGCAGTCAACATCATGCCGTATGCCATGTTCTGGAAGCTGGGCAAAAGCGACGAAGATCTGACCAAGACGGACATGATGCTCAAAGACTTCGAAGGCAACATGTCTTCCGCCCGCAGAGCGCTCTGCGTCGACCTCACCATCGGCGGTAAGACCCTTTCCACTACTTTCTTTATTATTAATCGCAAAGGGTCCTACAACATGTTACTCGGTCGTGATTGGATACACTCGAATTGTTGCGTCCCGTCTACAATGCACCAAAGCCTCGTACAGTGGGTCGGCGACAACACCGAGATAGTCACCGCCGATTCCGCCTACAGTGTTGTTGCGGCCGATACACAATAGTGGAGCTGCGAACACGTCAAGTGTATATCCGGTAGAACTTGGGACACCAATTTCCTGAAAGCGTCCGATTTTGGCCTACAGCCGATCCGAGCAATTGGCTCTGAAGATTCAGACTATATGGATCAGTTCATCCGAGAAGACAGGAAGCTTGGGCACGGATTTATGACGGCCGATTCATTGGAGATGGTGGATTTAGGAGATGGTAGCAAGCCAAGGCCGACGTATATTAGTGCTAGCTTGGATCCCCAGTACAAGTGCAAATTGACAAGTTTATTAAAAGAATTTTAAGATTGTTTTGCTTGGGAATACCATGAGATGCCTGGTCTAGACCGGTCCATTGTCGAACACCGGTTGCCTATAAAACCAGGATATCGGCCGTATCAGCAGCCTGCACGACGATGCAACCCTAAAATTCTACCTGATATGAAGGCCGAGATTACAAGATTGATTGAAGCGAGATTTATCCGGCAGTGCCGTTACGCCGAGTGGATTTCTAATATTGTACCCGTATACAAGAAAAACGGAAAGTTGCGCGTATGCATCGACTTCAGGAACCTAAACCAGGCTACACCGATGGACGGGTATCCAATGCCGACAACCGATGTTTTGATAGATGCCGCCGCAGGACATAAAGTCATCAGTTTCATGGACGGTAATGCTAGGTAACATCAAATATTAATGGCCGAAGAAGATATTTCGAAAATGGCTTTCAGGTGTCCGGGCCACCTCGGTTTATTCGAGTGGGTGGTAATGACCTTTGGATTAAAGAACGCCGGCGCTACATACCAACGGGCTATGAATTATATCTTTCACAAGCTTATTGGTGTATTGGTGGAAATCTACATCGACGATGTTGTGGTCAAGTCAAAAGGTCATCAGGAATATCTGACCGATTTACGAGAGGTGTTGGAGTACACAAGGAAGCACGAGTTGAAAATGAACCCGAACAAGTGTGCATTCGGTGTGTCGGCCGGACAATTCCTAGGATTCATGGTCCATGAGCGCGGGATAGAAGTCAACCGGAAGACCATAGCTGCCATCAACAAGGTTGTGGCCCCGCAGAATAAAATTGAGCTGCAGTCCCTAATCGGCAAGGTCAATTTTATCAGAAGATTCATATCCAACTTGTCTGGGCGTATTGAAGCTTTCACTCCTTTGTTGAAATTAAAACCCGATCAGGAATTCGTATGGGGAGAAGAACAACGCAAAACATTAGAAGACATCAAGCAATATCTAATTTCGCCACCTGTATTAGTCCCACCACAAGCTGACAAGCCGTTCAAACTATACATATCAGCCGACGAGCGGGCTATCGGATCGGCGCTGGCACAGGAGTCCGAAGGAAAAGAACGGGTAATATATTATGTCAGCAGAAGACTCCTGGACGCCGAAATGAGATATTCCCCGGTGGAACGACTGTGCCTGTATCTATATTTCTCGTGTACCAAGCTCAGGCACTACTTATTATCGGCAGAGTGCATAGTCGTATGCAAGGATGACATGGTGAAATACATGCTATCATTGCCAATTTTGAAAGGACGGATTGGAAAGTGGATCCTGGCGCTGTCAGAGTTTGACCTAAGGTACGAATTGGCCAAAGCTGTCAAGGGTCAAGTCATGGCCGATTTCGTGGCTCAGCATTATGGACCGGAAATCGCTGTCGTTGAACCAGTTCCATGGACTCTATACTTTGATGGTTCCTCGTGTGGGGCCGGATCGGGAATCGGCATCGTTCTCATATCGCCTCGGGGGGCAAGTTATGATTTCTCTCTGCCGATAGAGGCAGCCGCGACCAACAACCAGGCGGAATACCGAGCCGTCCTAAAAGGTATCCAATTGTTAAGAGAAATCAAAGCCGATGCGGTGGAAATTTTTGGAGACTCCATGCTCATTGTGGATCAATTAACGGGGAGATCTGAATGCAAAGATGATGTCTTAAAGATTTACTACGAAGATTGCCTCTAAGTATTAAAGCAAATCAAGTCTGCGGTTATTGAGCACATTCCCAGAAATTACAATGAAGAGGCCAATAGGCTTGCCCAACACGCATCCGGGTATCGGCCGATTCAAGGTGCCATGACTCTGGAACTTACGGCCGACGATTGGCAAAAGGAGATTGCCGATTACTTGAAAGATCCGTCCAAGAAAGTGCCTCGGCGAGTGCATTTTCAGGCCACGAAATATGTGTTGCTCGAAGACGATTTGTTTTACCAAACGATTGATGGGGTTCTACTCAAATTCCTGGGAATGGAAGAAGCAAAGGTCCTGATGGGAGAAATCCATGAGGGCGTATGCGGAGCTCATCAACCAGCTCACAAGATGAAGTGGATGATCAGAAACAGAGGGCATTAATAGCCGCAATCGCTCGTTGCCTAACTTGATCGGCCGAGTCTAAGGTTCTCTGGTCGTCATCAGCCGATCCAGGGACTTCTGGCATATGACGATGGATTTTTATTGCTTCGTGGGCCAGGTTCTGCCTCTCCTGCTTCAGCTCGGCGATGACGGATGGGGAGGTCTTGGAGTCTTTTCTCTTCAGCAGCTATGGCATTGGTCACCTGCTCCATCTCCTTGGCTAGCTCTGCCCTTCGCCGTTTAAGGCGGTCTATGGCACCGACGATATCTGGGTGAGAGCTTTCAAGGAAGCTAATTCGTTATTGCACCTCTTGAGCTTGATGTTTGTAGGAGTCTTCCTCCTCGCGGGCTTTCACTAGTTTGGCGCGATCGACCATATGGTGCAAGGCCCTGAACACTGGAATCCGCATTGACTCTATGTATGTGGCGGGTGCCAGAGCATCTTCTGCTTCCTTTGGAACTCGGCCTCTAATTTCACTAAGAAGTTGCCGAATCGGCGAGGCGTCTTCCACTAGTCGGCCGATGTCGTCTTGGAGGAGGGTCCGTATGCTCTCTAGCTTCGCACGGACGTCATCAGAGATCGAGCTCAGTGTGACTTGGCGCGAGGCAACCTCTTCATCGTCAGAAAGTGCAACCACAAATGAAAAAAGACTGTTGTTGGGAGTGTCCTGCTCCTGCGAAAGAATAAAAAAATAAAAATACGGATTAGCCGACGGTAAGGGGAAATCGGCTGATTTGGGTGACAAGTTTCTTACCTCTTTGAAGCGGATTTCTTCTGCTTGCGCCGGCGGGAGTGCTACCCTCATCTCGGGAACTGGCGCGATTGGTTCATCGGAAGAAGAAAATTCGACGATTATCGGTGCCCTGCTCGGGCTAGCCTCCTGGAAAGGTATGGGAAGCGGATTTTTATAAGCATAATGCAAATGATTAAGTCTGATGATATATAATGACTGCCATACCTCTGTGAGTCGTCCGGCTGATGGTTGTTGAAAAGGTACAATCGATGCGCCCAGGGTAGCCTGCATCAAAAATCGGTTAGTTTTTGGTTGAGTATCAAAAAATTGAGTTAAGAGACTCTCTACCTCGGTGGGAGGAATTGTTGGCATTCCAGTTTCCACCTGGAATGTAGACGATTGTTGCAGAGATTGCATTGGGGCGATTTGCGCAGCCTGACAGAAAGAAGAAGTTAATATCGACAGAATACTTAGAAGGATGTGAGGTATGCGAAATTACCTGAACAGCTTCTACTAGCAATGATGCAGCAGCCGCTCCAGCTTCTGTAGCAGCCTGGGGATCGACTTCCTCAATAATCGGCAGAGTCAGCGCAGCTAAAGGTTCAGCCGATGCCACCGCCGACTGATCAGCCGGTTCCATACGGGCACGCACCCGGCGGCTCGTCTTCTTTAAAGAGGGTTTCTTCGGCGTTTGTTTCGATCGGCCGGTGGTGATGTCTTCGATGGTTGGGGCATGGTAGCTGATGAGTGGGAATGGTGTGTATGGGTAGCTATTCTTTATCGGCCTACCACTTCGGCTCCGCGTTAGAGGAAGTCGACTTTCGGACTGAAAAGGGAAATAAGAGTTAGCGGCAAATTTGTAGCATAAAATGAAATAACATCGAATCGGCCGAGAAAAGGGCAGTACCGCTGCGTTTGGGTCGATGTTGTCAGGATCCAAATCATTGCAATATGTTGCAGGAGATACACAAAAGAGATGCTGCTTCCATTCTGCCCACCATGACTCGAATTGTTGGACAGCAAAAGGAGCCACTATCCAATTGCTTAAATCAATGGTACTGGAGTCCGGCACTAAATTGCACAGCCGATTGTAGTCAAGGCCCTTAGTGAGCTCATCTTGGAATTTTACGCGGCCGGCAAAATAAACTTGAATCGGCAGCTGACCAAGGCCGAACTGCCGTGCAACAACTGATGGGTTATAAAATTCATAAGTTGGGAAGTCTTTCCCATAGAAGAAGTTCACCGGTAAGATCCCTGGTTTGATCAAGGCGTCCGTGAGATCATTATCAACGGAGTTGGACGTCGAGTCATAGCAGAATGGAAGCTCAAAAAGTGGCTCTGTTCTCTGGTACGGTTACCAACTGGTAGTTTCTTCACTAAAGCCATTGTAAAAGCATCTGAAATACTCGGCTGTCTGGGTGGCGGTGAACTGGCAACCAGGGAAAGCTGATGCCGCTTCGCCGAAAGAGGTGCACCGTCGTCGTACTGTGGGGTTTTCCTCTGACTCGATGTTGGGGAATGTCTTGGTCTCTATCTGCTGCTGGGAGATTTTGCTCATGTACAAGTTGAGCCAGAGGGTGATGAACCACCAGGGGCCACCAGAGTTATCCATCGGCTCTCCCTTTGACAGTTTGACGCTGATCTGGTGCATCATGTGGTAGGCCAATCCTAGCAGCTGCTTCCCGAGAGGGATGGCGGCTCCTCTTGACAGGGCTTTGGTCAGAGCTTGTGTGTTGGAAGAAGGGCCAACCGCTCTGCCGCAAAAGAGGTGCTTCTCTAGCCACATCATCAAGAACGCTGAATATTCTCTCTCCAAAATCATCCCGGTCCTCATGTTTCTGTTGATATACCCTTTCCACCCGCCGATTCCTTTCGTCTCTAGCCGATGGGTTGGCTTGATCAGATAATTAAACGGTGTATCGGAGGAGGAAATGTTGAGGCCGGTCAGCATCAGGACATCGGCCAGAGTCGGGGTCATGGGTCCGTGCCCAAAGAGAAACGCGTTGAGCGCGTCAGACCAGAAATAGGAGGCTGCTATTACCAGGGGTTCATTCTTCTCCATCTGGGACAAAGATAGATTGATGCACTGGCCGATTTTTAATTCATCCCATTGATATCTCTTAGAGTTGGCCATTCTTTGGTACCACTCTTTCCAGCCGGGGGTTTCATTCGGCCAAGATCTAAAAGCGCCTGACCACTGGCCCAAATCCATAGGTGATTGCTTGAAAGGGATTCTATGGGTTTCTAAGTTAATCAGATCAGTCGGGTCTGGATTCCCCATAGGGCCTAAGCAGATGAGACCAGTAGCTTCGGAAAGGTGGATAGTGATTTGGTGTCTGACTGCCTAAAAAAGGTAAGAAAAGGGAAGAACTAAGAATAGATCTAAAAGATGCATGGGCGGTAAAAAGTAAAAAGGAAAAGTTTCGGATGTTTACCTCCGGGATGAAGCTCATCGTCGCTGATGGAATCGCTGATGGAACTGCCGTCGCCGATGGAGTTGCTGGCGGAGCCTCCGTGGCTGGTGGAGTTGCTGATGGTGCCGCCATTGAAGGAATGAAGTGGAATGTAGATGAAAGAAGGATCGCCGGAGAATGCGGTTGGAAGCCAAAAGGGTGCTGGGAGAAGATAGAAAGTGATTCTCCTGGGAGGAAGTTACTGAGTTCGTGGAGAAGAAGCGGCAGGGAACACCAGTATTTAAAGATGGTCCGAGAGAAGGGGTAAAGGCGGGATTTTTACCGCGCCATCTACACGAATTCTGGGGGAACAGTTGTCTCAGGCGTCCAGTTCGAAAAGATTGCAATCATCAGGTAGAAGACCGCGAAAAAGAAGCAGATTTTTGCCGCGTTTGTTTTGGAGGAGAGATTAAAAGAAGAATTTTGAAGCAAAAGTCATGTTTTACTCCGAAACTGGGGGGCATGTGTTGACGCCAGATTTGGACACGTTTTGAATTGGCGTCAGGGAAAGAGGAAATTGGCCGATGCGGCATTGGGAATCGGCCGATTGGTGCTGCAGTATTTCGGGTGATTGGCGAATGGAGTTGGTGGGGGTCGGCCGATTTAAAGGCTGGAGTGTTTGGGCCAATATGGGCTTGCGCCAAAAGATAAATTATTTATAGAAGGGGGATGAAGCTAATGGAATCCCAAGAGGGGATGTTGAGTCAAGATGACAGAGGATCCCAGTCAAAGATGACATGACGTTGGTCAAAGAGCGACGCCGACTCGGTCGAGGAGCAATGGAAGGAGTTCGGATTGGACTAGGAGATGGCAGCAGAAGATCCTGCGGGAGTCCGTTTCCTTTAGGAGAGTCTTATAGATATAGTAGTTTTTATTGGTAAGTTCCGTTTATCGAGTAATATCTAAGCTTTAACTTCGGGCGCATCGCTGTTGTGTCATTTAGATTTATTCACCAGTTATCGATATTTACTAGAATTATAGGTTTTATCTATTGCTCTAGTTTTATCACCAGTTATCCAGCTTGAGATCGAACTGTCGGCTTTATCATTATTTTTTTCTTATTTATCGTCATATAGCCGATTAGATCTATTTCAAGTGTTGCATCTGTGGTGATTGTTTAATTTGCTTCAGCAGTTTCTTTGCAATCGCTACGTGATTATCGGCTGATCTATAGCCGGTCATCTTCATAGCAAATCGGCCAATTCGCTGATACGCTTTTCGGGACAGATCAGAACTTTAGCCGATCGAGACCCCCGGAATTTAATACGTTTCTTTCCTTGTCAATCAACAGGTCAGATTGACTGGCACGCCGCGCGAACCGCACCTGGACGATCACCCGAACAGGAGTTAAGCAGATTCTCCCAGGTCGTGTGTTCGACGCTGAAGGTTATCGGCCGATTTTTAGCGCCAACAGCAACTCACCAGCTCACCGGTACAACCCTTGCTTGGTGGGAAAATTATTGTGCCAACAGCAGAAGATGCTACCACCATCACTTGGGAAGAGTTTGTGGAAGAATTCCGTCGTTACCATATCCCAACTGCAACCATGAAACACAAAGCTGATGAGTTCCGTGAACTTCAACAAGGAACCAAGTCAGTGGAGGAATACACTTTCCAGTTTATGGAGTTGTCTCGTTATGCTCCTGATGAAATCAACAATGATGAAAAGAAACAAGACATGTTCATGAAAGGTCTAACTGCTGAACTTAGGACCTTATTGACCCCTCAAATCTATCCAAACTTCAACACCTTGATGAAAATTGCCATTGCAACTGAGAAGGCCAAAGTAGAAGAGAAGAAAGATAACAAGCGCAAGTTTATGGAACAAAAAGCTCACCAACAAGATGGGTTCCAGAGATAGAAAAACACCACCTATTCAAGACAAAATACCCAAGCCCCAATGCACTATAGAACTCAAGCATCTGCTTCTCATCGACCTAACCCAAGTTACAAGGCCCAAAGCAATGTCAAGACTTAGCAGAATAGCAGTGGACAAGTGACTAACAACACTAGATCTTGTTTCAACTGTCATGAGACTGGACATTACATAGCAAATTGTCCTTATGCAAATAAACCAGTTGCATCCACCTTCTCCAACAGTGTGAATGGACCAAGGCCAGCTATGTCAGGAGCCAACCGTGTTCCAATCCATAACAACACCAACACCAACAACAGTAACAACCAACATATGAGGCAGCCACAACAGTCATTTGGGAGAGCCCGTGTCAACCACATCGACACCCAAGAGGCCCAGACTGCTCCAGGAGTAGTGCTTGGTGAGTTTCTAGTTGGTTCAGTTCTTGCAACGGTACTATTTGATTCTGGAGCATCACATTCATTCATATCATCAAGTTTTGTGGCAAAGCATAATACACCTACAGTACTACTAAAGTTACCCTTATTAACTCGAACACCTGGAGCTGACATCAAGTGTCAACTGGGTTGTTCAAGGTTAAGGATTATTTTAAGTGGGGTACAATTTCTAGCAGACCTAGTAGTACTTGAGTCTAAAGGAATAGATGTTATCCTTGGAATGGAGTGGTTAAGCAAACATAATGGCCACATAGGATGTGTAGACAAGGTGGTATACCTAACCAGTAGTGAACGTGTACCCGTAACTTGTCACACTCAAGGGACTAGATCAGACCCAATGGTTTTTAATCTGGAAGCCAAGACCTTGGAAGAAGTTCCAGTAGTGAGTGAGTACCCGGATGTATTCCCGGAGGAACTACCTGGAATGCCACCAGACAAAGATATAGAGTTCCTCATTGATCTTATCCCTGGAACAGCACCCATAGCTAAGAGACCCTATCGGATGGCTGCAACAGAGTTAGCTGAACTTAAGCAACAATTAAAAGAACTTCAACAAAAAGGATTTAACAGACCTAGCTCATCCCCATGGGGATCACCAGTACTCTTTGTGAAGAAAAAGGATGGAAGTATGAGAATGTGTGTAGATTATAGATCCTTGAATGAGGTAACCATCAAGAACAAATACCCTCTACAAAGGATAGATGATCTCTTTGATCAGCTAAAAGGAGCCAAGTATTTCTCCAAGATTGATCTTAGATCAGAATACCATCAACTCAAGATTAAGGAAAGTGACACCCCAAAGACTGCCTTTGTGACAAGATATGGGCAATATGAGTTCACTGTGATGTCTTTTGGACTAACCAATGCCCCTACCTATTTCATGAACCTTATGAATAAAGTGTTCATGGAGGAGTTAGATAAGTTTGTTGTTGTCTTCATTGACGACATACTTATCTACTCTAAAAGTGCCCAAGAGCGTGAACAACACCTAAGAGTTGTTTTGGAAAAGTTAAGAGCACACAAGTTGTACGCCAAATTCAGCAAGTGTGAATTTTGGCTTGAGAAAGTAGCTTTCCTGGGTCATATCTTAACCGCAGAAGGGGTAGCAGTTGATCCGGAAAAGGTAGAACCAGTCTCTAATTGGAAACAACCCACTAATGTTGGTGAGATAAGAAGCTTTCTTGGATTAGCTGGATATTACCGGAGATTTATCGAAGGATTTTCCAAGATAGCTAGACCCATGACAGAGCTGCTCCGAAAGGATAAAAAGTTTACTTGGACAGAGTCTTGTGAGAAGAGTTTCCAAGAGTTAAAGAAAAGATTAACATCTGCACCTGTACTAGTATTGCCTGATATTCAAAGAGATTTTGTCATCTATTGTGATGCATCAAGACATGGATTAGGATGTGTCCTCATGCAAGATGGAAAGGTAGTAGCTTATGCCTCCAGGCAGCTCAAACCCCATGAGCAAAACTACCCTACCCATGACTTGGAATTAGTAGCAGTAGTACATGCCCTCAAGATTTGGAGACATTATTTAATTGGAAATAAGTGTGAGATCTACACTGACCACAAGAGCTTGAAATATATATTCACCCAGTCAGATTTAAACTTAAGACAAAGAAGATGGTTGGAGTTAATCAAGGACTACAACTTGGAAATCCATTATCACCCAGGCAAGGCTAATGTGGTAGCTGATGCCCTTAGCAGAAAAACCTATGAGCCCAAGAATACTCAGCTACAAGAAGAGATGGCACCGTTGAACCTACACATAGTTCGTCAGCCTCAGAACTGCAACATAAGTGTACAACCAACACTAGAAGATCCAATTAGACAACCTCAAAACAAGGATAAGAATTTATTAAGAATCCGTAATCAAACTGGAGAAAACAAAGCACCAAATTTCAGAGTAGATGATAAAGGAGCCTTGTGGTATAAGAATCGGATTTGTGTACCCAAGGAAGGGAAGTTCCAACAACTTATCATGGATGAGGCCCATAACTCGGCATATTCAATCCACCCAGGTGCTACCAAGATGTATATGGACCTAAAAGAAAGATATTGGTGGAGTGGTATGAAGGCAGATGTAGCACAATTTGTGCTACAATGTGATGTTTGTCAAAGAGTAAAAGCAAAACATCAGAAGTCAGCCGGTCTACTTCAACCACTGCCAATTCCAGTTTGGAAGTGGGATGAAATTGGCATGGATTTTGTTAATGGTTTGCCCAGAACCAAGAAAGGAAATGATTCCATATGGGTAATAGTGGACCGACTCACCAAGGTCGCTCACTTTATACCTGTACGCACTTATTATGGTGGAGACAAGCTAGCTCAGTTGTATATTGACAATATAGTGAAGTTGCATGGAGTGCCTAGCAGAATTGTCTCAGATCGAGGGACTCAGTTCACCTCTAAGTTTTGGAAAAGTCTGCATAAGTCCATGGGAACTAAGTTGGATTTTAGCTCGGCTTATCACCCTCAGACCGACGGTCAAACCGAGAGAGTGAATCAAATCATGGAAGATATGTTAAGAGTTTGTGTACTTACCTATGGTAAAGATTGGAAGAAGAGTTTAACCTTTGCAGAATTCTCCGATAATAATAGTTACCAAGCCAGCTTAGGCATGTCCCCTTTTGAAGCCCTTTATGGAAGAAAGTGTAGAACCCCTCTAATATGGTCAGAAGTAGGAGAGTGTACCTTACTTGGACCAGCTCTCATAAAAGAAGCGGAAGACAGAGTAGCAGAAATTAGAGAAAAACTAAAGGTAGCTCAGTCTCGACAGAAGAGTTATTTAGATAAGCGAAGGCGAGAATTGAGTTTCAAAGTTGGAGACTACGTTTATCTTAAGGTATCTCCAATTCGAGGGATATGAAGATTTCTAAGTTCGGGCAAAGTTAGCACGCTGTTATATAGGACCTTATCAAGTGCTACAGAAAGTTGGAGTTGTAGCCTACCGTATTCAGTTGCCCGAAAAAATGTCAGATATACACCCAGTGTTTCATGTGTCTCAACTAAAGAAATGCTTGAGAGTCCCTGAAGAACAAGTCTCGGTAGATGCAATAGATTTGCAAGATGATCTCAGATATCAGGAGTTGCCAATTAAAATTTTGGATACAGTTACTAAACAGACCAGCAATTGTCCGGTTATGTCGAGTGCAATGGAGTAGACATAATGAAGCTGAAGCTACTTGGGAGCGAGAAGATGCTCTGAGAAAAGAGTCTCCCCATCTATTAAGGAACCAGCCGAATCTCGAGGACGAGATTCATTTTAAGTGGGGTAGGTTTGCAACAGTCCAAAAATTCAAATCCAAAAATCACTCGAATTCAAAAACTATTCAAAATCTATTTGCATAAATTCATCTCTTGAGCTCAAACTCCTTTATCATCTAAACCCCATCTTGAACCTAATCACCGTTCAATTATTATTTTTCCTTCAATCCATCGACCTAATCAGCCAGCTCCGTTCTCTCTAATCGTTCTTGCTTCTTCTTCCTGCTAGTCCAATTGAGCAGCGCTGCACGCACAACACTCTCGCATGCAAAAGTAGCACGCATGGTGCTGCTCCTTCCTTGCAGCTCCGCAGCGTCCACGCCACGCGCAAGCCCGGGCAGCCAGCGCCGCCCGCCCCCCCCCCCCCCCCCCCCCCCCCCCCCCGCGCCGTCCTCCTTCTCGCACACACCACGGCAGCAGCACGCGCGATACCTAGGGCCCGCGAAACGATGACTCCCTGCCGCCGGCACCACGCCGCTGCAGCCGCCCTCGCCGGCTTTACCGCCTCGTCGCTCGCGCCTTCAACGCTGCCGTCGCCTCAGCGCCACCGCTCCGCACGACGACGCCCGCAAGGTGCCGCTCGGCCACAGCTCCGCCATTGAAGGCGAGCAGGCGAGCATTGGCACAGCTCCGCCCCCGCCGCCTATAAAAGGCGCCCAGCCCGCACTCCTTCGCCACCATCGAGCTCGCCGAGCCGCCCCGCTCCGCCGCTCATCTTTCTTCCCGTTCCAATTTCCCCTCCTCTATTTCTCCACCGAGAACAGGCCCCTCGTCGATCTTCGGCATCCGACCACCGCAGGTCGATTAGCTTGACGGTGAGCACCTCCCGACCTTCCTCTAGCAGCCCCAGTTCACGCCTTTCCCTATCCTTGCCTGAGCTGAGCTCCCCACGAGCTCGCCGGCCACCACCCATGGCCGCCCGTGGCCCCCTCCTTCTTCCGCAGCAGCCCCCGTCGGGAAGACCCAAAATCGAATCCCCTCTCGCTCCTTTCTCTCCCCATACCCTCGGCTCCGAGAACGGAGGCCGGGAGCGCCGGAGCTCCGGCGAGCTGCCACCGTGGGTCTGACGGCGCAGAGAGAAAGGGACGACGTCCCTGTTCTTCCCCGTGCCCTCTCCTCCCGTTCCCTAGCTGGGCCGCAAAATAACCAGAACCAGTAGCCCATATACTAGTCCGAGAGGCCCAAAACAAAACAAAACTCACTCAAGCCAATCACGTGAAAGCTAGAATCCCCATTATCTCAATTTCGGAATTTAATTAGTGGCCAACCATTGCAAATTCATATCTCCACCATTTATACTCCGATCCACGTGATTCTTTTTCCTAAAACTCCTATAAAATTATATCCTATTCACTCCTATTTTCATCTCCTCTTGAGCTTATTTTATTTTGTGTTATGCTTGTTTGTGTTTGTTTCTCATTGCGCCGTTGTCGCCGTAGCTGACGGAGTGATCGGGGAGGAGCACGTTGAGGAGCCCGAAGGCCAGTACCGCAAGCCGGAGCCGGAAGATCTATACCGCGAGCAGGCGTTACCCGAAAGCTTTGAAGACGGCAAGTCCAACCTTTTCCCTTTTGATCATATTAATCTCAGTTTTCAAACACAACCCGTAGAAGCCTAATTGCATCCAGTTATATATAAATATATGCTTCAATTATTTTACTGCTTGATTTAGTTATAAACCCGGTTGGATAGCCACTCCTTGTTTGCCATTACCACGCTGATGATTTATATAACCTAGGATTTATCGCTAGACATGATGCGCTCTGTTTATGCGATCCCCTTGATATTAGCTAAATGCTTAGGATCGATTATTCAACATTCCTACTACTCATTTTGCAACTACACTTGTTTTCAAACAAGAAAATGTGTTGAGTGTGTTGGTGTAAACATGGGTTGGGATTTTGGGAAAGTGTTAATGAACAACTAAGTGTGGTGATTACCTTGAGATGGGGCGGATGAGGGTTCCTTGTGTGGGACGTCTGGGAGTTTGGCTCTTGCCTGTGTGGCTGAGTGTGGAAGATATCCGCCTTGTCTCGTTTAAGGACCGAGTCGATGTGTCATCTTGCCTAACCCAACTTATGTACAACCACTCGATCCTTGTGTGTGGCAAGGGCTTAGTCTAAATCCCACTAGCTAGTCTGTTAGTCGTTTGGAGGTAGGTGTGCAGCCAGAGGTTAAGGAGCAGGCATAAGCAAGTGCAGGCTTATTCGTGGCCCGGTTGAAGACCGCGTTGGAAGGTTATGAACCCCTTAGTTAGGTCTCGTGATGACTCTCATGACAATGCTATGGTGGGTAATGGCTTTGATAGATCCGCACTGACACTAAGGTGATCGTGTTGCGGTACCCTACTGTGGGTAAAATGTACACCTCTGCAGAGTTTAAAATCTATTTGAATAGCCGTGTCCACGGTCTTGGACGAGTTATGGCTTGATCACTTTGACTAGTTTGGGAAAATGGGAGAATCTTTTGGCGTGAGTAAAGTGTGTGTTGATTTTAAAAATTCCGGCAATTGTGCCGTGTGCTGCTGTGGACGGGGTGTCCGGTAGCAATTTAAAATTTGGATCCTTTGTGTAGGATCACTCCACTCTTTTATAACTACTGTTATTATGGCAACAAACTTGTTTTGCAAAAATTGAAGTTACTAGACAAACCTTGCATGTGTATCAAAACTGGCTTTATGCAAAATAAATCTCAGCCTATTCCTTGAATTATCCCTATGCATGTATACTTTTATCCCCCTTCGTAGGGCGGGGTTGGATTTGCTGAGTACGTTTGTACTCACCTTGTTGCTTTTACAGAGGAAGATCCAAACTTCATTCTCGGTGAAGATTTCGAGTAGTTCGTCGCGTCTGCACCCAATTTGCCTGTGGCAGTGGGCTGTTAAGGATGCTTCCGCTGGCGCGATACTCTAAGCCCGATCCGGACTTCGTCTTGATCGCGCTTTGGAGTATTCTTGTAGCCTTTTTACTTCTTCTTATCGTGTGTATCGAGTGCCCACCTCCCCAGAGGTTGCACGGTGACTGAACTATCTATTGAATAAATGTGTTATCAGCCTCCTGGGACTGATATTTGTATCATATTTGGTCTCTACTTATTTGGGGACGCTTCAATGTATTGGTTTAAATTCAGTGTCAAGTACTCCTATATATTTGAATCTGAAGTTTGTGCTATTATTTACTGAATGTCTGAAACTCTGAATGGCCTTGAATGGCCTGCTGCTGCATTGAGTTTGGACGGTTGATGTAAGGAGGTAAATTACCTTGTGACTCTGAATCCGGCTCCGTCCTCATGTCCCGCAATCAGATCCAAGTAAGTAGCCTGTTGATGTTTTGTTTACACGATATATATGCTTCCATAATGATGATTACAAGTGTGTTGATGAGAAGGTTTTCATTGGCTAGGCTACCCGGTTTGCTTTATTCAAAATTCGTACTTGAGATTCAAATTCAGCCTAAATCCGTGAATTTATTTGCCCGTACATTTTGTTCTTGCATCGGTTATTTTGAATTTACGATTTTTTTTCTTCACGGCACAGGGTAGATGTGGTAAAATAATGCTCGTAGGTTTGGTTACATGGATATACACGACGCCGCAGCAAATAAAATGGATCATTTTGCCCTCACCCTCCTCCTTTCCGTCATCTCCAAATGCCGGGGGTGGCGTATGCGTCATGCATGTTTATCTGCCGTGGTGGAAGAGATGTCGCAATGGATTGCGGCGGGGGCCTGCGCACATAAGTGGCGAAATCAGCGACTTTTTCTTTGCCAGGAGTGCTGACTCCCTCAAAGAAATGAATGGGAAGAGGGTCAAGAGATCCTCGCGACAGGGTCACGTTTCTCCTGGAGGCGGGAGATTCAGGCGGCAGCGGAGGGTCTCCCTGAAATTGGAAACGTACCGATTCCAGGGACGGCCGAGATGGCCCACTGGGCGACGTGACGACGCCCTCAGTCAGCGGGGGTCCGACATCCATGGGCTGCGAGCATGTGTCAAAGACGCTGTCGGAGGAGGAAGGCCCATCCGGCCTAGGTTCACTTGCTCGGCCCGCTACCATAGTTGACGACGGCCCACCCGTGACGATATCAGTCGGGCATGCTTCAGGGCAGGAAGCCTGTCGAGCAATCACCGGCAGGCATGCCTCAAGAATCATGGGGTCCAGAGAAGCGCATGGAGTATCCAAGGCCGTGTTTGGTTCGGGGCTAGCACATCCAACATCGGCAGAATTACTAGCATGCCAGAAGCGCTAGCACATGAATTTGTTTGGTGTGCTAGACATTAGCACAAACCAAAGAATTTTGCTTCGTACACCAAGGTGCCTTGATCATACATAAAGAATTTTGCTTCATGCACCCAAGGTGCCTTGATCATAAATAGTGCACACATACATAATATACAATGGCCTATCAAATAGACGTCTGATTAATTATTACACATGCACAACAAATCATAATATTTCAGTTACAGAACTGAGCAGCAGCACAACTTATTGATTACAACACAGAGTCATGCACACACATCATTATTGCGTTAATAAAATAAATGTCCACACATGCCCAACCATCATTATTGTGGTATTAAAAGAAATGGCCACACACATAACATACTGAACATAATTGTGCTCACAAACGTGATGCCAAGAGGCACGCTGCTGCTATTTCATCATGCAGTGCATTCATGTTGACATCTTCTTCGACTGCCGATGCGGCACCAGGCTCCTCTGCTTCTTCATCATCTTCATCTGATACTGGCAATGTCACATCTGGCTCATCATATTGAAGTCTACATCATCACTATCATTTTCTAGAATGAGGTCATATTGAAGTCTACATCATCACTATCATTTTCTAGAATGAAGTTATGAAGCCCACAACAAGCCAAAATGATTTGTGTCTGTTTGCGCTCAGAATAGTGAGGGAGATCCAACAACATGCGCCACTTCATCTTTAACACACCAAATGATTGCTCTATGACCGATCTAATGGAGGAATGAGCTTGGTTAAAAATTTCTTTTTTACCTCGTGCTCGTGGCGCCTCTTTCCAGTCATCTTGATGGTACCTCACTCCCTTGTATGGTGCCATATATCCCGGGCAGTTCGAGTAACCCGAGCCCACCAGGTAAAACTTGCCTACATAAGTTTTCCATTCGTCACAAAATATACATATGTAACAGTCCAATCATGTGCCGATCCAGGAATCCCAGCTGCGACAAACGTGAACCTCTTGTCGAAGTCACATATTGCCAGCACATTCTGACTCTTCTCCTTGCTCCTATTGAAATATGGTCAACCTTCTTGCCAGGCACAATCACTTTGACGTGTGTGCCATCGAATTGCATTGTTGGAGAAAGGAGCATACTTGTGGTTTGATATCTTGGGATGTACTGTACTGAAAGTATGGTACCTTGGTCGGATGATATCTTTAGCTAGGTTGCAAACACACTCTAACACATGCTCGAATTTCCGGCTTATCGTCTCCATTGACCTGGTAAATTTGTTCTCAGCTTGCCTAACAGGTTCAGGTGGCCCAATCATCCACAGGAACATTCCTAAAGCCTCTCTAGATGACATCCTAATTGTTGACTTCAACCCATAAGATTGCACCAATACATCATGAAGCATCTCAAATACAGGAGCATTCATCCTAAACATGTTGTAGCAAGACGTTTCATTGCCTAATGTCTTCTGTACCCACTCAATTCCACTTTCTTTGGCTACCCGAGGCGGGTTTTTTTTCCAAGTACGTGTAATAGTACATACCCAGTAGTAACGCCTGCTTCATGATTTCCCTCTTCCTCTTCCTTTGCTCCAAGATGGCCTTCATTGCCGGAATTACTTCATGGTCAGTTCCAAACAAGTCAGCAAGGGCATCCTCAACCGGATCAGGAGCCCCTGAGTCAGTTGCATCTGCACAAAATTAAGGAAAACAGAGAAAGATATAAACATGTCAAGCGCAGCTGTCTCATTATCCAGAATTCAAAGATTACATCTCTCTTGAACAATACAAACATGGAAAGCAGAATTTATGAGAGCCATTTGGTTAATTAAATAATGACAAGGGGCAGCAGAATAAATTGCAAATACAACCTACACGCATCTGGTTTCTAACACTTGGATTGGTATTACTGTGAAGGGTTACCTGAACAAATGCTAAATTGTGTTGATTAGACTCACTAGAATCATTAACCAAGGAAAACCAGGCTCAGAACAGGACTGTGAAAATCTGAAGCTATTAAACCCTAGTAGAATCTTAAAAAACTCTTAGAAGAAAGTGGTTATGAGTTGTAAGAATACAATCATAGAAGCATCGGCAAGCATTTGGTTTAAACTAAAATTTCTGAAACATTCCCTTGATAGGTGAAATTTTGCTTCAAACCAAACAGCCTATGACTTCCAAAAAGGTCACCAAGGCCACATGAATAAAAGATAATGCTGCACAGAAAAAAAAAGATCCAGACTGTGGGAAAAAGAAGAACACATATTTAACCTTGCCACAACATCATCTTTAACAAATTCAATTCATGATTTCTGGTTGTAAGTTTACTTATGGGCAGCCTTTAGATCTTGATGGAATAAATCAATTATTCTTTGCTTGACTGCCATAATCTCCTTGCCCTTGGAGCGACCGGGTGCGATAGGGGATGGCCGTGGCTCATCCCACAGGAGGTCATCCTCATCATCATCCGAGTCCGATGGGATGCTGAAGCAGATTCCATCAGGCGAGGCGTCGAAGCAGCGGGAAGAACCTTCTCCAGATGCCGGATGAAGGGGGCTGCGCAGGGGTTGAGAGCACGCGCCGGTGAGTGCGGGGGAGGGTAAGAATCGAGCTCGGGGTTGTCACTAGTGGAGTGGGGTTAGGATTTTCGCTGGCGTTTGGAGGTGGAGGGGGTGGGCGAGGCGGGTCACCCATGGCGCACAAGCAGGCTGCCGGGGGTGGGGATGTCGTAGGGAGGCGGGATGTGGCCGTCGGCGCCGGGATGGCCGCCGACGGGTGAGGTGGCCGCCGAGACCGGGGTGGTCACTGGCGGAGGTGAACGCTCTCCACGCTAGAGAGAGAAACTAGAGGTCTTTTCCTTGATTCAAATTCAGAATCCACTTCTTTACCTCTTTTCTCTTTCACTATCCTCTCAAATGCTTCTTGAAATACTGTCTTGTCCTCATAGCCATACGCATAAAAGCACCAAAATCAGAGAGGATGTAAGATTCTTCATCTACCTCTTCACCTTCACCTTCAACTTCATTTGTCTTTTCACCTTCACATTTCTTTCCACCCTCATCTTCCTCGTTGCCCTTCACGGGAGATAAATGCTTGACAGCATTATGCATTGTGTGAAAGGTGCATAGTCCATAATATAATTTTGTGAACACAATATGTATAAATAGTTCTAGATTGGTTACCATTATGTGCAGCTAGAGAAGTCTCAAACAACCATGTGAATGATGCTTCAGTTTCATCAAACAAAAGTGTTGTACCAAAAATAGTGGTCTCTCGAACCGATTCAGCCTAAGAAAAACACAGAATGATCTATATTCTTTGCTTGTGCCAAAAGTAGTGTCAAATATGATAACATTACCAAAGTGTGCATAATCTAGGATCATTTTAGCATCGGTCCAGAATATGTTGGTTATATGCTCCCCGCAATTCAGCTACAAAGCATATTGGAATGATGGATTCTTAGTGATTATCATGAAAATACTTCAACATACTTCTAGCCTGTCCAAAAGCCAATTCCCTCTACCGCTTGATTTGCAAAAAAAATGTGCCGCGGCAAGGTAGATAGATTTAGTGGTCCACCAACTTGACGACTAGCCAACTCATGTGTAGCTTTTGGCCTAATTCCAGAATCATATGCAATTTCAATTTCAAAAACTTGTTGTTCTGAAATTTTTCTTTGTAATGCCATCAAGTGGTAGGACTCGTTCAACTGAAGTAGGTGATTGTGTTCGAGCACAAGATTGGTGACTTCATAATTTCCTTCCCCTCGATCCAATGTAAGAGTAATCCGAGCTTTACAATCAGTTCTTGTTTCAGCTCTAAAAACACTTTGTCACATAATCTGTTATCTTTTTTCTTTGACGGCCCTCATTGAAACAAACATATCTGAAGGAAGTAACTTTACCATCATATTTGCTTAAATTTGTGTATCTTTTTCTTACATCAAAACCGGGGTGGGGGGGTGGGGGGCGCACGGGCGCGCGAGAGAGAGGAGTTTTTTGCGCGCCGAGTTTATCCTCCGCACGGCGTTTTGTTCTGGTCAAAGGATAAAGCTTGCAGATTTACAGTCGTTGGATGAATTTGAACGGCGGATACACCCACGCCAGTTACGTTGTGACTTGCCTCAAGTCAAGTCACTGAATCCGGCTCCCTTGAGGACCACGTATATGCTCACCTAGGTCCTTGGATGTTATCGCATCTGTAGTGCAGCATACCACCTACGCCTCCTGCATGCTTCCTGGTCCAGTGACGAGATCCGTCCTACAATCAAATTCCCACTTTTGATGTCCCATTTGACGATCCTGCTGCGTCTTTAGAAAAGAAAAAGGAGAAGGACAAGGGTAGTTAGTCAGAAAAGCTATAACTATCAATTCGAATTCAGAATGAATCAAATCTCCTCAAGCAGGATTCAAACTTACGACCAGCTAGTTAACAACCGACCACTCTACCACTGAGCACCGAGGAAGAACGGACTTAAGGAAGCTGACTCCATCCTTGATCGGCTCTTACTGCTGTTATGTCGTCGACCCTCTAGTCGAAAACCAAGTAGCACCGTGTAGCACCCTAGTTGCGTCATCACCAAACCAGGCGAGTGATGCCGAGCATGTGGCCTAGGCACAGCGATACAGCTGAAGAACAAGCGCACAGATCATGATTGATTTTATTTTTATACGATAAGTTTTCTTCAACACGAATTTTGTTGTGTACTTTCATGTTCTCATTGTACAGTATTCGAGTCCGTATACGCTTCGGTTCCACTAAGCGGTGATACTATTGGATCAAATTAAAAATTTTAATAGAAACATTTTGTGTTTTAGAAGTAGACTAGCATAGGTGCCCGTACGTTGCTACGGGTGTTTATCCACTCCAACATCGTCATATGGTAGCTTCCGGTCCATATGTTTCATAATGCTTATCATTTTTCAAAACTATACTTGTCCAAATTCTGATAAGATATTTGAACAATATGGACATAATCAATTTTGATATACAGGAAGCACATTTGTTAAATAGGAAGACTAAACCAATGCAAACCAATTGCCTTTTCACCTCGCTGCTGGTAGTAGGAAGCTTTGTTGAAATGCTTTTCCTTGTCAACAAATTAAAGAGAAACAAGCAATAAATTTATCTCCAAAATATTCAGTCAAATATTTCTACAAATATTTAAATATTTTAACCTCTTGCGCCTTCGCATGTTCTTTCCATAGAGGTAGAGATTCCTGGCAATAAAATAAAACAGCCTAAGTATCTCTATGTTTCAGTTATGTAAAAAAAGAAAAGTTGCAATTTATGTGAACATAGTTGTGAGCTCATTTTTTTTTTCAAACATCATGATGTACAACTACTGCAGGAAGGTAAGTTTGGCTCACATATTGAGCTCGGTATTGTTGCAATTGCTACAAACATTGCTAAGCTTTCTTCTTCTCCTTTCCAAAATTCCACACAAGGAAAATTAAAGACGTAGATAAATAGAGTGCTCCCTGATCTTAGGCTGTCTCCAACAGCGCATGCAAACCGTGACCCAAACCCAAAATGCGTTGTGCACAGTATTTTGCCTATAAAAAGCCACTCCAACGGAAGATGCAAACACGGTACATATTTTGTCTACCGCGCGAGACGGGACGCTTATTTGCGGCCCCTCTCTCTCCACGACGCAGTCTGCAGTGGGCCGCTGCAGGTGGGACCGCGGCGCGACAAAGAGTGGCTCCGTGGCGGCGTGGCGGGGAGCCGCCGGCGCAGCGAGGAGGGGCCGAGGCAGCGTGGCGTGGAGGGGCCGGGGCGGCGAGTCCGCGGCGGCATGGTGGGGAGCGGCCGGGGCGACGGATCCGCGGCGGCGCGGCGGGGAGGAGCCGATGCGGCGCCCCGCGCGGTGGGGGACCGCGGCCGGCGGGTCCGCGACGAGGAAGGGCCGGGCGCGGCGTGGAAGGGCCAGGGCGGCGAGTCCACAACGGCGCGGTGGGGAGTGGCCGGGGCAGCGGATCCGCGGCGGGGAGGAGCCGGCGCAGTGTAGAGGCGATGCGTTTGCGTCGCCTGTTGGAGAAGGGATGTTTTGGAGAAGAGATCTTTTTACTGTGTGCGACCTAAACTGTGAAATGCCTCTCCTATTTGGATTCTCGCTGTTGGAGACAGCCTTATGTCTTTGGTCCCGCAGTCATGCAGATCGTCCGGCTCCTCATCCTCCAGCCATATATATACTGGGTTAAAATATAAAGTTACAATTCCGATTAAATTAAGGTGGTTCAGCCAGAGAGATATTCCAGAGCGGGCCTCAAGGCAGCTAGCACCACTGCACCAGAAACGCAAGGCACGAGTGGCGGCCGATGGTCAACGTCGTCAGCATGCTGCGGGATGGCGATGCCGCACAGGGCGGCTAGGGCACAAGTGGCAGCCAGCGCATGGGAGAGGCCAGGGTAGAGGGGACGTGGGGAAGCCGAACAGGAGTTCTCTCCGACGCTGGGCGACGGCCAGTCTGCTGTCCCTTGGTGGTACGAGCCGCAAGCCCGCAACGGAAGGCAGCCGGCCCACGTCGTCGTGCATTATGTTCCGTGGAATAGAAAAGGGAATAGAAAAGTTGTGGGACCCATCATGACGCATCAAAATCAATGTACCGCTGAAATAATCCGCTCTTTAAAAATAGGTAAATATAAATATAAAGATTACAAGTATGTCGAAGAGATCCGACACGGTGACGACCATGGCCCCTGTGGAGCGCACAACGTAGTAGAAAGATTAAAAAACCATCGGATTTGATTGTGTGGTACTGCTAGCTGTACCTTTATGCTTGTCAGACGAAGACCCGGCAGGAAAGCAACTGGAATCCGAGTCACACACATGACGCCTGCACCCTCCCGTACCCGAGACACGCTGCTGACTAGGCTCCATCCATGTCCCGAAAGCGAGCGATCGCCCCCAATCATTGGGCCCGATCGATCTCCGGTCCATGGCGCACTCATGCAGCCGATGGAATGTTGGTTTCATGCGCCTGCACTTCCACAGTGGATCAGCTCGGCCTTGATTGGGACCTCTTGCCAGAAATGATTCAATTCAGTGTGTATCATTCAGACACCAAACAACATGATCCGTGTTAGACTTTGATTTGAATCAGTTCGTCACCGAGATGACGTCCAACTCATTGTTCTCCTGGACTACATGCATTTTACAGGATGGAGACAGTGCCAGCTCGGCCTAGATAATAAAGGCAATGAGCAACTTGTGATGTAACATTCATATCCCTGGGATGGTACTGCCAATAGTATGATGCCGTCCTTTTCATCTAACACAAACAGCTTGAAAGGAAGAACCAAGTGATGACTAATGCTAGGTGTGTTAATTATATATAGCACTAACTCTGAGCTTTCCATTCTGTCAGCTGCACATTCCGGGGTGCGGATAGTAGGCTAGACATTTTGAACCGGCCGTGTGCACCTTCATGCTGATCTGTTTTGTGTCGCTTGCGTGGTCAGGGCACCGACAATCTGCTCAAGATTATCAACTTTAGTCATGGTACATCAGAGCTACGCAGCAAAGTCGGGCAATAATCTGACAGGAAGCAGTTTTCGGGCTAGAATCTACGGCCAGCAAGAGAAGTGTTCAAGTGATCACCTGCAGATGCCTCAGCGGAATTCGTCATGGAAATAGTCTTCGTCATCGCTAAGGTACACACTGCCATAAAATGCATAGGGGTTCTCAATCATCTCGCCCAAAGTTAGCTTTCCGTCATGATCGTTGTCTGCCTGCATTTTTTTGATAAAAAGCAACCATGCAAGTCATTTCCAAAGGAAAAAAGCCCATCATATGATGTGTATGGTCATAAAAGGAAGTTGATGGCGCAAGACAATTTCCCTCTTGCTTGACCATATTTCAAGCGCTCAAAGAGAACAAAACAGCAGCAATTACGAAACAGCACAAACAGAAGGGAACAAAAGAAGAAGCAGTTACTACTGGACTGTGCTTTTATTGCTTCGTGAGCAGCAGGCTCTAATGAAGTATAAGCACAATCTAGTGCATTGCATTCAATGATCCATTAGTTTGGGGTTTTTTGTAAACAAAGTTCAGAGTATTCAACCCCAATGGATAAATCGGATGCAAAAGCACAAAAATATAAAACCAATTGGAGATTTGGACTATCATATCATACAACTATTACATTCCAGGACACAGTAATGCCTTCTCTCGAATTTTGTAGGGTTTGCAATCTTCCTTCTATGGTTCTACCTCACTGAAATTTGACAATGATGTATGGATTACTGTACTTTAGCTATACAACCACATTGCACCAACAAAAACCATATACAATTTTCCAGACATCTGCACTTCCTCTATGCATAACATAGAATTAGTGAACTTAGAATGGAACTAGAAAGAAATGATTTTGCAACTATGTGCATAATGAGTAGACTATCTATTTAATGTCATCCTGTTTGACTATGCAAACTAAACAAATTTATATTAATGACATTATTTGCACTCTATATTAGGTTTTTGGCAATAATGGCTCAGGATAAGCTGTTAAATGGGTTAGCGATTATAAGCCCATCCACGGTTTTGCATGGAAGGTAAATTAATTGGGAGCAAATCGACATGAAAATTTCTGTTGTGTCTGCAGACATGATTGAAATAATTTCTGAACTCATGTATGAGTAGGCAGCACATATTCATACTTAATTAGCAACTCCTAGAAAATTATAAAATTTTCTTTTCCTCCAACACAAAGAAACTTACCAAGTAAAAAACTAAACAAATAATTCCATGTGGTTATGCACATAAGCATGATCACACACACTCAAATACACCTAGAACTAGGAAAACAGATGAACTCAAAGAACAACAAAAAGAATAAATGGGAAAGAAACACGAATCAAACCTCGGACATAGCATGGATGGCTTGCTGTCTAGCATAATAGCGTTCAGAAAGATAGAGCTTATCAAGAACAGGTTCTAGTTCATGCTCTGAAATAAACCTACATAAAAAGGATTATCTCAAATGAATAACAGTAAAAGATTATATACCAAATTCTGAGAAAAACATCATAAAAGAACTTCACTTAGAGGTTCACTTGCATACCCATCATTATCTTTATCAAGTTTGGAGAACCGATCCTTTGCAACTGTCATGTTCCCAATGTGGGAAATATCTTCGCTCTCATCATCATAACCATGGATATGGTCATGTAGCCCATTAAAGTATTCATCAAAGTTTAGCTTTCCATCACCATCTTTGTCCCTCTGCCTGGATATGGCAAAATGAGTAAGGAAATTCAAACATAAAACTCAATGAAACTGTAACTGTGCTCTAACAGAGTATGCAAACAATTAAATAATGAAACGGGACATCAAGTTTCTAAGAAGACGAGAGATGTGATAGTTTGGTGCTGCGTGAGAACTTTGCAAGGATGAAACGGGAGCGTAGAAGAAAATTGAAACTTAGTCTTCTAGTTTTCTTTTTTTAGAGTGTTCTTTCTTGTGTTTTGAGACCCTCATTTGAGGTTTAGAGTCTAAGAACTCCTGTAACCCTTGGCTGTATATATCCACCAGATGGATATAGAGGCCGGTTTATTCATTATCTAAAAAAACAATTAAATTATAAAACAATATTCACCTCCAGAAACTCAAAGTGACAAAAAAAACTAAAAACTTTCCAGTTTCCACAAACATGACAGAGAATATCTGTGGTGGTTCCAAATGTTCTTTGGTCCTTTAATCATAGCAACAGGTCCCACTCAGGGTTGCTACTTGCTAGTTGGTTCCTTTACTTCAAGTAATTTATATAAGCTTCAAAAGATGTCCCTCGTACTTAAATGTTTAGTTTAGTTTAGTCCGTTCATTGCCATGGGTTCAACATAGTGATGCTTGGTGTGTACTTTACAATGTTTTAGTACATGTAACTTTTTGACTTTGGAACTTAGGAGAACTTAGGAGGAGGCAAGTATAAAACCTTTAGATGTTAAGACATGTGGAACAAACATAAGTTGCCAAAAATATAAGGCCAGCATGACTTATCATCTAGACACCCAATCCTGCCCAACATAACTCCAGCCCAGGCTCAGTCTAGACTTGAACCCTAACCTATGAAAATCCAATTATATAAATGGTGGCTACTGTAATATGATGATGTGGCGCAATTGTTGAGTTTCTTTTACACTAAACTTTGAAAAAGTAAGACGTTATCAACCTCTAAAGAGGTAGGGTAGGGCTACAAAGTCATAAATTGCTTGTTTCAGTAACAAAAATTGTATTGGTGTTAGATGCAGAAATTACTGTCCGCACATTTCATATGCATGTGAAAGCAATTTACAACATCGGACAACCAAGCAAAGCTAACAAACCTGCCTGACAAGAAGTACAGTTAGACACTGCATGCAACATAGGCAATGTGACAAGACAAAGAGAGAACTCAAGGAAACGAACAAATGCTATCAGGATTTCGTGAAACATAACCAAGATTACACAATTTTGTTGATGTTATTGATGGGCAGTTAACCAAATATCCCCCTTAATTTTGAAGTGATATACCATCTACACAAATGACCGTGATATTTGCACCCTAATTTGTGCTAAAGTAGGTGGAATCTATCAAGAATGCTGGTTACCAGAAAGGAATTACCGCTTTCACTATTATCTTTGGAATTATCACCCTGACCCTAATATCTAATATAAAAAATGGTTTGCTAGCTAAAGCCCATTCCCCGCTACAGCATGAAAATGCAGTTATAGTGCTCAAAGGCTAAGACAAACTAGTCTGATGGCTAGAGGATACTAACAGATACCTCAGGACCCAAGCACAAAAGACTGATCTGAAAATTGACTTTATGTACCCTTTACAAATAAACCCAATACTAAAGCACTCAAAGCCCTTTAAATGTATGCTACTAAAGTTAATGTAAACATAGAATACTATGATGGAAAGAAGTCATCAGGGGGAAGTACGCACCTTATTTCTTGTCTGCTGAGCAAATTGATGATTTTGAGATTATCCGAATCACTTGGATTTAGGAAACTGAAGTGGCAGCAAGACAGTCAAAAAGGTAAAACGTTAGCAAATAATCAAGAAGCATGCAAGGAAAATAGGTCTACGGCACAAGTTACGAATCCTTACTCATGAAACTCAGATTTATCAAGGAAACCATCACCGTTTGCATCTGAAGCATTGAAGTGCTCCTCCTTCCACCACGGGAACCCCAGCATATTATTGCCCTCTCCTACAGACCATGAACCAACCAATCAACTTGCTAAGACGCTAACCCACACTGATGACAACAATTGTTTCAATCAAGTGCTGCATTCATGTCTCGGTGCACAAACAATAGCAGAGAAATGTTACCATGAGACTCTTGGCGCAGCGCGTTGAAGGTCCTGAAGGAAACGATCCCGCTGCCGCTCTTGTCGTAGAGCTCCATCTCCCTGGAGGACCGGTGGTGCTGGCCGGCCCTGGTCTGCTCGAGGTTCCAGGTGGTGAGCTCATCGAGGGATACGAAGCCGTCCATCGGGGCGATGTCGATCTTGGGGAACAGCGCGCTGATGCGGTCAGCGAGGTTGAAGCGGTCGTCGTCGTTGATGAAATCCTCCTCCTCCTTGAGGAATTCCTCCCATTCCTTCATGTGGTCGTCCGGCTCGCCGCCGTCTTCGTCGCCGTGGAGGAGGCGGTAGTGCTCGCGCTCCCACTCCTTGTCGTCCAGCCGGCGCTCCAGCTCGGCAATGGCCGGGTCGAAGGAAGCCGCGTGATGGTGGTGCTGCTGGTGCTCCTGCCCCTCTCTCCCAACGGATGCGGAGCCGGAGGATGGGAAGCTCTTGGGGTGGAGCTTGAGGCGGCGATGGAGGCTGCGGCCGTGGGTGTGGGGCTGGAGGCGGGGCGAGTAGAAGGCGAGGAGAAGCAGCAGGATGAAGGCGCACGCTACGTAGAGGAGGAACACGGTGGCCGGAGACTTCCGCCCCGCCGTGGCCCCTTCCGCCGGCGGCGCCATCGCCGGCGAGAGAGCGGGGGATTGGGCGAGGGGGGGATGCGAAGCAAGTTTGCGGGTAGGAGATTTGAACCCGTTTATAACATGTAATTGTAGTAGTAGTACTTCCCATTAACGGGTGCAACTTGGGCAAGCAAAGTCAAAGCAATTGCATCTCGCGACCCGCTTGGTGGTGACATGAAATGCAACGATCGTGCCAATCAGCGTTTGACGCGTGGCCCGCGGAACTGAGGCGTCACATGTTTTGACATAAGCCATGGGGATGATTAATTAGTCTCTCAAGCAATCACAAACACATGACATGATAATCAAACAAACACTCCCAGAAGGCCAGAACTCTGCAGAACTCGTGATACAAACGCAGTGTTTGACAGACAGATTTTAGCAGGTTTAATAGTATTCTGTGAGAAAGAATAAACCGAAAGAAGCCAAGAGTAGACAAGCCAAACAGAGCGAAAGAAAGTATTCAGGATAGCAGGTGCCAAGCCCATTAACACATTATCTGAACAAAATGCACCACCATTCATGGTGGCACTGCACTAGTGATATTGTGCCGAGGGTTTACTGTGTGAGTTAGTACTCCAGATATGGCCCTTCTGGTACAAAACAAGGCTGCAAAAAGTAGCACCCGGCTCAGCTAGTTCCAGATCCAGATTATATGATGACATAAAAGGCTGCCCATCTCATTTGGAGAAGCTGATCGCGGTGTGCTTGGCGACTCGATTATGTCTTCAGAGGAGCTTTCTTCACCCTGTCGGATATCCGATCGGGAGCATTCGTGTGGGATTTGAACCGGCCTCGTCCGCCCTCCTCCTTTTCCTGAAAGTTGCTCAGAGGTTTTAGCACTTGCAGCTATTGGTCGTATGGTTGGTATACATAACCATCAAAAGCCAAAAAGAAAAAGAAAAAAAACTGTGTAAACCGCATATGTTTCCAGATGTGACTAACTCAGCCAAAGGCAGATCACTAACCTTCTTCTTTACTATCTGGACGACATCCTCGTCTTGAAGGCCATGGCTGAGCCAACAATGCTGTGGATAGTGCCTCGCACTGGTTCCCCATACAAGCACATATTTCACATCCTTGAGCAAGCTTCTGTGGATATGATTGCAGAAGTCTTCAACTGTGCAACCACCTCTATCCTGATGGCACAAAAGAGGACGTCAGACAGACTCCCCGCCCCCCCCCCCCCCCCCCCCCCCCCCCCCCCCCCCGTTTCCTTGGAACAGCAACAGGTGAAAAAGCATAGAGGGGCAAAGAACATACAGTAGAAAGAACAACTGGATCCGAGAAATCAGGCTGCTGACCCTGCGACTTGGTATACACCCTCACTAGACCCATCTCTTCCCACATTCTTGCCAGTAGCCTGTCCAAGTTCAGCTGTACAGAACAAATTGTTTCAGTAACATGAAGATTTAACAATAAGACAACAAGATCAAAAGAGCAGGATCGTAAGAAAAATTGATAGAAACGCAGGTGACCAGATTAAACATGCCTTCAAATTGCAGCTGATTACTAGCGAATTTGGTTGCCGAGCAAGCCTATCCACGTCATCAATACCAACAACATCAATTTTGTTATATAAACACACTTAATATACTTTCGATTTCCTTCAATGACGTCGATGAGATCATCCACAGTAGCATCTTCACGGAATAACACCTAAAATAAACAGAATAGTTGAGTCCACTACAAAGATATGCATATGCACACGCCCAAGCAGACGCATGTCCACATACCTCAGCATTGTGAAATTTGTACTCGTGCAGAATCTGATAGCAGAGTTTCTCATCAATATGAGTCAAAGGCACTGTGGTATTGAAAGAAATCCCACCAGTCTTCTTTCTTTTGAAGTATATCTATTTGTACAAAAGAACATAACTAATCGATCAGGACAGAACATAGAAGGTACTAATGTAGATGTAAAACACCTCATAAATCAGAAGCAACACGGAGTAGTTGGCCACACAAACTACATAATTACATATTTAGGTCCCATCTAAGAGATGAGATAGTCATTTCATCAGAATTAGTTGGTCTGACTTACCTAATTTGGTCAGCGCTTGTCAATAATGAAACTTATGTAGTTAGCTAGAAATTTTCACTAAGCAGTACTAAGAGATTTATGTCTTTTTAAAGCTGCCCACAGTAAGTCAAACCTTAGGTTACACTCTCCTTCACAGGATACCCGACACCCAACAAATTTGGTATGACATTTGCGCATAGAGTTTAGTGCCAAATGTATTACATGGCATCGCAGATACAAATAGATGCAACCAATTCAACAAAAGACAAAAAAAATGTAGTGTCTTGTTAAGATACAACATACAACACTGGTTATATGCCACTGATATGTGAGCTTGCTGGACTACATCATGACCCAAGCCACAAATAAATGTGATTCCAGAATCACTTCTTGATGTTATTTTATGCAGAAATAACCTATGTTCCTGCTGTAGTAAGAGTGCAAGCCTATGCACTAAGAATGCAAGCCTGTGTGATGTGCTGCTCAAACATTTGGCTACAAGACAATTAGGAATACAGTACTAGCACAGGAAAATACAATTAGTTGATTCAGTTATGGTTTAAGTGAATTATGTACCTAATCTTATAGTCACATATCATGGGATAAATCAAATCACTGCTATGTTTTTCAGATCCATGCAATAAAGACCATCCAATGCAGATTATGGAGCACCATGTCCCTGAGGTGCCATGGGAGGTGGGTGGCATTCATCTATTCCAAACTTCCAGTTCATGGTTCAGACACACTGCCTTGCATCGTAGGTTACAAGCAGAGAATGTTAAGCATCATGCCCAGGATGTACATGATGTTCCTTTTTCTTCTTTGGAACCAGATGAAAAGATTGCCTTATTTGAGTGCCTGAATGGTTCCTCCTAGAGTTTCAGTGTTATATAGAGTATCCTTATCTACCTTTCTCTACATCCATTTCTGTTTCACATTTTCAAGTAATAGATACCTGAGGAGGCCTTTTGTTGAGACGGAGTCCAACAGCTTCCAGTTCTCTGGTTAATATTTGGCGATGTCCTTCACTCTGAAATTTAGAAAATTAATAAGCAAATCGAAATCAGGTCAGGTTTTGATTCTGTGATCACATATTAAAAAACCAGGAAGCTCGTATGCAGTTAAATCACCTTATAGATTCAAAACAAAAAATCACTCAATCACACACCACCATTTTGGCATGCAACTGTCTACCCTTGATCTAACTACAGATTTAAAACAAAAAACACCTCCAGTAAGATTTCGCATGAACTTCAAAGCAACTATATAACTTTAGAAATGTTCCGCAAAGATTTCGTAAGAACTTTCAAGTAACCATATTACTTCAGAAAGGCAGTGTGTAGATGTCACTACTCAAGAACTTGGCAATGTTTTTTCTACAAATCAAAAAAGCTGACTGCATTCAATGTAGAAATAAGGATTAATATGCAAAGTTAAAACAAAGACAAAATTCCATCTATGCCACAGAAACTTAGTGTTTCCCCAATCTACCACTGAATTTTTGCTCTTTTTACAGCAACCACTATAGTTTTCCCTGGCCCCTTCTCGCCATTAACGATTGAGGAATGATAACAAAGGGGCAAAAAAAGACCAACATATCGCTGTCTAGCCAGATCCTACAGTAGCAACCCACCTCACATCAATTGATTTTCCTAGTACACTTATCTTTGTTGTTTTTGCCCAATTTCACTCTAATTTTTATCGTTTTAGGACTTTCCCCATTTATGACTTCATTTTACCTTTTTAACCTTTCTTTTTATTCTTCATTTAAGGATTTTCTCACTTTTTAAGTTTTTTTGCATAAAATAGAAATTAATATGAAATGTATTTGCAATGTAAGCTGGTGGACAAACTTGACTGCGGAAGGAGTTAGATAAGGTCTTCATACTCAAAGGGATTCTGCTATCAACATGTGGTATTTCTGCTATTGTCAGGAACCATATCAAATTATGGGGACTCAAATTTTCAATCCGCTGATGAGAGACACACACTACCCAGCAGACCTAGAAATCTGCTGCTTCCCTTCTCTCCTAAATCTTAACTATGCTTCAAAAACTTAGGAGTTCTAAAGAAAGAGTAATAGGAATGCAAAAGCGGTGTAGCAAAGAATATTCAGTTAACCAATAACCTTTGAGGCATCCAGAACCATCAGTACAAGGTCTGATGACTTTGCAACAGCGATAACCTGAAAATAGAAACAATATATAGAAAAAAAAGAAAATAAAATCAATAAATGATTTGTGGGTAGAGGAACTCAGCATATTTAAAAATAATTAAAAGCAGCAATTACCTGCCTACCACGCCCCTTGCCTTCAGAGGCTCCTTCAATAATACCAGGAAGATCAAGAAGCTGGATTTTGGTATCATTGCAGCGAATAATTCCAGGAATGCAAGTCAGGGTTGTGAACTCATATGATGCAGCTTCAGAGTGTGTCCCGGTCAACATAGTTAAAAGAGTTGACTTTCCAACACTGCAAAATATATCACACTAGTCAAAACACACAAGACATATTGACATTATAATCTGAGAGGTTGACTAAATTGACTATTTTATGCTCTGTATTACCAAAAAGAATTAAATTTTAACTTATATTAGTAAGACTTGCATGAAAAAAAAGGACACAGTAATATAGACGTACGGCATAAAATACGAATTGGATCAGTTCATCATTTTTCACATATCTAATTTCTATATACAAGGCAATAGTTATGAGAGTTAGTTTCACAGACATAAATGCCTCGAAAGTACAAGGCAGCAGATGATGTATGTCAGATACATAGTACTACAATTGACCACAACAGAGTCCATGTGTCACAGATCCAATTGTAGAAACTAATGAGGATTGAAACACAAGACTCGACAGTACGCAAGCCATAGGCAAGAGATGGTAGACCTGGGAAATCCAATCAGTGCAACACGACCATGCCCAAACTTTGTGACTTCAAAACCATCTCCTCCTCCACTGGAACCCTGTATGACCAAAATGAGAAGTCAGGTGTGACGAAGCAAATGCAAGGAACTCCCATATAAATACTACTTAGCCTTTTTGTAATATATTACCACTTAGAAAGTCTTGAAGGAATGAAGAAACATCAACATAATCGCTTTACTTGATGATCTAATGTGTTACTCAAATTACAATGCAAAATAATTATAAACGAAAATTCAAGATGCTGAAGTAGTTTCTCAATCCATCGATACCTTCGGAGGCTCCAATAGTTGTGTCCTCAGCTTTGCTAACTTTGCCTTCAGTTGTCCAAGATGATATTCTGTATGAAAACAAAGAAAAAATATTAATAGATACAATATGCAAGACAAACTCCACACAAGATTACATATTCGTGCATATACAGGATAGTATTTGACTACTTTTTCATTGCAAAATACACAACGATATCCTTGGTTGATTTGATTTAAAACAGAAATGTAATAAAAGAAAAGGAATGTTGTTCAATCCACTAGTCATTAAGTATACATGTCTACACTCTATAGTGAATGCCCAAATGATACAGCTTGTTGCCATTAACCGAGGCATCTATGGCACAGAACAGCAATTGAATCAGAGGTTATAGACACGAACATGCTGAAAGTCAATTTCATGATCAGATAAATCTAACAGTGATATGTGGCGAAACAGTTCCATTCAAATGGAAAGAAAATAAAAGACAGTGAGCATACACTGATGAGCATGAATTGCATAGTTGTAACGGTGGAAGAAGTGACAGCAAAACCCGTTGCTTTATTTTTCTGCGTCCGAGCCATCTCGGCCTCAATCTCCTTGATCCTCTCAAGGATACCCATCTTCTACACAACTTCTCTGGAGACAGTGGTACTTTCTGCCAAATATCAAAGAAAAGAACCTTGATAAGCCTGAAGAGACAGGGCGGACCCAGCATAGGACATGGTGTTGCAAACGAAATCGAAGTTAGTAGGTACACTAATATATTGTAACTGGATCAGATCCGAATACAAATAGTTTTGTTAGGGTTTGGGGTGCTCCGTCTTGCACAACAGAAGAAAATAGAAGGGGCGGTCATACCTGGTGGATGCTCGTCGCCGGCAAAGGGCTGGGCGAAGAAGTGACGATTGGCGCCGCCGCTCGCTCACTCGTCGCCGCCAGGGAAGGGAGGAGAGTCAGAGAGAAGGTAAACGGGGGAAAGAGACAGAGATGAGCCTGACTGCCCGAGGCACTGAGCCGTGAAGGGGAGGGCTGTCGATGAGCCGAGCTCGAGCGAGCCTCCCACCTCACGCCGTCCGCACTGCTCATCATCCTAATATTTGTACTGGTATAAAGATTCTCTCCTCGTTCTCCCGCGCCTATCCATCCTCTGTATCTCTACTTTATACTAACTACCGGCAGCGGGCCCCACTTGGCAGATTATTTTTTTCTCTTTTTTACCCCGCCGCACTTTTCTCTCCCCCTCTCTCTCCCCCGACGCCAGCACTTTTCTCCCTTCTCTCGGTCTCTCTCGATCTCCTGCTACCTTCCAGCGCCGCCCTCCTCCCCTCCTCTGCTCCCTCCCAGTCGGCTTGGGGTCCGTGGCCGCGTAGATCTCCGCGATCGGGCGGTAGCACTTGTTCCTGCGGCGCCTCCCGCCCACCTCCTGCTCGTCGTCGTCCTCTTCCTCCGCCACGGCAGGCGGCGCCGCGGGCCGAGGCCGGGAGCAGCAGGCCCCCGCCGCGCGGGGTGAGGGCGGCGGCGCCGGAGGAGCAGCTGCTCTCGCTGAGGTGGATGAGCTGCTCCGCCGCGGCCAGCTCCAGCGCCGTGAACCGCGACGGGGACCGGGATCGGGACGGCCCGACGGCGGGGCCGCGCAGGGCGGTGGCGACCTCGCCGGCCATGGCGCTCGATGGATAGCCGGGGTGGTCGATTCGATCGATCGAGGGCGGCACCGGCAAAGGGAGGAGGGGGCGTGCTTTGCAGGAAGGGTTGGGCTCCGGATCTTGGGCGGTGGGCCTCGCGGCGGAGCAGGGGCCTCGCCCCCAGCGGCGACCGGATCCAGGCGTACCGGCCCCTCCCTCTCCATCCCCTGCTCGTGGCCGGATCCAGGCAGACCGCTCCCTCCGTCCCTCTCCATCCTCTGCTCGCGGCAGTCAAATCCAAGGGGCAGCCCGTGGCGGCGGCGGCAGGCGCAGGCAGCCTGCCGCGGCGGCGCGGCAAGGCAGCACGGCGGCCAGCAGTTGCGGCCGGCGAACCTCGCGGAGGTCGACGGGCGGTTGGATGGCGCGCGGACGCACGGGCCCGCGCCGACGTGGCGCGTAGCGTTCCTCCTGTGCCTCCGCTGGATGTAGCGGAACTGGAGGCCTCCGCTACCTTAGCGTACCGCTTAGCGGACGCCGGTGCGGACCTTTTTCCGCTATTCCCATCCTGGAGGATGGGGTAGCGGACGGCGTACAGGTCCCAGACAGCCTCGAGCTGAAGACTGAAGTTGGATAGCATCTCGAGCCGAGGTCGATCTGATCCTGAGTATACGTGATCATGGCCACCCGACCCGACGAACCTAACCTAACCCGTAGAAAAACCGACACGATCTGACCTAACTCGAGCCGATCAATATGTGGGCCGGGCTCGGACTGAAATTTTTGGCCGACAACAGAAGTCGAGCTGGGTATGGACTGATTTTTTTATTCGAAATCCGAAAAAACCCGTCCCAACCCGAAAATTGTACATGAAAAATCAGGTTTAACCCGACCCGACCACGTATCGGACCGAGCTCGGACCAAAAAATTCGATCCGATAGCCGGGTCGGGCTAGGTTTGGGCTGAAGGAAAAGTACTTTTCTTTACCTGATCCGAACCTGACCCGACCGATAATCAGGTCTAGCCTGAGATCCCGTCGTGGCTATTGGCTAAGCTCGTCAAGGCTCGAGCTCGATTCGACTAGATTTGTCTACTGGAGTAATTTTGGAAGAGAAAGAAGAAAATTCTTACCTTTTTCAGTTGGTTGAAAAATTAATTGAGATCACATCAGACAAACAAAAAACTGACAAAAAATACTTGACCTTCATGGAATAGTTCGATCTCAGATCGCTGGAGCTCGCGAGCTCCAAATTAGGCTTGAGCTCGGCTTGATTTTTAGTATAGCAAGCTTAAATTGAGTTTTTAGAAAGTCAAATTTGAATAGCTCGCATCGCGAGATTTTCCAGTAGCCATTTCTAAGTTAAGCGATTCTTGTTTCTGGGTGGTCGATTTGAAATATTTGTAAATATTGTATGCTTCATCTTTTAGTGTCCCTGCTTTTAAAGGTAGGAGATATATAATGGATATATTGTTTAGATTTTTGTTTGGTCATCTTCCATAGTTCGACACGTGCAATGTTCAGAGAATTTGCTTGTTATATTTGTCTGTAGTTCACTACCTCCATTACTATGTGCCTGAAAAACATATAATTGTCTTACTCTTTATAGATTATTCCTTTTTCTTGATCTAGGCAAGGGAGTGAGGTGCATAGCGCAGGGTATGACCACGCTCACCTTCATTGCAGAGAAGTGCCCTCCTCCATGCTAATGCATGACTAGAATTTCTGCTTCTCAACTTACAGGTATGTTACAATTAGTGAACTATGCTCATATGGAAGTCAGAATTGTTCTCGTTTCTGAACAAGGTGTCTTAAATCTTGGTCAGAAAGTAAATATGTTACTAGCATATTACCAGTTCGTTTACAGTCAATGATCTCATGGATTTATTCACTTGTCGACGTCTCACTTGGAGCCCACCTAGGTATCAACATGCTACAAACATGGTTAATATAGATTCATTAGACAGTAGAAAGGCTTTGTATTTATAAAGCTTTTATTTTTCTATGCATGTTTCATTTGAAACACACATCTTTATGTGTTGGTAGGCAATATTCATATTTGATAGCCAATGTGAAATTATTAGGCTGTGTGTGACAATGGTAGGAAAGGGTTTTTTCTCTGAATTTCTGTTATCTTGATTTTTGGTAGTGTTTGCGACAATAGCATAGAAAATAAGTATTTGTTCATTTGGTTGGTGGTAATAACCGAGTGACATTGGCAGCTATTTTAGCAAAGGTAGAATAACACACATGTTCTTGGCACGTTTCAGTTACTTTGTTGGTTCTGCGTTCACACATCGATCCTCCTCATGTCTCCAATAGCCAATAAGAACATAAGTTGATGCAGCAAATTTTGGGAAAAATAGTTATAGTTCTTTCTATTCATTTTCCTGCATTGATCTTGGTGCTAGAAAATTTAGGATGAAAGTATCTGATTTGGCTTTAATTTGTGCTACGCAAAATAAATATGAATTGGCATCAAAGTTTGCTCACTGCGAAAGCAGCGAGGAGGATGGTTGCACCGTCTTACTTGAACTCACAGCCTGCGACTCCCTCATGAAGCAGACTCATGTGAAGGAAAGATATAAGATGTACTTGTGTGTTCGGTTTGTAACCTGAAACATTATACATCACCTACAATGGAAACCATGTTGACGATGGCGAATCTCTCAAATATGGTTCAAAATCATGTTTTTCCGAGCCCCATTTATTATGTTGAATTTTTTGGGCATAGACCTAGTAATGGATAAAAATGAGTAGTTGATCGTGGTTTGCCACAGTAAATAAGCTTCTCTAATAGCGCATAAAAGTTAGAGTTCAAAAACAGGTTTTGGGACCTCGCCAAAAAGTTATTGGAGCAAAAAATACCGCTCAACCACCATTTCTAGTAAATTTGCTCCTATAAAGATTTAATTGCTGCTGCAACACTCATTTGCAAGCCCAACGCTTAGATTGTTCTTATGGATGAACAGTACTCTGCGTTCTTTTTTCTCGTCGCCGTTTTCTCTGCTCGATATGGGGCAACCAGTTTTGGACATGGCGAAAAAGTTAGGAGTGGAACTAGACATATGTAGGAGCATTGTTTTTTCCCTCTCGATTCCTAGGGTTAGTTACTGGAACATTCTTGAGACGCTCTAATAATCCCCCCCCCCCCCTCCCGCAGAAAAAGGAGAAAAGAAAAAAAAACATCCCCCGATTCGCAAACCCCCATGCGAGCAAGATGCCGTTGCTCACCTAGTTGCAGTCGTCGGCGACGACGGACGGCTCCACGTCCTCCGCGGGCTCCGCGTCATCTGCCACCTGCTCCGCGTCGCCCGTAGCCTGGTATGTGCCCTCAGCAATCGGCTCCTCAACTTGGAAGGCCACCTCCACATCGTCGTCGGTAAAGTTTAAGAAAATGACATATTTTGATTTAATAAACTCCACCAGTTGTCCTCAAACTTTTCCCTGGTTCTCCTCATAATGCACATAATAGTATTTAAACTTATCCTACATTATCATCACAATCCTTAAATTTGTCACAAGTTCTCATCCCGGTCCCAATACTCTCAAATTGCACATAATATTTCTTAAATTTGTCCCACTTATCTCGGTCCTTCAACAAATCCTACTCCCATATGCTTCTAAAATGCATTATTTATTTTGACAAGAACTTTTGAATGTTTTAAATTTGTTTGGATTTGAAATCAAGTTTGAATCCCACCCAAAGTGGATCCAAAAATTATGGATAAATTATCACGAATTGAATGTGAAATATCAAAATCTCTAAATAACCAAGAGTCAAATTTCTTGTTGTGATTTCCTTAGGATTTTTTAAGCAAAGGATAAATGGTTTTAACATTCTTTTTAATCTCTATTATAAAATGAACTAAATAAATGTGATAAAATAACAACTCTAAAATCATCAATTATTACATCCAAGCTGATTGCCTCATGATTTTTCAATCAATTTTGAGCGAGATTAGAATTCACTTTTAAATCCTAAAAGTTTGAAACAATCTAGAAAAGTTTTTTCATATATGAGAGCATATATGGATCTATATGAGAGCGTGGGATAGTTTACATATCATTATGTGCATTTTGAGAGTACGAGGATTGGGATGAGAACTCAGAATAAATTTAAGAACTGGGATGAGAGCACAAGACAACTTTCTGGACTACTATGTGCATTTTAAGAGTGCCGGTATTGCCTTCCATGTAAAAGAATCTTTTTGTGTGGCAATAAATATCTAAGAAGGAGAGCATCAAAAGAAGAACGTAAACAAATATCTTAAGGGTCGTGCTTGGGCTGGCATGACACGATGACGTGACATGGGCCATGCTCTTAGACCTGATAAAAAGCTTGTCATACTGTTGTGGCACGACACGACATACCCAGTGTGCCTAGGAGTCTAAGCCCGACACAAGGCACCGAACCGGACCGACCCAACCCAATTCCCAGCTCTAGTTATTATATGTGGCCGGGCCTTTTGATACTCTCAAAGCTAATTCTACTAGAGAGTTAAGTTTAGATTTACATACAATTAAAATTCCCTAATGCATGGTTCAGCAACAGCACATGTTTTTTTGCATTTATATTTCCAACATGTATAAAGGAAACGGACATTTTGCATTAGAAAACAAAATAAATATTCTGGTCCATGAGATCCAATGATAGAAGAAAATGGAGGAATTGTGCTTATTCTAATAATGGATAAATAGGAGTATGCAATCGCGGTTTGGCATTCTCTAATCCGCATAAAAATAGAGTTCAAAAACAGGTTTTAAGAAAAAAATACCACCTCAACCAACCATTTCTAGTAAATTAGCTCCTATAAAAATTTAATTGTTGCTGCATCATTCATCATTTGCAAGCCCAACACTTAGATTGTTATTATGCGTGCACAGTACTTGCTTATTTTTTCTTGTTGCTGTTTTTTGTGCTGGGTAGAGGTAGCCGGTTTGGACACGGCGAAACAAGTTAGGAGCTAAACTAGGCATCTGTAGGAGCGTTATTTTTTCCCTCTCGATTCTTAAAGCTAGTTATTAGAACATTCTTGAGACGCTCACGCTCTAATCCCCGCAGAAAAGAAAAAACTCCATCACTCGATTCGCAAACCCCCACGCGAGCAAGATGCCACCACGCACCTCGTAGCAGTCATCGGCGACAACGGACGGCTCCGCGTCCACCGCGTCGCATCCGCCACGCCACATCCGCCACCTGCTCCGCATCGTCCGTGGCCCGGTCTGTACCCTCAGTGATCGGCTCCTCGACTTGGAAGGCCACCTCCACATCGTCGTGGTGAACTAGTGGGCGGCGATGGCATCTGTCACGGTGAACCTGGGCGTGTACTAATGCTCCACCAAGTGGTGGCCACGGTTGGTGCTCGTGGTTGCCACCATTTCGTCTGCCTTCCCCACGTCCGCACCCGCGCCCTCGCTCATCGTCCCGTCGTCCGCAGTCCGCACCAGGTTCCCCCGCTCCTCTGCTCCCCTCTCCCGGCTTCCCTGCTCCGGCGTCCTCTCCTGTGGCACGCTCTTCGCCGTCATCACTCGTGGCCCGCTCTATGCCGTGTGTTGCATGCAAAGAGCGCGATGCGCCGCTGCGGGGCCAACTGCTCCATGGCCTGCTACTTCCCGCCGCATGAGGAACATGTTTTCAGCGTAACCAAGTGGTTGTTCAACATGATGCTGATGAGGGAGAAGTTGGCGAGCCTATCGCCGGATGATAAGGATGCTTATGTGCTCTCCCGGGTGTTGATGGCATACGCTCGGAGCGTGGAGCCCGTCCTCGGCCTCACCGGAATCCAGCGCGCGGTGGAGGCCGAGCTGGGCGACGTGGAGCGGCAGCAAAAACAGCTGCTGCGCGAGAAGCAGCTCGCCGCCGATGGGACCCTGGCTGGGATGCCATCCCCCGGATCCCTGGAGCCGCCGCATTCAACGTCCGCATCACGCCCAGCATGCGGCGCATGCGCGTACATGAGCCGTGAATGCGTGCCCTGCCGCCCGCTCGCTCAGTTCTTCCCCACGGCCTATCTCTATGAGATGGCGCGCGAGGCGTTTGGCAGCGATGGCTTGGAGCGCCTGCTGAAGGTTGTGGAGGAAGGGTGCGCCGATGATGACGACACGTCAGCGCAGGCGAGGCAAGCCGACACCCTGCACGGCGTTGTGGGCCTAGTGTGCTCATTCCCCGGCAAGAAGAATGGCGGCGGCGCAGCGCGCACCAAGTTCTGTGAGGACTTCGCTGCCTTCGTACACTCGAAAAAGCAACGCCACAACCGTTTGCGGCCGCATGCCTTATCCTGGCCGCCCATCCATGCTTTATTATTCGCGCTGGTCAACACCGCGTTGATTCCACCCTTGTACTCCCGATGCATCGTATCCATTTCATTCTCCTTTGTTTGCCCGTCTCCATGAGCCTTCTCCATTCCCTTGAGTTTGGTTGGCTTGCTTGTGTGCTTCTTTCCCCTTTATAAACCAATTGTTTCTACAATCTCATTCCTCTTTCTCTGCTCTTTTTGTTTTTGCTGTTCTTTCTCTTTCTCTCTACTCTCACCTTACATTTCTATTTTGTCCTCCTCCGATTTCCCATGAGTGGTATGTCATTTCTCCTTTTATTTTATTTTCTCTTTAGTTTCCCTCGGTTCTTTCCTCCGATCTGTTGTTTTCTTTCTATCTCACGCTATATCATTCCATTTTCACTTGTGATTCGCTTTTTTCTAAACCATGCTTGTTAATGCAGGATCTATTTTATTTCTTACGTGCAGCCTCCCTGACGAAGACGCCACCCTTAATGGCGTTTCTGGTACTGGCTGAAATCCTGGTCGGAGATTCCTAACCTTCTCGGTATGATTGGCTTTCCCTTTTCATTTTTTCTTTCTACTTTTACCCGTTCCATTCTCCGTATTAATTCACTCTTGCCGATCCCTCTTTTTTTACTCTAGATGTATAAACTTTTCATATGGGAGGATGTTCTAAATGATGATTTTGTTGAAGAGATGGTTGCTACTATTGCTGCTTTGCAAGACGAGGTTGCTGATCTTCGCCAGTTGCTTTCCGAGAAGGATTCCCAGCTCAACGAGTTGGATACCGAACTCTTGAAGTTTTCTAACCCTTTTGAGCAACTGTAGTAGTTTTTATTCTATGTTGATTGTAGTGTTGTTTCTTTTTCTTTCCCTAATGTAGGTCGTTAGGAGTTGAGCAGCCATTTTCTCTCACTTGTTTGTACCTAAGTACCAGTTATGCTTCAATAATATTGGATAATAGCACCTGTTTGTTCCTAGCTACCAGTTATACTTCTGTATTTGATAATAGCATCCTAACTACCCGTTATGCTTCTGCAGCATCCTAACAAGCCCATGAGACCCACTATTCTGTCCCTGTGCTGAACGCTGAATCACGATCCGCCTATCCGCTAGCGTCTCTTCGACTCCGTCTCTCCGTTGCTCGTTGTCCCGATCAGTATCCGTCATGACGGCACTTCCAAATCACCAGCGTTACCTTGCCGGATTGCTGCGGCTGTGGCTGACTGCCTTGTTGGTGTGTCGCGATAACTGCCCAATGCTAAGACTAGGTATCTCGGCGCCCGGGGCTGCCATCGTGGATAATTGACCTATCGTGCTGCTGCTAGTTGGCACGTTCTACGGAGGGCTGGACCGAGGGACGCAAGGTGACATGCTGAGATTTCGTTATTTGCTTGGCGACGAGACAATGCAAATTTGATTATTTGATGCTTCTGTAATGACTTGATCTGATCCGTTTTTCTTTTGGAAGCTACTGATCTAATCAATTTTTCTTTTTGAAAGCTATTGATCTGATCATTGATTTATTTTTAGACTTTCTGCTGCCTGCTGGAAAAACACTCTAGGCATCCTATACTTATGATCTATTATCTAATATTGCGGTAGCTGGTCATAGTTAAAATTGTTCTCTGTTTGCTGAGCCTGCTGCCTGACAAGTGACAAGACAACCAACTAAAAATGTAAAACAAAGAAGCCAACAAGTGAACAAGGTCATTTCTGTTTCTTCAATTTCAATTCTACTAAGTCCTTCATACAGTTAATTCTGAATGGTCAGTTATGACCTTGTTCACTGGAGTCCTTCATAACTGACATTCAGTATTGGCGTCATCAAAAGTAGTCAATCTTCCCAATCTTGTCCCAAAAGAATTAACTGACGGACACAAATCAGACCAGTCTTGATTGTTTGCATCGCTGGAGTCTAGCTCAAAGTATCGCTTCACTTATTTTCTCTAGCAGATCAGCCACGTTCTCCTCCAAATTCAGCACTTGCTATAGGATGCTGCACTTGTGAAAATTGCTGTGATTCCTGCAGTTGGAAAGCTTGTTAGATTGATTTGCAGGAATTCAAACAGTTCATTATTCAAAAAAGACATATTTCACACATCATTGAAAACGTGGCAGGTGGTACTCACATATGTAAGGATTCTTGTTATGGTCTTCCCATCAAAATAGCGAGCATAGAACATGCTAAAGAGCCCCGAGCTTGAACTGCCAAGTATATATTTTTTCAGATATCTTCAACAATTTTAACCAATTTTAAGCACAATCAGAAATGATGGTCAGTTCTCTTACCTGTCCACATGTGCCCCTTCTATTGCAAGGTATTCTTTTTGCCATCTTTCCATTGATACTTCAGGTTTTTTTGAACAATAGCTCCTTGCACATGCACATGGCTCTGTGAAATTTTTTGAGTTTTCTTTGCGCTTATTCATAACTGCCTGACTACCTCCAACCATCTTCACAGGGTCTATTACTGTCCTACGCTCAAAGTTCCATACATATAAAGACCAGTTCCACTCAAAGTATACTGGTGCTAGTACCTGCAGAAAGTTTTTACGGAATCAAATACTTACGAGGAGTCTTCTCTAGGATCTCTAGAGGATTACACCAGCAGCAACATATTCACCATGTTGCAACTTGACATCAACAATAACAACCATAACTACTAACAAAAGGTATGACAACTGTCAAACAGAGAAGTCACAGATTCTGCTCCCTTTGATAATCAGTTCATATCTCACAAACCACAGGTCCACTGTGCACAAATTTTGGTAGGAAAGTATATCTACGAGTCCCCTGACTGCTGACAAAATTTCAGCTCAATCGGACACCATTTCACCACCCAAATAAATCATCTACCGAAACTGCTCTGTGCTAAAACTGCAGTCACCCAAACTGACCAAAACACCTTTCAAATCTGATGCTCTGCTCCATCAATCCTCAAACCAACTAACCAGATCGAAGTATTCTAAGTGTAGAACGAGCTCACCAAGTTTAGCGCAAATCCAAACACGTTTGAACCTCCAATCGCTGACTTGAAGCAGATCGGTTCATAGCCACCAAATCTAGGCAGACCTCCTTCTCCTTCTTCTTCCTCTCTTCTATCAAGTTGTGTTGTGTGTGTTCTGCTCCTCCCCCTCTCAAGTGACGTCCTGAGCAGAGCTGAGAGGAGGCTAGGATTTTCTTATGCTTTATACTTCCCTTAGTGTTCTCAACTGTTGGATCAAGCACCAAATCAACGGTGCACAAGCACTGGGTTTGTGGGCTATCTTCATGAATTTGATGGGCTCCAAATTATTCTGCATGTGGAGGGATAGCCCAAAAAATCTTCCCCTCCTGACATCATGGAGGATCTCACTGCCTTTCGGCAGCCATACCAGCGAGCTGGCAACAAACATTGAGCTCCTCCTTCATTACCATCCTAGTCAACATATCAGCCCTATTATCATTGTGTGGACTTTCTCAAGCTGCATTTGCTTAGAATTCAACACATCTCGAATCCAATGATAACCCACATCAATATGCTTTGACCTTGAGTGAAAAGTTGCATTCTTACTCAAGTGAATAGCACTTTGATTGTCACAAAACAGCACATACTTGTCTTGATCAGACCCAAGTTCATTGACAAACTTTTTCAGCCACGATAGATCTTTGGTTGGCTCTGTTGCTACAATGAATTCAACTTCAATTGTGAACAATACAACACATTTTTGCAACTTGCTTTGCCATGGCACAGCTCCCCCTGCATAGGTAATCAAATAGCCTGAAGTAGACTTTCTGCTATCAACATCCCCGTCCATATGTGCATCTGTGTATGCAACCAACGAAGGCTCACTTCTCCAAAAATAAAGTTTCGGATTAGCGCTGCCCTGGAGGTACCTCAAAATCCACTTCACAACTTTCCAATGTAATCTTGCTAGATTAGACATAAATCTGCTCATAGTACTAACCGTATAAGCAATGTCAGGTCTTGTACACACCATAGCATACATCAAAATTCCAACTGCATACAGAACATGCTGCATTTCCTTATTCTTCTTCTTGTCAATAGAAGGGCACTGCTCGGTGCTTTGGTCACTTCTCCGGTGCCTCGAATGACTACTTATCATGTCACCGGCCACACATCCTCGCACTCTTCGATACCGGCACTAGCGCCAAGTGGACCTTTCAATGTGCTCGAGTACAAATAAATGACGGCCGATGAAGAGCTGCTAGCGACGAAAGGTTTTGTCAGGATCGATATGGCAGGCAATGCTTTACAAGTCATGGGACATTAAATATTGAGCAACAGTGCTAATATTTTGTTCGTCAACTACGGGGAAAGCTCTATCGGTCATAGGTATCTATAATTTAAGGCTGATGGTTATTAATTCCAAGTATACCTTCAAGATATACGTTAGTATCTCTCAAAGTTTTTTCATTGGCTATTATTACTAGAAGCTATTTGAATGGCCGATGGAGAAATAAATAAGGATAGCCGACGAAGGAAATTCTGGCTTGTGATCAAATCAGCTACGGAAGGAGCGTGCGTGAAGCCTTGTACTTGTGATGAATAACAAGACAACATCACCGATGAACACGATGCCGCAAAGGCACTGAGAAAGACGACGACGAGACCGCCGGACGTCCAGAAGTTGATTTCAAGATGACGAAGACATCGCGGGCTATGAGGTGACTCACATCGTCAAGATGATCGACGACCAAGTCGACGCGCTACTTCCGGCATGATGGCAACAGTGACAGCGTCGCCGGCGACATTACGAATACGCCGATGACGAGGAGAGCTGTCGACCCGGTATCGTGATCTCGATTGATCGTCACTCGACAAATCAACGGCATCACGCCGCGGCTGCCGGTACATGGCTGGTTTGAGGGGATCACGTTCCAGACTGATCAAGCTATGTTGCGGCTTGGTCAGTAATCAAGGATGATGTCATGTCATTCCTATAGTCGTTCCATGATGGAAGTGTGCAACTTGATCCTACATGGTCCTGATACCCAAGAAGACTGGAGCGGTTGCTGTAGATGCTTTCAGACCAATCTGTCTCCAAAATTGCAGTGTGAAGATCGCAACAAAAATCCTCATCACACGTTTACAACGGGAGATCAGTACACTCATTGATTTGCATCAGGCAGGGTTCCTTAAAGGGAGAAGCATTGCTGAGAATTTTGTCTTTGCCGCCGAATTACTACAGGTCTGTCACAAGAGGAAAATGCCAACTTTGGTGCTCAAACTCGACTTCGCCAAAGCTTTTGACACCGTTAATTGGGACTGCCTTATGTTGGTCATGCAATCACGAGGATTCAACACAACCTGGTGCTCCTGGGTGCGCAACATTCTGCAATCATCACACACCGCGGTGCTAGTGAATGGATGCCCAGGTCCATGGCTTACTTGCAAGAGGGGACTGCGGCAAGGCGACCCGATGTCCCCGTACTTATTCTTGCTTGTGGCAGATGTCCTCCAGGAATTGATCAAGCAGGACATGCAGGTGCGACATCCACTTGACCCCGGCGAGCCGTGCTTAAGGGTGAACTGGCGGATGTGGAAAGACTAAAGGTGATCTTAGATCGCTTCTCGGCGGCTTCTGGACTGCTCATCAATTACAACAAAAGCACCGCGGTTCCCATGAACATGTCTGAGGACCTCATACCAAAATGCATCGGCGCTCTAGGCTGCCGCAGAGAAGGTTTCCCGCTAACATACCTTGGGCTGCCTCTGTCCTGCGACAAGCTGAAGCTAGCTGCTTTTGACCCCTACATCTGCAAGACGGACCGCTACCTCGCCGGTTGGCAAACGTGCTTCCTAAACCCGATGGGGCGAACTGTGCTGATCAATGCAGTCCTAGATGGGCAACTCTCCTACATCATGGGAGCAGTGCCACTGCCGGCCGGAGTGATTGCCAAGATCGACAAACGGAGGCGCAGTTTCCTGTGGAACGGACAACCTGAGGCTCCAACTGCTTAATTGCTTGGGAAAAAGTACGGCAGCCCAAGGATCAGGGCGGACTGGGGATCAGAGACCTTGCCGTGCAGAACACCTGCCTCCTGCTGAAGCTCCTGCACATGCTGCATGATGCTGCCCGCTCCTCCTGGGCATGCTGGATAAAGTAATCTGTGTGCCTAGCCAACCTGGAAGGAGGGGTGCACGGTGCGCACTGGGACCAGCTACGAAGCTTACTACCCCTCTATCAAGCCATCACAACCATTGTTGACATTTTATAACATCATCATTAGGATAGGTGTTTCCCAGTAACGGCGCCAGAAATACCATGAGGTATTTCTTACGTTACAGAAGGATCTGCAAGCGCACGGAATACCGTTGTAGCATTTTACCCGTGAGTACGGGATCGTATTTATATTTCCGCAGGGAAGACGACGGTTATTGGAATAGATTAGTGTGTTGATTAGTTCTAGCATGGATATTCTATTGAACAAATAGGGGTAAGATAATATATGGTGAGGAGGTAGTGTGACACACAACTTACTCAAGTTCTAACTCTATGCAAAGCTTACAGGAAGGGAGAAAGGAAGAAGAAAGCTAATCTAAAAACTTATGTACTCCTAACTAAGCATACAGTCTATACTATACTAGGCACTCACATACATACACATGATTAGGAATGGGCTCTAGGCTCCCATGCATCACCGGAAGACCGCACAAGATATGGCTAGGTGGCCACTAGATCCTCACGGCTATTTTATGCACCTCCTACAGCTACTACACGAACGAGGAGGGTTACGCTGGACGGACAGGGCTGTCACCACCTGCCGCCTACCTCATCTAACCATGGTATAGAGCCGCATCCAGCAACAATGATTAGCCGAGACACCACGTCTACACTAATAAGCAATACTCTAGTGCCCCGCGCGGAGCCCCCACCCTTTGGATCGACAGACATCACACTAGAGTAAATATGCAAATACTGGAACCAATGCCGTAGCCTAGATGTCTTACCACGTCTAATCATGCAAGGAATCAGTCCTAGATATAAACTAAGCATAGCACATACATCTGAATACACAGAACGAGTACACTAAACTAGAAGATAACTCTATTAAGAAATTCTGAATATTACAAAGGAGAGGAAGAGTAAAACCCATACCGAATACTCCTAAGCAAGACTCAGGAATCGAAGAAGACCTACTTCACCTAAACTCCACTATCCTAAAGACTAAGCAAGAGAGGAACTTGAGAGAGGTTGCAACTTGTGGTGTGTCTCTATTGTTAGCACCCTCTTATATTTATAGAGGTGAGTGAGGGGGGTGTGCAACAACTCCTCGGTGCCCAAATCCCTGAAGCCTTGCCAAACCGATGTTAGGAGCCAATGGGAAAGCGCCACGTCAAGGGAGGTAAGTCGGTTTCTCCTTGGTCGGCCGACCTGGGCTTGGCCCAGATCGAGCCCAACTTGCTTTGGGTGGCTTCCATGTGGGTCCTAGTCACTCCTGTGCGTGAGTGGATGCTGTCCTAAGTCGGTTGCATGCTTTGGTGGGCCCTTCAATCCATGGGAGTCCAAATGGCGCGCTCTGATTGCTCGACGTCACTTGCCTTGGATTGAGATGCTTGTTTAGCACTTGAATTCTGCTCAATTTTCCTACATTGCCAATTCTCCAAGGGGAATGTGGAAACGATATTATTCTAGATAAATATGCAAGTTAAGTATGCTAGTCATCCCAATTTTATGATCAAATTGACGCTCGACATTGGTCTGTAGCGAGCGTCAACAAGAACCCCCAAGCTGTCCTTTGCTCGTCCCGAGCAAAACAGGACAAATCAGGATGTTGATCAGAAAATTGTTAGACTCATTACCTGCTGTCGTGTCAAGTCTGAGGTATAGATGATTTCCTTGAGGATGAGTAATGTTGGCATGAGTACCTGACCCTTGTTACCTTCATCATCTATGGGGCTTATGTGCTTCTCCTCATCTTGAGCTGTTGAGAGTTAGAATAGTCCATAGAGCAGTACTTACCTCACCTTTGTTCAACAATCTATCTGGAGATTTTCTTTTGGAAATAGTAGAACAAGACTAAGTTCCTCGAATGATTCACTCGGATCGCTCAATGGTGTATGAATCCTTATCAAGGCACTTCTCCTTTCTCATAACAGAAGCTTTTGTGGAGCTTAAGGTACGGAATGGATGAAGCATACCTGCATTTCATATATCGCCAAGACAAAGAATAGATCCATGGAGAAAGCAAGTCATATCCCATGATCAAGAGGTGCGTGTGTGTGAGTCATGCTTCTTTGGCATGCCATCTTTTTCTTCTTTTTTTCACTTTTTTTTGGGGATGACCAAGCCTAATTCTTTTTCAGGGATAACATGAGGAGAGACCACAAACTTTATGGAGCAATTATTTGGTGGGTGGATGGATTTGCTAATTCCCAGTGTTGAAATGTCGCAATGGGTGTAACGTGTGCATGATCTTGATTAAGAGGATATGAAAAGCATCTCACTAGGGTCACAACAATTTGACAAAGCTCAACAAAATAGCAAGCAACATATGTGTAGAGTTTTTCAATGTAAATAACATATGGCTTTGGTAGGACACGGAACATCATTAAGGAACTTGTCTTTCCCTTTTAAATTTTTGAAAATAAAATACTCCAGACATCATGCTTCACTTAGGACAAGATTATAAAGCTCCATCTTCCATATTTAAACTCACAACAACCGAGACTTGGATAAAGCATGTGCAACCCACGAGATGTTCGGGTTCATGGCACAAAAGTTTAAATAGCCAGCAAACTCAAACTTAGAAAACATCATGCTTTAGAACTTGAGCAAGACAGACAAGCAAGAGTATAACAATTATTCATCCTTTCAACTTAGGAAGACTGAACATTCTTATCATGCATATGGATAAGGAAAATTTAAAGCAGAAAATGTTTGTTTGGTTTTTTGAGTTTTTATATTTTTATTAAAAGCAGTAAATGATACAGTTCACTTGGTGGAGGGACTCCCCCAAGCTAGCTCTTGGTTTAAGGTCCGATGAGCAGGACCCTCTTCATACCTGTTTAACTCGAGGTCGAATCGTCCACACCTGGAGAGGATGTCGCGGACGATGACGTCTTCTTCTTTCTCCACACCTTCCTGGATTTCTTCTTTGGTGATGTCGGTGGTGTGGGAGTTGGATACTCGGGTGTGAGACTATGTATCTCCCAGTCTTCGAACCATTCCGGTTCTGTCCGCAGCCCTTGTTCTTTGCTATCCTCATGAAGCAGGTATACTTGTTTGTGTCTGTTGCAAAACCTAAACTTCATGGTCCTCTTCCCAATCCGGAAACTGATTCTTCCGGTTCCCACATCTATTCTAGCCTTGGCATCTCTAAGAAATGGTCGTCCAAGGATGAGCGAGATTCCCAAATCACCCTCCATGTCAAGGATTACGAAGTCCGCGAGGATGAATGAATTCTGAACTCGCACCAGGAGGTTCTTCACAATTCCCTCGGGATATCGTATCGTGGAGTTGGCGAGCTGCACACACATGCAAGTAGGGGAAAGAGCAGGATAAGCTAGTTCTTCGAATGTTAGCTTGGGCATGATGTTGACACTTGCTCCAAGATAGCGGAGGGCATTCTCATAGTAACGGTCGTATATTGAGCAGTTGATCATTGGGGTTCCAGGATCCTCCTTTATGGTTACCGCTAGATCGCCCCAAAAACTCTTCCGAGGGCGTTCAAGCCTTTCTGCATAGTTAGTAAAGAATTTACCATGCGATGGCTTACCCCATTTCGTGGTTATTGCATTAACGCTCTCCAGGGGAGCCTCGGGTTGCCCAGGGATCTTCCCTATCTCTGCAGAAGGGACAGCGGCGGCCAGCTGAGCGAGTTGAGTTTCAAACATTTTGTTGAAGCTCAGCTGGTTCTTGAGTGTTGAGGAGATGCCATCCATCTTCGCTTGGATAGTCTCCAAGGTCTTGTTGTTAGCAGCAAACTTCTTCTGAATTGTTTCATTGACAGAGTGCATGCCCCGCTGGCGAGGTTGGAGACGTTCGTCGTTCCACCCTTGGTTGGACACCATCTTCTCGATCAAGGTTTTGGCCCTGTCAATGGTTAGCGAGAAGAAAGCACCACCTGCAGCAGCGTCTATATGATCACGGGCTGTTGGAGTCAGCCCGTTGTAGAAATTCTGAAGAATGAGCTAAGCGTCCATCCCATGGTGAGGACACGCTAGGATGTACTCCTGAAGCCGCTCCCAAGCTTCAGTTATTGATTCATTTGAGACTTGCTGAAAACTGAAAATCCTTCCCCGAAGAGCGTTGGTTTTACCCAACGGGAAGAACTTCGCGAGGAATGCCTTGACACACTCATCCCAAATAGTTACTGCACTTCTGTTGGCGTAGAACCACTGTTTCGCCTTCCCCAGAAGAGAAAATGGAAACAGACGGAGTCAGATTGCGTCCTTTGTGACTCCCTTGACAACAAAAGTGCTGCACAGTTCCAGAAACTGTTGGAGATGTGCATTGGCATCCTCATTGGCCTTGCCACAGAATGGGCTGGCCTGCACCATCGTGATTAGACCCATCTTGATCTCGAAATTTTCAGCTTCAGCATTAACATTTGGCCCGATTGGAACATTGTCGGCCGACGGAGCTGAGTAATCACGGAGAGTCTTCTTAGCCATAACCTTGGAAGTTGATCGTGAGGTAATGACTGTTTCGCCTGTCGAGAGAGTAATCTGAGGAGGAACGACGCGAGGTCGAACTCTTCTCAAAAGTGACTTCGGATTCTGAGTAAAATTTTGCGGCAGATCGAAACCAGTCATACACTACCCTGTCTTCACATAAAAGAGAGAACACAAAGCCAAGTTAGCCTGTTTAGACAATTGAACACCATTTTAGAATTTCATCAACCACTTGATCTATTCTTTTAACTAGTGCATTCCCCGGCAACGGCGCCGAAAATGCTTGTTGACATTTTATAACCCCATCACTAGGATAGGTGTTTCCCAGCAACGGCGCCAGAAATGTCATGGGGTATTTCTTACGTTACGGAAGGATCCGTAAGCGCACGGCATATCGTTGTAACATTTTACCCGTGAGTACGGGGTCGTATTTATATTTCCGCAGGGAAGGTGACGGTTGTTGGTATAGATTAGTATGTTGATTAGTTCTAGCATGGATATTCTATTGAATAAACAAGGGTAAGATAATATATGGTAATGATACACAAGTTACTGAAGTTCTAACTCTTTGCAAAGATTACAGGAAGGGAGAAAGGAAGAAGAAAGCTAATCTAAGGACTTATGTACTCCTAACTAAGCATACAGTCTATGAGGTGCTTGTTTAACACTTGAATTCTGCTCAATTTCCCTACGTTGCCAATTCTCCAAGAGGAATATATTAAGTATGCTAGTCATCCTAATTTTCTGATAAAATTGACGTTTGAAATTCGTCCGTAGCGAACGTCAACAACCGTCACAATCGGTAATGGCACATCCAGCTCCTTCTGGCACGATGTTTGGCTTGGCGATGAAAGCTTATCCGAGCAGATGCCTGCGCTAATGAGCCACTGCACGAGGTCGACACAATCTGTTGCTGAGGTGATTGCGGGCGGTCTGCAGCGGCACCTCGTCCCTCGCCTGACACAGCAAGCTGAAGTGGAGCTCGAGCTCCTGCAATGTAAGCTGTCCCAACTCACACTGACAGACGCAGATGACCGGAGGAGCTCCCCATTCACTGATCCGTCAGGGAAACTATGCACCTCGGCCTTATACGCAGTACTTCGATCGCGGGATACAGGGGCCGAGGGCAGGAATGATGCTTTTTGGAACAGCTGTGCCTCGCCACGCGTGCAGTTCTTCGGCTGGTTGCTCGTTCACGGCCGGGTTCAGTGCAAGACGAATCTCCTGCAATGGAAGGTGGTGTCGGACAGCACCTGCGAGCTGTGCGCCCTGGAGCCGGAAACGACAAATCACCTGTTCTTCCACTGTGCCTTCGCTGCTTCGTTTTGGCAAGCCCTGGGCTTCCAGCTCCCGGAGGATGTCAGCGTGGAAATGATCCACCGGCTGCCCCGGCCAGCCCCGATTCCGGCAACCCACTTCGACACCTTCATCCTTCTGTGCTGTTGGCAGCTCTGGAAACAACGAAATGGGAAAATCTTCAAGCAAGAAACGTTGTCCCTGCGGCAGACATTGCATGCCGGCAGGAGTGAAGCCATCCTCTGGCGCTGCCGCATGCCCAACGCAGCGCGTTCACTAGTAGATACCTGGTGTTCTATTTTTTCTTTGGCAATGTAAGCCCTACAAAAAAACCCGTGTACAATGATCAGGTCATTCAGGGCCACTGATAAATATTGAATGAATCAGGTGGGGGATCCTCTCCCCCTCCGTTGACCCTTCAAAAAAAAAACATTCCTGACTGACGATGACCCGATGCAGTTCCGCTCAAGGTGCAACAGCTCTGATGATGGAATTTTGGGGCTTGGCCGACAGTTTCAGGAAGCCGTGTTCATCGGGTATGGAATTGTTATCGAGTCACTGAAATTAATATGGACATGGTGGCAGAATCGTTGACATCATCGGAGCCAATGGCAAAGAGAAGAGAGAAGCAAGCTAGCAGCGGCAAAATGTGGGCATGCGTCTTGCACATGTACGTGCATGCATGTGGATTAATTAGTGATGGCAATAAGGCTAGCATGAGAAGCTCATCATCAACCGTGGTGTATAGTGGTCGCCGCTGATGCGGAACTATAGGAGGTACTGAATATTATCAACATCGCTACTGATGCCAGAGGAACTGCTGCAATGCTGCAAGGCTACTGAGATGAAGGAACGGTGCCGGGGCCACCAAGATAGTGATGACGCAGCACCGCCGGAGCTAAAGGATAAGACGGCGCCGAGACGACAATGAGTCCGCGTGGCCGATGAGACGATGCTTGCAACAACGACGCCGCAAGTTGCCGCAAGTAAAGAACGCCGAGCTGGACAACAAAATGGTATTGCTACCAAGGTCGATGCTGCCACCGTCGTCAGCTACCGAGAGGATAACGACATCATCGGCCGGAAGCAATATAATGCAACTGCAATGGTGTTATGCCATGGTGTGAACTGTACACGCCGATGACCACGCTCAACATGCAAGCAAGAAAATCTACTTCACAAGAGCATGCACACACACACACGTGAATGCATGAGTTACCGGAGCCCTATACACACACGTGCCAACCAGAAGACGAGCAAGGAAACCAAGCGAGCTAATAAAGAGACAGATGTTTCATCCGATGAAGCTTGGATAGTGGATACATATAGCTGATGGCTATTATTAAGCAATACAGACTGACGATCACAACTATGTTGCTGCTGAGGTCACCGATACCGCTTGAAGGGGCTGATCGGCTATGAGAGGGTTGTACCAGGAAAGTTCGCCACGGTATCCAGTTCGCTACGGTCTTCATCTATCAGATGTTTTAGGCTTTAACTTCCGGCGCATCGCTGTCGTTTTGTCTAGATTCATCTATCAGTTATTGAAGTCCCAAAGTTGTCATACTGGGGGTATCAGCTAAATTCTGGTAAGAAGCTTGAAGAAAGACATCAATGATGAAGGGCAATATCAGAAGAGTCAAGGTATTAAGTCCATCAAGTAAGCAAGCAGATTGAGGCATCGAATTTATAAAGTTTCGAAGCATGAAGCCTTCATACTCCCAAACTGGGGATGCTCGTGTTGACATCGGGTTTTGTTAGCAAATCCAATGTAATCTTAAGTATGGAGATCATCGGCTACTAGCGTTGTGGCAGAACCACCTGAATTAATCCGGCTCAAGCGCGCTAACCATCACCACAAGGGCAATCAGGGCTAACTTGCACTTCAAACAGAATAATCCACTGGTCTATCGGGTAACCTCCCGATACAACCACGGTTTTTGCCGATCGAAACCACACATACATGTACTCATACGAAGGTGAGCCCAGAGGATACAACATTCCACAAATTTTACATCACAGGTTCATCACAAATTATTATTACAATGAAGTTCAAATTGGTAAAACAACGTACTTCAGAGTTCAAAATAATTGAGTTCTTCAGAGTTCAATGCAGCGGAAGAAATACGACAACTACTCGACGATACCGGATGTCTCGATGAAGCCCGTACGAGACATCACTCGGCATTATCACCGTTGGCCGGGGGCGTATCCCATTCCACCGACCAACCAGGAGGAAGGGTACAAGGCCAAGTCAAACTAGCGGTCATGTCCTCGAAAGTTTCACCTGAAAACAAGCCACAAGCAAGCTGAGTATACTAATACTCAGCAAGGCTTACCCGACTAGTGGAATATACTTAGCCGACTCCTAGACATGCAAGGCTTTTGGCTTGAGGGGTTTATTTTGCCGAAAAGCATATATAAGTAGGTCCTTACTTTCAAATTTTAGCTCCAAGTTCTAGTCTTCGTTAACCATTCTAGGTAAGCAACTATCCAATATCATACATGGTGGAAGAATTATTTTGCATCCAACAAGATTAATCATCATCATTGTTCCTCTTCTTACTCTATGTGGTAAAAGGGTCAAGCAGTCTCAATAACCGCGAGAGACGGACGATTCGAATCGAATTTCTTAACCTTGCAAGGGAAACCTAAACACACGTCACGTGGTTACTCACCGAGTCACACGTGCAACTTTTCCCTTCAATTCCCGCTTCACGGAACATGCCCACCGCCCTCGACTACACGTCCCCACAGACCACGGTACGTCGGGCCGTGGCGGCAAATGCACCCGCCATTAGCTAGATGTGAACGAATTCAAGACGGTGTTGAGTATATTCCGGCCTCGGTTCAATCCAGTATTTAAGCTTACCGATTACCATATTCTCGGCATGTGGTTAGTACGTTCAAAGACTTAACCACCACTACCACACTGCGGCCTTAGCATTTTTCACTAAACAGACGGGGCCTCAATCATCAACATAAATATCGTACCATAGCCCCGTCTGTCAACCTTATGATTGCAGCATGTAGTAAACATTCAAGTCAAATATTCTCGCGAGTGACAGGAAATCACTCGACTTTTACCGAGTCCTATTAGCATAGCATTCTATCGAACCTTACATCTAGTGTTCAGAGCAGGGGTACCTAGGATCATGCGACTAAGTTTTCATTCAACTCCTATAAACTTAATGCACAAGTAAAGTAGAGTAACCAGTTGCATAAGTTTAGAAAAATAGGGTTCATGCTCCGGGGCTTGCCTTCTTGGGAAAAGCTAGCTTGGGGCTCGTCCGAACTTGGGCTTGGACTTCAGTTAGATTTACTTGAGCTTCATGCTGCTCACTCTCGGACGCGAGCACCAGCTCGTACGTTCCGTCGGCGAGAGTAGTTGGTTCTATATGAATGCACAAGTATAAGTTATAGTGATGGTATATGACGATTATTTTTCCTTCACGACAAAGTTGCAATCCATGAAACATCAATTTTGTTGGGAAGTTACTTAGTTAAGATTTCTTTGGGCAATTTTTAATAGAGTATAACTTAACTATTAACTTTATTAACCAAGAAGGGGTTGTGTTATATGGGAAACTTAATTTTCTAAGCACAACATGGATTAATCACAACTTCTGGATTAGGTAACTTCTGGTGATGAAATTTTTATTTAGAGCACATTATGCAGAGACAAAAGCACTGTAAAAATTTTAGACATTTTCACGCAGCAGAAAAATCATGGAAAAGGTAAAACACAACCACCGCTAGAACCTAGTTATTTTTATATAGAACAAACCATTCGGGTATTGACACCAAAAATTTTACATGGAATTAATCTATCCATATGTGTGTTACTGTAAGTTTTTTCAGATTTTACTGTGCAAGATACAAAGAATAATAAATAGGACAAGATACACCCACTTTAATAAAGATTAATTTCTACAGGATATTTTACAGGGTTTCTGTGTATGAAACTTTGTATACATAAAGAGCTACTCTGAGGCGTGCTACAGTAAAAAGTTGAACATTTTCCAAGCAAAGAAACTAATTATTTGAATTAGTGCATTTCTCCTACCACAAAATTATATAATTAGGTTACAGAAAGGAAAAAGGTTCTAAACTTTTTCTGTGGTACTTAGGCATTAATACAACAATTTGGGAAAAGTTTCACCACATGAATCACAATATAACTGCAGTTACAAATTAGTTTTATTACTTCATGTCATAAAAAAGTTTTGTTAAGAAGTTTAGCTAGAGATGGGTTCTAGCCCTAATATTTTTACACTGGCCTACAAATCAAGCAACCAAACTACTGTTTAATTTTCAGGTTTAGCCTTGGTCTACAATGGTGGGTACAATTAAAGTCATTAAACGTTCCATTTAATTTACAGCAAGATTTAGCAAGCAACTGAAGAAATGCATGTAACAAAAGTTGTAGATGTTCATCTAAGAATTCCTGAACTTTTGAGTTTGTATTTTTCCGATTTTTCTACGATTTTAAATGAATTTTACAAATTTGCTATTTTTGAATTCAAAGTTTAAACTTTCTTTACAGAGGGGTCCTTGGAACTTGCGTGCAGACTCTTTTAAAGATTGCAATCGTTGCAATTGGGTCCCTAGGCGGCACTGGCATGGCGGCCGGCCAGATTCCGGCGAGGGGGCTCATCGGCGGCGAGGGGAAAAAGGTCGGGGAGATCTAGGGAGGTGAGAGCTACCTTGGGATGGCCTTGGTCGGGGTTGGGGGTGGCTGGAGGTGGCTCGTCGGCGCGGAGCAGAGGGGCGGCGGCGGGGCGGAGCATCGGCGACGGTGCTCCGGCGAGAAGGGGAGAGCGTGGGCTGGTCGATGAGCTTCACGGCGTCGAGGGAAACCCGTTTCGAGGCTTGTCTAGGATGGAGGAGCTTCGGCGTGGGCCGTCCACGGAGCAGCAAGGAGCGGCGGCGGCGCTGGCGGTGCTCCGGCGGTTCTGGGTGACGATGGGTGGGGCAGTGAGCTGCGGTGGGGGTGCTGTGGTGGTGGTGGAAGACTCAGCTCTGGCAAGGGGTGGCCGGAGAGGTGAGCTCCACGGTGAGCTGGGCACGACGACGGTAATGGTGGCGACGGCGGCATTCTGGTGTCTGGGCGCGCGAGGGGGGCTCGGTGCGGCCTTTTGTAGGCAGCAGAGAGGCGGGAGGAGGGGCGGAACTGGACTGCGAGGCGCGGGCGCGGGCGGCACGATGGAAGCGCGTGACTGGCCGCGGTGGGCGGCGAGCAGGGGATTGGGCGCTGAGGATTTGGTGTGGGGAGAGGGAGGTCACACGGCGCGCAGGTTGGGCGACGAGCTGCAGCAGCTGTCTTGCCGGGCTGCGAGCACAGCGACTGGCGGGACGCGGCGGAGACACGGGCACGACGCGACTTGCCCATTGGGCGCGGCGGGCGGCGAGCAGGGGCGCGCGTCGCCGGCGCGCGCATGGCGAGCGCGGACTGGGGAGGAACGCGGCGTGCGGGCGCGCGTGCGGGCGCGGCCAGGCATTGGCTTGGCGTCTAGCGCTGTCAGGCATCGCCGGCCAAGTGGCTTGCGGCGACTGCGTGGCGGGCAAGGGTCGGGCGAAGCGAGGGCCGCAGCGAAGCCGAGGGTCGGGCGAACGAAAGGGTCGGGCGAATGAAAGGGTTGGGCGGAACGAAAGGGTCGGGCGAAACGAAAGGGTCGGGCGACGCGAAGGTCGGGCGAGCGGCTGCGCGTCGGAGGGTCGGGCGAGGCGGAGAAGAAGGGTCTGCAGCAAAATAGAAGAAAAGGCAGGGACTGGTTTGCAAATTTAAGTGTTTCTCAAATTTTTGTGTTGTAACTCAAAAATTCTTGAACACGAAAGTTGTTCAAAATAAAAAGTTACACAAGTTTTGCTTCAGGCCAAAGTTCATCTGAGTTGTAGTTTAGAAGTTATTTTAATTGGTTTTATTAAAGTACATGTACTTACGCACATATACACAGCTATTTTCAATTCAATGCAAATCCAATTTATAATTCATTTTTTTAAACTTTCCTTTGTTAAGCTAATAAGGCTTATTTCATAAATCAAACACCTGAGGTGTTACAAGCGTGCATTGGTAGGGATCACATGCGAAAAGCAGGCCATAACGTGCATGCAGAGGTGATCAGAATAAATTAGCCGATGAAGCTGGTAGGATGCATTACGTATTGGAGTATTGGATTTCTGGTGCAAAGATGGGCTCCGCCTAATCGATCGGCAAGGAAAGATTATTTAAAGAAGGGAAGAATAGTATCAAAGAGGAAGGACCTACATGCGTGAGGCAAAAGTGATTGGAATAAAATAAGGGCAAGTTGCTGCATGGGAAGGAGGCCAGGTTAATTACGCATATGTGCTGAGTCCATGTATCTTAATATTTCCTTTAGTTTAGATATTTATTTATTAGGCAAGTATTGAGGCTACGTGAGGTCCAAGTTAGCTGTCCCTATAAATATAAAGGGTTGACGGTCATTGTATGGTTTCTCTCGATCAATCAAACTCGGCGCATCACTACCATTTACTTTTCAGTTATGTTTTTACTTTAATTATCGGCGGAACTTGGCACCTAACGTCGGGCTGCATCGCTTTGATCGCCGGTGAAGGGGTAAGTCCAAAGTTCCACCAAGTTATCGAGCACCATGGATCTTCGGCCTACGGCGCGTCGCCTCCATCTTGATCTACGGTACTCACCAGTTATCCTGCCTTGATTAAGGTCGCATCGGGTGATATCCATCTGATCTATCGTCTCGCTGTCTGATCTGCTTCAATTCCCTTGTATCTTGTTGAGATAGACGATAGATTATTTAGTAGCCTGTTGCATCTTAATTTCGGCTACCTTTAAAGTGATGTTGGGATCAAGTTCTATTGCGGATAGATCTGTTGGCCGGTGAAGTTTAGATTGACCTCTTATCGGAGGTGTTTCTAGATTGCAACTTCCAGGCGCATTGCTATTGTTTCCTCTAGAAACACTGGTGATAGTGTTAGTTGAAACTGCATTGGCTTACGGCCCAACCCATGATGGATCGGGAAACCAATGACGCTCTATTCTCTATCGGCTCCCTAGCAGATGGCTTTTACGCTTTATTGTCATTAATCATGCAGATCCGATATGGATAGCCGATGAGCCGCTCATGCTCATCAGAATGCTGTAATCGGCCTCATGGCTGATTATTTATTTATCATGTTCCACTTTGCTACACCTTTATCGTTACTGGTGCCAGGGTCACATCGGCCTGATCCGCTGATCGTCACGAGCTTTAGAAGGATTATCTTCACCTCGTCAGTTGGATGGTCAAGCTGAATGGCACACCGCGCACACCACGCGTGCCGATTTGGATTCTGCACTAGAGTTAAGCAGATCTCCCAGGTCCTCGTGTTGATCAATGTAGGGTCCATTGTCGTCAGGATTTTGCGTTAACAAGATGTAGGGTTCACAGCGGTGAATCTGAACTTCGGCAAACAAATCCTCGTGTCTACATTTGGTTTATTTTGTATCTCACTCTCTAGCACTTACTTGTTTATTCCACATCGATCTACTTGGGTGCGTTGCTTCTGTAGGCAATAGCTTGCTAGAAGTACTTAAATTCCTCTGCAGAAGCACTTCACCTAGTTTGGTTCGTGTTAGAGCAAGAAAAGGGAAGTAACTCAAGGCATCCGTGACGAACGATGTTCTGCTGCCACTACTGGAAATCAAAGCATCCGTGACGAACGATTTTCGTCATTGTAAACGCGAAATACGTCACAGAAGGTTTTCCGTGACGAATTTGTGTTCGTCTTAGAAGCCGCGTCCTGTTAGGTCTACCGTGACCAACTTCCAAAAAAGTCACGGAACTGTTTTTTTTTGACGAAGAAACGTTTGTCACAGAAGCATATTTTGCTTCTGTGACGAGTTGCGAAACGTCACAGAACTTTCAAATCCACGTGGCCATTGGCCCGATAGCCCAACCCAGACCCCGATAGTCCAACCCTGGCCTAATAGCCCAGCCCGATAGCCCAACCCAGGCCCGATAGTCTAACCCAGGCCCAATAGCCCATCCGAGGCCAAATAGCCAACTCAGGCACAAAATTAGTGACGACATCGCCACGTAGGATGGCTAATCATCACAGATGCAGTATAGAATTAATATCTACATTCCAATGCAGGTTTTATACGTGAATTCAAATGTAGGATTTATATTTAATGATAATATAAATTACTTTTAAATTCAAATTCAAACTCATAACAGTAACATAAGCATTGGATTCCATCACCATACAATCAAAGTTGCATCACAACAATACAAGCATGTTGACTAGAAAAGAGCATCGTACATGCTGCTCTATAGGTGACATACTGACACGAGACCAAACATTTGCTAAACCACACCAAATACAAGCCAAAAGTTGTAGCTGCATTGGTACTCCCACTTGTAGTTGCATTTACATGGCCACGGAATACTCCATTAGCAATCCTTCTTGGTGTTTCTTTTGGGGATTCCATTTCAACAGATGATGAAAATGTGCCAACCTACGCAAATAAGCAAGTCAAAAGTTTAGGAAAGAAACATGGTTGTGCTACTTCTTTAAAAATTAGTATAATATGCTCAAAGTGAAAGCAATATGTTTTCACAGTTATGAAAAGTTTGATCACAGTATTGCAACAGTTATGACAAATAGTTATCAATATAGTATGCAAATAGTAAATAGATTGCAATCAAAGGTACAACCTAGAAATATGTACCTATTGACAAATAAATGGATGGTCTATCATTGCTATGATCAACACTTAGAATGAAATTGATTCTAAGAAACGTCACAAGTGAACATAAGTGAAGAATTTTTTCTCACTACAAAGGCATCTGGAACAGAGCTACAACAAGCACAAAAATAGTTATCTAATCCAAGTTTCAATTTAACACAGAAAAAGAGTAGTTAAACCCCTGTCCAATATTCAAACAAAAGTGCAAACAGAACTGAAATTGCGCTTAAATAAAACCCTGTCCAAGATCTACACCCTGTTTAACATTGATGATCAAAGCAAAGCAGATCACAACCACACATCATAGTCACAATGCATAAGAAATTTAACTGATGTATTAGTAGTGTAGTACATAAGCATCACTAGAACAAGAATTTCTCTCACCTCGAAGCCTTCTTTGCAGGCAGCAGACAGCACTAGCTCCCTGTCCTTCTTCCATGGCCAAGCATCCTTCTTCTTTAAGGTTTGGCTCCTCCTTCTCCTACCCTTTCTGGTCAGAAGCACGGGCAAAACCACAAACTGGGCCCTTAAGACAAACATAAAAAATATTCATACTCAACGTTTCATCAAAAAAATATTCATACTGAACAGTTTATACATGTTAAAAAATTATCCTTACATTCCATCTAGCTGTTGGAAAAAAGGACCAAGAAAATTACCGCAGGAGGGGACCTGGGCATCAAGTAGCATGCACACCTCTACTGAATTTATAGGTCAGGTAGAATATTCAAAGATTTCTGAATTTGTTGTATCAAAGATAACCACAAGGAGTTCTATTTGCTTACAGCCTTGTTTAGTACTTGACATTGCAAAATCCAGGATCCAATCAATGACCAAAAGTACAGAGACTCATGCAATTACTAGTATCAAATTTGAAAGTGCCGAAGATCCATCACTCAAAGACATAAATATGTTTGATTAAGCATACTATCCTATCCCCAGTGACCAAATATAGAGCCCTTTCTGCCATAATCAAGCCACATTTTACAGAAACAGAAACTATAAGCAGGACAATTTACAAACATCAGACTGGAATCAAATTGAAGTGGATTGGTTATGGCAGAAAGCCGCATTCACAAATGAAAGGTTGCCATACTACTGTAAGTCTGGAATAGCACAATTATAAACTCGATGGCCTGACAGCAACATTTGATTAATATCATTTGTTTTATCTAATATTTTGTGTGTGCTTTTCGCTAACTGTAGCTGAAAGGTGCTGATACATTCTTCAGGTACATTCTGATTGTTTCATACGACATGCTGGCGACTAACAGGCTAACAGCATCAGAGAACAACGGTGGTTGGATTAAACTACCCAAATTTTGCGAGGGGGAACTGGTGGCTATCGGCAGGACATGACAATGACTAACTGCCAATCTGCCATTGCGCGAGCGCCAAATGCCAATGCGGCGATCACGTCCAGCACTACGACCGTGTGAACATGTTGGGAATTCAGAACAGGCAGCAAATGGACACTGAACTGGAATTCTGAACATGTAGTTACTCTGAATTCTGTTCGACAGTTACTATATTATCAAAGAGGGCGAGATCGTTTCTCACCGTCGCACAGCTGCAACTGCTGCTCCATGGCCTGCAACCGGAACTTGAGCTCGTTGTTCTGGGTGGCGAGCCCCGCCGAGTCGCGCTGCCCACGAACAGAACGGAGTTGAGACGACAAGCTCATGGATTTTATTATTTTTTTAACCGAGCAAGAACGCTGTCTGAAAATACACTGGATGCTCGTACCTGTAGTAGAGTGAGCTGCGCCTATTTAAATGTAGTTTTTTTTCTCTTTTTTGCATCTATTTAAATGCACCTACCAGGTCACCATGTAGTTAGTGGGCTATATTGTGACGGATACATCTCCCACAATAGTTTCTTATAACTAAAGTCAAACTTTGAGATTTGAATACCTCATAGTATTTTTGAACTCGTACGAACCTCAAATTTGGACCCAAACTTATGTTGACCATAATATTAGAAAATATTAAAGTACATTAGCAATTGCTATATGCAAAAACATTTTTTCTATTTTTTATTTAGGTGGAAGAGAACAAGACATATGAGAAACGAAAACCAAAAATAACAATTGACATTAAAAAGACCATTTAATGAAAGTGCATAATTTTAGAAAAAAAATAGAAAGAAAAATAATCAAATTTGGAGTGTTTATGATGGAGAAATACCAGTTACAAGTTTTACTTCAGGATAAAAAGAGAAAGCTAGCTCTACATGTGTTCTTCGTCTAGATCTGTCATGTGGGACAATCTGATTGGCAGATTTGTGGCGCAAACGCAGGTCTATGCCTGTGCGATAGTATAATCTTATTAAACTATAAAATTGTTAAGTTACCCAACAAACTCACAACCAAACTGATGGTTCTGTGGTAAGCCATGCCACCTCTAGTAGGAGGTCTTGCGTTCAACTCTTCTGCACCTCTAGCCGTTGCCCCTTTTTTTTATAGATATACAATAAGTACTAGAAACACTGGCACAACTGGATGGTTGGTGCAGTGGTGAGTCGAGGGGGTCTGAGGGCCAGGTTCAAGACCGATGAGCACCATTAATTTTGAATTATAAATGTCTTGAAAATAAATATGTTTGTATCGTATAAAAAGGTAAAATAACAAGCACATTCACAAGTGACCGTGCAACTTAGTGGTTAGGCCTTCACGATTGATGTCACCTGCGTTCGACTCCTCTACACTTGTATTTTTGCTGAATTTATTATCTCTTCTGTTTTGACCATATAAAAAGATTTAATACCAACAAAAAATGGTAACCATGTCTCATAGCTCAATAGAAACATCAGAACTTTTGGGTTTAGAGGTTCCAAGGTCGAACCTTGACCTTTGCAACTTTTTTTTTTCCATATTCTTCCATTTTTCCCATGCAACTTTTTTTAATCTTTTGTGATGATATGAGGTGTTGTTTTGTGATGCTTGTTTTACTTTCGTCACAGTTGAGTAGGGGCTGAGAGCTGCCGCCGATGAAATGTGACGAAACTCGGGTCTCATCATAAAAGGGGCATGTTCTGTGACGAAGTTGGAAATATCACGTGGAATTTCATCACGGATGCGCCGATTTCTAGTAGTGTGCAGACCGGTCTGACCGGTCGCCCAACCAGTCTGACCGATTTGTGTTCTGTTAGCTAGTTTCAAGTTTTAGACTGGTCTGATAGGTCTCCCTGACCGGTCTGACCGGTCACGGCCTAGGCAGCACAACCACTCTCACAGGCAGCATGAAAATCCCACCTCTCCAATCAAGAAGTTCATCAATTTCTTTGTTGGCATGTACAAAAGTCTGAGAGATATAGAGGCTGAACAGCAGCGGCAGTGGAGAACTAGCAAAAAGGAGAGGGATTCCATCAAGATGTTGCATAATGTTATGAACCTTGAGCCTCCTCGCTCTCCCATTTCTCCTACTCCTCCAGAGGTAGAAATTCCATCAGTTGAAGACAGGATTGGAGAATTTATGTCATCCGGTTACTTTGCTCAGCATGGTAGCATGTTTTACCAGGATGTTGGTGCTTCATCTTCAGCTCCTCCACGGTTTCAGCCACCAGTGCCACCTTATCCATACACAACACCTCCTCCCGGGACAGGCATGTTTGGTGGCATTCCGAGTTCCTCATTTGGAACTGCAGGATATCAAGGAATGCCACCTCCTCCACTTTTTCCTCTTCCACAGCCACATCGTCCTTCAGCGGCCGATCAAATGGCAGCAAATTTGGGTGCATCTATCTTTGGTCCTCCTCCTGGTACGTCTAGCAAAGCTATTCCATCTCTCACTACTTCGTTAGGCATAGCCCCTACTTCTTTGGAAGCCACAACTGTACCTGAAATTGTTCATCTAACTTCAAATGTTTGGCTAGATCCGAGTCAAGGACATCAGTGGGATGACCCCTCTCCTTCATATGGAAAGAACGGAGATTGATCAGTGATTGCAGCACATGGACTTCTCCTCAAGACCTTTTCTGGTGATAGATGACAAAGGGGGAGAAGTGTGGATTAAAGCTAGAGCAAGACATCATTCTGATCAGCTTTTAGAAGTTCTGTTCTGTGTGGGCCGGTCTGAACGGTCTGCTGGCCGGTCTGACCGGTCTGTAGTCTCCTGTGAACTCTGGATCTGTAATAACTCGAATTTATCTATTTGTGGACATGAGGACTTGTAATGTGTGCTACTTTGTGTGTAATGAACCTATTTATACTATCTAAGTGAACTTTGTTAGTGTGATATGCATGATTGAGTGATGTAATGGTTCTTTTTGTGGGTCTGTCAGGGGCAGACCGGTCGGACCGGTCTGTGCTACCGGCCTGACCGGTTGGCACCCGGATGGAGCCACCTTCTCTTCATTTCTGTTGAAATGAAATGTCATGTCATGCGCATCACGTGTTTTATTGTTCATACACATACATTGTTTTGCACTTCATGGATTCTGAGATATAGGGGGAGCTTCCATTGGTTTCTTGAAAATGTGCACTTGGCATTTGAGGCGTTGTTTTTGAAATTCAATTCAAAGCACATATTAAGGGGGACCTCATGATACATCTGAGAATCTGAAACTCTTTATTTGATTCATTTGTAAGCTTTAATCGGGTTGTCATCAATCACCAAAAAGGGGGAGACTGAAAGTGCATCTAGGCCCCTAATGGATTTTGGTGAATTGAATGACAATATGGTTAAAGGACTAACATGTTTGTTAAAGAGTTATTGAGCAGGAATTTAATGTGAATGAATCTATGATATTGGCTCATGTGATATGCAATCAAATAAAGGAATATATAGATGAATGTCAAGCAAATGTGAAGAAAAATAGAAACAAGTGTTCATGCATGGCAATGATGATTTCTAAACTATGGCTTGGCATATATGAGAAACAAATTATCAAGATATGTGATTGCAAAGCAAGATACGCATATGAAGACATGAGTTTGTAAAGTGGATATTCATTGTTGATGTCAAGACAAAGCTAAGCTCAATAGAAGACAAGATAGGATGAAGGAATCAAGCAAGTGACTATGCAACGAGGCACTAAGCAAAGTTAGATCAAGTGACGACTTGGATCATGGACCTTTGTTAGGGTGAAGTAGCTAGTATTTGAAGGATTTTGCAGCATCAAGTCAAGTCTTTGAGAGCAAGGCAATGTGAAGAATCAAGTCATTATTGAATCATATGGTCAAGTGGCCTAGAGAAGAAGTCAAGCAAAATTGATTATAAAAGTCTCTAAGTCACTAACTCAAGTTGGAAATGCTCAAAATGATAATCAATGGTTGATCCCAATATTGAGAAACTCAAAGTATGGCAACATTGAAGTGACACAAAGCTCAAGTGATTGAACTAAGATTTCATATTAAGTCTTGAGTATAGGTATGCCGTACTGTCAAGAGGGATGCAACATTGGTTAATTGACAACACCTAAAGTGCTCATAGGTTTACCTAAGTGAGAAGCCTTGAGAGAAGTAAGTTTTGGGTCTACTCTGGCTCACACGGTCTGACCAGTGTGAGGGACCGGTCTGACCGGTCCAAGCGCTAACAGCTAGTTTTTGAAAGGGTCCGGTCTGACCGGTCGGCACACTCCTCTGACCGGTTAGCCACCGATAGTAACGACTAGTTTTTGTGTGTGGGGTATTTATACTCCTCAGCCCCCTCCTGCATGGGCTACTGGTTCTTTTGCATTCCTAAGCTTCCCAAAGCCATTCTTCTGACCAGCAAGCTCTCCCCAATCACTCTTTGTTAGTTGTGCTAACTAGATTACAAATTCTTGGGTTGGGTTGAGAGATTGAGTGTGTGAGCACCTTGTGAGCAGTAAGAGAGCTTTAGAGAGCGTTCCATAACTTGAGCACTTGTGGTGGACGTCAAGCAACTCGTGAAGCATTTGTTACTCTTGGAGGTGAAGCCTCCTAGCCGGCTAGGCGGTGCCGGCTAGCTCCCAAGCTTGTGGTGAGCAGTGGCAAGTTTGGGCAGGTTGAGATCTTACCTCCGCAAGGAAAGAGATCACATCAAGTGGAAACGAGGAGTGGTTGAAATAGACCAAGCTCAAGGGACCGAGTTGAAATAGACTCAAGCCCAATGAGTTCCTCAACGGAGATGTAGGGTTTGTTGACGCTCTCTACGGACCAATTTCGAGCGTCAATTTCAGAAATTGGGATGACTAGCATACTTAACTTGCATATTTATTTAGAATAATATCGTTTCCATATTTCACTTTGAGAGTGTGCAAAGCAGGAAATTGAGCAGAAAATGGAGGGAAAACACACCCTTGAATCCAAGGCAAAAGCTATTGACCAATCGGAACGGTCCGATCAACCTCACATGGACATGCAACAGACCTAGGACAGTGCCAACTCACGCACGGGAATGACCAGGGCCCACATGGCAGCTACCCAGAGGAAGCTGGACCGGGTTTGAGCCCGGTCTGGTTCGGCCGAACCAGGGGGTCGGCCGAACCAGAGGAAAGCCACCGCCTTACTCCCTTTGACGTGTCGCCCCCCCATTGGTTATCCATGTAGGTTCCAAGTGATAGGAGGTAAAATAACACCGAGAAGTTGTTGCACACCCCTCTCATGCACCCCTATAAATATGAGGGGGGTGCTACTAATGAAGACACACCTCAAGTTTCTCTCTCTCCAGTTCCTCTCTTGCTTAGTCTTTAGGATAGTAGAGTTTAGGTGAAGTATCTCTTCTTCGGTTCCCGAGTCTTGCCTAGGAGTGTTCGGTATGGGTTTTACTCTTCCTCTCCTTTGTAATATTCAGAATTCCTTAATAGAGTTATCTTCTATCTTAGTGTATTTATATAGTTCATGTTCTGTGTATTCAATTATGTGTGCTATGCTTAGTTTATATCTAGGTCTTATATCTTACATGATTAGACGTGGTAAGACATCTAGGCTACGACATTGGTTCCAGTATACGTATGTTTGCTTTTTTGTGATGACTCTCCATCCAAAGGGTGGGGGCTCCGCGCGGGGCATTAGAGTATCGCTCATTAGTGTAGATGTGGTGTCTGGGCTAATTAGTGTTGCTGGATGCGGCTCTATACCATGGTTTGATGAGGTAGGCGGTAGGTGGTGACAGCCCTATCCGTCCATCATAACCCTCCCCGTTCGTGTAGTAGCTGTAGGAGGTGCATAAAATATCCGTGAAGAACTAGTGGCCACCTTGCCTTTTCTTGTGCGGTCTCCCGGTGGTGCTTGGGGGCTTAGAGCCCGATCCTAATCATGTGTATGTATATGAGTGCTTAGTATAGACTGTATGCTTAGTTAGGAGTACATAAGTCCCTAGATTAGCTTTCTTCTTCCTTTCTCCCTTCGTGTACGCTTTGCTTAGAGCTAGAGCTTGAGTAACTTGTGTGTCACACTACCTCTCTACCATATATTATCTTATCCCTGTTTATTCAAGTGATCATCCATGCTAGAACTAATCAACCAACAAATCTATTCCAATAACCGCCGCCTTCCCTGCAGAAATATAAATACGACCGCGTACTTACAGGTAAAATGCTACAACAGTATTCCGTGCACTTGCGGATCCTTCTGTAACATAAGAAATACCACATGACATTTCTGGTGCCGTTGCTGGGAAACACCTATCCTAGTGATGATGCTACAAAACTCCAACAAGCATTTTTGGCGCCGTTCCCAGGGAAGGCACTGGTTAAAAGAATAGATCAAGTAGTTGATGAAATTCTAAAATGGTGTTCAATTGTCTAAACAGGCTAACTTGGCTTTGTTTTCTCTTTTGTGTGAAGATAGGGTAGTGTGTGACTGGTTTCAATCTGCCGCAAAATTTCAATCATAATTCGGAGTCACTTTTGAGAAGAGTTCGACCTCGTGTCGTTCCTCCTCAAATTTCACTCTCGACAGTCGAAACACTCAATATCGCACCATCAACTTCCAAGGCTATGGCTCAGAAAAATCTCCGTGAATTTTCCGCTCCTTCGGTTGACAATGTCCCAATCGGGCCAAATGTTAATGCTGAAGCTGAAAATTTCAAGATCAAGACGGGTCTCATTGTGATGTGCAAGGTAGCCCGTTTTGTGGAAAGGCCAATGAGGATGCGAGTGAACATGTCCAACAGTTCCTAGAACTTTGCAGCATTTTTTCCATCAAGGGAGTCACTAAAGATGCAATCCGACTTTGTCTGTTTCCGTTCTCTCTTTTGGGAAAGGCAAAATAGTGGTTCTATACCAACAGAAGTGCAGTAACTACTTGGGATGATTGTGCTAAGGCGTTCCTCGCGAAGTTCTTCCCGTTGGGTAAAACCAACGCTCTTCGGGGAAGGATTTCTGGTTTCCAGCAGGCATCCAATGAGTCGATGACTAACGCTTGGGAACGGCTTCAGGAGTACATCCTGGCGTGTCCTAACCACGGGATGGACGTTTGGCTCATTTTGCAGAACTTCTACAACGGGTTGACTTCAACAGCCCGTGATCGCATTTATGCTGCTGCAGGTGGTGCTTTCTTCTCGCTTACCGTTGATAGGGCCAAGACTCTGATCGAGAAGATGGTGTCCAACCAAGGTTGAAATGACGAACATCTCCAACCACGTCAGCGGGGAATGCACTCCGTCAAGGAGATAGACATGATTGCCGCTAAGCTCAACCTCCTCATCAAGAAGATGGATGGACGCCCCCAAGAGAAGGCTCCAACGCAGGTACTTCAAGCCTTAGATTCTCGTTTGACTTGCGAGGTCTGTGGGAACGTCGAACATTCGGGGAATGACTGCCCCGAAACCCAAGAAGAAGTCATGTACATGAACAACAACAACGGGTTTCGTCCATAAGGAGGTTAGGGGTGGAATCAGTCATGCCCCTACTACCAAGAAGGTAATGGTAACTCAAACTCGTTTAATTCTAACCAACCTTCCTTGAAGGATCTTGTCTTAAGCCAAGCAAAGACCAACGAAATAATCCAAAAGAAGCTTGCCGCTAACGACAAGATTTTGGAGACTATCCAAGCGAAGAAGGATGTCTTCTCCTCCACAATCAAGAACCAGCTGAGCTTCAACAATATGCTCGAAACTCAACTAGCTCAGTTGGCCACTGCTATTCCTCCTGCTGAGTTAGGAAAGGCTCTAGGGTACTCCGAGGGGTCCATGGAGAACATCCACATAGTGACCACGAGAGGGGGTAAAACTACTCATGACCCCCCTAATTCCTAATCATGTCAGCAAGGAAAGGAGGATAAGGAACCCGAAGAACGGTCTAGCAGCAACGACACTGACAAGGTGCATGAAGGGAAAACGACTCCTCATGAATTCTATGTGATGAGACTCGGTCCCAATCTTCATGACTTAGAAACCCAGTCTTGATACCTAGCTGAAGAACATTCGATAACTTGCTGCAAGCAGTGATAACTAGTGCAACCTGACAACACGCACAAGGAGCCAACCACTGTCTCTATACGGCAGCCTGAACCAAGGATTCGCCAAATCACACTCTCAAAGAATCAACCTATGCAACCTGAACACGAAGTAGTAGGAGCACGGATTGGGTGCCGATGAAGCGGCCGCCTATGTAATCCCATGGGGATATCACAAGAGCAAAGGAGTAGAGAAACACTCTCTGAAATTGTTAGCACACAGCTGAACAAAAGGGGTTCTATTTCATTATCAAAGTCTTGTTTAATCTCTAAGATACATGGGATATTTATACAAGGAACAACCCTCCTTGTTGGGTGTGAATGGACCTTAGAGTTTCTGGAGTTATGGTAACTCAAAAGTCACCACGAACTGAAATCCCGAGGAGCCTGGCGTGGCTGTTGGGCTTCTGTGCAGTCTCCACTAAATAAGTCATAACTCTTTATTGGAAACTCCAAAAGACATGAGGTTTGTTGCGTTGGAAAGTAGACTTGAGTATATTTCCAATGAGTACTCGTGGGTCTCCAGATCTTTTGGGAAGAAAAAATTATGGTTGATTCTTTATACTGGTCCAATCTGAGGTCCGAACTGCTCAAAATGCGGCTTGGTAGTCCGTTTCTGGTGAAGTGGTTCCGACTGATCAAAACATGGCTTGCCTGTCCGTTTCTTGTTATTTGCTTCATCTCCATGTGTAGCAGCACCATCCTCTTTGCATAGATACCTAAGTACAACCAATGTAGAACATTTAGGTAGTATAACATTCTCATATATGTTGTAGTTAATTTCAGGTAGGAGTGAAGTCACCTGTTGTTGTAGCTTCTTAGCTCGGCTGCGTGTAATTGGTCCAATGTTCACTTGTTCTCTTGCTTTGGTCACATCTTGTAGATCATGTCCTTGGTTTACATGTGATGGTGCATGGCTGGTTGAGATGGCCTCATCATCGTCCCCCTCTTGAAAAGGAGTCATCCTCGACTCTAATTCTTCCAAGCCCATGAATTGTGATAGGCTAGCATTGCTTAGTGCTACAATAACATCACAATCTTCTTCCATCACAGCAAGATGTTTGAATCTGTAGTGATATAAACCAAGTAGTAGTCTTGTAGGTGGAATCCAAAATGGTTTGGAATTAAGTTTAGCTTTCACCTTGAATTGATGTTTAGAATTAAGAGTGGATGTTGATGTTGATGTCCTTGGGATGGTCTCATCATCCTCCCTTCCTTCAAGAAAAGCCGTGCTTGGCTTTTGTTGGCCTGAAACCAATCTATAGAAAGCACAGGGTGTATATATACAACTATTTCCATGATAAATCATTTCAGCTTCCTCATTTATTCTTTTGTAATCCATATCCATGTGTGCACAATGATAACACGATGTATATGTGTTATGCACTTTTTTAGGATGAGCTTGAAACTTCAAATTCACTTGCCTAGTCTCACCTTGATGAAATTTCCTTGGTGTTTATAACCCTGCAAACAACATGGTTGATGGGAGAATAATAATTCCTTTCAAGCAACACAATTGATTCAACATTTCAGATTTCATCATTGCAACATTGAATATTTAAAAATTTAGTGATAGAACATTTCTTATGTCACAAAACTTCATGTTGAACAATTTATTCAAAGGTTTAGATGTATACCTTCCAAACTCATTGCTCCCTGATGTGGATGAAAAAATTTTAGGTGCAGAGATTGCACTACTTCCCGCATGGTCTCTTTCTTTCAGTGGAAAATATGAACAAGGGAATAATGATTCCGAACAACAACCATTAAATAATTTATTCATATCAACCTTAGAAAAATATGGCTCACAAGATATGTTATTCGGTATGTTCAACTTAAAATCAACAAGCTTGTCACATGTTATGCACATCGCACAGACAAATAACTTATCAACAACATGTTCAACAATCAAATTGAATGTAAACTTGCAGCTATGAGCATTGTTCAAATATCTCATGGATGTTATCATAGAAATATTCTCAAGCATTTCATTAATATCAATAGGTTTATCAAGCATGGTGTAACAAAAACATTCAGTAGGAGATATCTTTGCAAATAATTCAGCTTGAGTAATCAACTGAAAATGATGAAGTTTGTTGGCATGTAAATCATCACAATGATCAATCAAAACATGACAAGAATTATGCATGCTAGAACAATGGGTATTATTTTGCAAAATTTCAGCACTTGAATTGACATGTGAATGAATTGAATCAGCACAACGATTGCGAGTAACTTCAATTGAAATTATAGTAGATGTTTTCTCATGATTACTCACCATGTTTTCTTGAAAATTCAGATCTGAATTACTTTCACTACCTTTCAGTTTTGGTGATTGTACATTGGATTGCACTTCTGAATTTTTACCTTCATCCTCTTCGAGCTTCATGTTTGTGGCAGCAACAAATTGGTTTTGTACATTGGCAATCTTCTCACTTCTCTGATCAATTGGTGTGGTGTGATGTGCAAACATCTTTTGCTCAGATTTCTTGCAAATGTGCACACTTTGAGAGACAACACAAGAAGTAGGGATGAGTGGGTTAGATTCATAAACATCCTCGCATATGTAGCAATAAAGCTCTCTCTTTTTGTGTGGTGTATATCTCTCACTCTCATTCTGGATGCTCTCAATGTCAAATTTTGTGGGAGCACACGACTTTCTTTTATTTTCACTCGCATTCAATTTGGCTATGTGGCTCTTATTCTCACATGGGGTTTGGTGCAAAACTTGCACATGAATACTTGGAGCAGCAAGTGCACGAGCACTTTTATTCATGAACTCCTTAAGTGAGCATTGATCAGCAAAGGTCACAGTGGAACAACTAACTTTGCCAACTTCCAATGGCAATGAAACACCAACAATTTTAGTGGAACCATCAATCTCAGTGATAGCTTCAATCTGAACTTCATGTGGCATATTAGTGCACTTCATTTCAGCATCTCTATCCAATATTTCCTCGCATACTACATTGAATGGTGTGATACATGGTGACATCTCATCGAAGCTTGGAACAACATCATTTTGCAACCTTAGATCAGGTGTAACATGTTCAACTTGCCTTTGGATAGATTTGTCACTCACACTTGGTGATGCAATAGAAGAAAATTTCTTCTCGAATTCAGCTCTCAAACAAAAAATATCTGCACTCTTTCCATTCGGATAATGAGCACCTCTAGAAATGGGTGTCGAGACACATTTTAAATCTTGTAATGACACTGATTCCTCACATTGCTGCATATCACATTTATCAATAGCATTGGTGAACTGAATTTCATCACAAATGGCACTAGAAAAGGGCACATAATTTGTAGGAACAATATCTCTTGCAATCTTAATCTGAGAAGATGTTTCTTCATTTTCTTGCTGTACAAAATGAGCACCTTCACTTTGAAAAACAGCAGCAGCAACTTGTTTCTTGCCTTGAAATATTTCTCTTCCTTGCAAATCATTGTGGCAATGTTCATTCTTATCTCCCTTCAATTTGTCACTTAAGACATTAGCTACTACATGAGCAGTAGGCTCTCCAGCTTTAGAACTTAGTTCATGATGTTTTGCAACATGCATAATGGCTTTCTCTTTCTCATCTTGCATGGTATGTGCAGCGACTTCTCCTAATGATTCATGCTCAGATTTCAAATATTCAATAGAGGGAATATTATTTACTTCACTTCTCTCACACTCAAAGTTCAATCTGAAATTTTGGATAACAATATCATTGGGATAAGATGTACCACTAGAACGGGAAGAAAGATCAATCACCATATCATTTCTCATGACAATTTGTGGTACGCAATTGTCTTCTTGCTGCACAGAAACACTTTTGCTAGAGTTAGAGAAATGATTTTCAGTACACTTAGCATTAGTATCAATTGATCCACACTTGGAGACAACTTTCTTCTTGCATGGAGTTGATGCTTGTTTACTTCCAATAATCAATGGCACTTTGGGCTTCGAATCGGTATCTAACCTTATAGCAATATCTTCGCACAAACTAATGCATCGCGAAATTGCATCTTTCTGCAACTTTTTAATTTTCCTCTCCTCTTTGATTGCATATACCAAAAGATTATGCACGCTGCTTGCATACTTTCCCTCGATCGCAGCAGCAACATTAGGATTAAGACCTCTCTTGAAGTATGTCATTGCATTCATGTCATCAACAATATTTGCTCGATGCAAGGAAGAAGATAGCTCATCATAATATGCCTGGACAGATTTACTACCTTGCTTCACACTCTGCAAACGACGACGCAAAATCAGCCAATATTCTTTTGGAACAAATTATTTTCTCATGGCTTTTTTCGAGTCTCCCCAACACTTGACAAAGCACTTATGTGGATATTGTTTCCACCAATCAAGAGCATAATCTTCAAACTCAAGTATAGCTCGTTATATCTTCTTGGCTTCTGAAAAATCTTGGACTTCAAGTTCATTCTCCATTTGTTCTTGGCAATCAAAAAATTCCTCTGGATCAATACTTCCATAGAAAGGAAGTTTTGTATATATTCGATCTGCCATGGTTAATGTCTATAGAACAACAAGCATATAAGTGGAATAGGACAATATGTGGAAATCTCACAACCTCACCTTCTCTTACCAACCAAAGCTCTTTATGTTTCCCTGCAGGTTACTAAGGCAATCCGTGTGGTGGTAAAGAGTAGTGATAATTGAGCGAATACAAGATCAGACAACCGTACACGATGGTTTTTATGTGGATCTTGGTAAGGGGTAATACATAAGGGGCAATCTGAATTCTAGCTTTTATAAAGTTAAGTAGCAATCCAAACTAGAGATCCAATGCCTAGTGGTGATCACAAGACATGATGATGTAACGGATGCAACACACGCACCAAAGAATTTTCAGACTTGATGCAAACAAGGATTATGCTAGGGATGGATGGTTCACAAGGAATTCCTAGCAAAATTGCACCAAAGGATGATAGCAAACTGGTTACACAACTTGATATAAAATTCAGCACTTGTGCATACCAACAATCTGATCCTTCTCCTTTCTTTTGCAACTTTCTCAACACAATTTTTTTTGCTGCAACTTTTCTTTCCACTTTTTTTGACTCTTTTTTTTTCAGTACTAAGACAAGATCAGATATAACACTTGCACAAATTAAGGGTAGAAACACATGCAACCAGCAGCTATGTTGATAGGATAAAAGTTTTCGCAAAGGATAGAATTGGTTTACATTTTTTTGTGGGGATTTTCAGATATATGGAAAGGCACAAAAGGACACGCAAAAGATGATATGATCAGCAGCTAAACAAAGACTCTAATGGACTAAAACTTAACCAAACTCACTAGACAAACAGATTGAAATAAAAAGGCTATGACAGAATTTTTTATGGCTTTATGGTGGATAGGATGAAGATAAAAATATATGTAGCTAAGGGTAAAGGATCCTACCGTGGCAACTGAAGCTTTGATACCAGATGATGAGACTCGGTCCCGATCTTCACAATGTAGGATCCCAATCTTGATAACTAGCTGAAGAATAGCCGATAACTTGCTGCAAGCAGCGATAACTAGTGCAACCTGACGACACGCACAAGGAGCCAACCACCGTCTCTATACGGCAGCCTGAACCAAGGATTCGTCCAATCACACTCTTAAAGAACCAACCTATGCAACCTGAACACGAAGTAGCAGGAGCACGGATTGGGTGCCGATGAAGCGGCCGCCTATGTAATCCCACGGGGAAATCACAAGAGCAAAGGGGTAGAGAAACACTCTCTGAAATTGTTAGCACACAGCTGAACAAAAGAGGTTCTATTTCATTATCAAAGTCTTGTTTAATCTCAAAGATACATGGAATATTTATACAAGGAACAACCCTCCTTGTTGGGTGTGAATGAACCTTAGAGTTTCTGGAGTTATGGTAACTCAAAAGTCACCACGAACTGAAATCCCGAGGAGCCTGGCGTGGCTGTTGGGTTTCTGGGCAGTCTCCACTAAATCAGTCATAACTGTTTATTGGCTTTTACAAAAGACATGAGGTTTGTTGTGTTGGAAAGTAAACTTGAGTATCTTTCCAATGAGTACTCGTGGGTCTCTAGATCTTTCGGGAAGAAAAAATTATGGTTGATTCTTTATACTGGTCCAATCAGAGGTCCGAACTGCTCAAAACGCGGCTCGGTAGTCCGTTTCTGGTGAAGTGGTTCTGACTGATCAAAACGTGGTTTGCCAGTCCGTTTCTTGTTGTTTGCTTCATCTCCATGTGTATCAGCACCATGCTCTTTGCATAGATACCTAAGTACAACCAATGTAGAACATTTAGGTAGTATAACATTCTCATATATGTTGTAGTTAATTTCAGGTAGGAGTGAAGTCACCTGTTGTTGTAGCTTCTTAGCTCGGCTGCGTGTAATTGGTCCAATGTTCACTTGTTCTCTTGCTTTGGTCACATCTTGTAGATCATGTCCTTGGTTTACATGTGATGGTGCATGGCTGGTTGAGATGGCCTCATCACTATGATACTCAATTGTTGTCGTTCCCTACCAAGATTAGGAAGCTAGGCACAGATGATCAGTTCAACCGCTTCATGGATATGATTCAGTGAGTTAACATCAGTGTGCCCTTGTTAGAAGCTATGAGGGTGCCACCCTATGCTCGTTATCTTAAGGACATACTCTCCAACAAGCGGCCGCTACCTTCTATCCATGTAGCGCAGCCATACTCCCAAAGCTCCCTGAGAAGAAAAAGGATACAGGATACCCCGCTATCAACTGTTCAATAGGAGCACAGAATTTCGACAAGGCTCTCTATGACTTGGGTGCCAGCATCAGTGTCATGCCCAAGGCAATGTTCGATCAACTGAACTACTCAAGCCTGACTCCGATACCAATGCAATTGCAGCTGGCTGACTCATCCATCCGGTACCTAGAAGGAATCGCAGAGGATGTTCCAATAAGAGTGCGGGACTGTTTCATTCCCGTTGAGTTTGTAGTGCTGGACATGGATGATCAGAAGGAAACAACACTTATCCTCGGTCGGCCGTTTCTATCGATGTTGGGGCTGGAGAAATCCGATTCAACATCAATGGCAGGGAAGAAAGGTTCGATTTCCACCCAAGACGGGAGCAATGTTCGATGATTAGAATCAAGTATGAGCCAAACCCCGGAAAGATCATCGAAGTCAAAATGACACCTCCGAAAGAAGACGATCTTGTCACCTTTGTGAAGCAATTCATGAGGGGAGAACAAGGGAGGACATACAAGAAGGGGCTGAAAAGCGGTGCCCCTGCTCCAGAGAATAAGGATCCAACTCCCACACCACCGACAACAACAAAGAAGAAAACCAAAAAGGTGTGGAGAAAGAAGAAGACGTCATCATCCTCGACATCCTCTCCAGGTATGGATGATTCGACCTCAAGTTATATAGGTAAGGAGAGGGTCCTGCTCATCGGAAGTTAAACCAAAAGCTAGCTTGGGGGAGTTCTTCCGCCAAGTGAACTGTATCCTTTTACTGCATTCAATAAAACATAAAAACTCTAAAAACCAAACAAATATTTCCTGCTTTAATTTCTCGTTTTCCATATGCATGGTAAGAATGCTTAGTCTTCTTACGTTGAAAGGATGAATAATTGTTATGTTCTTGCTTGTCTGTCTTGCTTAAGTCCTAAAGCATGGTGTTTCCTAAGTTTGAGTTTGCTACTTGTTTAAACCTTTGTGCCATGAACTCGAACGTCTCATGGGTTGGACATGCTTCATCCAAGTCTAGGTTGTTGTGAGTTTAGATATGGAAGATGGAGCTCTATAAACTTTCCCTAAGTGAAACATGAGATCTGGAGTTTTTATTTTCAAAATTAAAAAGAAAAAGACAAGTTCCTCAATGATGTTCCAAGTCCTACCAAAGCCATATGTTATATACATTGAAAAACCCTGCACATATGCTGCTTGCTATTTCATTGATCTTTGTCAAATTGTTGTGACCCTAGTGAGATGCTTTTCCTATCCTCTTGATCAAGATCACGTACACGTTGCACCCATTGCGTCATTCCTACACTAGGAATTAGCATGTCTATTCATCCCCCAAATAAATGCTCCATGAAGTTTGTGATCTCTTCTCATTTTATGCCTGAAAAAAAAAGAAATTAGGCTTGGTAATCCCCGGAAAAAAAAAGAAAGAAAAAAAAAAGAAATTAGGCTTGGTCATCAACCAACTAATCTATTCCAATAACCGCTGCCTTCCCTGCAGAAATATAAATACGACCCTGTACTCACGGGTAAATGCTACAATGGTATTCCATGCGCTTGCGGATCCTTTTGTAATGTAAGAAATACCCCATGGCATTTCTGGCGCCGTTGCTGGGAAACACCTATCCAAGTGATGACGCTATGAAACGCCAACAGGGTTCACAGCGGTAAATCTAAGCTTCGGCAAACAAATTCTCATGTCTACATTTGGTTTGTTTTGCATCTCACTCTCTAGCACTTTCTTGTTTATTCCGCATCGATCTACTTGGGTGTGTTGCTTCTGTAGGCAATGGCTTTTTAGAAGTACTTAAATTCTTCTGCAGAAGCACTTCACCTAGTTGGTTCATGTTAGAGCAAGGAAAGGGAAGTAACTCTGATTTGTGTGCTTTCTGCTGCAGACCGGTCTGACCGGTCGCCCAACTGGTCTGACCGGTTTGTGTTCTGTTAGCTAGTTCCAAGTTTTAGACCGGTCTGACCAGTTAGTGCGCTGACAGTTGCATACTTGCAAGTGTTGCAATTTGAAGAAACACCTATTCACTCCCCCTCTCTAGGCGACATCAAGGTCCTTTCAGCTACCAGCAGCGCCACGTATGACCAAGAACCCTCCAAGTCGGAGACGTGGTCCTCCGCTAGTTCCAATCACGCGATGGGAAAAAAACAAACTCTCACCCATGTGGGAGGGACCCTTCCATGTCACAGAAGTACGCTAGCTCGGAGCATTCTGGCTCTCTAACAAGGACGGAGTGCCTGTACCCAACGTTTGGAACATCGAGCACGTCCGTAAGTTTTACCCGTAGATAGGGGGGTCCTAGTGTCCAGGCATGAAGACCCAGTATTCCTCGAACAGCCTCCACGGGGTACTTGGCTAGGGGCTCCCACCTATGTACACCTACCCTGCACTCTTCATTTCAACACCTCTCCGGCCAATCAGGCGCAAGCAGACGGATCCATGGGCCCACAAACAACACTAAATCGACTCCATTCTACGGGACTCACCTGGAACCACCTTAAGGGCCCACTTACCAGTCTCCTGGCCAAAGGCGGTGGCCAGGGGTCGGTCGAACCACTGGTTCAGCCGAACTGCCACTGGCCCCCTGTTGATGTTTCTTAGCGGCACGAATAAATCCGCAAGCGCACAAATGACATTGTAGCTTTCACCCAGGACTATTCCAAGGGTATCGTATCCACTGAGGAACGTGTGTATATTCTCTAAGGTTTAGGTTCATCCAAGGACACCGCACTAGTTAGAGGCAAGGAGTAGAGAGGATTTCTAAGGATAAGAATCAAATGTAAGATAGAACGATCCTAGTTGTTCGTGTCGGGCTACTGGCTTCTCACAGAATAAAACTGGTGAGTTCCAGTAATACGACACTGGGATATACTCGAACGGGGAGGGTTTCGCTGGATAGATAGGGCTGTCACCACCTGCTACCTACCTCATCTAACCATGGGATACACCACAACCAACAGGTAAGATCTGATCTAGACACCACGTCTATATCGTCCTTTACTAACTCTAGAATCGTACTTATTCTAGAGGCATCTACTACACTAGCGAACTATTGATCCGGCAAACAACTAGGGGAAACTAGCTCTAATCTTAACTAAGAAACTAAGCACAAAAGATGTCACGAACACTTACTATGATTGATAAGCATTCGTCGAGGTACAATATGGAGAAGAGCGCCGGTGGGCCCACCAGCTCCTCCCCGACTCCCCCTCACTCTCTCCCTAACTCCTAAGCGCTACTTAGGCAGCACTAAGCCTCTAAGAAGAACTCCAAACTCCAAAAGTGAGAGTGGAGAGAATGGAATGGTTCACCTCCTTTAGAAGTCCCTCCCCTCATATTTATAGGGGTGATCAAGGGGTGCTACGGCCGGCAAACGAGAGGCTATCACCTGGAACCGACATTGGGGAGTGATGAGGAGCTGCCACATGCAAGGGGAAGGTCGGCGGCTTTATTCCTGGTTCGGTCGAACCAGTGGTTCGGCCGAACCGACGCCGAGTCCGTTTCGCCTCTCCTTTGGCAGGGTGACTGCTAGGTGGGCCCTCATGACAGTTGTGCTTGCATGGGCGCTATCCTAAGTCGGTTGCATGGGTTTGTGGGCCCTTTGATCCATGGGAGGCTGAATGACGCGTTCTGATTGGTCCGAAGGGTGTTGCTTTGGATTCAGGGTATGTTGCCTTGCTCTTGAGGTGTGTTTCTTGATTTGCTTGAGCTGCATACACATATTCACCAATATATATGGAATTTGGTAATTAAACACCTACTCTTTGTTGGTCGGCATGCTCCGGTCTGTCAACATTTTATGGCATGGATTCTGGAGCTTATTTTACCTGCATTTCCTGCCCAATTTCCTACATTGCAAAATCTCCAAGAGAAATGTGGAAATGATATTATTCGGGGTAAGTAAGCAGGTAAAGTGTGTTGGTCATCTCAATTTTTGGATCAAATTGACGCTCAAAATTGGTCCGTAGCGAGTGTCAACAAGATCCCCCCACACTTCCTCTTTGCTCATCCTCGAGGAAAGCTCGGGACTAAGGTGGAACATCACTTCCTTTGATATGATACCTGCATATAGATTATTCCAAACTTCACCCTTACCTGTGAATCTTGATGTGTCTACCACAATAGTTTGGGAAGTTGAAGAGTGGAACAATGTTGACTTCAGTGTCCTCCACTTCTCTGCTGTATGACTGGGGTTTTGAAAGAAATTTGAAAAGACCTACCATGGCTTTACTCCTCCATAGGATCTCTCATGTCACTCAGTGTATATATATCCTCACCAAGGCTTTGCCTCTTTTCAGCCTACTTCTAAGGATGGCTTATGTGGAGCTCATGGTAGGAGATTGGAAGTATGCACTTGTTTCACATATATTGCAAAATCAAAGATTGGATCCATGGAGATGACACATCATACAAGCTGATCAAGATTGTGCAAGTGTATGGAAGGTGGATGATGAAAATTAAAGACTCCTTTTATGAAACTCTCTCTCCTTTATTTGAAAAACTTGAAGACATGGCTATATAACTCTTTTTTCTTGGACCTTCACGTGTCCAATTTTCTTTGTTTTTTTTCAACACTTGGACCTTCATGTGTCCAGATTTTTTTCTTCTCTTTCCTTTCTCTCCTTTTTTTTCATATAGCCCGTGCCTCTTTCAAGGAGTACTAGAGAGAGAGATCATTACACATGGAGTTTTATTTTGTGGATGGATGGAATTGAGTGGCTAACTTCCAGTGTACAAGTTTAGCATGTGGAGTGTACGTGATCTTGATCAAGCAAGTATGAAAAGTATCTCAGTAGGGTCACAAAATTTTATGAAGCTCAATGCAACAATCAAGGCACATATGTAAATGTTTTCATTATGAGGATTGACATATGGCTTTGGTAGGACAAACACGAGGAGTTTGTAAAGCTATGAAGGGGTTCTCTTTTTGAAATAAAATTTCCTAGACATAAAATAGTGAGAGCAATGATTCCTTCATCAAACCATATCTCACTTTTCAACAACCTAACAATTATGGGTTCCCTAAGATGTGATTCACAAGCTCAAGTTTAGCAAGGAATAAAACATATGCAAGCCAATCAAACTTGAAGCATGTGACCAGCGAGCACCAATGAGTTTAATTTTAGTGATTAGCAAGGAATTTCATTTAAACTCATGGATCAAGGAGATTTGAGGGGTAGAGTACACAAACTGTTGCGATGGGTTCTAAACCTTTTGCATGCTCGTTCTTTTGATCTTATGCATCTGTCTGTGGGAGATCTCAAATGTATGTGCATCAAAACTCCAAGAGATCTTCCCCACACTTGTTGTTGTACCTGGTGCTTATTAAAAAACAAAGAGGGTGGAAACAAAATAATGGCTCTACCGGTTTTAAGAACAAGGGAGCCCTAAAATTTATTAGAACTAAAAGTTTAATCTCACCATGAGACTTACTAAAGCAAGGCAGAATTAACGTTGCACCAACATGAGCAAAGGAGGGTGTTACGGTGGACCCTTGAAGGGTGATGTGTACCCCCTTCCTTTGTTGCACAACATGAATCTGACGCCTTGGCTTATCTTCCCAATTGATTTAAGCTCAACACCCATTTGGATTTGATATTTTCCTGCAGGGGTTAGTCCACATATACAATCAAGATCTATACAAGCATTGACTCTGAGGTTCATCAATCAAACTTGACCCCACGCCTAGTTTGATTGAAAGAGACTTTTCAACCTAAGCACAATGCTTAATTTCAAAAGTCTATGAGTGTAGCTTGAGCACACACTCAAACCAGAGCATACGAGCACAAATAAAGGAAGCATGAAAGCATGATCAAGCTTTATTCAAAGAGAGAGAAAAATAAGAGCTTGAAACTGGCAATCCTCAAGCTACGTCCCGGAAGGGCTTTGTTTAAAGTCAAAAGCAGGACATGCCTGGAGGTGCTTACAGCTTACCTTGGCATTTTGCTAATGAGGATCTCAGAATTGCTGCCATGGTAACTCCTCTCTCTCTCTTTTTGTGGAGCAAGATGCAAGAACGAACACCATCTCCAAACCATGATAAGAGTTGGCATGAAAGGAACTTACTTGGGATTTCACATACCTCCCCCACACTTGGAGTTTGCATTGTTGGGAAGCACAACTCAAGTGTGTGGAGTTCAAGCTTCCCTTCATAATCATTCCCTCATCAAAAATTACCATGGTGTTATAGTTGGTGTAGCTGTCACACCCAATTTTGAAGTAGAAAATCGAGCATATAAATCATATGTGCGCCAGGATCAAAATTTACACACATATGATGACAATAGTGAATAACAGAAGCAATGTCATAAAGTACCGTAGTCATTTATTACAAACCAAGCTAGAGTCATGAATATAAATAAATAAGCATCTCAATATCGTATTCATTCTTGCAGCGGACGACCGAAACTCCACAGGTAGTTGGCTGGGGGAACATACGCCTAGAACTCCTGGATATCCTCTAGAAACTCCTCAAACTAATCTTGTTCTAAGCAGCATTGTTTAGCAAGAGTGAGTACACTTATGGTTGGTACTCAGCAAGTATATTGGGAAATAAATGACATGCAAGGCTTAATCAAGGATAAAGGCTGTCTGAATAAAGCGGTAAGCAATTTAAGTAACAATTGAACATTAAACAACCTATTTACTAAGCCATGAATGAATATTGCCCACATTAATGAAAACAAAAGTAACTGAGTAATAAATAAGCTTGAAAACAGTAAATAAATGAAATAAAACACAAGTTCAATTTAAAAGAGTTCATGTGAGGGTCCGAGCCGCTCTTGACTGTGAGCACGGCTGATATATCAGTTTTAGACTCTGCAGAGGTTGTACACTTTACCCACAATTCGTGTCTCCCGTCTTGCCCGAGGTAGCTAGCCTCTTAAACACTTCCAAGGTGAGTCGCAAGGGATTCACTACAAAGCCTTTACAAAGACATGCAGAAAACTAATAGCCCGCTAGAGTTTCGGTAGTGGTGTGAACCATAACCCTCCCTAATGGCCAGCACCTTAGCCAAGGCTGCTACCCCAAGTGGACCGGGCTATACCCCAATCACCGACCCCCTCCTTGCCCTTTCGGTAAGACCATCAGTCAACCACACATCTAATTAATCAGCTAGGTTCAGAGCCATGTAACATTATGGTTGCACTGTTTTCCCGGGTGGTTCTCCATGGTTTTAAGTTAAACAATATTTCATAAACCATCTCAGTAGTTCCAAAAGAATGTAGTTCATGTAACAAGTATCATTTTCATAAACCACCCGAAACCGTAGTTTAGCAACTAAGAAATTCTAACCCAAAACATTTAATAAAAACCCGGCTTTGCAAGGACAAGGATAATAAGTAAGGACAATAGGACCCCAATAGTTTAATGCATGCAAGCGAATAAATATTAAAGGTTATTAGGATAGAAATATGATCAAGAAATATACTTGCCTTCGGTCTCTTGCTGCTGCTCAGTCAACTCGAAATCTTGCTCTTGAAAGTTCTCGAACGGCTCCTCGTCTACACGTCATGTTCAAGCAAAGCAATAAAAGTACATACAAGCAAACAAATGAAAACAAATTAAACAGTACAGGAATCATAGAAAAATAGAGACAAAAAGCTTAAAAACTAGTTCTACGCATTGCAACGATCAAAACGGTACTAAAAGCGCTTAAAACGGGTTTAAAACGGTGAAGATACAATAAAAACAGCTCTGCAGGGACCTAAACGCGAGAAAAACTAGCTACAAGGGCTAAACAAAAAGAAACTAGGGCCTAAAACGCAATTTTATAAAGAACACGAGGACTAAAGCGCAAAAACCTAAACGAAAGATGGCGGGTTCTATTTTAGGAAAGTCGAGGGAGTTTTCTGCAAGAAAAAGGACCTAAACAGAAATAGTTTTATACTAGGGAGGATGGCGGGTTGATTTCGAATAAAAATAGGGGGTTTTGTGAAAAATCGCCTCGACTGACTGGCTCCTAGGGGCTTGTTTGACCGCGGTCGGATTTGTGCCGTCGGATCTCGATGCAATGGCCGTCAGTGGCGGTTAGGGGCAGGGCGGCGGCACGCCGGCGAGCGGCGGCGATGCCAGGGCTGTGCGGCGGCGGTTCGCCGGAGCGCACCCGATCGGGCGCTCCGGTGCGCCAAAAAATGCGCAGAGGCCAGTGGAAGAGAGAGGGCGGCGCGGGGAACCGAGCACGGGCCTCTGGGGGTCTGAAACGGCGCCTACGGCGGCCGGCGACGAGAGGCCGCGGCGGCGGAGGTCCGTCGAGCGCGGCAAGGCACGGTAGCGAGCGGAAGGTGGCCAAGATGGAGGGGAAATTGACCGGCGGTTTACCGCGAAGCTAATACGGGGATTGGCGTGGCCGGAGAAGCTCCGGGGCGGTGGAACGACGGCGGCATGCAGCGGCGAGTTAGGGCGGCGGCGCTCAGCACGTGCGCGCGGCAGGGTTTGCGGGCGGAAGAAAAAGCGGCGTGGGCGTGCAGGGGCCGAGACCCGCAGGGAAAAAGGAGGCGCTCGCGGACCCTAGGTGGGACCGGCCTTGGCGTGCGGGCCGTGGGCCCCGAGGCGGAGAGGCAGCTCGGGTCCGAGCCGGACCCGGCTGAAGGAAAGGGACGACGGGCGGGGCCCGCCCGTCAGTGGGAGGTGGAGAGGGAAAAAGAGAGAAGGAAAAAGAAAAGAACACGGGATGGGCCATGTTGGGCCAAAAGAAGAAAAAGGAAGGGAGGGGAAAAGAAAACGGGATGGCAGGGGAAGGATTCTGGCAGACTCTAGAGCTCAAGCACACTCAAACAAAAATAAAATATGCACCAGCATGAATGCAACAATTCGATTTAAAGTCTAAAATAAAATTTAAGAATTGCAAAACAATTTCTGTTGAAGCCTGAAAAATATAGAACTAATCTAAATTGTTTTTGAAGCAAATTTTAGGGTGTTACAGTCGCTCTCGTGTTCGTAGGCGTCGGTTGTCCATCATTCTCTTTGATCTCCACTTGAAATGGTTAGTGTAACATCTTGGATTTTTCCCAGAATGTTATAATTGCAAAAATGTGGAGCAAGGCCATCGATGAACCCTCTGGTAGGACCCTTAGGACTCCCTACCCCCGTTTATGCAGGAGCCCGCTGCGCCGCCTTTGTCCCGCAGCCGCCATCGCTACCTCGCCGTCGCATCGCTGCAGCGAGCCCCGGACCCCAGTGCCCCGCGCGCGACACGGCCATGCCACGGTCCTAGAACACCAGGAACTCACATGCGTGCGAGCGCCTTGACGTTGACCCTGCCCGCGCCACGCCAAGGCCCTAGATTACCAGGGAGCCATGCGCGCCTGCCTTACCCCGCTGCCATAGCGCCGCCGTCGCCGTGTTCCGCCTTGGCCTCACACGGCGTGCAGCCAACCTGTAGCCCTGACCAAGCCGTGTGCCCTTGTGCACGTGCGCCTGAACTGCCTCGGGCAGTACCTCGCCCTGCCTCGGCCGCGACACACCTAGGCCGCCACCTCCAACACCCGGCCCGGCGACCGCGCCCGCGTGCACGACGTCGCGTTCACGGCGTGCATCAGCCTATTTGGACATTTAGTCGAACACTCTGTGGGCAACGCGCGTGCGCGTGCACACACACACCCGTAGACCACACATGCACGCACGCACGCTTAGTTGCCGCATAGGATTTGCACCCCACCACACCGAATCCTCCACAGACCGGCAGGCGGACCCCAACAGCTAGGGTGAGGGAGACGCCGACACTTGGGCCATGCATGTCAGTGGAGGAAGAGAAGCTGAGGAGGAGAAGTCGGGCCAGCGCCAGCCCCGCAGCAGCCCAAGTGACCCAAGACAGCCCAAGCAAGCCTAGCGAGATGGATCGTGGGCCGCGTTCAACGCCACAAGCCGAGCCAGCACCAGCCCGTTGAGCCACGGGCCAAGTCGGCCTACAAAGCCAGCCCTTTTTAAATGAGCCAGCCTGCGAGCCACTGGCCGAGCCACGCCAAAAGCTGACCCACCAGCCTGAGCCCAGCCAAGTCGGGCCGCTGAGCCGGCCCAATGTCCTTTGAGCCCAGAAACCAAGCCGCACCCCTTTTTCCTTTTCCTTTTTACCCAACCTGACCCATGGGCGCCGCCTGTCAGCCACTCCGTGTGGCTGACTGGTGGGACCAGCTGACCTGACATGCTGATCGTTGACCCGGTTAACGTTGACCGAGTCAACGGTGACGTCAGCACAGGACATGCTGACGTCAGCGCAGCCCGACCCCACCTGCTGACGTCAGGCTGACATCATACTGATGTCACCATGACACGTAGCACGCCCTAGAGCTGCCACGTGGATGACTGTGTGATTTTCTTTTTCTAATAATCATTTATTAATTTTAGAAAATGATTTAATCTTAGAAAATTCGTAATTAATTAACCGGACGTCCAAAAAATATGAAACCAGTTTCATAATTCTTCTAAAATCATGCTCTACCCATTAGAGTAGGTTTTGTTGTGATTTGGATCTTATTTAGATACTTTTGTGCACTTTTGCACTTTGGCCCCTACGTTTACATGTATTTACAATTAGGTCCCTGCGAGACGGAGTCGACCAACGTACCAGACAACCCACAGACCTAGGAGGACTTTCCGGACGACCAGAAGATCCTGGAGGACTTCCCTGACACACAGAAGACCTAAAAGAACTACGAAGAGCCATCAGGTTCACGCCCATCTACGATTTGAATACCTATTAGGCATTGCTTGCTAGATTTGCTATCGCACCTTGATGAGTTACCTTGGAATGAACCTGCATAGCCTATTTTTATATCTAGATTCCTTGTACTCCTAAAATACCTTGATTGAATATGCATGAGATGCTTTGGCTACTGATGTATGTGTATGTGTGGGATTTGGTGATATAGTCTTGGCGTGAGTGGAGATACTCTTTTGAGGAGATAGGGAATAGGAATCTAGTTGGGGCGAGTTAAACTTAACTTGATCTTCGGATCAAGGGCTTGGGGTGTGCGTTGGACACATCCTGCGGAGTACCTGTGGTGGGTACAAGTCCTTCGGGACGGTTTGGTCCTTTGAGACGTTATGGAGGAGTTGGAGGGCTATACCTGTAATGGGTGTCATTGACGGACCGTTGCGCCGGATACTTCTTTGTGGAAGATACTCGTCTCAGCAATTAAGACCCTAGTTAGTGGACCTGGAGATGGAACTATGTCAAACGTGCACACCACTTCTCTGTTATGAGGGCAGATCCAGTCCGAGCTAGTGATGCGCGGCACCACTCCTGTAGGAGGATAGGGCATCGGTGTAAGGGGAGAAGGTGCTGACCTCACGTCCCCCGAATGGTAGGATCTTGCGTGGCCCAGGTGTAGAAGGCATCATAGTTCCGGGGCAACCTCTTGCGGGAGGATGCATCCCAAAACCGAGAAAACAGGGTGGGGGCCGTTGCATCTAGTATCGTTGACTGGTGTCTTGGAGTCAATCGGTCAACGGACCGGCTGGCTTCAAGTTGAGTGGGTCCAAGTGTACAACCCCTGCAGGGTGAAAACTATACATATAGCCGCGTACTCGGTCATGTACAACTCTTGATCCGGTTTCACTTTCATAGAGTAATGTTACTTAATTTCTACCTCTCTCTAGACATGATATTCCTGCCTGGGCAGTTGAGGTGCGAGGAGAGGGAGTTCTCGCATCAACTTCGTGGGTATGGATGTGGTGAGTAATCCGGAAGCCTGGAATGCCAGGATGGCCCGTGTTGAGGTGTTTGGATGATGATATGAACTTTCTTGTTGCTTGCATAGAAAAACCTCGGCCTGGTGACGTATGGTGACATGAACCTATACCCCTTTGCATTCCACTTAAAGCTTGCATACGGATGGTGACGTGAACCTATCCCACTCCTTGGGGATAGTTGGCGCCACAGAGCATCTACGAAATTTGCAATGCTTATGATAAACATATGCATCTATAACCAACCTTCTGAAGATTTTGCAGAAGAGGACCTCGTGGTTGTAGTCCTCGTGCGTGCTTGGGGCACTAAGCATGCCTGACTCTAGGAGGCATTGAACGAGCATGGTCCTTGAAGTATTTCAAGAATAAAGCTCCCATGCTCATCTATCGAATCCTTCCCCTCGGACTCCAGAGTCGGCGCCTCACAAAATTCCATGGCCCATGGGTTCTCCATCTTAAGAGATACATCGTGAAATATTGTAGTTGTATCTCGATCATGGTCGAGAACAACATACTCTGGGCCAGCGAGAAGAGGTTCTAACTCGATCAAAGGTGATGATGGTCGTTTGTCTTCACAAAGGTGGAGAATTTCTTCCAAATCGTCCTCTTTTGAAATGGCAGAATTTGCAACCTCAAAGAGAATAGGCTCGGATGATACGAACGGAGATATATACATCATTCTCTGGAGCATGTTTTGCTTGGGAAGAGGCTTCGTCATAGGATTTTCTAAACAGAAGGTAGTGATGGCAGAAGAGGGTTCCCTAAGCTTTTCATCTAGGCTCCCATGAGATGTATCAAGAAGTTTCTCTACAGGGTAGCCTAGGAGAAGATCAAAATCGAGGATGTCGAAGATACAGAAGTCTAGCTTGACCTTGATTTTGTTTATTTTAAGCAACACGACACTTGTCACCCCCCGACATTCAAGGATGTCTCCAAAGGGACAGCTCTTGATGAGCTTGTCGGATGGTCTTAGAGTAACGTTGCCCAAAAGTGTGTACGCTAAGTGCCATGGCAAGATGTTAACCTCCATGAAGGGGTTAAGATGGGGTTCTACGGTAATTCCCCTTATAGAGGAGGGAATGATTATTGAGGGTAAATTATTCCAAATTACTTCGGAAAAGCATCTCACTCCATCCGACCATTCCTCCTTTATGGCCTCCTCGAGAAGTGCTTCGTTAAGAGGATTGGGAGGAGAAGGAGGTATCGTAGGCCTGGGGGAAGGTTCTGTCAAAGGGTTTTTAGATTGATCTAAATGGACAGAAGAATGTCCCTCCCCTAATTTAGCATAAAAGAGATTCGAGGTGTTCTTGTTGTTTCCAGATGGATCATCCTCGAATTGAGAAGAGAACATTGAAGGTTGAATTTCTTCTCCCCCAGATGTTCCTGGTTCGGGCAAGGGTTCTATTGCATAATCTGAGGATGTGGAAGATGAAGGATTGGATTCAGCAGCTAGAGAATCCTCTTGGCTCGACATGTGCTCGTCTCGGGGAGGTTTGGGCCTGGGTTGAGCACATTCCATGATGCTAGCTAGGAAATTCCAACGCTCCTCCGGAGATGTACTGGACATAAGTAGAAATGACCCTCCAGAGATGGCGTTGAGATAATAGGCGGACCCTTATTGAGACCTTCATAAAAGTGGTGGAGCACCGGGGCTCGAATATCAATAGGACAGGTCCAGTTTGCACTAAACATGCAAATCTAAACCAAGATGCGCCTACGGATTCCCTCTCATCCTGTTGAAAATGACGGATATCCTTGTGTAGAGCAATGATGCGGGACATCAGGAAGAACTCAAAGCAAAACATGTTTCAAAGCTCATCCCAGCTGTCATTCACGCTGCTCACAACATACGTGTACAATTGTTCGGCCCTTCCTATAAGGGAGTAAGGGAACAATTTCCACTTGAGGGTATCCTATGTCATGCTTGGAGATCCACACACTAAACACAGTAGCTCAAAGTCCAACAGATGGTGGTATGGGTTTTCACTTTCTAACATAGAGAAGGAACTTTTCCGAACCAGATGATAAGGCCAGGAAGGAATTAACAGCTGGATGTGAGTATTATAGATGTAGAAGGTGGTGGCTCTAAGAATTCCCCACTTGGGGTAGAGAGCTGTTGAAAGGATAGCTGCTCCATGGATAGCGGGGGTAGAGATAGAATGAAAGAAATGAAAAAGGTACGAGGGCGAACTAGGTCCGAAGAGAATATAGCAACCGTCACGAATAAATCCGCAAGCGGATAGATGACGTTTTAGCTTTCACCCAGGAGTATTCCAAGGGTATCGTATCCACTAAGGAACGTGTGTATATTCTCTAAGGTTCAGGTTCATCTAAGGACACCGCACCAGTTAGAGGCAAGGAGTAGAGAGGATTTCTAAGGCTAAGAATCAAAGGTAAGATAGAACTATCCTAGTTGTTCGCGTCGGGCTACTGGCTTCTCACAGAATAAAACTGGTGAGTTTCAGTAATACGGCACTAGGGCATACCCGAACGGGAAGGGTTTCGCTAGATAGACAGGGCTGTCAACACCTGCTACCTACCTCATCTAACCATGGGATACACCACAACCAACATGTAAGATCTGATCTAGACACCACGTCTATATCGTCCTTTACTAACTCTAGAATCGTACTTATTCTAGAGGCATCTAGTACACTAGTGAACTATTGATCCGACAAATAACTAGGGGAAACTAGCTCTAATCTTAACTAAGAAACTAAGCACAAAAAAGTCACGAACACTTACTATGATTGATAAGCATCCGTCGAGGTACAAGATGGAGAAGAGCGCCGGTGGGCCCACCGGCTCCTCCCCGACTCCCCCTCACTCTCTCCCTAACTCCTAAGCACTACCTAGGCAGCAGTAAGCCTCTAAGAAGAACTCCAAACTCCAAAAGTGAGAGTGGAGAGAATGGAATGGTACACTTCCTTTAGAAACCCCTCCCCTCATATTTATAGGGGTGATCAAGGGGTCCTACGGCCAACAAACAAGGGCCTATCACCTGGAACAGACATTGGGGAGTGATGAGGAGCTGCCACGTGCAAGGGGAAGGTCGGCGGCTTTATTCCTAGTTTGGCCAAACCAATGGTTCGGCCAAATCAACGCCAAGACCGTTTTGCCTCTCCTTTGACAGGGTGACTTCTAGGTGGGCCCTCATGACAGTTTTGCTTGCATGGGCGCTGTCCTAAGTTGGTTGCATGGATTTGTGGGCCCTTTGATCCATGGGAGGCTGAATGGCGCGTTCTGATTGGTCCGAAGGGTGTTGCCTTGGATTGAGGGTATGTTGCCTTGCTCTTGCGGTGTGTTTCTTGATTTGCTTGAGCTGCATACACATATTCACCAACATATATGGAATTTGGTAATTAAACACCTACTTTTTGTTGGTCAGCGCGCTTCGATCTGTCAGCATTTTATGGCATGGATTCTGGAGCTTGTTTTACCTGCATTTCCTACCCAATTTCCTATATTGCAAAAATCTCCAAGGGAAATGTGGAAATGATATTATTCAGGGTAAGTAAGCAGGTAAAGTGTGCTGGTCATCTCGATTTTTTGGTCAAATTGATGCTCAAAATTGGTCCTTAGCGAGCGTCAACACCAACATCGCGTCTAGCTTCCACGTGGTGATCTTTGGTGCACTCTAGGAGTCGGTTCTGCCTGCACCCACCTGTTTTTCTGGCCGATGCACCTTTGTTCACCCCTATAAATACAAGGGGAGGGGCTTCTAAAGGAGACACAACTCATCATCCTCTCCACTCTCACTTTTGAAGTTTGGGGCTTCTCTTTAGAGGTGTAGTGCTGCCAGGTAGTGCTTAGGAATTAGGGAGAGAGTGAGGGGGAGTCGGGGAGGTGCTGGTGGGCCCACCGATGCTCTTCTCCAGCTTCTACCTCGACGGATGCTTATCAATCATATCAAGTGTTCGTAACTTCTTTTGTGCTTTAGTTTCCTAGACAAGTTAGATCTAGGTCCCCCTAGTTGTTTGTCGTTTCAATAGTTCACTAGCGTAGTGGATGCCTCTAGAATAAGTACGTTTCTAGAGTTAGTAAAGAACGGTGTTGACGTGGTGTCTAGATCAGTCTTTACATGTTGGTTGTGGTATATCCCATGGTTAGATGAGGTAGGTAGCAGGTGGTGACAGCCCTGTCTATCCAGCGTAACCCTCCCCGTTCGGGTATATCCCAGTGCCATATTATTTGAACTCAGCAGGTTAACACCTGTGGGAAGCCAGTAGCTCGACGCAAGCAACTAGGATAGTTCTATCTTACCTTTGATTCTTAGCCTTATGAATCCTCTCTACTTCTTACCTCTAGCTGGTGTACTGTCCTTGGATGAACCTGAACCTTAGATAATATACACACATTCCTCACTAGATACAATACCCTTGGAATACTCCTGGGTGAAAGCTACAACGTCATCTGTGCGCTTGCGGATTTATTCGTGACACTAAGAAACATCAATAAGCTTTCTGGCGCCGTTGCCGGGGAACGGTTGATATATTCTCTTCGTACTTAGTTCGCCCTTGTATCTTTTTCCTTTCCTTGATCCTACCTCTACCCCTGCTACCCATGAAGCAGCTATCCGTTCAAAAGCTCTCCACACGTAAGGACGAGTTCTATAAGCCATCACAATCTTCAAGGCAAATCCCTTCATCTGGCCACGGACTCCGTCCATGAATTATAGCTGTGTTTTGGAATTGACCCTTCTCTGGAGCAATTAACGAAGATCCTGACAATCATCTGCAAAAGTTTGAGAAACTGTGTTCAAGCTTGGTAATCCTAGGTATGACACAGGAAACATTGCGGTGGAAGTTGTTTCCTCTCTCACACAAAGAAGGCGGAGCAATGGTACACCCGCACAATAGAGAGTATGAACGGTCATTGGGGAGAACTTTGAGTTGACATTTGTTACTCGTTCTCCCTTATGAAACGCATAGAATCCCTATCGATTAACATCCTCAGCTTCGAGCAATTAGAGAAGAGGTCCATAGGTGCAGCATGGGCTAGATTATTATGCCTTTTAGCATCTAGCCTAGAATTGTCTATACCCGATGATATTTCATTGGACATCTTTTGCTCAGGTTTAGACATGAAATCTGCCTAGACCTCGATGTCACTGCAGGAGGTTCGTTTGCACACAAAACTCCAACTGAAGGAAGAGAGATCCTCGATCACCTATTAGAAAGTTCTTTCTTCCTTACCGATCATAACGAACACCGTCGAGAGGAATCCGAGTCAAGCAATGAGAGTCTCTCAACAACCAAATTCGAGCTTTCGCCTCTCATATCCAAAGATTTGTCTGTTGAACTCTCTCCCGAACCAAGAACACCAAAGGAAGATGAAATTCAACCTTCCGAGTTCTCTTCACCATTCGAGGATGACCCTTCGGGAAACATTATAAACACCTCGAATCAACTTAGGCACGAGAAGCCTATGGCATCGTTGTGTCTTTATGAGACTCTCGATGAACCTATCCACCATGCAACCACAACGGATTGGTCGAGGGAGGTAAAGCGCACTTTTGAAGCAATTCGGATTAGCTCAACTTCCACAACCATCCCTTGCTCTATGAGGGGAAACGGCGTAGAAGCCATTCATGACCCTACTACTGGAGCTTCTGTCGTATCCAAGTATCTCTTGGACACTCTTGTCAGTAACAAGCCTCTAACCCAGAGTGACAAATACTTTAGAAGTCCCTCGGGACTCTTCTTTGAATGTCGAGGGATTGCGAGGGACGTGCCGATCCCCATAAACAAAATCGAGGTGTGCTTAGATTTCCACATCTCCGATGTCCTCGATTTTGATGTTCTCTTAGGCTACCTGCTAGAAAAAATTCTTGATGCATTCCAAGGGAGCCTAGATGAAAAGCTTAGGGAACCCGCTTCTGCCATCACTACCTTCTGTTTAGAAAATCCTTTGGCGAAGCTTCTTCCCAAGAAAAACTCGCTCGAGAAGATGATGCTTGTATCTCCGTTCGTATCATCTGAGCATGTTCTCTTTGAGCTTGCAAAGTCTGCCACCCCCAAAGAGCACAACTCGGAAGGAATTCTTCACCTTTGTGAAGATGAACGATCATCACTACCCTCGATCGAGTTTGAGACTCTTCCAGCTGGCTCGGAGTACATTGTTCTCGACCACGCTCGAGATACAACTTCGATCTTTCATGATGAATTTCTTGAGATGGAGAACCCATGGGTCATGGAATTTTGTGAGGCACCGACTTTGGGGTTCAAAGGAAAGGATTCCATAGATGAGCATGGGAACTTTATTCTTGAAATACCACAAGAACCATACTTATTTAATACCTCTCCAGAGTCAGGCATGTTTTGTGCCTTGAGCACACACGAGGACTACAACCACCTTAGGGTCCTCTTTTGCAAAATCTTCAGAAGGTTCGTTGTAGATGCATATGTTATCGTAAACATTGCAAATTTCATGGATGCTCTATAGTGCTAACCTTGCAGCTAAAGCTTCATGAAACATCATGTTGACGCCAGATTTTGACACGTGTTGAATCGGCGTCAGGAGGAGAAAATTGGCCGATGCGGCAGATCTGAAGGCTACAGAAAGGAATCGGCCGATTGAGGTAACAGTTGGAAATCGGCCGATTGGTGGCACAGCCTACGCCAACAGGATGGGATTATTTCAGAGGATCCTGGTCAAAAGTTGGTCAAAGGGGGCACGCTAAGTCGGTCGGGGAGCAATTGAAGGAAATCCTGATTGGATTAGGGAGCGGCGGCGGAAGATTCTGCGGGAGTCCGTTTCCTTTTTAAAGTTCGTATAGATATAGTAATTTAAATAAGGTTGTAACAAGTCGTGATCGACCAGGAGTCCTAGTTTTAGGGTATAAATAGGAGTCGTCAGGGTCTTGAAAAATCATCAACACATCAATCAACAACAGTACTTCTACTTTTCTAGCAATTTACTTTCAAGTCGGCGACTTCGCCAATACTTTTCTTCTTTCACGAGTTCGTATGGATTGGCAGGGCTGCATCAACTTGATCTCCAGCCAATTGGTAGGTTCCGCTTACCGAGTAATATCCGAGCTTTAACTACGGGCGCATCGCTGTGGTTTCGTTTGGATTTATTCACCAGTTATCGATATTTACTAGAATTGCAAGTTTTATTTGTTATTCTAGTATTATCACCAGTTATCCAGCTTGAGATCAGAGTAATCGGCTTCGTCATTGTTTTTCTTCGATTTATCATCATACAGCCGATTAGATCTATTACAAGTGTTGCTTTTGTAGTGATTGTTTAAGACCGTTCCGGTGGTTTTCTTTACAATTACTACCCGATTATCGGCTGATCCATAGCCGATCATCTCTACAGCAAATCGGCTGATTCGTTGCCGACGCGCTCTTCAGGGCAGATCGGAATCCCAGCCGATCGACGCGCCTGGAATTTAATAATCTATTTCCTTGTCAATCAACAGGTCAGATTGACTGGCACGCCGCGTGAACCGCACCAGGGCGATAACCCGAACAGGAGCTAAGCAGATTCTCCCGGGTCGTGTGTCCGACGCTGAAGACCATCGGCCGATTCCTATCCGGCCGATTTTAGCGCTAACACACTTTTGACACGCCTGGTGGGACCATCCAAGATCTGATATGTCGAAAACGCGGAAATCTCTGATAGCAACATCATTGAGGTCACAGAAGCAGATCTCAAGGACGACCAGAGGGAAGAATCGGCCAAACATCTAGAAGATTACAAGAAGATGTACCTCCAGTTGTTCAGTCATACCAGAAGCGGGGAGGCAGTCAAGAAGACTCCTATTCTAGCACCTCGCCACATCACCATTGCTGAGGACTCGGGCAAGATGTCAGAGATGATTCAACAGTCCGTGTATCAGGCGTTCATCGACCAATCCTCAGTAATGACCAACACGGTGTATAACGCCGTCGTCAACTCTCTGGCCAGCGGAGCATTCCAAGGCTATCAGGGACCGGCATATGCCCCTCCAACCACTCTGCCAGCCAGAAGCCTACCATACACGTCCCAATCGGCTCCTCAGCCGATATTGACGCAACGCGAGGGGTACAACTCTCCATTGCCCCCGGCGTCTCCAAGATACAGCGGTGCACCATGTCTCCCATCACAGACACCGCTTCAACCTGTTCAGATTGCTTCTGTGCAGTCACTGCCTACAAGCTCAGCACCTTGGGGAACATCACCGACAGCGTATTTTCCCGAGCCAACGAACGGGTATGGAAGTTATTCAACCCAAGTGCCATACCAATCGGCCGCCCGGCCGACGGTTCCCCAGTATTAGCCGATCTTATCAGAAATCGGCAGGGGGGCAAACACTGTAGAAGCATTCAGAGGCACGGCGCCAGCAGTGACGTACGAAGGGGGTGCGGACTCGTTTCGCCATCAACTATCGGCCGCTCAGCAAAATTCGCCGATTCATCACCCGGCCGTACCAGCCCTTCAGCACATGCCCGCGCCGCGAACAGCTGTTCATCAGCAGCAGGTGGACTGGACGGCAAGAATAGCAGAAGTAATCCAGGATCAGTTTGGATTGAAGCCAAAAGTTCAAACTTATACCTACAAGACGCCATATCCATCGGCCTATGACTTGCTGCCGTTCCCACACCGCTACAAGGTTCCCGATTTCACCAAGTTCTCAGGGACGGACGATACATCAACTGTGGAGCATATCAACCGATTCATCATCCAGTGCGGGGAAGCTGCCACGCAAGATGCCCTGAGGGTGCGTTTATTTTCATCATCTCTGTCCGGATCGGCCTTCCAGTGGTTCACCACCTTGCCGCCAAATTCCGTCATTACATGGGCCGATCTGGAGAAACAATTCCACAAGTACTTCTACGCAGGATGGATGGATGGATGGAATTGAGTGGCTAACTTCCAGTGTACAAGTTTAGCATGTGGAGTGTACGTGATCTTGATCAAGCAAGTATGAAAAGTATCTCAGTAGGGTCACAAAATTTTATGAAGCTCAATGCAACAATCAAGGCACATATGTAAATGTTTTCATTATGAGGATTGACATATGGCTTTGGTAGGACAAACACGAGGAGTTTGTAAAGCTATGAAGGGGTTCTCTTTTTGAAATAAAATTTCCTAGACATAAAATAGTGAGAGCAATGATTCCTTCATCAAACCATATCTCACTTTTCAACAACCTAACAATTATGGGTTCCCTAAGATGTGATTCACAAGCTCAAGTTTAGCAAGGAATAAAACATATGCAAGCCAATCAAACTTGAAGCATGTGACCAGCGAGCACCAATGAGTTTAATTTTAGTGATTAGCAAGGAATTTCATTTAAACTCATGGATCAAGGAGATTTGAGGGGTAGAGTACACAAACTGTTGCGATGGGTTCTAAACCTTTTGCATGCTCGTTCTTTTGATCTTATGCATCTGTCTGTGGGAGATCTCAAATGTATGTGCATCAAAACTCCAAGAGATCTTCCCCACACTTGTTGTTGTACCTGGTGCTTATTAAAAAACAAAGAGGGTGGAAACAAAATAATGGCTCTACCGGTTTTAAGAACAAGGGAGCCCTAAAATTTATTAGAACTAAAAGTTTAATCTCACCATGAGACTTACTAAAGCAAGGCAGAATTAACGTTGCACCAACATGAGCAAAGGAGGGTGTTACGGTGGACCCTTGAAGGGTGATGTGTACCCCCTTCCTTTGTTGCACAACATGAATCTGACGCCTTGGCTTATCTTCCCAATTGATTTAAGCTCAACACCCATTTGGATTTGATATTTTCCTGCAGGGGTTAGTCCACATATACAATCAAGATCTATACAAGCATTGACTCTGAGGTTCATCAATCAAACTTGACCCCACGCCTAGTTTGATTGAAAGAGACTTTTCAACCTAAGCACAATGCTTAATTTCAAAAGTCTATGAGTGTAGCTTGAGCACACACTCAAACCAGAGCATACGAGCACAAATAAAGGAAGCATGAAAGCATGATCAAGCTTTATTCAAAGAGAGAGAAAAATAAGAGCTTGAAACTGGCAATCCTCAAGCTACGTCCCGGAAGGGCTTTGTTTAAAGTCAAAAGCAGGACATGCCTGGAGGTGCTTACAGCTTACCTTGGCATTTTGCTAATGAGGATCTCAGAATTGCTGCCATGGTAACTCCTCTCTCTCTCTTTTTGTGGAGCAAGATGCAAGAACGAACACCATCTCCAAACCATGATAAGAGTTGGCATGAAAGGAACTTACTTGGGATTTCACATACCTCCCCCACACTTGGAGTTTGCATTGTTGGGAAGCACAACTCAAGTGTGTGGAGTTCAAGCTTCCCTTCATAATCATTCCCTCATCAAAAATTACCATGGTGTTATAGTTGGTGTAGCTGTCACACCCAATTTTGAAGTAGAAAATCGAGCATATAAATCATATGTGCGCCAGGATCAAAATTTACACACATATGATGACAATAGTGAATAACAGAAGCAATGTCATAAAGTACCGTAGTCATTTATTACAAACCAAGCTAGAGTCATGAATATAAATAAATAAGCATCTCAATATCGTATTCATTCTTGCAGCGGACGACCGAAACTCCACAGGTAGTTGGCTGGGGGAACATACGCCTAGAACTCCTGGATATCCTCTAGAAACTCCTCAAACTAATCTTGTTCTAAGCAGCATTGTTTAGCAAGAGTGAGTACACTTATGGTTGGTACTCAGCAAGTATATTGGGAAATAAATGACATGCAAGGCTTAATCAAGGATAAAGGCTGTCTGAATAAAGCGGTAAGCAATTTAAGTAACAATTGAACATTAAACAACCTATTTACTAAGCCATGAATGAATATTGCCCACATTAATGAAAACAAAAGTAACTGAGTAATAAATAAGCTTGAAAACAGTAAATAAATGAAATAAAACACAAGTTCAATTTAAAAGAGTTCATGTGAGGGTCCGAGCCGCTCTTGACTGTGAGCACGGCTGATATATCAGTTTTAGACTCTGCAGAGGTTGTACACTTTACCCACAATTCGTGTCTCCCGTCTTGCCCGAGGTAGCTAGCCTCTTAAACACTTCCAAGGTGAGTCGCAAGGGATTCACTACAAAGCCTTTACAAAGACATGCAGAAAACTAATAGCCCGCTAGAGTTTCGGTAGTGGTGTGAACCATAACCCTCCCTAATGGCCAGCACCTTAGCCAAGGCTGCTACCCCAAGTGGACCGGGCTATACCCCAATCACCGACCCCCTCCTTGCCCTTTCGGTAAGACCATCAGTCAACCACACATCTAATTAATCAGCTAGGTTCAGAGCCATGTAACATTATGGTTGCACTGTTTTCCCGGGTGGTTCTCCATGGTTTTAAGTTAAACAATATTTCATAAACCATCTCAGTAGTTCCAAAAGAATGTAGTTCATGTAACAAGTATCATTTTCATAAACCACCCGAAACCGTAGTTTAGCAACTAAGAAATTCTAACCCAAAACATTTAATAAAAACCCGGCTTTGCAAGGACAAGGATAATAAGTAAGGACAATAGGACCCCAATAGTTTAATGCATGCAAGCGAATAAATATTAAAGGTTATTAGGATAGAAATATGATCAAGAAATATACTTGCCTTCGGTCTCTTGCTGCTGCTCAGTCAACTCGAAATCTTGCTCTTGAAAGTTCTCGAACGGCTCCTCGTCTACACGTCATGTTCAAGCAAAGCAATAAAAGTACATACAAGCAAACAAATGAAAACAAATTAAACAGTACAGGAATCATAGAAAAATAGAGACAAAAAGCTTAAAAACTAGTTCTACGCATTGCAACGATCAAAACGGTACTAAAAGCGCTTAAAACGGGTTTAAAACGGTGAAGATACAATAAAAACAGCTCTGCAGGGACCTAAACGCGAGAAAAACTAGCTACAAGGGCTAAACAGAAAGAAACTAGGGCCTAAAACGCAATTTTATAAAGAACACGAGGACTAAAGCGCAAAAACCTAAACGAAAGATGGCGGGTTCTATTTTAGGAAAGTCGAGGGAGTTTTCTGCAAGAAAAAGGACCTAAACAGAAATAGTTTTATACTAGGGAGGATGGCGGGTTGATTTCGAATAAAAATAGGGGGTTTTGTGAAAAATCGCCTCGACTGACTGGCTCCTAGGGGCTTGTTTGACCGCGGTCGGATTTGTGCCGTCGGATCTCGATGCAATGGCCGTCAGTGGCGGTTAGGGGCAGGGCGGCGGCACGCCGGCGAGCGGCGGCGATGCCAGGGCTGTGCGGCGGCGGTTCGCCGGAGCGCACCCGATCGGGCGCTCCGGTGCGCCAAAAAATGCGCAGAGGCCAGTGGAAGAGAGAGGGCGGCGCGGGGAACCGAGCACGGGCCTCTGGGGGTCTGAAACGGCGCCTACGGCGGCCGGCGACGAGAGGCCGCGGCGGCGGAGGTCCGTCGAGCGCGGCAAGGCACGGTAGCGAGCGGAAGGTGGCCAAGATGGAGGGGAAATTGACCGGCGGTTTACCGCGAAGCTAATACGGGGATTGGCGTGGCCGGAGAAGCTCCGGGGCGGTGGAACGACGGCGGCATGCAGCGGCGAGTTAGGGCGGCGGCGCTCAGCACGTGCGCGCGGCAGGGTTTGCGGGCGGAAGAAAAAGCGGCGTGGGCGTGCAGGGGCCGAGACCCGCAGGGAAAAAGGAGGCGCTCGCGGACCCTAGGTGGGACCGGCCTTGGCGTGCGGGCCGTGGGCCCCGAGGCGGAGAGGCAGCTCGGGTCCGAGCCGGACCCGGCTGAAGGAAAGGGACGACGGGCGGGGCCCGCCCGTCAGTGGGAGGTGGAGAGGGAAAAAGAGAGAAGGAAAAAGAAAAGAACACGGGATGGGCCATGTTGGGCCAAAAGAAGAAAAAGGAAGGGAGGGGAAAAGAAAACGGGATGGCAGGGGAAGGATTCTGGCAGACTCTAGAGCTCAAGCACACTCAAACAAAAATAAAATATGCACCAGCATGAATGCAACAATTCGATTTAAAGTCTAAAATAAAATTTAAGAATTGCAAAACAATTTCTGTTGAAGCCTGAAAAATATAGAACTAATCTAAATTGTTTTTGAAGCAAATTTTAGGGTGTTACAGTCGCTCTCGTGTTCGTAGGCGTCGGTTGTCCATCATTCTCTTTGATCTCCACTTGAAATGGTTAGTGTAACATCTTGGATTTTTCCCAGAATGTTATAATTGCAAAAATGTGGAGCAAGGCCATCGATGAACCCTCTGGTAGGACCCTTAGGACTCCCTACCCCCGTTTATGCAGGAGCCCGCTGCGCCGCCTTTGTCCCGCAGCCGCCATCGCTACCTCGCCGTCGCGTCGCTGCAGCGAGCCCCGGACCCCAGTGCCCCGCGCGCGACACGGCCATGCCACGGTCCTAGAACACCAGGAACTCACATGCGTGCGAGCGCCTTGACGTTGACCCTGCCCGCGCCACGCCACGGCCCTAGATTACCAGGGAGCCATGCGCGCCTGCCTTACCCCGCTGCCATAGCGCCGCCGTCGCCGTGTTCCGCCTTGGCCTCACACGGCGTGCAGCCAACCTGTAGCCCTGACCAAGCCGTGTGCCCTTGTGCACGTGCGCCTGAACTGCCTCGGGCAGTACCTCGCCCTGCCTCGGCCGCGACACACCTAGGCCGCCACCTCCAACACCCGGCCCGGCGACCGCGCCCGCGTGCACGACGTCGCGTTCACGGCGTGCATCAGCCTATTTGGACATTTAGTCGAACACTCTGTGGGCAACGCGCGTGCGCGTGCACACACACACCCGTAGACCACACATGCACGCACGCACGCTTAGTTGCCGCATAGGATTTGCACCCCACCACACCGAATCCTCCACAGACCGGCAGGCGGACCCCAACAGCTAGGGTGAGGGAGACGCAGACACTTGGGCCATGCATGTCAGTGGAGGAAGAGAAGCTGAGGAGGAGAAGTCGGGCCAGCGCCAGCCCCGCAGCAGCCCAAGTGACCCAAGACAGCCCAAGCAAGCCTAGCGAGATGGATCGTGGGCCGCGTTCAACGCCACAAGCCGAGCCAGCACCAGCCCGTTGAGCCACGGGCCAAGTCGGCCTACAAAGCCAGCCCTTTTTAAATGAGCCAGCCTGCGAGCCACTGGCCGAGCCACGCCAAAAGCTGACCCACCAGCCTGAGCCCAGCCAAGTCGGGCCGCTGAGCCGGCCCAATGTCCTTTGAGCCCAGAAACCAAGCCGCACCCCTTTTTCCTTTTCCTTTTTACCCAACCTGACCCATGGGCGCCGCCTGTCAGCCACTCCGTGTGGCTGACTGGTGGGACCAGCTGACCTGACATGCTGATCGTTGACCCGGTTAACGTTGACCGAGTCAACGGTGACGTCAGCACAGGACATGCTGACGTCAGCGCAGCCCGACCCCACCTGCTGACGTCAGGCTGACATCATACTGATGTCACCATGACACGTAGCACGCCCTAGAGCTGCCACGTGGATGACTGTGTGATTTTCTTTTTCTAATAATCATTTATTAATTTTAGAAAATGATTTAATCTTAGAAAATTCGTAATTAATTAACCGGACGTCCAAAAAATATGAAACCAGTTTCATAATTCTTCTAAAATCATGCTCTACCCATTAGAGTAGGTTTTGTTGTGATTTGGATCTTATTTAGATACTTTTGTGCACTTTTGCACTTTGGCCCCTACGTTTACATGTATTTACAATTAGGTCCCTGCGAGACGGAGTCGACCAACGTACCAGACAACCCACAGACCTAGGAGGACTTTCCGGACGACCAGAAGATCCTGGAGGACTTCCCTGACACACAGAAGACCTAAAAGAACTACGAAGAGCCATCAGGTTCACGCCCATCTACGATTTGAATACCTATTAGGCATTGCTTGCTAGATTTGCTATCGCACCTTGATGAGTTACCTTGGAATGAACCTGCATAGCCTATTTTTATATCTAGATTCCTTGTACTCCTAAAATACCTTGATTGAATATGCATGAGATGCTTTGGCTACTGATGTATGTGTATGTGTGGGATTTGGTGATATAGTCTTGGCGTGAGTGGAGATACTCTTTTGAGGAGATAGGGAATAGGAATCTAGTTGGGGCGAGTTAAACTTAACTTGATCTTCGGATCAAGGGCTTGGGGTGTGCGTTGGACACATCCTGCGGAGTACCTGTGGTGGGTACAAGTCCTTCGGGACGGTTTGGTCCTTTGAGACGTTATGGAGGAGTTGGAGGGCTATACCTGTAATGGGTGTCATTGACGGACCGTTGCGCCGGATACTTCTTTGTGGAAGATACTCGTCTCAGCAATTAAGACCCTAGTTAGTGGACCTGGAGATGGAACTATGTCAAACGTGCACACCACTTCTCTGTTATGAGGGCAGATCCAGTCCGAGCTAGTGATGCGCGGCACCACTCCTGTAGGAGGATAGGGCATCGGTGTAAGGGGAGAAGGTGCTGACCTCACGTCCCCCGAATGGTAGGATCTTGCGTGGCCCAGGTGTAGAAGGCATCATAGTTCCGGGGCAACCTCTTGCGGGAGGATGCATCCCAAAACCGAGAAAACAGGGTGGGGGCCGTTGCATCTAGTATCGTTGACTGGTGTCTTGGAGTCAATCGGTCAACGGACCGGCTGGCTTCAAGTTGAGTGGGTCCAAGTGTACAACCCCTGCAGGGTGAAAACTATACATATAGCCGCGTACTCGGTCATGTACAACTCTTGATCCGGTTTCACTTTCATAGAGTAATGTTACTTAATTTCTACCTCTCTCTAGACATGATATTCCTGCCTGGGCAGTTGAGGTGCGAGGAGAGGGAGTTCTCGCATCAACTTCGTGGGTATGGATGTGGTGAGTAATCCGGAAGCCTGGAATGCCAGGATGGCCCGTGTTGAGGTGTTTGGATGATGATATGAACTTTCTTGTTGCTTGCATAGAAAAACCTCGGCCTGGTGACGTATGGTGACATGAACCTATACCCCTTTGCATTCCACTTAAAGCTTGCATACGGATGGTGACGTGAACCTATCCCACTCCTTGGGGATAGTTGGTAGATGCGATGGTGAAGGTGGACTAAGGACGGCCCGTGCTACGCTCAAGTCTGCCTGTGGAGGAGAGTTATCCCGAGATGAAGGATGGCCCAGAAGCTTAGTTACCGCTTCTGTTTTCTGTTTGATCCTTTAGCCCTAGGGGCTTGTACCGGAAAACTCGTATTACAATCCTTTGGATTATGTAATAAATAAACCCATATAATGATTTACCGTGTTGTATGACTATGATATGTAATTGAAATGAGTTCTGTATGTGATAGCTGATCCAGGGACTATCACGATGATACAGAGAGTCATGTTCTCATTCCGAAAACCCGGATCATTTCAGTTAGCGACAAAGAATACCCGAAGGAAAACTATATCCTAGAACATGCTCTTGCTTTTTATTTAAAAGGAAATAAAATGATAATCTGGGTTATCTCCTGGCCGTTCTTTGTTTATGGTCAGAAGCTCGACCACGGGAACTTTCTCTTGCAGCTGTCATTGGTGATGTTGTTCCCTTCTCACCATTGTTTATGTTTCATAAAGCTTTAGCTGTGAGGTTAGCGCCACAGAGCATCTACGAAATTTGCAATGCTTATGATAAACATATGCATCTATAACCAACCTTCTGAAGATTTTGCAGAAGAGGACCTCGTGGTTGTAGTCCTCGTGCGTGCTTGGGGCACTAAGCATGCCTGACTCTAGGAGGCATTGAACGAGCATGGTCCTTGAAGTATTTCAAGAATAAAGCTCCCATGCTCATCTATCGAATCCTTCCCCTCGGACTCCAGAGTCGGCGCCTCACAAAATTCCATGGCCCATGGGTTCTCCATCTTAAGAGATACATCGTGAAATATTGTAGTTGTATCTCGATCATGGTCGAGAACAACATACTCTGGGCCAGCGAGAAGAGGTTCTAACTCGATCAAAGGTGATGATGGTCGTTTGTCTTCACAAAGGTGGAGAATTTCTTCCAAATCGTCCTCTTTTGAAATGGCAGAATTTGCAACCTCAAAGAGAATAGGCTCGGATGATACGAACGGAGATATATACATCATTCTCTGGAGCATGTTTTGCTTGGGAAGAGGCTTCGTCATAGGATTTTCTAAACAGAAGGTAGTGATGGCAGAAGAGGGTTCCCTAAGCTTTTCATCTAGGCTCCCATGAGATGTATCAAGAAGTTTCTCTACAGGGTAGCCTAGGAGAAGATCAAAATCGAGGATGTCGAAGATACAGAAGTCTAGCTTGACCTTGATTTTGTTTATTTTAAGCAACACGACACTTGTCACCCCCCGACATTCAAGGATGTCTCCAAAGGGACAGCTCTTGATGAGCTTGTCGGATGGTCTTAGAGTAACGTTGCCCAAAAGTGTGTACGCTAAGTGCCATGGCAAGATGTTAACCTCCATGAAGGGGTTAAGATGGGGTTCTACGGTAATTCCCCTTATAGAGGAGGGAATGATTATTGAGGGTAAATTATTCCAAATTACTTCGGAAAAGCATCTCACTCCATCCGACCATTCCTCCTTTATGGCCTCCTCGAGAAGTGCTTCGTTAAGAGGATTGGGAGGAGAAGGAGGTATCGTAGGCCTGGGGGAAGGTTCTGTCAAAGGGTTTTTAGATTGATCTAAATGGACAGAAGAATGTCCCTCCCCTAATTTAGCATAAAAGAGATTCGAGGTGTTCTTGTTGTTTCCAGATGGATCATCCTCGAATTGAGAAGAGAACATTGAAGGTTGAATTTCTTCTCCCCCAGATGTTCCTGGTTCGGGCAAGGGTTCTATTGCATAATCTGAGGATGTGGAAGATGAAGGATTGGATTCAGCAGCTAGAGAATCCTCTTGGCTCGACATGTGCTCGTCTCGGGGAGGTTTGGGCCTGGGTTGAGCACATTCCATGATGCTAGCTAGGAAATTCCAACGCTCCTCCGGAGATGTACTGGACATAAGTAGAAATGACCCTCCAGAGATGGCGTTGAGATAATAGGCGGACCCTTATTGAGACCTTCATAAAAGTGGTGGAGCACCGGGGCTCGAATATCAATAGGACAGGTCCAGTTTGCACTAAACATGCAAATCTAAACCAAGATGCGCCTACGGATTCCCTCTCATCCTGTTGAAAATGACGGATATCCTTGTGTAGAGCAATGATGCGGGACATCAGGAAGAACTCAAAGCAAAACATGTTTCAAAGCTCATCCCAGCTGTCATTCACGCTGCTCACAACATACGTGTACAATTGTTCGGCCCTTCCTATAAGGGAGTAAGGGAACAATTTCCACTTGAGGGTATCCTATGTCATGCTTGGAGATCCACACACTAAACACAGTAGCTCAAAGTCCAACAGATGGTGGTATGGGTTTTCACTTTCTAACATAGAGAAGGAACTTTTCCGAACCAGATGATAAGGCCAGGAAGGAATTAACAGCTGGATGTGAGTATTATAGATGTAGAAGGTGGTGGCTCTAAGAATTCCCCACTTGGGGTAGAGAGCTGTTGAAAGGATAGCTGCTCCATGGATAGCGGGGGTAGAGATAGAATGAAAGAAATGAAAAAGGTACGAGGGCGAACTAGGTCCGAAGAGAATATAGCAACCGTCACGAATAAATCCGCAAGCGGATAGATGACGTTTTAGCTTTCACCCAGGAGTATTCCAAGGGTATCGTATCCACTAAGGAACGTGTGTATATTCTCTAAGGTTCAGGTTCATCTAAGGACACCGCACCAGTTAGAGGCAAGGAGTAGAGAGGATTTCTAAGGCTAAGAATCAAAGGTAAGATAGAACTATCCTAGTTGTTCGCGTCGGGCTACTGGCTTCTCACAGAATAAAACTGGTGAGTTTCAGTAATACGGCACTAGGGCATACCCGAACGGGAAGGGTTTCGCTAGATAGACAGGGCTGTCAACACCTGCTACCTACCTCATCTAACCATGGGATACACCACAACCAACATGTAAGATCTGATCTAGACACCACGTCTATATCGTCCTTTACTAACTCTAGAATCGTACTTATTCTAGAGGCATCTAGTACACTAGTGAACTATTGATCCGACAAATAACTAGGGGAAACTAGCTCTAATCTTAACTAAGAAACTAAGCACAAAAAAGTCACGAACACTTACTATGATTGATAAGCATCCGTCGAGGTACAAGATGGAGAAGAGCGCCGGTGGGCCCACCGGCTCCTCCCCGACTCCCCCTCACTCTCTCCCTAACTCCTAAGCACTACCTAGGCAGCAGTAAGCCTCTAAGAAGAACTCCAAACTCCAAAAGTGAGAGTGGAGAGAATGGAATGGTACACTTCCTTTAGAAACCCCTCCCTTCATATTTATAGGGGTGATCAAGGGGTCCTACGGCCAACAAACAAGGGCCTATAACCTGGAACAGACATTGGGGAGTGATGAGGAGCTGCCACGTGCAAGGGGAAGGTCGGCGGCTTTATTCCTAGTTTGGCCAAACCAATGGTTCGGCCAAATCAACGCCAAGACCGTTTTGCCTCTCCTTTGACAGGGTGACTTCTAGGTGGGCCCTCATGACAGTTGTGCTTGCATGGGCGCTGTCCTAAGTTGGTTGCATGGATTTGTGGGCCCTTTGATCCATGGGAGGCTGAATGGCGCGTTCTGATTGGTCCGAAGGGTGTTGCCTTGGATTGAGGGTATGTTGCCTTGCTCTTGCGGTGTGTTTCTTGATTTGCTTGAGCTGCATACACATATTCACCAACATATATGGAATTTGGTAATTAAACACCTACTTTTTGTTGGTCAGCGCGCTTCGATCTGTCAGCATTTTATGGCATGGATTCTGGAGCTTGTTTTACCTGCATTTCCTACCCAATTTCCTATATTGCAAAAATCTCCAAGGGAAATGTGGAAATGATATTATTCAGGGTAAGTATGCAGGTAAAGTGTGCTGGTCATCTCGATTTTTTGGTCAAATTGATGCTCAAAATTGGTCCTTAGCGAGCGTCAACACCAACATCGCGTCTAGCTTCCACGTGGCGATCTTTGGTGCACTCTAGGAGTCGGTTCTGCCTGCACCCACCTGTTTTTCTGGCCGATGCACCTTTGTTCACCCCTATAAATACAAGGGGAGGGGCTTCTAAAGGAGACACAACTCATCATCCTCTCCACTCTCACTTTTGAAGTTTGGGGCTTCTCTTTAGAGGTGTAGTGCTGCCAGGTAGTGCTTAGGAATTAGGGAGAGAGTGAGGGGGAGTCGGGGAGGTGCTGGTGGGCCCACCGATGCTCTTCTCCAGCTTCTACCTCGACGGATGCTTATCAATCATATCAAGTGTTCGTAACTTCTTTTGTGCTTTAGTTTCCTAGACAAGTTAGATCTAGGTCCCCCTAGTTGTTTGTCGTTTCAATAGTTCACTAGCGTAGTGGATGCCTCTAGAATAAGTACGTTTCTAGAGTTAGTAAAGAACGGTGTTGACGTGGTGTCTAGATCAGTCTTTACATGTTGGTTGTGGTATATCCCATGGTTAGATGAGGTAGGTAGCAGGTGGTGACAGCCCTGTCTATCCAGCGTAACCCTCCCCGTTCGGGTATATCCCAGTGCCATATTATTTGAACTCAGCAGGTTAACACCTGTGGGAAGCCAGTAGCTCGACGCAAGCAACTAGGATAGTTCTATCTTACCTTTGATTCTTAGCCTTATGAATCCTCTCTACTTCTTACCTCTAGCTGGTGTACTGTCCTTGGATGAACCTGAACCTTAGATAATATACACACATTCCTCACTAGATACAATACCCTTGGAATACTCCTGGGTGAAAGCTACAACGTCATCTGTGCGCTTGCGGATTTATTCGTGACACTAAGAAACATCAATAAGCTTTCTGGCGCCGTTGCCGGGGAACGGTTGATATATTCTCTTCGTACTTAGTTCGCCCTTGTATCTTTTTCCTTTCCTTGATCCTACCTCTACCCCTGCTACCCATGAAGCAGCTATCCGTTCAAAAGCTCTCCACACGTAAGGACGAGTTCTATAAGCCATCACAATCTTCAAGGCAAATCCCTTCATCTGGCCACGGACTCCGTCCATGAATTATAGCTGTGTTTTGGAATTGACCCTTCTCTGGAGCAATTAACGAAGATCCTGACAATCATCTGCAAAAGTTTGAGAAACTGTGTTCAAGCTTGGTAATCCTAGGTATGACACAGGAAACATTGCGGTGGAAGTTGTTTCCTCTCTCACACAAAGAAGGCGGAGCAATGGTACACCCGCACAATAGAGAGTATGAACGGTCATTGGGGAGAACTTTGAGTTGACATTTGTTACTCGTTCTCCCTTATGAAACGCATAGAATCCCTATCGATTAACATCCTCAGCTTCGAGCAATTAGAGAAGAGGTCCATAGGTGCAGCATGGGCTAGATTATTATGCCTTTTAGCATCTAGCCTAGAATTGTCTATACCCGATGATATTTCATTGGACATCTTTTGCTCAGGTTTAGACATGAAATCTGCCTAGACCTCGATGTCACTGCAGGAGGTTCGTTTGCACACAAAACTCCAACTGAAGGAAGAGAGATCCTCGATCACCTATTAGAAAGTTCTTTCTTCCTTACCGATCATAACGAACACCGTCGAGAGGAATCCGAGTCAAGCAATGAGAGTCTCTCAACAACCAAATTCGAGCTTTCGCCTCTCATATCCAAAGATTTGTCTGTTGAACTCTCTCCCGAACCAAGAACACCAAAGGAAGATGAAATTCAACCTTCCGAGTTCTCTTCACCATTCGAGGATGACCCTTCGGGAAACATTATAAACACCTCGAATCAACTTAGGCACGAGAAGCCTATGGCATCGTTGTGTCTTTATGAGACTCTCGATGAACCTATCCACCATGCAACCACAACGGATTGGTCGAGGGAGGTAAAGCGCACTTTTGAAGAAATTCGGATTAGCTCAACTTCCACAACCATCCCTTGCTCTATGAGGGGAAACGGCGTAGAAGCCATTCATGACCCTACTACTGGAGCTTCTGTCGTATCCAAGTATCTCTTGGACACTCTTGTCAGTAACAAGCCTCTAACCCAGAGTGACAAATACTTTAGAAGTCCCTCGGGACTCTTCTTTGAATGTCGAGGGATTGCGAGGGACGTGCCGATCCCCATAAACAAAATCGAGGTGTGCTTAGATTTCCACATCTCCGATGTCCTCGATTTTGATGTTCTCTTAGGCTACCTGCTAGAAAAAATTCTTGATGCATTCCAAGGGAGCCTAGATGAAAAGCTTAGGGAACCCGCTTCTGCCATCACTACCTTCTGTTTAGAAAATCCTTTGGCGAAGCTTCTTCCCAAGAAAAACTCGCTCGAGAAGATGATGCTTGTATCTCCGTTCGTATCATCTGAGCATGTTCTCTTTGAGCTTGCAAAGTCTGCCACCCCCAAAGAGCACAACTCGGAAGGAATTCTTCACCTTTGTGAAGATGAACGATCATCACTACCCTCGATCGAGTTTGAGACTCTTCCAGCTGGCTCGGAGTACATTGTTCTCGACCACGCTCGAGATACAACTTCGATCTTTCATGATGAATTTCTTGAGATGGAGAACCCATGGGTCATGGAATTTTGTGAGGCACCGACTTTGGGGTTCAAAGGAAAGGATTCCATAGATGAGCATGGGAACTTTATTCTTGAAATACCACAAGAACCATACTTATTTAATACCTCTCCAGAGTCAGGCATGTTTTGTGCCTTGAGCACACACGAGGACTACAACCACCTTAGGGTCCTCTTTTGCAAAATCTTCAGAAGGTTCGTTGTAGATGCATATGTTATCGTAAACATTGCAAATTTCATGGATGCTCTATAGTGCTAACCTTGCAGCTAAAGCTTCATGAAACATCATGTTGACGCCAGATTTTGACACGTGTTGAATCGGCGTCAGGAGGAGAAAATTGGCCGATGCGGCAGATCTGAAGGCTACAGAAAGGAATCGGCCGATTGAGGTAACAGTTGGAAATCGGCCGATTGGTGGCACAGCCTACGCCAACAGGATGGGATTATTTCAGAGGATCCTGGTCAAAAGTTGGTCAAAGGGGGCACGCTAAGTCGGTCGGGGAGCAATTGAAGGAAATCCTGATTGGATTAGGGAGCGGCGGCGGAAGATTCTGCGGGAGTCCGTTTCCTTTTTAAAGTTCGTATAGATATAGTAATTTAAATAAGGTTGTAACAAGTCGTGATCGACCAGGAGTCCTAGTTTTAGGGTATAAATAGGAGTCGTCAGGGTCTTGAAAAATCATCAACACATCAATCAACAACAGTACTTCTACTTTTCTAGCAATTTACTTTCAAGTCGGCGACTTCGCCAATACTTTTCTTCTTTCACGAGTTCGTATGGATTGGCAGGGCTGCATCAACTTGATCTCCAGCCAATTGGTAGGTTCCGCTTACCGAGTAATATCCGAGCTTTAACTACGGGCGCATCGCTGTGGTTTCGTTTGGATTTATTCACCAGTTATCGATATTTACTAGAATTGCAAGTTTTATTTGTTATTCTAGTATTATCACCAGTTATCCAGCTTGAGATCAGAGTAATCGGCTTCGTCATTGTTTTTCTTCGATTTATCATCATACAGCCGATTAGATCTATTACAAGTGTTGCTTTTGTAGTGATTGTTTAAGACCGTTCCGGTGGTTTTCTTTACAATTACTACCCGATTATCGGCTGATCCATAGCCGATCATCTCTACAGCAAATCGGCTGATTCGTTGCCGACGCGCTCTTCAGGGCAGATCGGAATCCCAGCCGATCGACGCGCCTGGAATTTAATAATCTATTTCCTTGTCAATCAACAGGTCAGATTGACTGGCACGCCGCGTGAACCGCACCAGGGCGATAACCCGAACAGGAGCTAAGCAGATTCTCCCGGGTTGTGTGTCCGACGCTGAAGACCATCGGCCGATTCCTATCCGGCCGATTTTAGCGCTAACACACTTTTGACACGCCTGGTGGGACCATCCAAGATCTGATATGTCGAAAACGCGGAAATCTCTGATAGCAACATCATTGAGGTCACAGAAGCAGATCTCAAGGACGACCAGAGGGAAGAATCGGCCAAACATCTAGAAGATTACAAGAAGATGTACCTCCAGTTGTTCAGTCATACCAGAAGCGGGGAGGCAGTCAAGAAGACTCCTATTCTAGCACCTCGCCACATCACCATTGCTGAGGACTCGGGCAAGATGTCAGAGATGATTCAACAGTCCGTGTATCAGGCGTTCATCGACCAATCCTCAGTAATGACCAACACGGTGTATAACGCCGTCGTCAACTCTCTGGCCAGCGGAGCATTCCAAGGCTATCAGGGACCGGCATATGCCCCTCCAACCACTCTGCCAGCCAGAAGCCTACCATACACGTCCCAATCGGCTCCTCAGCCGATATTGACGCAACGCGAGGGGTACAACTCTCCATTGCCCCCGGCGTCTCCAAGATACAGCGGTGCACCATGTCTCCCATCACAGACACCGCTTCAACCTGTTCAGATTGCTTCTGTGCAGTCACTGCCTACAAGCTCAGCACCTTGGGGAACATCAGCGACAGCGTATTTTCCCGAGCCAACGAACGGGTATGGAAGTTATTCAACCCAAGTGCCATACCAATCGGCCGCCCGGCCGACGGTTCCCCAGTATTAGCCGATCTTATCAGAAATCGGCAGGGGGGCAAACACTGTAGAAGCATTCAGAGGCACGGCGCCAGCAGTGACGTACGAAGGGGGTGCGGACTCGTTTCGCCATCAACTATCGGCCGCTCAGCAAAATTCGCCGATTCATCACCCGGCCGTACCAGCCCTTCAGCACATGCCCGCGCCGCGAACAGCTGTTCATCAGCAGCAGGTGGACTGGACGGCAAGAATAGCAGAAGTAATCCAGGATCAGTTTGGATTGAAGCCAAAAGTTCAAACTTATACCTACAAGACGCCATATCCATCGGCCTATGACTTGCTGCCGTTCCCACACCGCTACAAGGTTCCCGATTTCACCAAGTTCTCAGGGACGGACGATACATCAACTGTGGAGCATATCAACCGATTCATCATCCAGTGCGGGGAAGCTGCCACGCAAGATGCCCTGAGGGTGCGTTTATTTTCATCATCTCTGTCCGGATCGGCCTTCCAGTGGTTCACCACCTTGCCGCCAAATTCCGTCATTACATGGGCCGATCTGGAGAAACAATTCCACAAGTACTTCTACGCAGGAGTACACGAGATGAAACTCTCGGATTTGACCAGTCTCAGGCAGAGGAGCGATGAACCAGTGATGGGGTATATACAGAGGTTCAGAGAAATCAGGAACAAATGCTACAGTCTGGCTCTGACCGATGCACAGTTGGCCGATATCGCTTTCCAAGGCCTCTTGCCACAAATCAAAGAAAGATATGCTGCCCAAGAGTTTGAAAGACTGAGCCAAATCGTCCACCGATTGTCAAGACAAGAGGTCCAACCATTTGAACAGCGGAGGAACTTCCAAAAGAAGGTGGCATACTTGGAAGGATCTAAATCCGATGCGGAAGAGGAAATCGGCCTCGCAGAATGGGTCAAAGGGAAAAAACCGATATCATGCCCTTTTGGGAAGAAAGAGCCGGAAACATTCGGCTTTGACACGTCAAAGGCCGATAAAATGTTTGATCTATTGCTTCAGGAAGGACAGATCAAGCTATCTCAACATCACACTATCCCTACGACCGATCAACTTAAGAAGATGAAATACTGCAAGTGGCGCAACGCTACTTCTCATGACACAAATGAATGTAAAGTCTTCCGCCAGCAGATACAATCGGCCATCGAGTAGGGGCGGCTTAAATTTGAAACTCCAACTAAATCGGCAAAGCCGATGAAGATAGATCAGCATCCCTTCCCGGCCAACATGGTCAACGCTGGAGGAGACTCAAGTCAAACCAAGGTGCTGACATCAGAATCGGCGAGAAGAGGTGGCGCCGTCGACCCCAGGAGGCAGATCACGATGGAAGAAATCAGAAGGAACAGGCGAGGGCCAGAACGACCACGCAAACCCGTCACCTCCCAATTCTTACTCAGTAAATATCGGCAGCAGCAAGAACAAGCAAGATACCAGGAAGAGACGATACGCTGGCATGAAGATCACTGGCAATGTCCGTTCTTCATCCACTGCTGGGAGAACGACATCAGATTGCCGTCTGTCGATAACTGTCCGGAGTGTAACGGATTGAGCTGCAACGATTGCCCGAGGCCACACTCTAGGGACCGAGGATCAGAGCCGATCAGCAGAAATCGGCGCGAGGAACGGCGCGTTTCGGTGCATGATCGGCTGGGGGGCAGAGTTGACCAGTACAACAGGTCAAAAAGCAAGATCGGCCAGCGGGATGGACTGGGGGGCAGGATCAGCACGCACGATCGGCTGGAAGAAATGGCCGATGACAGGGTATCAGATGAGGATCCCCTAGGAAGGGAACCAGATTGGGAACACGCCAAATCATCGGCCAAACCAGCAAATCCCAGATGGTGTCCCGATGGCCTATCCAGATCCCAGAAGCGAAGGATCCAACGCCTACGCCAGTGGGAGCATCAAGAAGAAGAACAGAGACAGGTGCCAGAGAGAAGGAATGTTAAATCTCGAGTTTGGCGTCCAAAGAAAAACGATCAAGAAACAAGCAACCAAGAATCGGCAGCCGAAATTGATATGGTGTTCATACTGCCGATGGAGTTCATGGCGCCCAACGATCGGGATAAGGTAACAAGAACAGAAGAAGAATAAATGGCACAACTGGTATTAGAGCCGATGACGGCTACGTTTGAGAAACCAGAAGAAGAAAAATGGCAGCATCTCAAAGCGCTGTTTCTCAAAGGCTATGTCAACGGAAGACCTGTCACCAGATTACTGGTAGATCGAGGCGCTGCAGTTAACATCATGCCATATGCCATGTTCCGTAAGCTGGGCAAGGGCGATGAAGACCTCACCAAGACAGACATGATGCTGAAGGATTTCGAAGGCAACGTGTCACCCGCCCGCGGAGCGCTCTGCGTCGACCTCACCATCGGCACGTTGCAGCGGCCGACACGCAACAGTGGAGCTGCGAGCATGTCAAGTGTATATCTGGCAGGACTTGGGACACTGACTTCCTGAGAGTGTCCGATTTCGGTCTATAGCCGATCCAAGCAGTCGGCTCTGAAGATTCAGAATAAATGAATCAGCTCGCCCGAGAAGATGGGAAGCTTGGACATGGGTTTACGTCGGCCGATTTATTAGAGATGGTAGATTTGGGAGATAGCAACAAATCAAGGCCGACGTACATTAGTGCAAATTTGGATCCTGAGTACAAATGTGAATTGATAAGTTTATTAAAAGGGTTCAAGGATTGCTTTGCCTGGGAATATCATGAGATGCCAGGACTAGACCGGTCTATTGTTGAACACCGGTTACCTATAAAATCAGGATATCGGCCATATCAGCATCCTGCACGACGGTGTAACCCTAAGATTCTACCTGATATAAAGGCCGAGATTACAAAGTTGATTGAAGCAGGATTTATTCGGCAGTGCCGCTACACCGAATGGATTTCTAACATTGTGCCTGTATACAAAACGAATGGAAAATTACGTGTGTGCATCGATTTCAGGAACTTAAATCAGGCTACGCCGATGGATGGATATCCGATGCCGACGGCCGATATCTTGGTGGATGCCGCCGCAGGCCACAAAGTCATAAGTTTCATGGATGGGAATGCCGGGTACAATCAGATATTAATGGCCGAGGAAGATATTTCGAAAATGGCTTTAAGGTGCCCAGGTCATCTTGGTTTGTTTGAATGGGTGGTTATGACTTTTGGGTTGAAGAACGCCGGCGCTACATATCAACGGGCCATGAACTACATCTTCCACAAGCTCATTGGTTCATCGGTGGAAATTTATATAGATGACGTCGTGGTCAAGTCAAAAGGTCACCAAGATCATCTGGCCGATTTACAGGAAGTACTGGAGTGCACAAGGAAACATGGGTCGAAGATGAACCCAAACAAGTGTGCATTTGGCGTATCGGCCGGGCAATTCTTAGGATTTATGGTCCATGAGCGCGGGATAGAAGTCAACCGCAAGACCATAGACGCCATCAACAGAGTAGTGGCCCCACAAAATAAAACTGAACTACAGTCCCTCATCGGCAAGGTCAATTTCATCAGAAGATTCATATCCAACCTGTCAGGGCGTATTCAGGCTTTTACCCCTCTGTTGAAATTAAAGCCCGACCAGGAATTCGTATGGGGAGAGGGACAGCGCAAGGCACTGGAGAATATCAAGCAGTATCTGGTTTCACCTCCGGTATTAGTTCCACCACAGCCTGGTAAGCCGTTCAAGTTATATTTATCGGCTGATGAACAGGCTATTGGATCGGCGTTGGTACAGGAGTTTGAGGGGAAAGAACGAGTGGTGTACTACGTCAGCAGAAGACTTTTAGACGCCGAAACAAGATATTCCTCGGTGGAGCGACTATGCTTGTGCTTGTACTTTTCATGTACCAAGCTCAGGCACTATTTACTATCGGCAGAATGCGTGGTCGTGTGCAAGGATGATGTGGTGCAATATATGCTATCATTGCCGATTTTGAAAGGGCGGATTGGAAAATGGATCCTGGCTTTGTCAGAATTCGATTTAAGGTACGAATCGGCCAAAGCCGTCAAAGGTCAAGTGATGGCCGATTTCGTAGTTCAGCATTGTGGACCTGAAATCGCCACTGTTGAACCAGTTCCATGGACTCTATATTTTGATGGTTCTTCGTGTGGGGCCGGATCAGGAATCGGCATTGTTCTTGTGTCGCCTCGGGGGGCAAGTTATGATTTCTCTCTGCCGATAGAAGCCTCTGCAACTAATAACCAGGCACAATATCGAGCTGTTCTGAAAGGCATCCAATTATTAAGGGAAGTCAGAGCTGATGCAGTCGAAATTTTTGGGGATTCCATGCTCATTGTGGATCAGTTGACGGGGCGATCTGAGTGCTAGGATGATATCTTGAGGATTTATTATGAGGATTGTCTTCAACTTTTAAAAGAGTTCAAGTTTGCAATAATTGAACACATCCCCAGAAATTATAATGAAGAAGCCAACAGACTGGCCCAACATGCTTCTGGGTATCGGCCGATTCAGGGAGCGATGGCGCTAGAGCTCGCGGCCGATGACTGGCGAAGGGAGATCGCCGATTACTTGAGAAATCCATCCCAAATGATGGATCGGCGAACACGTTTTCAGACTACAAAATATGTGTTGCTTGAGGATGATTTATTTTATCGGACGATTGATGGAGTTCTTCTCAAATGCCTGGGAACGGAAGAGGCAAAGGTTCTGATGGGAGAAATCCATGAAGGCGTGTGTGGAGCTCACCAATCGGCTCACAAAATGAAATGGATGATCCGGAACAATGGATATTACTGGCCGACCGTCCTTGAGGATTGTTTCAAGTACTACAAAGGATGCCAAGATTGTCAGAGGTTTGGCAATGTGCAGCGCGCGCCAGCATCGGCTATGAATCCAATAATTAAGCCGTGGCCGTTCAGAGGTTGGGGAATAGATCTCATCGGACAGATTCATCCTCCATCAAGCAAACGGCATAAGTTCATATTGGTGGCTACAGATTATTTTACTAAGTGGGTGGAGGCAGTTCCTTTGAGAAACGTGACATCGGCCGATATGATTGAATTTGTTAAAAGCCATATTATATATCGATTTGGTATTCCTCAAACCATCACAACTGATCAAGGAACAATGTTCACTTCTGGAGAATTCGGAGAGTTCGCCGCCGATATGGGGATTAAAATATTGAATTCTTCTCCATACTATGCTCAAGCCAATGGCCAAGCGAGTCGTCTAACAAAGGGATAATCAAGCTAATCAAGAGGAAGATAGAAGAGCAACCCAAGAATTGGCATATGTCTTTGGCTGAATCTTTATGGGCATACAGAATGGCTTGTCATGGAACCACTAAAATATCCCCTTATCAGTTGGTTTATGGTCATGAGGCGGTCTTGCCATGGGAGATAAGGACAGGGTCAAGACGCATATCGTTACAAGATCAGTTAACGGCCGATGACTATTCCTTTCTCATGAAAGATGAACTTGACGATTCGGCGGGTTTACGGTTGAGAGCCCTGATTAGTATAGAAGAAAACAAGAAAAGGGTGGCTAGATGGTATGACAAAAAGGTCAAAGTTAAACAGTTCTCTCACGGAGATTTGGTATGGAAGTTGGTGCTGCCGATAGGATCTAAGGATCCCAAATTCGGTAAATGGTCACCCACTTGGGAAGGGCCGTATAGAATCGACTGATGTGCCCCTGGGAATGCATATATTCTGGAGACAATCGAAGGGGAGGAATTCCCAAGAGCTTTAAACGGGCGATATCTGAAGAGGTACTATCCAAGCATTTGGGTAGATACATAACTTGCAGCAAAATATGTCAAGATAACATGGCCGATTTCTCATCAGTTTCTGTCTACACATCTGGTGAAGTAAACATTGGGATTCATTATTGAATGGAAATTACAGATTACATGGCCGACGTGGTACAGGTCGCCCTTAGAATAAAAATACTGGTGTGTCTACTGATTACGCCTACGCTGGATTTCTCTCTCGATGCGACCCAGTTTTATCATAAGGGTGAACCTTTTCTCTTTCGGGTCCTCTGCGGTGGCTCCAGTTTCAGCTTGGTTGCAGAGTTCTTTCAGCAGGCGGGTCTTCTCCTCTTCCAGATCTTCCATGGCGACTTCAGTTTTACAAGGAAGTGAAGAACTTTTTTCGGAAGATGGTCGCTTGCGGACCAAAAGATGAGCATTTATGAGGTCCGAGTATTCCTGGACAGCGGCAGGGACATGATCTCTGAGTTCCTTAGCATGAGTTCTTATCAGATTTCTGTCTGCCTGTGATAATGGCTCTTCTGAATGCATGATTTCTATCGCTCGTTCTAGACCGGGGCTGAGACGTTTCGGCTAAACAGAGATAAAAGGAGTTACCCAGTATCAGAGCGATTGAGATGCTGAAGGATAGACGGAGAAAGCCAGTATTTAAGAAAATCAGGGAAGCGAGGGCAAAAGTGGTATTTTTACCGCGCCGTCTACACAAGTTCCAGAGGAGCGGTCGTTTCGCGCGCTCGGTTCGAGGAAATTGCAATCATTGCGCCGCGGAACGGAGGGAGATTTTTACTGCGCCCATTTCGGAGGAAAGGATTAAAGAAAGAGTTTCGAAGAAAAAGTTATATTTTACTCCGAAACTGGGGGGCATGTGTTGACGCCAGATTTTGACACGTGTTGAATCGGCGTCAGGAGGAGAAGATTGGCCGATGCGGCAGATCTGAAGGCTACAGAAAGGAATCGGCCGATTGAGGTAACAGTTGGAAATCGGCCTATTGGTGGCACAGCCTACGCCAACAGGATGGGATTATTTCAGAGGATCCTGGTCAAAAGTTGGTCAAAGGGGGCACGCTAAGTCGGTCGGGGAGCAATTGAAGGAAATCCTGATTGGATTAGGGAGCAGCGGCGGAAGATTCTGTGGGAGTCCGTTTCCTTTTTAAAGTTCGTATAGATATAGTAATTTAAATAAGGTTGTAACAAGTCGTGATCAACCAGGAGTCCTAGTTTTAGGGTATAAATAGGAGTCGTCAGGGTCTTAAAAATCATCAACACATCAATCAACAACAGTACTTCTACTTTTCTAGCAATTTACTTTCAAGTCGGCGACTTTGCCAATACTTTTCTTCTTTCACGAGTTCGTACGGATTGGCAGGGCTGCATCAACTTGATCTCCGGCCAATTGGTAGGTTCCGCTTACCGAGTAATATCCGAGCTTTAACTACGGGCGCATCGCTGTGGTTTCATTTGGATTTATTCACCAGTTATCGATATTTACTAGAATTGCAAGTTTTATTTGTTATTCTAGTATTATCACCAGTTATCCAGCTTGAGATCAGAGTAATCGGCTTCGTCATTGTTTTTCTTCGATTTATCATCATACAGCCGATTAGATCTATTTCAAGTGTTGCTTCTGTAGTGATTGTTTAAGACCGTTCCGGTGGTTTTCTTTACAATTACTACCCGATTATCGGCTGATCCATAGCCGATCATCTCTACAGCAAATCGGCTGATTCGTTGCCGACGCGCTCTTCAGGGCAGATCGGAATCCCAGCCGATCGACGCGCCTGGAATTTAATACTCTATTTCCTTGTCAATCAACAGGTCAGATTGACTGGCACGCCGCGCGAACCGCACCAGGGTGATAACCCGAACAGGAGCTAAGCAGATTCTCCCGGGTCATGTGTCCGACGCTGAAGACCATCGGCCGATTCCTATCCGGCCGATTTTAGTGCCAACACATCAATAATTGGTGGTGAGAGGGGAACGACATCACCAATGATAGCTGCAAGAGGAAGTTCCCATGGTCGAGCCTCCGACCATAAACAAAGCATTACCGGGAGATAACCCGGATTATCATTTCATTTTCCTTTTTCAAATAAAAGTAAGAGCATGTTCTAGGATATAGTCTTTCATTCGGGTATTTTTGGTCGCTAACCATTTCAGGTGGAGATTAAAAAGAACAAAAGACGGCTTATGCCTAAGAACATGAGAGCAACACCGACTAAAAAACTATAGTAATTCTTGGTGAGGGAACATAATGTAGGGAAGCTTGAACTCGACACGCTTGACTTGTGTTGCTTAGCAATGCAAACTCCAAGTGTGGGGGAGGTATGTGAGTACCCGAAGTAAGTTCCTGTCATGCAAATCTTATCATGGTTTGCAGATGGTGTTGATTCTCGCATCTTGCCCCATACAAGAAAATAAAAAAAAAGAGAGGAGTTACCACGGCGGCAATTCTGTTCTTCATCAACAAAATGCCATGGTAAGCACCTCTAGGTATGTCCTCCTTTTGACTTCAAACAAAGCCCTTCCTGTAGGTAACCCGAGGTCCACCACTCTCTCACTCATGCTTGTCTCCTTTTGAACAAAGCTTAATCATGCTTTCATGCCTCTGTTTTCTATGCACGTCTGCTCTGGTTTGAATATATGCTGCAGCATATGTTCATAGGATTTCTAAATTAAGCGTGGTGCTAAGGTTGAAAAGTCTCCTTCAATCAAACTAGATATGGTGTCAAGTTTGATTGATGAACCTCAGAGTCAATGCTTGTATGGATCTTGGTTGTATATGCGGACTAACCTATTGACAGCCAATTTTGGCAATGTGCTGAGGCCGACCGGTCTGACCGGTCGGGCCCACAGGTCAGACCAGTCTGGCCGGGTGTAATCCGAGTAGGAGTAGGTTTGTAATTTTTGGATCTTTGTAAACCTATTCGTGAAGGGGTACGACTTCCCCGGCCTATATATATGAACGCTAAGGCTGATTGAGGGTTATTCCCAATCGAATCAATACAATCTGTCATTTACTTTATCTCTCAAACCTAGCTTATCCAAACCCTAATTGCTATTCTTCGCTCGGATCTATGGCGTTCAAGGGTGTTCTGAGTGGCCTGCCGACCTCAGAGCAACCCTAGATCCGCGAGCTCTGATGGGGTCCCTCCCGAGCTCGAGGTTTTAGGTCTTCGCGGCGCTCCCAGTCTAACCGGTCTGACCGATTGACCTGGCCAGTCCGAGCGGTCAACGCGCAGGGAGCTCGTTGGTATTGATCGTGTTGACGATATGCGCGTTCTAGCGCATCCGAGTGTGTTTGGCGCAATTCTGTGTCAACATACTTTTTGGCGACTCCACTAGGGAAGATCTTGGTTATACAAAATCAGATCTAATCTATTCTCCAAAGAAGATGGGCTCCAACTCCGAGATCAGCAAAGAGAATATCATATCAGCAACAATGGAGGAGCTCACCGAAGAGGAGCGCAAGTCTTACCTGATCGCCGAGGACCACCTCAGGGCGTGGTTCATGAAGGGCTTCAAGAAGGATTGGGGTGGCTTTGTCAACAGGGTCGAAGAGTTCATCATGTCATCCTTCAAGCTGAATAATAATTAGATTGAAGAGATCCCCAATGTAAGCAACGAACCCTCTGATTTACTTAAGCAATTGTCACTCATGGTAGATCAGAAAATTTCTGCTGCACAATTAACTGCGAGTGATATGTTTGCTTCTATGTCTGATGAGATAGATGCGTTGAGAAAAAATAAAAATGTGGTAGATAATTCTTATGCATCGGACGTCATAAATCCTAGCCCATCAGCTACGCCATCGCCTGCATCAGATACACTGTTAGGCATGCCGCTGGGCTATTTTGCGGGGCAAACTCCACCTCCTACATCGGTCCACATGGGACCGGTCAGACCGATTCAGGCAACCTATCAGATCGGTGCAATGGTGATTAGCCCTCCATCGCCTACGCCGCTTGCGTCTATCCCTAGTTCGGCTGCTCCCAACCGAACTAATGAGGTAGTGACACATGTGCTGCCTCATACTGCACCAGCAAGTGGTGTACCGCAGGGATCCGGTTCCCATAGTGTACCAATTCCTAATGCTACGCTAACGATGGCGCCTACCTATCCTACTTCTCATCACCTTGCGTCTACATGTCAAGCTTCAACCAGTGGGAGTTATCAAGCCGATTTCTCTAGATTCAAAGAGGATCTGGCTAACATGATTAAAAATAAGCTGGGAGTAGATATGGGTTGTTCCCGGTTGTATCAAAAACCGTATCCTCCTGAATTTAATTTTGTTCCTTATCTTGTTGGTTGGCGTGTTCCTGAGTTCACTAAGTTTAATGGTGATGGTACTCATAAGACTTGGGAACACGTGAGTCAATACATTTTGCAGTTGGGAGAGGATGGTTTCCATGATGCTATACGTGTGCGTTTATTTTCTTTATCTTTGACTGGAACTGCTTTCTCTTGGTTTTCCTCGCTTGCTCCAAATTCTATTCAGACATGGAATCAATTAGAGCGAAGGTTCCATAATCACTTTTTTAGTGGGAAAGTGAGGCTAAATTGACAGATTTGACATCGGTTAGGCAAGGCCGAGATGAGTCGGCCTCTGATTATTTTAGAAGATTCAAAGACATAAAAAACCGATGTTTTAATCTGACAGTTTCTGAAAAAGATTTGGCAGATTTGGCTTTTGCCGGCTTGCGTGTGGCAGAACCACCTGAATTAATCCGGCTCAAGTGTATTAACCATCACCATTAGGGCAATCTCGGTTAACCTTACACTTCAAACGGAGTAATCCATTGGTCTGTCCGGTAACCTCCCGATACAACCACGGTAAAGCCGATTGAAACCATACATACAAATGCTCATGCGAAGATGAGCCCAGAGAATACCACATTCCAGCAGATATTACAAAAATTATCATAAGTGAATATTACAAACCATGTTTGAGTTTAGTAACCAAGTACTTCAGTGATCATAACCAATAAGTTCTTCAGAGTTTAAGTTGCAGCGGAAATAAGATAACGAAAGCTACTCGACGATACAGGATGTCTCGGTGAAGCCCGTACGAGACATCACTCGGCATAATCTCCATTGGCCGGGGGCGTATCCCATTCCACCAACCATCCCGGAGGCAGAGTGCAGGGCCAAGTCAAGCTAGCAATCTTGTCTTCGAAAGACTCACCTGAAAACGAGCCACAAGCAAGGCTGAGTATGCTAATACTCAGCAAGTCTTACCCGTGTAGTGGAATCTACTCAACCGACTCTAGACATGCAAAGCTTTTTGGCTCAGGGGTTTGTTTTGCCGAAAAGCATATACGAGTGGGTCCTTACTTTCAACTTTTAGCTCAAGATTCTAGTTTCATTAACCATTCTAGATAAGCAGCTATCCAATATCATTCATGGTGAAGCATTAAATTTCATCCAACAAGTTTATTCATCATCATTGTTCCTCTTCTTACTCTGTGTGGTAAAAGGGATTAAGCAGTCTCAATAGCCGTGAGAAACGGACGATTCGAATCGAATTTCTTAACCTTGCAAGGGAAACCTAAACACACAACACGTGGTTACTCCTAGAGTCACACGTGCAACTTTTCCTCTTTCTTTCCGGGTCGTGGATCGGAGCTACCCTCCAAGAGTACACGAGCCCCACGCCACGATCGGCGCCGGGTCATGGCCACTCGTGCACTCGCCATATAGTGGGACCGAAGTTCAAAGGGTAGGTTGTCGTCCACTTGCCGGGCCAATCAGGTACTTAAGCTTACCGATTACCATATTCTCGGCATGTGTTCAGTACGTTCAAAGACTTAACCACCACTACCACACACTGCGGCCTTAGCATTTTTCACTAAACAGACGGGCCTCAATCGTAAACATCGTACCATAGCCCGTCCGTTGACCTTATGATTGCAGCGTGTAGTAAACATTCAACTCCTATTTTCTCACGAGTGACAGGAAATCACTCGGCTTTTACCGGAGTCCTATTAGCACAGCATTCTATCGAACCTTACATCTAGTTTTCAAGCATGGGTTCCTAACATCATGCAACTAAGTTTTCATTCAACTCCTATAAACTTAATGCACAAGCAAGAGAGTAATGAGTTGCATAATTTAGGAAAGGAATAGGGTTATTCTCCGGGGCTTGCCTTCTTGTGCAAAGTTAGTCCGGGGATCGTCTGAACGTTGACCCGGGTCTTCAACTGCTTCAGTTAAATTTGCCTGGGCTTCTCGCTGCTCACTCTCGGACTCGGGCACCAGCTCGTAAGTCCCGTCGGCGAGAGTAGTCGTTTCTACATGAATGCACAAGTGTAAGTAGTGGTGATGGTAAACGACATGATTTCCTTCACGATAAAGTTGCAGTCTGTAAAACATGAGTTTTGTTGTGAAGTGAGTTACTTTATCATTCGTGGGCAATCGTTAATAGAGTAGAATAGTACAATAAGTAACTTCGTTAAGCAAGGTGGGGTGGGTGTTCATGGGAACTTATGTTCCTCATGGAAACATGATTTAAGTGTAACTACTACAGTGAGTAGTTTCTGGTCATGAAACCTTGGATCTAGGCACATCAGTGAAAGATAAGCTTACTGTAAAAGTTTCAGATATTTTTATGCAGCAGATTAATTATGAAAAATATAATACATGGTTGCTGCTAGAGTTTTGTTCTTTTTGTACAGAACAAATGGTGCAAAAACTGAGACTAAGATTTTTACATGGCTTTCATGTTATCATGCAGGAGCTACTGTAATTTTTATAGGATTTATTATGCAGTTTTCAGAGCATAGTAAATATGACATTACACACCTAGGTTATTCAAGGATTTATTTTTTAGAGGATCCTACACAAGGTTTTTGTCCATGAAATTTTTTACACAGCATCCTCCGCCACTGAGTATCTTCTAGTAAAAATATGAGAATTTTCCAAACTAAGATACTATTTACTTGATTTAATGTATGTTATTAGCACATAAATCAAATAAATAGGTTCCTGTGAGATAAAATGTCTCTACATTTTTCTATGGCATCTAGGTACCATTACACTAGTATAGAAAAAGTTGCATTAGGTTAATCACAATCTAACAACAGAGATAAAAATATTTAGCCAATCATGGCATGAAACTAAACTTAGCAAGAAGTATATCTAGAAGTAGATTCTGAGCTTGATCTTTTTAGGGTGGCCTATTTATCAGGTAATTTCCTCACTGTAAATTTTTTAGGGCCAGCACTTGTCTCAAGACAAGTCTATGAATAAAAGCCATTAATATTTCCATTTTATTTAAAGCATGATTTAGCTAGAATCTGAGGTGATGCATGTAACAAAAGTTGTGAAGCTTAACCTAAGGTCTCCAGAGCAGTTGATTTTGCATTTTTCTGAATTTTCTACGATTTTATACGAATTTTACAAGTTCACTGATTTTGAATCTAGGTTTGAATCTTTCTCTTACATCTGGGTCCCTGAAATCTTACGGGCAGAACCTTCTAAAGAATTCAATCGATGCAATTGGGTCCTTAGGCGGCTCGGGTGCGGTGGCCGGCCAAAATTCCGGCGAGGGGCTCGCCGGCGGCGAGGGGTGAGGGCCGGGGAAGGACTAGGGGTGCGAGGGCTACCTCGTGGGGGTCTTGGTCGGGTGGGGGACGGCCGGGAGTAGCTCGTCGGCATTGGAGCAGGGGCGGCGGCGGCGGTACGCGTCGACGGCGGTGCTCCGGCGGGCTTGGGGCGGTCTGGTCTGGACGGGGAGCTTCAGTGGCGCGTGGGGAAGCTGCTCCGGTACTTGGCTTGGGCGGAGGAGGTCGGAGTCGAGCTGTCCGCGGTGACCAGGGGCGGCTGCGGCGGCGACAGCGCGAGCGGCGGTGCTCCGGCGGTCCTGGGCGGCGTTGAGCGGGTCGGTGAGCTCCGGTGGGATGATGTGGTGGTGGCTGGAACTTCAATTTGGGTAGGGGGCGGCTGTGGAAGGCTGTCCACGGCGGTGGAGCTTCGGCGGCAACAATGGCGGCGGCGAGTGCTGTGCTTACTGGTGGCTCGCGCGGGCGGCCTAGAGCGCCTTTTATAGGGGCAGGAGGGAGGGAGGGGTGCCGGGCGACGTGCGGGGGTGGAGGCACGGTAATGGCGCGGGGTTGGCCGCGGTGGGCGGCTCGGTTCACCGGCGCGGCGTGCGGAGGGCGGAGGCGCGTGACTGGCGGCCAAAAATCTTGCGTGACGGAGTGGAAGATAGCGCGGCACGGGGGTTGGGGGACAGCTGCAGCAGCGGCTCGGGCGGGAGGCGAGCTCAGCGACGGGCGGGTCGTGGCGGGCGGGGCGGCACAGCGCGGCGCAGCCGTTGGGTGCGGCGGGCAGCGAGCAGAGGCACGGCCGGCGTGGCGCGCGTGGCGAGCTCGGACTGGGCAGCGCTGCAGGGGGGGGGCGGGCAAAGCCGCGCTTGGGGGCGAGGGCCGGCGGCCACTGGCTTGGCGGCTAGCGCCGGTCAGGCATCGCCGGCCACCTGGCCGGCGTGTCGGGCGGGGAGGGGAGAGAGAGGAGGGGGAAGAAGGGTCTATTTGCGAGATTTGAAAAGTTCCAAGGGGCTGGTTGCAAACAGGATGTTTTCTCCACTTTCTAATTTGAATTTCAAAAACTTTTGAACATGAAAGTTGTTCAGAATAAAAAGTTCTACAAGTTTGGTTTCAGGCAACACCTCATTTGGCTTGTGGTTTGAAAGTTAATTTAAAAATTCAAAGGTATTCATATGTGCCCAATTTCAATTTGAATTTCAACTTAACTTGTTCTAATTCTTTTCACCCTTTTATTAGTTGGTTAAGCATAGGGTTGGGCTAATGACATTGCTTTATAAATGTAATTTATCAGGGTTGTTACAGCCTTCCCCCCTTAACAAGAATCTCGCCCCGAGATTCGGTAAATCTTAGTGTGGACAGGGGTGCACATACCAGTGGTTGAGATAAGAAAACCAGAGAAATTTTGGTTTAGGTAGCTCTCGGTTTCCCAGGTGGCTTCTTCTTCAGTGTGATGATTCCATTGAACTTTATACATTTTAATCAGTTTCCTCCTGGTCCCTCTTTCTTTTCGATCCAAAATTTTAACCGGGTGTTCGACATACGAGAGGTCGGGTTCTACCAATATTTCTTGTTGTTCCACAATCTCGGTAGGGACTCGAATACACTTCTTGAGTTGAGATACGTGGAAGACATCATGGGTGGCCGTGAGCTGAGGGGGCAGTCGTAATTTGTAGGCTACGGGTCCACAGCTCTCAATGATTTCGTAAGGACCAACATAACGGGGAGCTAGTTTGCCTTTGATTCTGAATCTTTTCACTCCCTTGGTTGGTGAAACTCGAAGATAGACATGATCGCTCACTTCGAATTTTAGGGGCTTTCTCCTTTTGTCGGAATAGCTCTTTTGCCGGGCTTGTGCGGCTTTAAGATTTGCTTGTATTACTTTTACTTTCTCCTCTGCCTCGATTATCAGGTCGGGTCCAATTATTTTACGTTCTCCGGTTTGTGACCAACTCAAAGGAGTTCGACACCTTCGTCCATACAGGGCCTCAAATGGTGCCATTTTCAAACTGGTTTGATAGCTATTGTTGTACGAGAACTCTGCTAGGGGTAGACATTTGTCCCAATTCTTGTCATAGTGAATGACGCAAGCTCTCAGCATGTCTTCAAGAATTTGGTTTACTCTTTCCGTTTGTCCGTCAGTCTGAGGATGGTATGCTGAGCTGTGAATCAGTTTAGTACCAAGAGACGTTTGCAGTTGTTCCCAAAAGCGTGCTGCAAACTGAGTACCACGATCAGAAATAATTGTCTTAGGTATTCCATGTAGGCAAACAATACGATCGAGGTAAATCTCGGCATATTTCTTGGCAGAATAGGTGGTGTGTACCGGAAGGAAATGTGCCGTCTTTGTGAGTCTATCAACGATAACCCATATGGAATCATGTTTTTGGGAAGTGTTTGGTAGTCCAACGATGAAGTCCATACTTATGTCTTCCCTCTTCCAGGATGGTATAGGTAACGGTTGAAGTGTACCGGCTACTTTCAAGTGGCTAGCTTTTACTCTCTGGCACGTGTCACATTCTGAGGCATACGTAGCAATTTCTCTTTTCATTCTAGTCCACCAGAAGTTTTGCCTTAGGTCTTGATACATTTTGCTACTGCCGGGGTGGATAGAGAATTTGGAAAGATGTGCCTCATCGAGAATTTGCTTGCGGAGTTCATGATTTTTCAGAACGACTATACGACTTTCGAACCATAGAACTCCCTTATGGTCCTGGCGGAAACATTTATACTTCTCCTCACCTACAGAGAGTTTTTGTTTGATGATCTTAATTCCTTCATCATGTAGTTGTGCCATGACGATTTGGTCGTGAAGAGTGGGCTCAACTGAGATGTGATTTAGAGTGCCTTGGGAAACCATTTCCATGTTAAGCTTCCTCATTTCTGCACACAATGTCTCATTGTAGGATTCCATGGATAAGCAATGGCAATGGAACTTGCGGCTTAGTGCATCCGCGACTACATTAGCCTTGCCGGGGTGATAGTGCACTTCAAGGTCATAATCCCAGATTAATTCTAGCCATCTTCGTTGTCTCATATTCAGATCGGCTTGTGTGAAGATATACTTGAGACTCTTATGATCAGTGTAGATATTGCACTGTGTACCCATGAGATAGTGCCTCCATATTTTCAGAGCATGAATGACAGCTGCAAGCTCAAGATCATGAGAGGGATAATTCTGCTCGTGGGGCCGAAGGGCTCGTGAGGCATATGCAATCACTCGATTCTCTTGCATAAGCACACATCCTAGACCAGTACCTGATGCGTCACAATACACATCGAACGACTTGGTATTATCGGGTTGAGCTAACACAGGTGCAGTAGTCAGATGCTCTCTGAGAGTGTGGAAATCTTCTTCACATTTCTCATTCCATACAAACTTTACTTCCTTCTTTAACAGTTCCGTCATGGGCTTAGCAATTCGAGAGAAATCTGAGATGAAGCGACGGTAGTAACCGGCTAAGCCGAGAAAACTGCGAATCTGATGAACAGAGGTAGGGGGTTTCCAATCCATCACCTCTTGTACCTTGCTGGGGTCAACAGCTATGCCTTTGCTGGAGATCGTGTGACCCAAGAACTTTACAGTATCCAACCAGAATTCACACTTAGAAAACTTAGCATAGAGCTGATGGTCTCTGAGTCGCTGAAGAACAATGCGAAGGTGCTTGGCATGCTCTTCCTCATCCTTGGAATAGATAAGGATGTCGTCGATGAACACTACGACGAATTTGTCAAGTTCAGGCATGAATACCGAATTCATGAGATACATGAAGTAGGCAGGGGCATTTGTGAGTCCAAAGGACATGACCAAGAATTCATATAGTCCATATCGTGTGGAGAAGGCAGTCTTAGGAATATCGCACGGGCGAATCTTGATCTGATGATATCCCGAACGAAGATCAATTTTTGAGAAGACTCTGGCTCCAGCTAATTGATCGAAGAGTACATCGATACGAGGAAGTGGGTATTTATTCTTAATGGTTACTGTGTTGAGAGGCCGGTAGTCAACGCATAACCTCAAACTGTCATCCTTCTTCTTTACGAATAGGGCTGGACATCCCCAAGGTGACGCGCTAGGGCGAATGAAACCTTTGTCCAGTAGTTCTTGGAGTTGAATTTTCAGCTCTGCCAATTCTTTAGGGGGCATCCTATATGGTCTTTTGGATATAGGTGCAGTGCCCGGTTGCAGTTCGATGATGAACTCAATATCCCTATCCGGTGGCATTCCTGGTAAGTCATCCGGAAAAACGTCGGCATACTCGTTTACCACAGGAATATCCTCTAGCTTAAGTCCTTCCATCATGTAAGCACAGGAATTCGTGCAATCCAGGAATGGTAGGTAAAGGGTGGTGGCTCCGTGACTAGGTGAATTTATTTCCACAGCTCGGGACGAGGGGTCCAGTGTGACTTTGTGCAAAATCATCCAATTCATACCCAAAATAAGATCTATGCCGTCAAGGGGTAAAAGAACCAAGTTTGTGTTGATGGTTTTACTACCCAACTTGACTGGTACTTGTCTGATCATTTGATTCGAAGCAATTTTACCACCCGGTGTTGATATCATATATGACCCTTTTGTGTGACAAACATCCAAGCCTACTTTTGCACCGAATTTTGCACTTATGAAACTATGCGATGCACCAGAATCAAACAATATAACTGCAGGCTTGTTATGGATAGAGAATGTACCCGACATCACTGGGGCTCCTTCAGGAAGCTCTGCAAGCGTGGTGAAGTTAATCCGTCCTTGCTTGACCTGCAGGGTCTGTCTCTTGCCCCTGTTCTTGTTGTTCGGGTTGGATCCCTGACCTTGGTTGGGCGGCCCAGACTGAGGGCATTCTTGTGCAAAGTGGTTGGAACTCCCGCATTTGAAACAACGATTCGCGGGGCTGGGTCGAAGAGACTGTTGAAGAGTGGGCCTCGGACCATTCTGTGGAGGCATCGGGGGTCGTACCATGCCTGGCTACTGTGGGGGTCTGGCAATCCATCTCCCTGGCTGAGGGGCCCTTGGTGGAGCTGTGGGTGCGGCATTTTGCACGATGCGATACCTTGGTGGCTGAGCACTTGAAGGTCCAGCGGGTGCCTTTCTCTTCTTCTCTGTCCGGTGTGCCATGATATGATAGGCTTGTGCAAGCTCGGCGAGTTGCACCAGTGCCTGACTCTGGAGTGCCTGCAGTCGGTACAGCGCATTCATGCATCATACGGAGGTCTGGATAGTCTCCTGGGTGTGAAAGTCTACCAGGTACTGTGAATGCTACACCCTGTTAAGCCAAAAAGGGTCGTTGTTCTGGGCAGCAGGAAACAAACCAATGGGAGTGAGTGTGACAACCTCGGGACGCTGCGCACCAAAAAGTGGTGAGCGCCCTCATGGCTGCAAGCTCCCAAGTGTCGGCCAACCTATGACCAACAGCCTCAAACTCCGAGGCGAGCCACTCAAGGTGTAGCGGGTGTGGAAACAGAGTCACGCTCACACGGCACCGCAAAATGCCATTTTCTTGAAATTCCATTCCGGTGTAGCGTGGGGGAATTAGATAGCCCGCGGTGCTCAACACGTCCCACAAAATAGAGGGAAAGCCCTCCCAGTGGAGACACTGTGAGTGAACGCGTCCATCCTCATCCACCATCATGGCAGCTGTCTCGGCCATCTGAACAAAAGATCAAATGGGTGAGGCCAAGAAAAAGTGTGAAAAGCACAAGGACAGATTCTGTATAGAGTGCAAAAATAACCATAACTTCCACAGATCATATCCAAAAATTCTCAAATTTCATCAGAACACTCCTATGGTATTTGTGCACCACTTTTCTATTCAATATTTTAGCTGGATTAGGCTCTAAGATGGCTGTTCCCTTAAGGTCTCACTTCTCTGTCTACCCAGAATTTTCAGTGAACAGAGGGCTAGAGTCTCGTGCATCAGGGAAAATCTACCCGGCCAAAAGTTACCAAATTTTAACAGCAGCTACCTGGGTAAATTTGGAACAAGTTTTGTGTTGTACTCTTTTGCAGAAAACTGTAGGAAGGGGGCCTAAAAATTTAAGGGGCAGAAGTGCTTATTCTGGACAGAAATCTGACATTCCATGGTTTCTGTTATTTCTTACTATCCATAAGTTCAGAATTTTTTTATTTTTGAACAGGAGATAGAACACAAAATTTGGAACAATTCTTTCAACATGAACTTTACCAGAAAAGGTCATTTTCTCTGATCAATAAATCTCTCTTTTCGGTCATGGCAGATTTGTGACAGATTCGCTAGATAGTCCTTATGCAAAATCACGCTTAGATACGCAAGAACCTTACCACTCTCATTCAACGCATTTTCAATTTCAGATATATATGGTCATGATGCATGCACGTCCTATTCGTCCTCACAAAATAAAATAATTGCCAAATAACTTTTGGTCTTACGAAGATAGTTTTGGTGGCATACATGATACGCCTCTCACTATAATAGCTAGTCGAGATTTTCTAACCGTTCTTTAACTTATCGTAATCGCGGTTAGTGTACCTGCAGAAGATTGATGGAGCACATATATTTCATGAACCTTTTATGCCAGCACTCATGAAAGCGTCCGTATTCATTACCGTTTACTTATAGAAACGATATCTGTACAATTTCCGCCGTACAGACAACGTTAACATACGCTATTGAGATAGCGTATTCACGGGGGTACCGTCATGAGACGGGGGTATGAACAGCGATCGCCACACCCTGCGCCAAACCTTCTACTCCCAATATATTCAACTAACAGTTGGCATATTGGCAGCACCTCAAGTAAGCCACTGTTTGAGGGCAGCGTTCGGTTCGCATCACCGACAGGAATGCCAAACTCTCTCAGTTGGCTGAGGATTCTTACCTTCTTACCTTAGCGATGAGTGCGTCGTTACAGAATTTAAGGTCGGTTGTGCATGAAAGTAAGTTTTGACAGAAAGTAATGTGCTGGAAGTCAGTTGATAATATATAGAAGTTAGATAGCCACCTAGTAATTTTCCCATAATCCCTTAGGGCTTTACGAACTAGGTACCATCCTTAGCGCACCAACGTATTTCGCAACACATCCTTCTAGTCAAGTTTTATGAAAATAAGTTTTTTTAAGGCTTGTCGCATTCTTTGGCGTATGTATTTCAGCTCTGATACCAGCTGTGGCAGAACCACCTGAATTAATCCGGCTCAAGTGTATTAACCATCACCATTAGGGCAATCTCGGTTAACCTTACACTTCAAACGGAGTAATCCATTGGTCTGTCGGGTAACCTCCCGATACAACCACGGTAAAGCCGATTGAAACCATACATACAAATGCTCATGCGAAGATGAGCCCAGAGAATACCACATTCGAGCAGATATTACAAAAATTATCATAAGTGAATATTACAAACCATGTTTGAGATTAGTAACCAAGTACTTCAGTGATCATAACCAATAAGTTCTTCAGAGTTTAAGTTGCAGCGGAAATAAGATAACGAAATCTACTCGACGATACAGGATGTCTCGGTGAAGCCCGTACGAGACATCACTCGGCATAATCTCCATTGGCCGGGGGCGTATCCCATTCCACCGACCATCCCGGAGGCAGAGTGCAGGGCCAAGTCAAGCTAGCAATCTTGTCTTTGAAAGACTCACCTGAAAACGAGCCACAAGCAAGGCTGAGTATGCTAATACTCAGCAAGTCTTACCCGTGTAGTGGAATCTACTCAACCGACTCTAGACATGCAAAGCTTTTTGGCTCAGGGGTTTGTTTTGCCGAAAAGCATATACGAGTGGGTCCTTACTTTCAACTTTTAGCTCAAGATTCTAGTTTCATTAACCATTCTAGATAAGCAGCTATCCAATATCATTCATGGTGAAGCATTAAATTTCATCCAACAAGTTTATTCATCATCATTGTTCCTCTTCTTACTCTGTGTGGTAAAAGGGATTAAGCAGTCTCAATAGCCGTGAGAAACGGACGATTCGAATCGAATTTCTTAACCTTGCAAGGGAAACCTAAACACACAACACGTGGTTACTCCTAGAGTCACACGTGCAACTTTTCCTCTTTCTTTCCGGGTCGTGGATCGGAGCTACCCTCCAAGAGTACACGAGCCCCACGCCACGATCGGCGCTGGGTCGTGGCCACTCGTGCACTCGCCATATAGTGGGACCGAAGTTCAAAGGGTAGGTTTTCGTCCACTTGCCGGGCCAATCAGGTACTTAAGCTTACCGATTACCATATTCTCGGCATGTGTTCAGTACGTTCAAAGACTTAACCACCACTACCACACACTGCGGCCTTAGCATTTTTCACTAAACAGACGGGCCTCAATCGTAAACATCGTACCATAGCCCGTCCGTTGACCTTATGATTGCAGCGTGTAGTAAACATTCAACTCCTATTTTCTCGCGAGTGATAGGAAATCACTCGGCTTTTACCGGAGTCCTATTAGCACAGCATTCTATCGAACCTTACATCTAGTTTTCAAGCATGGGTTCCTAACATCATGCAACTAAGTTTTCATTCAACTCCTATAAACTTAATGCACAAGCAAGAGAGTAATGAGTTGCATAATTTAGGAAAGGAATAGGGTTATGCTCCGGGGCTTGCCTTCTTGTGCAAAGTTAGTCCGGGGATCGTCTGAACGTTGACCCGGGTCTTCAACTGCTTCAGTTAAATTTGCCTGGGCTTCTCGCTGCTCACTCTCGGACTCGGGCACCAGCTCGTAAGTCCCGTCGGCGAGAGTAGTCGTTTCTACATGAATGCACAAGTGTAAGTAGTGGTGATGGTAAACGATATGATTTCCTTCACGATAAAGTTGCAGTCTGTAAAACATGAGTTTTGTTGTGAAGTGAGTTACTTTATCATTCGTGGACAATCGTTAATAGAGTAGAATAGTACAATAAGTAACTTCGTTAAGCAAGGTGGGGTGGGTGTTCATGGGAACTTATGTTCCTCATATAAACATGATTTAAGTGTAACTACTACAGTGAGTAGTTTCGGGTCATGAAACCTTGGATCTAGGCACATCAGTGAAAGATAAGCTTACTGTAAAATTTTCAGATATTTTTATGCAGCAGATTAATTATGAAAAATATAATACATCGTTGCTGCTAGAGTTTTGTTCTTTTTGTACAGAACAAATGGTGCAAAAACTAAGTCTAAGATTTTTACAGGGCTTTCATTTAATCATGCAGGAGCTACTGTAATTTTTATAGGATTTATTACGCAGTTTTCAGAGCATAGTAAATATAACATTACACACCTAGGTTATTCAATGAATTATTTTTTACAGGATCCTACACAGGGTTTTTGTCCATGAAATTTTTTACAAAGCATCCTCCACCATGGAGTATCTTCTAGTAAAAATATAAGAATTTTCCAAGCTAAGATACTATTTTCTTGATTTAATGTATGTTATTAGCACATAAATCAAATAAATAGGTTCCTGTGAGATAAAATGTCTCTACATTTTTCTATGGCATCTAGGTACCATTACACCAGTATAGAAAAAGTTGCATTAGGTTAATCACAATCTAAAAACAGAGATAAAAATATTTAGCCAATCATGGCATGAAACTAAACTTAGCAAGAAGTATATCTAGAAGTAGATTCTGAGCTTGATCTTTTTAGGGTGGCCTATTTATCAGGTAATTTCCTCACTGTAAATTTTTCGGGGCCAGCACTTATCTCAAGACAAGTCTACGAATAAAAGCCATTAATATTTCCATTTTATTTAAAGCATGATTTAGCTAGAATCTGAGGTGATGCATGTAACAAAAGTTGTGAAGCTTAACCTAAGGTCTCCAGAACAGTTGAGTTTGCATTTTTCTGAATTTTCTACGATTTTATACGAATTTTACAAGTTCACTGATTTTGAATCTAGGTTTGAATCTTTCTCTTACATCTGGGTCCCTGAAATCTTACGGGCAGAACCTTCTAAAGAATTCAATCAATGCAATTGGGTCCTTAGGCGGCTCGGGTGCGGTGGCCGGCCAAAATTCCGGCGAGGGGCTCGCCGGCGGCGAGGGGTGAGGGCCGGGGAAGGACCAGGGGTGCGAGGGCTACCTCGTGGGGGTCTTGGTCGGGTGGGGGACGGCCGGGAGTAGCTCGTCGGCGTTGGAGCAGGGGCGGCGGCGGCGGTACGCGTCGACGGCGGTGCTTCGGCGGGCTTGGGGCGGTCTGGTCTGGACGGGGAGCTTCAGTGGCGCGTGGGGAAGCTGCTCCGGTACTTGGCTTGGGCGGAGGAGGTCGGAGTCGAGCTGTCTGCGGTGACCAGGGGCGGCGGCGGCGGCGGCGACAGCGCGGGCGGCGGTGCTCCGGCGGTCCTGGGCGGCGTTGAGCGGGTCGGTGAGCTCCGGTGGGATGATGTGGTGGTGGCTGGAACTTCAATTTGGGCAGGGGGCGGCTGTGGAAGGCTGTCCACAGCGATGGAGCTTCGGCGGCAACAATGGTGGCGGCGAGTGTTGTGCTTACTGGTGGCTCGCGCGGGCGGCCTAGAGCGCCTTTTATAGGGGCAGGAGGGAGGGAGGGGTGCCGGGCGACGCGCGGGGGTGGAGGCACGGTAATGGCGCGGGGTTGGCCGCGGTGGGCGGCTCGGTTCACCGGCGCGGCGTGCGGAGGGCGGAGGCGCGTGACTGGCGGCCAAAAATCTTGCGTGACGGAGTGGAAGATAGCGCGGCACGGGGGTTGGGGGACAGCTGCAGCAGCGGCTCGGGCGGGAGGCGAGCTCAGCGACGGGCGGGTCGCGGCGGGCGGGGCGGCACGGCGCGGCGCAGCCGTTGGGTGCGGCGGGCAGCGAGCAGAGGCACGGCCGGCGTGGCGCGCGTGGTGGCGGCGGGGAGAGAGAGGAGGGGGAAGAAGCGTCTATTTGCGAGATTTGAAAAGTTCCAAGGGGCTGGTTGCAAACAGGATGTTTTCTCCACTTTCTAATTTGAATTTCAAAAACTTTTGAACATGAAAGTTGTTCAGAATAAAAAGTTCTACAAGTTTGGTTTCAGGCAACACCTCATTTGGCTTGTGGTTTGAAAGTTAATTTAAAAATTCAAAGGTATTCATATGTGCCAAGTTTTAATTTGAATTTCAACTTAACTTGTTCTAATTCTTTTCACCCTTTTATTAGTTGGTTAAGCATAGGGTTGGGCTAATGACATTGCTTTAGAAATGTAATTTATCAGGGTTGTTACATTGCGGTCTTATTTCAAAGAAAAATTTGAAGGTTTTGATTTTCTTTCCGTTAATCATTTGCAAATGAAGGCTGTAGGTTTGGAATATAAGTTGAAAAACGCAAAAGATACCTATAAAGCTCATCGGTCCAATACTCATGTTGTTGATCATGATTCCGATAGCTTGGACGATGAGGGAAAAGAGGTATACGCCGTTGAGTTCGTTTGGCCATCAAAGGCTAAACCATGTTCTTGCCCTTCACTCAAGCTGACTCAAAAGAATCGGCGAGATGAAGTAAAATTTACTTTTGATGTTTCCAAATGTGATCGTATTTTTGATGAATTTCTTAAGAATGGGAACATTAGGTTGTCTCATGCTAAACCATCAGCGGAAGATTTAAGGGTTTTTCTGATATGTGCCACTACAATTTTCACGGTTCGGAGATTTGCTATTACTATTCATCTATTTGCAACCGTTCCATTACAATTCACTTCTTGTTTGAAATATGCCATTGCTTACCCCTTCGTCATGTTTCTCAAAATATTTAGACCAAATTGCCCCCATCTTCTTCCTCTTCCCCTCTCCCGCGAGCTTCGGCCGGCCAAAATCCGGCAAGCTCACTCGCCGGCGGCGAGGGCTAGGTGGGGGAGGAGCAAGAGGAAGACACGGGCTACCTTGGGAGATGCCCAGTGGGGTCGGGGATGGCCGGTGGTGGGCGCTCGGCGTGGGGCAGGGGCGTGGCGGTGGTGCGGGCTTGCTCCAGCGAGGGAGACCGGTTCGGGAAGCTTCACAAGGTCGGAGGCGAGTTAGCTCGGGGGTAGTTTTGGGCGGAGGGAGGCCGGAGGGTGGGGCTCCGCGTGGAGCAGCTAGGCAGAGGCCATAGCGGGCGACGGCACCGCTCGGGCGCGAGCAGAGGAGGTCGGCCAGCAGCACGGCGGCCGGGCGCTGCTGCGGCGGCCGGGCACTGCTGTGGCGGCCCATGGCGCACTGAAGGGGCGCCAGGAGACGGCTTCGGGGCGTGCGGGCAGCGCGGGCGTAGTGAGGCGGAGGCGGCTGCAACCGGCTCGGCGACGGCGGGAGCAACGGCGCGCGCCAGAGTGGCACGGAGGGCGAGCGCGTGCACGCAGCGGCGGCAAGGAGTGGCGGTATGGGGGGATGGGCGCGGGACACGCGGAACGCGCGCGACGTCCGGGCGGTGCCGTGGCCAAATTGGCCGGCGAAGAGCTCAGGGCGGTGGCAGCCATGGCGTGTCAGGAAACAAAAAGAGAGGAGAGGGAAAGAGGAAGAAGATAGGGGCAATTTGGTCTAAATATTTTGAGAAACATGTCGAAGGGGTAAGTAATGGCATATCTCAAACAAGAAGTGAATTGTAATGGCACGGTTGCGAATAGACGAATAGTAATGGCAAATCTCTGAACCGTGAAAATTGTAATGGCACATATCAAAAAAACCCAAGATTTAAAATGGCATGCGTATTATAAGTGGCATAATTATTTTTCGCATGCAACTAACGATTGTAATGTTTTTCGTCGGCAGGTACAATTGGCCATTGATGAAGGATGATTGATACTAGCTGAGATGAAAATTGACAAGACTCCCTTCCCTATTCACAAGTTGGATCTGAACAATGCTAAAGTTCTCATTCGGCCGGAGCAAGCCGAAGGAGCTAAGGGGAAGAATGTGATTATCAGGGAGCCAAGGCCGAAGGATGTCAATGATAAAATTCCGATCAGGAAAGTGGTGCTAGATAAGACTCTTGATGGCAAGGAGTCTCTGAAAATTACTATCGAAGCTTCAAGACCCGGGGGGCAAGAAAGTCCACCACATGATGTGAGTCGACCTGCTGTCCAGGTGCGACCGGTCAGACCGGTTGCTCCGACCGGTCCGACCGATCCTGTCCAGGGCCAACCTCGAACTTTCAAGCCTAAGCGCCCGGAAGTGGGTACTTGGAAGACAAATGAATCAAAGGTGCAGGGAAGTTTGGTGAAACATAAACCCACATTTGGTCAGCTCTTGAACAAGTATACAAAGGCCGTTCGGAATGATCGGCCGCTAAAAAAGAGACCTAGGTCGCTGCCGCGTTCAGATAGACCTTCATCTCCTAGGGGAGAATCCAGCAAGCGTCAGGGTGACGTTACTACTTTATTCCCTCCGCAGAAGGTATATACTACCATGCCATGGGCGCCACCAGCATCTAATTCTTCGTGCCCGACATGGGAGCATGAGGGGATTTCGATGCAGTGTTTCCCCATGCCATGTTCACCGCCGCATCATAGAGGAGAGAGTTCCAGGACACTGGTACATGACCGATTGGGACCATGCCAATCAGGTCCGGCGAAGCCTGCCGCACTGGTCAGACCGGTCTCACCAGAGATCGGCCCGTAATTCTGCTCCAAAGCAAGAATACCGTTTCAAGGAGGGGAAAGAAGAAGTTCAGCCTGTGAGGGTTGACACAGAAAAAGCCAAAGCCGATTAAGGTAGTTGTGCGAGACACGGACAAAAAACCAATGGTGTTTGGTAAATCGGTTGATTCTCTCGCTCAGAAATCCTCCATGGCTAATGACCATGAAGCTAGCAGCAGCAGCGCAGTAGGCAAATACCATCAGCCCAGGTGGTGTCCTCCGGGGTTGACTCACACACAAAAGAGAACGTTGCAGCGCTTGCGGAACAAGGAGAAGAAGGAGCAGGAGGCCCAGAAGCTAGGGGACGAGCACTTCAACAAGTATAGACCTCTGGTCCCTCAAGGCAAAGTGTGGTGAGTCAAGCCAGTCAGCCAGCCAACAGGGAGACCGGTCGGATCGACTTTGCCAACTGGTCAGACCGGTACCCCTGACCGGTCCGACTGCCCTGAACAGCCAGTCAAACCGGTTGAACCAAGTGCAAAGCAGCATACAAAATCAGTAGTGCCTATTTCGGTTTCTCAGGACTATGAAGCGCCACTGGTCCTCTTAGTACAGGAGGCTGAGGAGATGGTGGATTACGAGGCATCCCCGTAGCGCAGCAACATGGAAATCAATGTTGTGCATCTATCTTCAGATTTCTTTGTGGTAACGGAGGAGGAGGTTGCTCATCTCTAGTTTGGACCTCGTGATGTTGTGTTTCAGAAGCCCAAAGATTCGGATAACCATTTGAAGGCTCTCTACATGAGAGGACATATTAATGGAAAGCCAATTTCCCGGATGCTTGTTGATGGAGGGGCCATTGTAAATCTTATGCCCTATACGTTGTTAAAAAAGCTTGGTGGGAAGGACGAAGAGCTGATCAAGACGAACATGACGGTTAGCGGCGTGGGTGGAGGTGATCCTATCGGCACCAAGGGAGTTGCTTCCATGGAATTGACCGTCAAGAGCAAGACGATCGCTACTGCCTTCTTCATCTTCGAGGTGCAAGGTAACTTCAGCTTAATCCTTGGACGTGATTGGATCCATGCTAATCAGTGTGCCATCTACCTTGCATCAGTTTCTTATTCAATGGATCGGCGATGACATTGAAGTGGTACATGGTGACACTTCATCTTTCGTTGCGACGACCGATTCAAATTCTATTGGTGCGCATGATAACATTAAATGTTTATTGGGCTTGGATCATCTGATTATGAGTTGATCAGTTGCATCAGGGATGGTTTTGTTCCTGCTACACTAAAGCCGATGGATAATCGGCTAAATCATTCAGTATAATCAATATGAGTCAAACAGAGGACTCAGACGTGACCGGTCAGACCGGATACACTGATCGGTCAGACCGGTCTGTTTCAGATCGGTGTGCAGGTGCAACCAGTCAGACCGGTCAGACCGATCTAGTTCAGATTGGTTACAGCAGCGGATTGATCACTATCGGGCACGTATGAACAATATGTGTGAAGCCATTGAAGAATTTGATGACATCAATAAGTTGGGCCAAGGTTTTATGTCAGTTGATCCTTTAGAGAAGGTAGATATTGGAGATGGAACTATTCCTAGGCTGAGTTTTGTAAATAAGAATTTATCGGCTAAGCATAAAGCCGATTTAATAAAGTTATTGAACGAGTATGCGGATTGTTTTGCGTGGAATTATACTGAAATGTCTCGTTTGAGTCGTGATTTAGTTGAACATCGGTTGCCAATTGAAGCCGGTTTTACACCTTATAAACAACCTGCTAGGCGTTTCAACCCTATTATATATGACCGAATTAAAGAAGAGATTAATCGTTTATTAGATGCTGGATTCATTCGGTCTTGTCATTATGCTGATTGGATCTCTAATATTGTGCCTGTTGAGAAGAAAGATTCGGAAAAAATCAGAGTTTGCATTGCTTTTAGGGATCTTAATAAAGCTACTCCCGAAGATGAATATCCTATGCCTATAGCCGATATGTTGATTAATGAAGCTTCTGGGCATCGTGTTATTAGCTTTCTTGATGGTAATGCTGGCTATAATCAAATATTCATGGCTGAAGAAGATACGTCTAAAATGGCCTTTAGGTGTCCGCGATTTGTTGGTTTGTTTAAGTGGGTTGTTATGACTTTTGGTTTGAAAAATGCTGGTGCGACTTATCAAAGGGCTATGATTTTGATCTTCCATGATTTACTTGGTGACATCTTGGAGGTGTACATCGATGATATTGTTATTAAATGGGCTGGTTTGGATCATCATTTAGCCGATTTGAGACTTGCTCTTGAAAGGATGTGTCGGTATGGTTTGAAGATGAATCCACTCAAATGTGCTTTTGGTGTATCGGCTAAGAAGTTTCTTGGTTTTATCATTCATGAGAAAGGCATAGAGATTGATCCTAAGAGAATTGAAGCCATGAAGAAAGTTGAGTCTCCTACTTGCAAGAGGGACTTGCAAAAGTTTTTAGGCAAGGTAAATTTCTTGAGAAGATTTATATCTAACTTGTCTAGAAAGATTGATGCTTTTACTCCTATTCTTCGGCTAAAGAATGATGCCGAATTTACTTGGGGGGCAAAACAGCAAGAAGCGTTCGAGAAGATCAAGCAATATTTGTCTTCCCCACCGGTGCTAAGGGCACCTAGGAAAGGGGTTCCTTTCAGGCTTTATGTGGCAGTGGAAGATAAAGTTATTGGGGCTGTTTTGACTCAAGAAGTTGAGGGCAAGGAGTATGTGATTACTTATATAAGTTGACGACTTATTGATGCGGAGACAAGGTATACTTCTATTGAAAAATTGTGTTTGTCTCTATATTATGCTTGTACCAAGTTGAGGCATTATCTACTATCTAGCACTTGCATAGTAGTATGTCAAACCGATGTGATTAAACATATGTTACATAAGCCGATTTTGAGTGGTAGGATCGGCAAGTGGGCCTATGCATTAGTTGAATATGATTTGGCTTGTGAACCTTTGAAGTCTATGAGAGGCCGTAGCGGATTTTATTGTTGAGCATTGGATTAATGATGAGCATGATTTACAAGTCGGTTATGCTACTTGCACACCATGGAAATTGTATTTTGATGGATCAGTTTTTGACGAGGGTCAAGGAATTGGTGTTGTTCTTATTTCCCCGAATGGTGCCATTTTTGAATTTTTAAACCATGAAATTGTTTTTGAAGCACTTCTATTTGGCTTGGAATTTTTGCAATCCATGGGCGTGAAACATGTTGAGGCCTTTGGTGATTCACTTCTGGTGGTGCGGCAGGTATCCAAGGTATGCCAATGTTATAATGGTACTCTAAATGCATATCTTGATCGGTGCCTTGATATCATCTCTTGCTTTGATGAATTTGTAATAAGACATATGCCAAGGGAAGAGAATGGACAGGCTAACGCTCTGGCTCAGAAAGCATCTAGTTATGTTGTTGTGAAAAAGTATTTTCACCTTCGAAAGCCGATGCGAGCGAGGGCTGAAGTGCAGATTCTGGACCAGCCAGTCCAAACGGTCGCAGAAACCGGTCTGACCGCCCAGACCGATCTGACCAGTCATGAGACCGGTTTGACCGCCCAGGCTGCTGGAGAAAGTAATTCGGCTGAGAAAATTGATTCAACTACCAAAGCCGAAGATCAAGACCAGAGGGTTCCTATTATTACTTATTTAAAAGATCCTGGTCGAGGAGCAGATAGGAATATTCGGCGTATATCATTTAAATATACATTGATCGATGATGAGCTTTATCGGCGGACCGCCGAGGATTTACTTCTCAAATGTTTAGATTCGGATCAGGCTAAAGTTGCTATGGGGGAGGTCCATGAAGGCATCTGTGGTACGCATCAATCGGCTCCTAAAATGAAGTGGTAGCTTAGAAGAGCTGATTTCTATTGGCCTAGCATGATGTTTGATTTGTTTCAAGTATTATAAAGGGTATGAAGAATGTTAGCAGTTTGGTAATTTGCAATTGGTCCCTGCTGCGTTGATGCATCCTATTATTAAACCATGGTCGTTCCGAGGTTGGGGGTTGGATTTCATTGGTCAAATTAATCCTCCATCTTCAAAAGGGCATCGCTTCGTGTTGGTTGCTACCGATTATTTTACTAAGTGGACCGAAGCGGTTCCTTTGAAGAACATGACACATAAGGAGGTGACTGAGTTTATTGCAGAGCATATTATTCATAGATTTGGTATTTCTCAAACTTTGACAACGGACCAAGGTGCTTCATTAGGTGCGTATATTCACCGAATCTTACAAGATTAAGCTACTCAATTCATCTCCATATTATGCTCAGGCCAATGGTCAGGCCAAGTCAAGTAATAAGATTTTAATCAAGCTTATCAAGAAAAAGATAGAGGAAAATCCTAAGAGGTGGCATGAGGTGTTGTCCAAAGCATTATGGGCTCATCGTATATCTAGGCATGGTGCTACTAAAGTTACTCCTTTTGAGCTTGTGTATGGTCAAGAGGCCGTTTTGCCCGTTGAGGTGAATCTGGACGCTTATAGATTGGCTAAACAAAATGACCTTTCTGCTGTTGATTACCATGATTTGATGATGGATAATATTGATGAGGTGACCGAAAAGCGATTGAGGGCTTTGAAGGAGATTGAGAAGGATAAGCTTCGGGTAGCTAAGGCTTACAACAAGAAGGTAAGAGGTAAATCTTTTCAGGTAGGTGAGCTAGTTTGGAAGATAATTCTACCTCTTAGGATGAAAAGCAATAAGTTTGGTAAATGGTCGCCAAGTTGGGAGGGTCCATACAAGATTATCAAAGTTATCTTCCGAAATTCATATATGTTAGAGACGCTGCAAGGAGATCGTCTACCCAGGGCTATCAATGGAAGATACCTGAAGAAATATTAACCCAGCGTATGGCAAGACGCTTGAAGGTGAAGACGGTCGATGCATGAGTATCGCCCTAAGCATTATTTTTAGGCCAGTATGTTATGCACATGATGTAATACTTGTAATAGGTCTAGTTGCTTTTTGTCTTGCAAACCTCACCAAAAATGCAGGGGGCATATGTTGACAGCCAATTTTGGCAATGTGCTGAGGCCGACCGGTCTGACCGGTTTGGTCGGGTGTAATCCGAGTAGGAGTAGATTTGTAATTTTTGGATCTTTGTAAACCTATTCGTGAAGGGGTACGACTTCCCCGGCCTATATATATGACGGCTAAGGCCGATTGAGGGCTATTCCCAATTGAATCAATACAATCTGTCATTTACTTTATCTCTAAAACCCTAGCTTTTTCAAACCCTAATTGTTGTTCTTCGCTCGTATCTACGGCGTTCAAGGGCGTTCTGAGTGGCCTGCCCACCTCAGAGCAACCCTAGATCCGCAAGCTCCGATGGAGTCCCTCCCAAGCTCGAGGTTTTAGGTCTTCGTGGCGCTCCCTGTCTAACCGGTCTAACCGGTTGACATGGCCGGTCCGACCGGTCAGCATGCAGAAAGCTCGTTGGTGTTGATCGTGTTGACGATCTGCGCATTATAGCGCATCCGAGTGTGTTTTGCGAAATTTTGTGTCAACATAACCCCTGTAGAAAAATATTCAAATCCAAATGGGTAAGCCATAGAGCTTAAATCAAATGGGAAGATAAGCCAAGGCGTTGAATTCATGTTGTGCAACATAGGAAGGAGGTACATATCACCCCTCAACCCTCAAGGTTCCACCGTGAGTATACCCTCTATTGCTCATGTTGATGCAATCTTAATTCGGCCTTGTTTGAGTAAGTCTCATGGTGAGATTAAAATTTTAGCTCCAATAAAGTTTGGAGGCTCCACCCTTTTTGTTTTTGAATAAAGCACCAAGTACAAGAACATGCGTGGGGGAGATCTCTTGGAGTTTTGACGCACATACATTCGAGATCTCCCATGGACAGATGCACAAGACCGAAAGAACCAACACGCAAAAGGCCAATACCATATCGCGACGGTTTGTGCACTCTACCCCTCAAATCTCTCTGATCCATGACTTTATATGAAATTCTCTGCTAAACCACTAAAATTAAACTCAATGGTGCTCTTCAGTCACATGCTTCAAGTTTGATTGGCTTGTATATATTTTATTCCTTGTTAAACTTGAACTTGTGAATCATATCTTAGGGAACCCATAATTGTTAAGTTGTTGAAAAAGTGAGATATGGTTTGATGAAGGAATCCTTGATCTCTCTGTTATAAGTCTAGAAAATTTCATTTCAAAATGAGAACCCCTCCATAGATTTACAAACACCCCGTGTTTGTCCTACCAAAGTCATATGTTGATCCTCATGAAAGAAATCATTTACATATGTGCCTTGTTGTTGCTTCATCAAATGTTGTGACCCTAGTGATATGTTTTTCATACTTACTTGATCAAGATCACGTACACTCCACATGCTAAACTTCTACACTGGAAGTTAGCTATTCCATCTGATCCATCCACAAAATAAAACTCCATATGTAATGATCTCTCTCTCCTTAGCAATGTTACAAAAGAGACATGGGCTTTCAAAAAGAAAAAAAGAAAAAAAAAAGAGAAAGAGAGGACCCATGAAGGTCCAAGTGTTGAAAAGAAAATTTGGACACATGAAGGTCCAAGGAAAAAAAAGTTATATAGCCATGTCTACAAGTCTTCCAAATAAAGGAGAGAGAGTTTCATAAAAAGGAGTCTTTCATTTTCATCATCCACCTTCCATACACTTGCACAATCTTGATCAACTTGTATGATGTGTCATCTCCATGGATCAAATCTTTGATTTTGCAATATATGTGAAATAAGTGCATGCTTCCAATCTCCTACCATGAGCTCCACATAAGCTATCTTTAGAAGTAGGCTAGAAGAAATGCCTTAGTGAGGATATATACACACTGAGCGACTTGAGAGATCCTATGGAGGAGTAAAGTTATGATTGGTCCTTTTAAAAAAATCCTTCAAACCCCAGTCATATAGCAGAGAAGTGGAGGAGACTCAAGTCAATATTGTTCCACTCTTCAACTTACCAAACTTTTATGGTAAACACGTCAAGATTCACAGGTAAAGGTGAAGTTTGGAATAATCTATATGCAGGAATCATATCAAAAGGAAGCGGTGTTCCGCCTGGAGCTTTACCCGGAATGTTCGGCTTCCTAACGACTTTGACTATCCTGACTTCCCAAAGCAACAAGAGGAGCCCCGCCGGAGCTGCTTGAGGTTGCCAGAACCAGATCCGACAACCTTGATGCAGCGAAGGAGCAAATCCTGCCCTACTGAATCCAGGGGCCCTAGGGTCTCAACCGGAGAAGCAACCCCACAGCAGGAGCAAGACCAACGGTGCCTCCGAAGCTGCTCTGGCTGTGCATCCGCTCCAGCTCACCCTTTCCGGGCGGATAAGGACGTCAAGCCAACGAAGCAGCAGAGCAGCGGCGCCGGTGGAGCGCGCTCCAGTCCTAGCAACAGCAGTTCTGATGGGATCCTTGAAGGAAACCCTCAGTGGGCCGAAGTCGGAACCTCCTGGGAAACCAACCCTTCCTTTGTTCCCTCTCGACTACGCTTGAGGGAAGGAAGAGGACGAGGAAGAGTCGGGCTCCTAGGCCGATGCTGAAGACGTCGAAGAGCTGCCTCCTCCACGCTCCTCACACACCACAGCTCCCCGGGGCCGCGGCGCTTCTCCGTTCTGACTCCACTACGCTAAAGAATGGTGGCTGGCCTTGCCAGTGTTAACGCTCGCTACGGACCAATTTTGAGCGTCAATTTGCCCCGAAAATGGGGATGACATACACACTCTACTTGCATATTTACCCAGAATAATGTCATTTCCACATTTCCCTTGGAGATTTTGCAATGTAGGAAATTGGGCAAGAAATGCAGGTAAAACAAGCTCCAGAATCCATGCACAAAATGTCGAATGATCGGAGCGTGCCGACCAACAAGGAGGAAGCATTTAAGTGCCAAACTCCACATCTGTTGGTGAATGTGTGTATGCAGCTCAAGCAAAAGGAGGAACCACACCCCAAGAGCAAGGCAACACACTTCAATCCAAGGGAACACCTCTCCGGCCAATCAGGCGCAAGCACGCGGATCCATGGGCCCACAAACAACACTAAATCGACTCCATTCTACGGGGCTCACCTGGAACCGCCTTAAGGGCCCACATACCAGTCTCTTGGCCAAAGACGATGGCCAAAGGCGGTGGCCAGGGGTCGGCCGAACCACTGGTTCAGCCGAACTGCCACTGGTCCCCCTCGCCTCCAGCTTCCACATGGCGGTCTCTAGTGCACTCTAGAAGTCGGTTATGCCTGTGCCCACCTGTTTCCCCGGCCGAAACACCCTTGTTCACCCCTATAAATTCAAGGGGGGGCTTCTAAAGGATACACAACTCATCATCCTCTCCACTCTCACTTTTGGAGTTTGGGGCTTCTCTTTAGAGGTGTAGTGCTGCCTAGGTAGTGCTTAGGAATTAGTGAGAGAGTGAGGGGGAGTCGGGGAGGTGCCGGTGGGCCCACCAGTGCTCTTCTCCAGCTTGTACCTCGACGGATGCTTATCAATCATAGTAAGTGTCCATGACTTATTTTGTGTTTTAGTTTCGTAGTTAATTTAGATGTAGCCTCCCCCTAGTTGTTTGCCGGATCAATAGTTCACTAGTGTAGTGGATGCCTCTAGACTAAGTACGTTTCTAGAGTTAGTAAAGAACGGTGTAGATGTGGTGTCTAGATCAGTCTTTACCTGTTCGTTGTGGTATATCCCATGGTTAGATGGGGTAGGTAGCAGGTGGACAGCCCTGCCTATCCAGCGTAACCCTCCCCGTTCGGGAATATCCTAATTCCGTATTATTGGAACTCGGCAGGTTAACACCTGTGGGAAGCCAGTAGCGCAACGCGAGCAACTAGGATAGTTCTATCTTACCTTTGATTCTTAGCCTTAACAATCCTCTCTACTCCTTACCCTCTGGTGTAGTGTCCTTGGACGAACCTGAACCTTAGATAATATACACACGAATACTCCTGGGTGAAAGCTACAACGTCATCTGTGCGCTTGTGGATTTATTTGTGACACTAAGAAACGTCAACAAGATTTCTAGCGTTGTTGCCGGGCAACAGTTGCTATATTCTCTTCGTACCTAGTTCGCCCTTATATCTTTTTTCTTTTCTTGATCCTAAATCTACCCCTGCTACCCATAGAGCAGCTATCCGTTCAACAGCTCTCCACATCTAAGGACGAGTTCTATAAGCCATTACAATCTTTAAGGCAAATCCCTTCATCTGGCCACGGACTCCATCCTTGAATTATAGCCGTGTTTCGGAATTGAGGACAAGTTCTATAAGCCATTACAATCTTTAAGGCAAATCCCTTCATCTGGCCACGGACTCCGTCCTTGAATTATAGCCGTGTTTCGGAATTGACCCCTCTCTGGAGCAATTAACGAAGATCCTAACGACCATCTGCAAAAATCTGAGGAACAGTGTTCATGCTTTGTAATCCCAGGTATTGTTGGCGCTAAAATCGGCCAAGGGATCGGCCGATGGTCTTCAGCGTCAGACACATGACCCAGGAGAATCTGCTTAGCTCCTGTTCGGGTTATTTGCCCTGGTGCGGTTCGCGCGGCGTGCCAGTCAATCTGACATGTTGATTGACAAGGAAATAAGAGTATTAAATTCAGGGCGCTCCGATCGGCTGGGGTTCCGATCTGTCCCTAAGAGCGTGTCGGCGAATCGACCGATTTGCTATGAAGATGATCGGCTATGGATCAGCCGATAATCGCGTAATAATTGCAAAGAAACTGCTGGAGCAACTTAAACAATTATTACAGATGCAACACTTGAAATAGATCTAATCGGCTGTAAGATGATAAATCGAAGAAGAGCGATGACGAAGCCGATAGTTCCAATCTCAAGCTGGATAACTGGTGATAATACTAGAACAACAGGTAAAACCTATAATTCTAGTAAATATCGATAACTAGTGAATAAATCCAAACGAAACCACAGCGATGCGCCCATAGTTAAAGCTCGGATGTTACTCGATAAGCGGAACCTACCAATTGGCCGGAGATCAAGTTGATGCAGCCCTGCCAATCCGTACGAACTCGTGAAAGAAGAAAAAGTATTGGCGAAGTCACCGACTTAAGAGTAAAGTGCTAGGAAAAAGTAGAAGTATTTTTGTTGATTGATGTGTTGATATGATACAAAGCCCTGGTGACTCCTATTTATACCCTAAAACCAGGACTCCTGGTCGATTACGACTTGTTACAATCTTATTTCAAATAGGAAAACTACTATATCTATAATATCTTTAAAAAGGAAACAGACTCCCGCGAAATTTTCCGCCGCCGTCTCCTAATCCAATCAGGTAAGGAAAGCGGAGGCGATGCTAATCGCGAATGGAGGAAGAGAAAGGAGCGTGGAAGCAACAGATGGAAACAACAAAGTTAAACGAAGGGGGAAGGCAGGGCCTTTCCTAGAGTTTAATTACACGAGTACTTTGCACGCGCCTTGGCGCGCCCTTGCGGTTAGTTTAGTAATATAATGATAATATCATTCGCTTTACAAAGTCATATCTCTATACTTAAGAGGTGAAATAATTTCTGAAGAAACATGGGTAGTAAATAACCATCCATTATTAGCATCTCCTTAAATGTGCAAGATGGATCACGGATAAGCGATGGGAATCAACGACAAAAAACTAAAGGGAGCAAATGAACGCCTAAATTCTATAGTCTGAAATATCACTGGGATTTTTTACTAATTACAATTAATACCACAAACAAATAATTGCAGGAGCAGCTGCTAGTGACTACTATATTATAATAACAAATGGAAAAGCTTGAAATGACTTAAATGTTAATACAAACAGAAACCATTATCAAGCCTTCTCTTCAATGCCAACGGATGCGAACACCTAACAGAAGCATAGAAGGATATTACTTAATCCGACCTGTGCTGAATATTTTCAATGTGCAACTATATATTCCTAGCAACAAAGTATCTGTTAAATAGTTGCTTTTATTTACCTCAAATTGAGGTATGTACGCATTTGCTCGCATGAGCCCCTTGTCATTCCATTATCATGGCCATCTGATGAAGCTTCAGGTATTACAAACAAAAGGGACCAACCTGTATCCACTAAAGAAAATTCAGTTAGACATTCTGGATGTTATTAGTACAAAACTTCCCACCTTAAACTGAGGTTTAGTATGTCATATAAATTAATCTATTGAAGCAACTAAATCTTGCAAATTCACATGATACTATAACTTTTATAGGATACTACAATCGATGAAGAGGAATGTTTATGAAAGATTCATAATCTGAAGCAACATTGATGTGTTTTTTTAACTGGTATAAGTTCATTCTTATTCTACACTATTACTACAGAACTTTGTTGGAGTAGCAACAGCTAGAGGATGAGCTGCTATAGACAACAATCGGAAAGAGAATTTACCTTCTTGGCTGTTCGGCGAAGATCCACTTATCTTGTAGTGTAGTATCATTGAAAGAGCATTGCTGAAACGGGTTTCACAAACCTCACCTATGGAAAGACATTATCCCCACAGTTGCAATTTGAACAGTTTGCAAATGAAAAGAAAAGAAGCGAATGACTCAAACTTTGATCATATATGGCCTAAAAACCTTCTGATCATAAGCCAGTTAATATTTGCTAACATCTGTAATTGGCACGTAGAAAAGGTCGATTATATTCGGTAATGGAACAAAAATGCAACTGTTAGCATTTCCAATAGACATGATTATCCGACCTTTTAGGAAGGATAACACTGTATTCTGTTACAAAGCAATTGGTAAATTCCAGTGTACTAATGGCATAAAAAGGTCGCAATATGATATTGACATGATCAGCAGAAACTATCACAAACCACAATTCATTTATGCATAAAAATATAATATACTCCCTCCGTCCCAAATTATTAGTTGTTTTGGCTTTTCTAGATACATCGATTTTGCTATACACCTAGACATGATATATATCTAGATACATAGCAAAAAACTATGCATCTAGAAAAGCCAAAACGACCAATAATTTGGGACGGAGGGAGTATAAGATAAGCTTGCTATATGCCTGTAAGAACTAACCTGTTTGCCATAAGCAAGACATGTTGCTTTCGTTCTCTGAAATATAATTGGAAATATGGGCTTGACTGCGTCACGGTACACCTGTTCATCCCATAAGGTAGACAATAAAAATTAAATGATGATTGTTGAGAATATACACTATGCACAATAATGGAGAAACATCAAATGTCAATAAGAAAATTGGTACTATGGACTTAAACCCTGACTTAATTAGGGACAGCAGCTTGGACCGACAAGAGAAAGAGCAATTCCTCATCATGCGAAACATGTTCATCCAGAACAGTATCGATACAAAATAAAAAATGAGAAAGTATGAGGTTATAATTTTAAGTATCAATGCCATGCTATACTATAGCTAGCAAAATCGAGCCATTGGGACCAGGAGAATGACATTATGACAATGACATACTCATGCAGAATACAAGGGCAAATCAATCGAAAAAATGCTGGGTGCTGTCTTAATAGATATTCCTGTTAACCAGTGCAGAATACTCAAGGAACACATGCATACACAAAAAACATCCTATTACTTAGACCCAAGAAGGTAGCAAACAGCACCGGATAGCAATGTGGATAAAGGACATCTAGCCCCATAAAGTAGAAGAAACTAATGAGATAACAGGCTGGACCGCTGGATGCATAAAGATCAGTTACAATAGCATGCTGCCCATATGCCCATAAGCTGCCACTGCGCCACCATAGTATGGATCAGCATTCGGGTGTGATATAGCCTGAAAATGAAAGCAACTCGTGTAAATTCACATGATTGCCTATTCCAAGAACTGGCGAACAGTTAGAACTTTAAATAACTTAAGGACTGCTACAATTGGAACCTACAAAGGACTGACTACGGTCAGTTTTTGGATATGCATAAGCTGTTCCTGGATTGCCAAGAGATAAAGCTGGCATTGTCTTATTTTCATTACTCTTTGAGTAACCATCATGACTAACTAGAATAGGAATTAGGAAAAAAGGACTGTCAAATAACTTTGATTGTACATATGCAAACAAGCTTTGCGGCTATGAAAATCCCCTTTTCTTTTTAACCATTTTCTATGATATGACAGTATTCTGTACTAATACAACAGAATGGGTATGAGACAAACCTGATTGGTCATTATGATCGTTAAGGCTTCCTTTGCTCATTCCAGACACTTCTTGATGACTCTTGCCAGTTGATTGGGCAGCACAACTCAACATTGATACTGTTTGCGACAAAGATGAAATTGTCGCCATAGTTATCCTTCTCACTGGTTGTTTGATCAGAACCTATCAAGGTTCTTATTTGAACCATAATATTTCCTATTCACCGTACCACTGAACAATTAATATAAAAAAGTATTAGTTCAGAGCATTAGTCAACTTTGTTTGGTATTTAATACAACAGCTTCAATTTTTTTTTCCTCCCAGAGGAAGGAAATGTCCTTGAAATCATTGTTTTTAAATACACAATGTAATCTGTGCTGACCTTTTTCATTTTCAATTGGAAAGTGACCCTCAATCCATATGCCTTAAACAAAACTGAGAGTTCAATTAATCAGAAACGAAATACCTTTAGTATCCCCTTTGAATGTCTCCTGTCTTGTGCACTTATTGAAAAAAAATGTACAAACTTATATTGTTACTTGTTCAATTGACAGATTAGTATAATGCAGAGCTCAATAATCCTAGAGCTAAACGCCTCTCTGAATGATCATAGCAAAGAGAAATCAGTAGATCCAGAATGGAAGAGAAAAGAGATGCAACGCATCTGTTAGGATTAAACAGAATTAGAAGTAGAGAGGGAAAAGGATTGGCGCTACAGATGTGTACCTAGAAGAACTCGTGTTCAATGGGATTGAGGTAGCAGGGGGTCTGTTCGATCCAAAGATTTGCGTTCTTCACTAGAGGGAGAAAGAGAACAGTTGAGGGAGAGCAAGTAGCAGAAAGGAAATAGCGCTGGCGATGTGCGTGAAGGGCCGGACAAGATAGAGGAAAGAGAGAGGAAAGGTTGAAGCTCAAGGACGCGTGCCGCAGCCGCCTGGTCTCGGTGGCTGGGAGCTTCAGCTCCGCCATCCACGCCGCTACTGTGCCGTTTTGATGGCGGATCTTGTTGGAATATTACTTGCACGTATAACGGAAAAAAAATGGTAGGAGCAAGAATCAACGGGCCATCAGACTTGAGCACAAAGCAGGCAAAATGGTCCGAAGAAGGAGCAGCGGCAGCTGCGACGAAGCCGGCGTCAGAGCCAGCGGGAGCAGCGACATCAGCAATAGACTAGAACTGTCCACCAGCGGTGCATCGGCAAGAGAGGGAGGGAGAGCGAGAGGATAGAGGGAGGAAGAGGAAAAGCGGAGAAGGAAAAAATCCGGGAAGCGCCGACAGTCGGGAGGCGACGGGAGGAGCCGAGAAGGTTCCAACCAATGCAGTGACGACACGTATGTTCGGAGGGAGGAGTGGGAAGGAAGCCTCGCTACAAACCGTCGGATGGATATCGCGTGGAGTATATTTTTTTCGCGGACGCGGATAGCTTGAAAGGGCTCGGAGCGGTGCGCGAATCACAAATAGAAATGGTGCACCAACGCGCCGTGCACTATAAGAGATAAAAAAAGAAACGGCTCTAGCGTGTGATGACACTCCCGATTCCTCCGCGGTCCAGACGGAGCCGGCGGGCCCACCATCCCCATCTGCAGGCGGAGTCCCTCCGGCGACAGGGGCAAACATGGCCACCACCTCCGATCCACGGCCAGACCCTAGACATGCTCGCGAGCCGCCTCCTCGTCGCCGGGAAGGATGCCCTCGCGCACCACCTCTAGGGGCGCATCCGGAAGCCGGCTCCTCAGACCTCCAGGATGATCTCCACCGCCTCTGCAGCCAGGTCCCGGGCGCCCACCACCGTATCCTCCTGGATGGTGCCACCCAGCTCCTCCAGCCGCTCCGCCAAGGCAGCCAGGTGGGACATGAACTGGCTCGGGCCGTCGACATCTGGCCCGGGAGGGAGCTCGAACCAGCCAAGGCCAGCGTCCTCCCACGCCCTCCGGCACCGTTGCACCCAAGCACGAAGCTCCCCGGTCGCGGTGTGGAGCCGGCCCCGGAGGACGCGCGGCCTCCCCATGCGCCACCGCCGCTAGCGCCTCGCCAGGGGCGGTCTGCAGCTGAGCGACATTTGCCTCGGCCTCCGCGGCGCGTGCCTCTGCAGCGACGGCCTTCGCCTCCGCCGTGTCCGCACGGAGGACGGCATCCCGAAGCTGGGCACCAAGGGCATCCTTGCCCTCCCGCAACTCGGCCTCGTAGGTGGCCCGGGCGTCGCGGATCTTGTTCGCCGCGTCTCGGCGCAGCGGCGATCCCATCGCTCACCTCCTTCTACACCGCGGCCACCCTCTGGTTGGCGACGGCCGCGTTGGCCGCCTCTTGGCTGACGCGGTTGTCTCGGCGCTTAAGGCCCTATTCACGATGGGCGAGGGCCGCCTCTCGGGTGGCGACCTCCGTCACCCGCGACCCGAGCGCGGGCCGATCCTCCTGAAGCTGGGACTCCCGGTTCCGGAGCTGCACCTCGCGATCCCCCAACTGGCGGGACCAGTCACGGAGGTTCTGCTCCCGTTCCGGGAGGGCGCCGACCTCCTCGTCGACGCGCCGCTCCTGGGCCATCAGGGCCTCCTCACGGCTCGCCATGTCGGCCGCCAACAGCTGGAGCTGCTCGTCCCGGCGGCGGAGCTCATCCTCGCGGTCCCGAAGGTCCTCCTCCCAGGTGGGGCAGAGCAGCGGCTGGCCGCCCGAGGCTGCCTCTCGGATGCTGGCGAACACCTTCTCCAGCGCGGCCTGCACCCGCGCTAGGGTCACAAAGGAGCGCGGCCCAGCTGCGGCCGATACCCGGGAGACCTCGCCGGCCACCGGCGCCGCGCCCCGGCTCGAGGAAGCGGCGGGTGCCCCAGGGACGAGTCCAACCACGGGAGGCGCCGCCATGTCCGACCTGGCCCCCGGGGACACCACCTCTGGGCACGCGGCCGCCGGTGCCTCGAGGTCAGCGCCTGGCTCCGAAGCCGCCGACCTCGCCCCCTCCAAGGGTGGTCAAGCCGGCCACCTTGTTGCGGAGACGCTTCGAGGGCAGGATTGAGCCCTCCTCCGCGCTGGATGCGATGCGTCGGGCGAACCCTCCGAGGCGTCCGCCTGCGCCGCCCCCGCTGGGTCCACCGGCCCGGATGTCGTTGGCAGGCACGACGACGGATCCTCGTCAGCCGCAGCATCCAGAGCAGCCTCTAACACCACGGCGCCGGGAGGGGACGTTGACGACGCCCCGGCCACCGGCGGAGGCGACGGGCCCAGTTGCGGCGCAACTCGATGAAGTGCCGCAACTCGACGTACCCCTACCAATCCGAAGCAGCTATGCATCAGAACGAGAAGAAAGACTTGGGCTAAAACGGATGAGCTTTTTGCTGTTGTGATGGGCCGCACACCTCTGGCTGGGCCATAAAAAATTAAGGGTAATATAAGCGGAAATTTGGGCCACGCCTAGGGCCGTGGTGCTAGCCCAAATCCGCCCTGTTCGATGCAGCGAGGCAGCCTCTTTCGATCAGCGATGACATCCACCGGCGGCGGCGCATCATCCGCATCCATGGATGCTATGTGCGAAACCCTGATGCTGGAGGAGATCCTCCCGCGCCTGCCGCCCAAGAGCCTCCTCCGCCTCAGCGCCACCTCCCGCCGCTACAGGGCCCTCGCCCGCAGCCCCGGCTTCGCCGCCCGCTACTGGCGGCGCGCCGGCGCCTTCTTGCAGCCTGCTGCCGAACAGCCCGCGAAGGGGGTATTCCCGCGCTTCCTCACCGCCCCGGCATACCGGGGGGCGGAGGTCTTCGTGCCCGGCGCGGACCTCGCCGAGGACGGCATGGCCATCGTGCACTCGGCGGCCGGCGGCCGGCGGCCTGCTGCTGTTCTCGAGGGGCTCCACCTGGCCGGCGGCGCGGTACTTCGTCTGCAACCCGGTGACGCGGCAGCGGACGGCTCTCCCGGAGCTGCGGGGCTTCTGCTTCAAGCCGCAGTGCGGGCTCCTCACGGTGGCGGCGGCGGCTGGCACCGACGGCGGCGGGCACGGCGCCGCGCCGCGGTTCCAAGTGGTCGTCATCGAGGAGTGGCAGTTTGAAGACACGTTCCTTGGGCTGAAGATCTTCTCCTCGGACACCGGCCGCTGGAGGAGCCGGATGCCATCACTACACAGGTACTCGTCCCTCCCCTTCGAGCACGACTTCCGCCGCCGGCCGGTACTGGGCCAGAGCGTCGCCGCCTACTGGATCCAGCCCGACGGCAAGACCGCCATAGCGTACGACAGCGCCAGCGACTCCCTCCGGGTCATCAACCTGCCGGGGAGCGGCGGCAGGTCGAAGCGCTGCATAGCGGAGCGCCACGGCGGCGGGGGGCTCCGGTACGCGCGTGCCGACGCGTCGGAGCTCGAGGTGTGGGACTCGCCGACGACGGAGGGCCGCGCGTGGACGCTGGCGCACCGGGTTGGCATCAGGGAGCTGCTGGGTCTGAACGCGGACGCAACCTGGCTTCAGCGCCGCGTCAAGCCGGTCGGCTTCCACCCGACCGACGTCGACGTCGTCTTCCTGACCTTGCCTGCGGGGGTGGCCGCCTACTCCATCGAGCACGGCACCATGGATCTACTGTGCGCACACGATTGCTTCGCCGCTCGAGCTTACTTGTTCCCGTATGTGCATCCGCCATGCCCGGTGCAGATTCCGGCGATACAGAACTCCGCAGCCTAGCCACAACACCTCTTGGTTGGCGATACAGAACGGCTGATTTAGTCTTTGTTTGGTGCTATTCTACTGTGCTGTTTAATTTGGTGTATGGATCTTGTTTTGGCTGTGGGAGGTGCCTTTTACTAGACATCACTTATTCAATTTTTGAACACAAGCCCATCAATATGAATGAACACTTCAAATTCTCTTCATACACTGTCATACGAAATCCGTTTCAAAAGAAAAAACTGTCATACTAAATCTATGCGAAGAACTGGTTAGAGCAGGTGTTGGAGTTTCTCTTTAAGGCTGAATTATTGTTCGACTGTGATGCGGCCATCTTGATAATGACAATTGTGTTGAATTGGACCATGTTTTTCTTTGTTATGCTCTTGTGCTCTTCATTCAGCATAAACTAGAGTTTCACCGACCATGTTGTATTCTAGCTCAGCTTCAGTACCATATAAATCTGCTGAAAGATATGCTTGTGACAGACTGATGCAATACTTGGGTGGAAGGAATGAGAGTTGGTACTATGATGTGCATATCGCCTCCCCTTGCTTGCTTTTACTGGGTCGAAGTTGAGCCAGAGTCTATGACATTTTGAAGGATGTGAATGTATCTCTTTTGAAGCTTGAATCCTTGGGTAAAATGAAACCCATATGAGAACGAAGTTCTTACAGAACTCTCGAGTCTGTCAACAGTTTGGCCTGGGCACACCTGTGATGTGGACATGTGAGAGCAGGTATAATGGCCGGCTGGGAGCAGGCGACGTCCGACGTGGGAGGAGGAGAGAGAAGGCAGCGGGCGGCTCGCAAAACGCCGGCCTCAGCGGGCGGAGACGCGCTGCGGGACCCGCCACTGTGCCGATGTGCTCCCAGCCGGCTGCCGGCTGGGACTATTAGCCATGCTCTAATGGTAGAATTCAAGGTTGTTGAGGACATGGATGCGCACTACTATTATCATTGCATGTGTAGCGTGATCCCTGAAAGTGACAACGCAGTTCGTAACCATTCACCATGTATCTATCTGCTTGATCCACCGTGCCCGGTCAGCACTGTTCATTGCATCCACGTCCGCCAATTTACATGTTTAGATCAGCGCAGCATTGCTTTGTTCCTTAATCCAGGCCGTATAGGTTTATTTACTTTATCTAGTTTCCTTGTGCTACTGCTCGTGTAGTACTTCCTGATCATATAGTGACCAATAATAACTCCTTTCTTGTACAAGAAAACTGCTTGTGTTCTTAATCTGTTGGCACTTCATGTCTTTCCTTATCTGTTCATCACTGACCCCCAAGAAAAGTAATTTAATGTTACAAATGTTAATTGTAGTTAGAGAAGTTTAGCTTAAGATAATGCTGAAATAAACTAACGTAGGAGAGGGAGTGGCATGATCCTGACCACCTGGCCATCACCTCGTCATCGCTACTCCAGTACTAATAAATCGATGCTCTGATGACAAACTGTAGGTACAGTAGACATCATCCGACATTTTTAAACCTTCAAAGTCGGACCACATCACCAGAAGCAACCACAACCATGTTTCCAGGTCAAAACACTCGGTTCCGCCATGGTATTCAAAGTTGCACCCCATTGTCAGCACAAACAACCACAACGATGTTTCCAGGTCAAAACACAGTTCATCCGTGCATTGTATATGGCAAAGAATTATTTCATACACTAAATTTTTGTCAAAATTTTGAATAGTTTGGTGTCTAGGACATATTCCGATGTCAAAATTATAGTTTCCTTCTACTCCTGGATTCTTGATGGTTCTCCAACTGCATCTTCCATTCGCTGGTACCACTCGCCAATTTGAGTATTCTCAACCATATCCTTTCCTGCTCTCAAGTATCGAATAGGTCTCAAAACACCAAAGACGGCAAGGTCTGCCAAGTTAGGCTTCGAACCACCTGGAGGAATATGTACCAAGACAAAACAACTGCACAGTTACTACTGGTTCAAGAAAATCAACGCATCTCTACTATTTCCCTCTTTCTATGCATTTTATTTCTTTGCAAATGAATAAATAGGATACCTAGGAATTCTCTTCCATTCAGGGCTTCAACCCATGTGTTGGCAGCATCATACAACGAAGCACGCTCGTCGGTAATATTGTGTTTCTTCTTTAGCTTCTTCGATACCATGTACATGGCCGCAGCACCAGCATACTTCACAGCAAACCTCTCTGTAAAACTGAAATTACCTGCATCACAAAGGTTTGGAGGATAAGACCATATTGTTTGTGAAACAAGTAACAAAATCATGTCTCAAGCAAAGTAAATTTGAGTAGTCATCACATCAGTTGGTAGAGTACAATTTTCTAATAGTTTCTTTTCTCAATAGCTAAACCCATCGGGAGAGAAATCAGAGAACAAAATTGCACAATTTTTTCTAGACAGACGTGACTGTGCGTATTATAGGAAACAACTCAGCATTGACTGTGCGTATTAGAAAATGTGTTTATTTGCAAAATGCATTAGGCACAAAAGGCAATCAAGGTTCATCAATGATCAAGACTTGACTCTTATGCTGTTTGTTTGCCGGTTTCACAAGATCAAAATGTTTGTGTCAGATATTGTGTATGGAGCAAAAAGGAAAAAACATCCAAGCAATTCAATGTGCTGGTATTTCTGAGCCAATATAAAATCAGCAAACAAAGAAGGCAAAACATTATGTATGTGCAGCTGTAAAATAAATTGAGATGAAGTTTTAAGTGCAATATCTCTACAAAGTTATGAAGAGTCACTAGCTGTTAGATGCAACCACCAAAGAGAAAATTATTCTTCTGACACTAGGCATGATGCTGCCATGGTTAACACTATCTGAGTATGCAACATACAAAATGGATTTCATAGATCAGAATCTAACTAAGAGATTAAAGGTAATGGTGTGCTTGTCCTTCATATTTGCCAAGATACAGAAGAAAGGCTTCACAATTGTATTGAGGTCAAAGTGAACAACGAGACACAAGTTCTGAATATTCTGTAATGCATTTCATGTCCCCTTGCACCCAGTAAGGAACAACCCAGCAGAGGACCCTACTATCTGAAAAGGATGTAATAGCCTTTTCTGGGGACCTACCCTGAATCTCTAACTCACTAGCGCATATAATTTTCAAATATTCCTTTACTTCTCACTAGATGGATTTTTACCCCCATAAAGAAACAGCTGCATCTTTCTCACGACACAACCTGATTAGGGGAAATAATATGTAGAAGATGAGTACTTTATTCATGTGGCAAGAGGAAAACTAGGCGGCACAGAACTCCACTGAAGATAGTGTTGGGCTGTCGTCACAAAAACTGGAAATCAATGGGGTGGTGAAGATCTCAAACAGTAGCAGCTATTACTGTGGAATGAAGGTAATTGTAATAAAATGAATGGAACCAGATTTGGGAGTGGCAAGAAGAAATAGGTGTTTTTAACAATGAAAAATTATCCAGATCTGTCCGTAACCACTCAATAAAGAGCAAACAAAATTATAATCCGATTTGATCCAGATATGTTTCTCGTCATTGTTCATTATGGAATTCAGAATTTCACAACTTCATATCGACTTGATTGCATGCTGATATCACCCAAAAACCACCTATTGGTCCATGAATCTATGTAACTATTTACAATTGTGTACTTTATGTGGCCCTCAATAATTAGAAGCATGAGCTTAAATTTGCACAGGTATTCATGATAGTGGTCAGTGCTCACCTCGCCAAATTCACTATTGTGGGAAACGAAAAGACACTGAAAGTGCACCTCTAAAGTTCAATGTATGAAAAGAAAGGAAGCATAGAAGGATACACAGAACAGAGTTGAGACTTTATCAGGTTACCATGTTGGGCAATGTAGTCAAAAGATTCTAGAGCTTCTGAAGTTGTCCGATATATGTTAGGAGACAACATGTGCACAAGGTGCTCATCAACCCACCTAGATCAAGGAACAAACATTAGAAGAAAAAAGAAATTTGGACAAGCAAGCAATCCTAGCAATGTTTCGAAAATTGCAACGCTATAGGCGGGTGGTCAGGTTCCTCAGCGCCTAGTCAGCTGTGCTTTTGGAATATCAACACAATAAACATAAAGCAAATACAGAAAACCACCTATAAAAAATGCCTATCACTAAGCAAAGTGTTGTACCACCTTGTGTATGGAACTGTATTTTTTTTAAGCACTGGTTTTAGGCATAATCATGCAGAGTGGTGAGGAAACCAGGATTTGAAAAAACTGATTCCAATAGAATACCAGTTAGCCCCAATGGGCCATAGTGGTAGTGAATGGTACAGTGATAAGGTCAGTACAGGGCTACAGGCAGCTGGGTTGGCACAAGTTTTTTCAAACATGTGTGGAAGCAGGGAGTTAAGAAAAAAGGTATTTACAAACATTTCAAGGAACTAGCAGAACCTGAAATTTACCAATGTAAATTTAAATTGATGTTTGTTTTGTTTTAACTTAAAAATACTATATTCCTTCCAACTTCCAAACCATGGGCTCTCTAGACATTTTGCAATGGAAAGTCATAACTTAGTAACACATATATATAAATTAAAAACAAAGAACAATATAACACAAAAGCTAAATAATGAGAGAACCAACACCATGAAATCACATCATGCACCACTAACTGCACAGGCAATTAATGAAAGTAATGATAAGAATAAGATACCTTCGCCATTTAGCTTCTTCTTCATTTGTGAGTTCATCATCAGGTCTGATCCTGCGCTGTAGTATATTGATTATATCTGCCAAAAACAGATCGCAAAAATGCAAAAGGAATTCATTGTTTAGCACATATGGAAAAAAAAGAACATGGGATTTGCAACTACGGTGATGTAAAAAGGACAAAAGAGCAAAACATTGTAACCTGATGAATCAACAAGCTGTTCACCATCTACTGTCAATATAGGGACTTTCCTGTAATCAGACCACTTGATTTCCTTTTTGCTCAATGGATTAACTTCCACAACCTTGTACGGTATATCAAGATAGTCTAAAAAGGCTGATATGAAGGCAATGGAGAAAAGGTTAGTGTCATGGCAGCGGGAGCACCAACATTCAAGAACAGAACAAGATATTGTTTTCAAGCAGACAATTTCTACTGTCCTCCTGCTCTTATGCAATGGAAAAACCAACACTGAAACAAAAATCTTCAGCAAACTAGTACTCCTTGCAGTGGTGATGCACTGTTTTGCAATGAATGATCCCTTCTTGAATTAAGTTCATCTATTTTGTCCATTTATGCATCTACGAGCAAACAGAGCCGATCATCCGGCATTTGATTATTTAACACGATGAACCTTCAAAAATCTTCATATTGTCCTAAAACAAAAGACTTTCTCGCCTTTCATTTGTCTATTTGCTTTCTAATCCAGATCAAGAAGCTAAATAGTAAAGTTAGCACTGCATCAGGTGGATGTCCCTCGCCGGACTTCCGTAGCAATTACAATGATATACTAGTACCAGTAGTAATTTGTAGCACAACATAAAAGTCTCATATCCCCAGAATCCCAGAAGTCTCTACAGAGAAAACTTATTCAGAACGTAGCATAGATCGGAAAGATGGATATCGGAATAGCGAGACTGAAGCAAAAGAATGTAAGACTCACCTCTAACCTTGTTGCAGAAGGGGCACGCCTGATACTGGTACAGCACCACACTCTGCGGCAACAGATCCGTAGGCGGCCGCTCCTTCGCCTTCGCCTCCGCCGCCGCTACAGTAGCAAAGGTAAGGGAGAAGGACACGGCACCAGCGACCCCGGCCGGCATCACCCTCGGGGAAGGAGGCGGCAAGCGGGGCGGCGGCACCAGCGGAGCGTACCACCTCGAGCCGGCGGCGGCGGCGGCGGCGGCGGCCGCTGGGGAGGCCGCGCCGTGGAGCGGGCGAGCGGAGAGGAGGGAGCGGAAAGTCTGCGCCGCTCGCAGGGACCTCATCGTGCAGTGCAGTCAGGAGCGGGTGAGCCGCGGGTTCGCGACAGCGGGCGGCGGACTGGCGGTGGGTGGGATTGCGGCGGCGGCCTGCGGGTGCGGGGGACCGGAAATTTTGCGTGGAGAGGTACAAAGCGTGGCCTGCAAAACCCGCTCCAGATGGAGGACGCGTGGCGGGTGCTCCAATCCGACGGTCGCACCGAGAAGCTGCGTCTGTGAGTGACCCGGCTTCGGCTTCCAGGCACCGGTAGCGGTAGGGCCGGCCCTGGAACTTTTTTTTTGAAAGTTAAAAGGCCCTGGAACTTTTTAGGGCGCTAGGCCAAGCTCGATGTTTTACTGGCCATTTACTGGTCAAACTTGTATAAAATAATAATAATATTTATATTATAAAATAAGTATTATCAGATTAATTATGTAATATATTTTCATACTAAATATATTTGTAGATATAAATGTTACTCCTTCTCACTTATCGAGAAGTCAATTTTTTTTAAGAAGTTGAGAAGTCAAACAGTTTCAAATTTTACCAAATATATATAAAAAATTACTAATATTTAAATCTTGAAATCAATTTACTATAATAATATATTGTAATATAAATATTAATACTATTTTATATAAATTTAATAAATTTAAAACTATTTGACTCCTCGAGAAGCGAGAGTTGTATTTTTTTTTTGGATGGAGGGAGTAGTAGTTTTTTATGTAAATTTGGTCAAATTGAAATTATTTGACTCCTAAAAAGTGAGAGTTGCATTCTTTTTAGGATGGAAGAAGTATATTAAAGTATTTTTTTCTTTAAAATATCTTTTTATTGTATGCCACTGTTTCGCACACATTGTTTTAAATTTTTTTAATAATAATTAGATCTGAGCAAATGCAATCCAATCCAACCTATTGATCCAATTAGAACGTTCGATGTTGGCCCAATCATGTAAGGGCGACTATGCCCGAGTTGGGCTCCATGCCTCTCATGGGCGGGTGGGCATGGGCGTAATTTTATTTTACCTTGGCAATAGAAGATTAACCATCCCTTTGAAACAAACAAATATTCAAGTTGCTCAGCAGAAAATTTCCTATTTAACACTAATAAAATGAGTCATTTCTTTATTGACTTTGAAATTTTTCTTTCCTATTTGACACCGACTTCAACTTTTATTGCCAAATTGACTCTCCGTGTTATTTTCCATCCATCCACCATTAAATATCATACGAAAAGACCATTTTACCCTTCCTAGATGTGTGCCCCACCTTTTCTTCCTTTTTCTTCTTTTCTCTTGTTTCCTTCCATTTTGGATCCTGCGGCCGTGCACGCACGGAGAGAAATTTTGATATTTGATATTGAATATGCGCGCCTCACTGTTTTTTACATCCAATTCGTAAGCGTCTCGAAATATAACTCTCCTCCCGCCAATTGTTTTGATTCAGGGATTTCTCCTCCTTGTCTTGAGTTCTTAATTTTCTTTTTTATTTTCGTTTTACAGCACACGTAAACTGACCATCTTGCCCCTCACCTTATCCAATCGGTCCCTTATCTCTCCCCTGCCTCTCTCGTTCTCTTCCCGTCGCCGCCGCCAGAAGCCCCGCCGCTACCTCCCGCCGTTGTCAGGGATGACCTCCTACGGTGGCGTGCGCCAAGTAGCCATGGCGGCGGGGCGCGGCTAATCCTAGTAGTTGCCCTCCCGTGGACGAGCAGGATGCCGTGCTCCTCATGCGCGGCTACGCCGGCTCATCGGCCCGGAGTTCGACGGCGCCCGCGCCATGGTCAACTTCACCGCCGAGTGTCTCGGCGACGCCTCCATCCTCGTCGTCAACATCCGCAACTGCTCGGGTTCGTTCTTCACTAATCTCTGAAAATTTCTCTAGCCGTGAACTTTAATTGTATGTGATGTGCTGATTTCTCATTAGAACATGGATCTTTTCGCTCCTGCAATACAGGAGCAAAGAGGCTGCAGGCCGGCTCATCGTCTTCCACCTCGTTGTCACTAGCCCTTCTTGCCAGGATCGTCTGTCTATGGAGCCGTAGCTGTTATAGGAAACTAGCGTTGGTCGAATTACTGACTCAATCAAGTGTTCATGCATATGAGTTGCCCTTGTAGATCGATTTATGTATCTAGGTAAACGCATTGCAGTTCCAACTTCCAATTTATGATAGGGCATGGTATGGTCTCTCTTTTTGTTTACGGGTGGATCGAAATTGGTTGTGCTCAGTCTGCTCTTGATCTCCATGCACGATCAACCAAATTAGCAACGAATGCGTCATGGCAAGAGGGAGAGGGCAAGCTCGATCTCGTCGTCAAGCCCGCGGTCCGCGCCGGCCAGCGGCGAGTGCTGCCCGGCGGCCGCGAACACGCCGTCGCACCGGGCGGGGGTGCCCGCCACCTCCGCGAGCAGCGTCTGCGACCGCTGCACGCCCGAGCCGGCGCACGTCGGCGGCGTACTCATGGTGCACGAGGCCAGGTCGTCCCTAACGGCGGCAGGAGCGAAGGGGCAGCGACGGCGGAGCTTCTAGCGACGGCGACGGGAAGAGAGCGAGAGAGGTAGGGGAATGACAGAGAGTCCCATTGGATAAGAAAGGGGCAAAACGGTCAGTTCCCATACGTTGTAAAACAAAAATAAAAAAGAAAATCTCGAAAGTAAGAAAAGGAGAGGAAATTCCCGAATTGAAACAATTCGCGCGCGGAAAGTTATATTTCGAAAAACTTGCGAATCGGATGTTAAAAACAGTGAGACGTACGTATTCGATGTCAAATATCGAAATTTATCGTGGACAGAGGACATGCTGCTCCTCGCAGCGTGGCGGCGCGTTACCCCAGAGGCTCAGCGGCCCGGGCTGCCACATCCGCGAACGGGGTCGGCGCCGAGCTCGTGCCGGACGGCGGCGCGCGGCCCCAACGGCTTGGCGGATCGGCAGCCAGGCGGGCTCGCGGTCCATCAGGGGGGCGGGGTGGCAGCTGGGCTCGTGGCCCCGTCGGGCGGGCACGCAGTCCCTGCAGGCGTTGGACCCCTGCAGCGCGGCAGCCGGGGCCCCTTGGAGCCGCTCCTCTTGATCACTGCGGCCGCCGCCGTGGCGTCGGGCCGGGGCTTCTTGGCCCAGGCGAAGCCGGTGGACGCGGCCAGCTGCACGGGGCCGGAGAGCAGCAGGCGGTCCACGACCCGGGGAGCCTCCTTGAAGCTGCTGGAGACGGTCGTCGCCGTGCCGCTAGCTGATCGCCGGCACGGGCTCCAGGTCGACGAACAGCCGCGACTCGCCGTCGTTCCTCGCCGCCGCGGCTCCGTCTCCGGCCACAACAAGCAACCATTCCTTCAGCAGTAGTCACCTCGGCGTGCACGTGGCTCTGGTTCGTGTCCTGCATCTGCATGCTCTTGTGCCCCCTCGATGGCCGGCTCACCGCCGTGGCTCCGGGCGTTGCTCCTGAGCTCCTCCTCCTGGAGTCTTCAGGAACTTGGCGTCCATCTCCTCGTTGGGCGTGTACTTAGGCAGGCTCGTCGGCTCGCACGCGTACGGCGCCGTCGTGGGCGGCGGCGGCGGGTCAGGGAGAGGAGCGTGGCTAGAAGGCAGAACGCGTGGTCGGGCATGCCGGGGTCGAGAGGGAGAGTAAGGAGAAAAGGAAGAACGTTGGGGCCCACGTCTAGGATGGGTAAAATGATCTTTTTATGTGGTATTTAACAGTGGATAGAAAGAAAGAGTGTTAATTTGGGAATGGAAATTGAAATCGGTGTCAAATAAGGAAGAAAACTTTTTTTTTAAGAACAACTCATTTTCTCAGTGTTAAATAGAGAATTTTTTCTTCATAGTATATAACTATTTTGTAATGGTAAAAACTTCTTCAAAATTGTTGACATACGTTGATCTATACTTTTCAGAAAGAATTTAGCCTTCAGTATTAACATGCTACACTATTCCTCTTCCAAACATCTTCCAATAAATAGAATGTGGTTATATATTCCCATATGTGGATCCACCCAAATACCAGTGCACATTCCAACGACAAAGACCTCCATCCCGGCATCCTACATGTTGAGTCATTCCTGAGATTATCTTGCTTAGTGTAATAATGTTTACATATATTTGCGTTATGTCTATTTTGTAATTGAGGTATGAATGTAAAGTGCATGCACCATATATGAAGTTGTATTATTGTTTCACTTTGATCCAACAAGTTGCAATTGTAACAATACGATACATCAAGTTGCAAATACGCTAATGTACGGTCCAAGGTGGTTATAGGATTGGGAAATCTCGAAAGGAAAAAAAAAAGAAAAGAAAGAAGCAGAACTGAGGACTAAATAAGGTTGTCCGCAGTCGTCATACTATATTTTCATCCTCTAAAAGAAATATTCCATCCTAGTCATCAAGATTCTCTTCTCTATATCAGTTTTCCCCGTGTCGCGCCGCCCCCATCTTCTCCCCGGCCGATGTCGCCGGGCGGCACAGCGGCGGCGCGGGGCAGCTCCAAGGCGAGGCCGAGCAGGAGCGGTGGCGGGCCCAACGCAGCAGCTCCGGGCGGCACGATGGCGGATCGGGTGCTCGATGCTCAGCTCGGGGTTGGCAAGCACGGCATGCCCCTCCTCTGCTCCCTCCCCCTTTTCCTCTCCGGGCTCGATTCGGCACGACAGACGCAAGGTGCATGGCGGCGGCTCGATCTGGCCTGCCTCATGCGTGCGGGCGGCGCGGAGAAGTAGGGGTCACGGCTGCGCGGCCTTGACGGCGGGGCTCCGGAGCTCCGGCCGTCGTCGTCCCCCTCGTGTTGTTGCTCGAGCTCCGCCGCGGCGTGATCTCCGTCCGGCCTCCCTCATCTCTCTCTCCGCCGCATCGGCGGGTGGTTGGTGATGGCGCGCGGAGGCCGTGGGTGCGCGGGCCCCGCGCCATGTGTGCCGAATAGCGGTTCCTCTTCACCCGCCAGATTTAGCGGGACCGGGCCAATCCGCTATTTTAGCGTCCCCTTTCCAGTGCCCGGTGCAGCCTCTTTTACGCTAAAAGCATACTGGAGGGAGGGATAGCGGATGCTATCCCGTACCCATTGCGGACAGGCTAAGCAGCTAGCAGCCACTGATGACCGGAACCAGAAAAGAAAAGAAATCAAGTAAAATCAGCTCCTTGCATCGGCCCCTATGGTGATACCAACAAACATTATACACAAAAGACATTTATATCCAGGGCCAGTCCTGAGTTTTTAGGGGCCTGGGGCGAAACAAAAAGTTGGGCCCCTATTGTGATGCCAACAAACATTATACACAAAAAATATTTATATCAAATAATTTTTATATATTATCTTAAGGGTTTCATCTAATCTTTGATGATATGAGGTCTTTGATAATGATATATATCTATATCAATTTCATACAATAATTTCTTCTAGATGTATCCAAGCAACAATATATATGTATCCAAGCAATCTAATTACTTGTCTGCTTAATGGTCGAGCAATACTGACTTGATCGTCATTCACGAATAAAACATGAAATACCAATTAATCTAATTACTTGTGACGGTAAGGATTAGGGCTGGCTTAAACTAAAAATGAAAAAAAAATCCTACCTTGTATTGGCTCCTCCGCTTCCTGCCTTCTCTGCTTGCTTTTGCCTGCAACCCTCCGCTTCTCTGCTGGAATCGACGACGGAGACGGTTGACGGAGACGGTTGACGGAGGCACGGAAGCCAGCACGACACGAGGGTGAGGTCCGAGGGCGAGTGATGAGTCTCTGAATCGCAATTGGCCGCAACGACGTGCTGCGAGGTGGTAGAGATGTAAATGGTATGAATATTTTCCGATCGACCGTCTGACCGAGAGGGTCGGATTTTTTTCGATATTCGAGTACTGTTTCGGATATCGGATTGGATATCAGATACTTAAATCGGATATCTGATTCGGATACAATATAACCAATATCCCGTCGGATAATCCGGATAGTTAACTAGGATCCTAAATTCGGATAGTTGTATTATTCCAAATATACACATTAATAAAAACAGATTTAATCTCTAAAAAATTATAACTAATTTATTTCTAATAAAAAAATATAAAATTAGCACCATAATTTTTCTAAAAATATAATCTATCTATTGGTTCATTGATAGTAGTATTATTCCAAATATATACATTAATAAAAATCTGATTTAATCTCTAAAAATTTATAATTAGTTCATTTATAATAAAAAATATAAAAATAGTACCAAAATTTTTATAAACTATAATCTACCTATTTGTATTATATTGGAGTTAAATTTTATTGATTCCTAGTTCGATAATTAAACTTGAACTCTGCCAATAATTCAATAATAATAAATAGGCTTCTTCCATCTTTTTTTAAAAAAACTGAATATTGTATATTAGTTGGGACTCTAGCAATAATTTGTCTGCTTTTACATATTTATGCATGTAATAATTTAGAAGGTTAATATTGTGTAATTTAGTGCCCAAAATGGTATATCATCTTTTGTTCATTTGGTTAATCAAACACGATTTTAGTTTGAATGTGGCTTTCTTGAACAGATAAATTGATTCGAGTACTTATGAAACATCATCAATGTAATAAGTTATCATATTGTTAATTAAGTGTCTCCAATCTAAGCTATATTGCAAATTAGAATATCCTGTAATCGAATCTATCTCATCTACATAATAAGTTAGAAATGTCATGCAACTGTTTGCTAATTTATTTCGTTAAGCATAATCTAGTTAAAATTTGGACGCGTAGGGTGTTCGACGGTACAACATGTGTGATATAAATAAATTTTACCTTTACTCAATATCCGAAGAAATATCCGCATCCGGTTCGCTCCGCATTCGAGGCATATCTATTCGTATTCGTAACCAAAACAATCCGCATTCGTATATGTATCCGAGTCTATCGGTGTTCGAATCTGAATCCAATAGAAAATATGAAAATAAATACAATATCAATGATATCCGTCTGTATCCGATCCATTTTCATCCCTATGAGGTGGCCGGGGGCTTTTCTTCTTTTTTGGGGGGGCGTGGTTGGGCCGGAACTGCAGTCATTTTGCGATGGGCCCGTATTTTTCAGGGTTTTTCCTTATGAATGAGTCCAGGAGCTGATCTCTTCCTAGGGTTTGTCACCTCGAGGTCCTGTGGAAATGAGATTTTCTCCATGGAAGAGCTGCGGGGCCCAGTCCTGGATGTTCCGGTTTAGAGAAAATTAGGGACGGGGCGGCTCCATTGATGTATGGGCAGTGCGCGCGGGACCAGGGAGGCAATATATGTTTGAGGATTCCCGTGGGGGGGGGGGGGGGTCTGGGGTATGCAGTTCTTATCGGTGATTATCATAGGTTGCTTGGTTGGGGTGGGCGGGAGGAGGGGGGTTGCATATTGAGCTATTTTCTGTTGGCAAACTAGATGTAGTCTAATATGTCGCTCGCCACATGAAATCGCTTCATTTGTTTGGTGGTTAGAGAACTATCAGATTGGGGGGGGGGGGGGGGTTGAGTGTTTTTGGGGATTGATTGGCTTTATGATTTTCTAGGGGGTGAATAAGTCGATGCTACTAAAAAAATGCAGGTCCTTTCACCTGATAGTTCTACTAAAAATTCTGAGGGGAAGAGATGCCAACCTGGACTGAAGGGGGATCGGGGGGTAGTTTCGTGCAGGTGTTCAATTCGACATTTACATGAAGTTATATCGAAGTTCGATAAGAAGAAGATGCAGCTAGGTAGGTCTATTGGATTTGATGGGCTTCTCCACTTCCCTGATCTTAGGCAGTTAAATAGGAGATTCTCTGTGTGGCTGATGACCAGGGTTGATCAGGTGACCAAGCATTCAGTCATCGATGGCTGTACTCGCATCAACTGCACCAAGTATGATATTTGTGTGGTATTTGGTATACCAAGTAGTGGCCGGAGGGTACACGAGGACGGTCTTCCTAGTAAAGAGATTGTTTGTAGAATAATGGATCGGTACATTGGTGGTAATATGAAGGACAATCAGTCAACTAAAGATGCTCAAGAAGTTATTGAGAGGCAATATGATGGTTCTATGTCCCAAGATGACGTCGCTCTCAGAGATGTTGGCGATCGTAGCTCGGGTGTCGAAGAAGCAACGGGTGTATGAGCGCAGGAGTTCATTCCTTTCTTGCTTGCATTGGGATAGGTCGTGTCGAGTACCTGCCCGAGCAATCGTCCCCCTGGAAGTTATCGATGAAGACGTTCCGCAGTTGCTCCCAGGAGTTGATGGAGTTCTTAGTTAGGCTCTCCAGCTAAGTGAGTGGGGCCGTTTCTGTCAGACCCGGGGCAACGAGACCGCACGTGTGGCGTAGAACATTCTAGAGTAAGGGGTGGGGCATGTCTCATACCTTATCTATACTGTAAAGTACTCGTATGAAAGTACAACTAGTCGGTACGGAAGGAAACTACCCGAAAGTACTCGGTTAGGACTCCTAAGCTCGTACCAGACTAGGATTTCCATGTAACCCTGCCCCCCAGGATATATAAGGGCGGGCAGGGACCCCTCCAAAGCACAACGTGCATACGCATAACCCCAAGACAATACAAACCATACAAGATGTAGGGTATTACGCATACTGCGGCCCGAACCTGTCTAAACCCTTGTGTTCCTTGCACCATCGAGTTCCTGATCTCGGCGACACCCTGACCACAAGTCTACTACCTTAGGGTATTCCTAGGTAGGCTTGCCGGTAAAACACCGACAGCTAGCACGCCAGGTAGGGGTGCTCAACTGGCGAATTCGATGGCAACTTTCAGCTTCACCAGCGCCGTGCCCCCTGCGGGCACAACTTTCATCTTCAGCTCCTGGGTCTGTGTCTCTGATGGCACAGGCGACTTCTGTCGACACCTCGTCGACAACAAGCCGGAGGCATCTGCAGCAACACCAAGCAGCGTTCTCGACGAGTTCGTTGACAACCTCGACGAGATGCTGCTCCCTGACCTCACCAGGGAGATCGAGAAGCTGTCCGTTTTCGACGTGACTCTGACTCGTGCTGCATCAAGCTTCCTCGAATTGGACTCGACTCCATCTGAGGAACAACGTAACCAATTCCCCTTCGGGTTACGCAATACGACCACTGTTTACCAGGAGGCCACGAAATCCGAATTCTACTCCGCATTGGAGAAGGATCTGGACGAACTACTCGAGCTCGGGGACAGGGATGCCACCGCATGCCGGGAGTCCCCTATCTTCAATGACTACGATTCGGACTCCGATCCCGAGGCCGAACCCTACTTGGGTGGCCAGGGCTTGGTTATAACCTCCACACCGGAGGGTCGCTTCGTGTACTGGAAGGGCGTGAAACCCTCCGAACTACTCGAAGACGATGAAAGATTGGTCGCTCACCTTGACTCCTTGCCTTTCCAAGAGGTCAGACCACTCGGCGAGACCACCCCCGACAGAACTGTACTCGTAGACTATAGCTCCGACGACCCATCCACACACCGCCATGTCTTCTTGGCGGAATCCAATGAGTACAACAACAGGCACCGCACCAAAACGCCCGAGCAGATCTTTGAGGATGAGCACACCGCAGATGCTGCCAATGAGTCCGCTCAGGACCATGAGGCTAGCAGGCTGCGCAACAAGAAACGTGGCAAACACAGAAGGGACGCCAACGAACGGCGCGCATGGATTCAATGCGACCTCGACGCCGAGTTCGTAGCAGCACAGGATGCTGGGTTCAACACTCCTGCCACCAACATTGCCGGTGTAACAGCAGTGTTAGCTGGCATCCCCGACCCGCAAGTCCAGACCGCCATTCGCTTGGCGCAGCGGGCACTGCTGGAGATCAACCAGCAGAGCCCGATGCCCTCGGTTTCCCGTGGAAGGGGCGAGGGCGAGGGAGAAAGCCAAGTCAGCAGAACACCAGGGGGCTACCCCAGGCGACAAGCTGCTCCCTCCAACAACCATCAGGGAAGCCGTGGTCCGCAACGAAGCCGACCAGTGACCCACGCAACACATCTAGAAGGCTCCGTTCGCAACTACTGCCGCTCGGAGCTCGAGAAGCTCCCAATTGGCGACCTCCGCGACAAGATCAACATGGGGCGCGAAGCTCGCTCCATCATCAACAATTGGAGGAAGGAACACGCCGGAGCCGAGAGAAACACTACACGGGATGACAACGACCGCTTCCCTGCTTTCTCCTCCCGCTTCGACAACCACAAGTACCCAGAGGGATTCAAACCCATTGTCATCACCAAGTACGATGGTAAGCAATCTCCTCAACAGTGGGTACGATGCTACTCCACCGCCATTGAAGTCGCAAGCGGCACCAACACCATCAAGGTCGTCTACTTTCCGATGGCCCTGGATACTGCCTCACTCACTTACCAAGAACTCCATCGACTCCTGGGAGCAACTGCGGAACGTCTTCATCGACAACTTCTAGGGGGCGATCGCTCGGGCAGGTACTCGGCATGACCTGTCCCAGTGCAAGCTAGAAAGGAACGAGCTTCTGCGCTCGTACACTCGTCGCTTCTTCGACACCCGAGCTACGATCGCCAACATCTTGGAGAGCGACGTCATCGACTGCTTCCGCAATGGCCTCACCGACCAGGCTCTGTTCCGCAACTTCGGTCACAACCGCCCCAAGACTGTTGCCGCCCTCCGCGACATGATGCAGACCTGAGTAGACCAAGAGGAGCAGGAGCGTGATCGGTTCTCGAAACGCGGCAACGACTATAGTAAGCGCAACAACGACCACCACAACGACAGAAGCCAGCAGGACTACTCGGGATCCTCCTAAAAGCGCAAGCCAGACGATCTTGTCGCGGCTATTAATCGCGCCCCGTGAGGCAAGAAGCCATCCAATCTGCAAGAGGAATTCGACAAACTCATGCAGAAGCAATGCCCATGGCACCCACACTCGAAGCACTCTGCTTTCGAGTGCTTCCAGCTCCGGAAATCCCTCAACGCCCCGCCCTTGGATTAGGGCGACAGGAAGAAGAAGAAGGACAAGGACGATGAAGATCCGAAGAACAAGGCAGACGCCGGCGAATTCCCAGACGTATCCAAGGTGGTCAACGTCATCTTCGGTGGCGAGTCAGGATTTGTCTCCAAAAGAACTTATAAGCTGCACCATCGCGAGATCATGTCCATCGAGCCAGCGGTATCATAACCCCTCCAGAATTCCCGAGGACCTAATTGCAGACCTGGAGGAAACATTCAGTAGCCTCCGGAAGTTCCAATGGAAACTCAACCCGACCAAGTGTGTTTTCGGCGTACCATCCGGGAAACTACTCAAGTTCATCATCAGTCATAGAGGGATTGAAGCTAACCCGGAGAAGATTACCGCCATCACCGACATGAAGGCTCCAGCAACGATCAAGGACGTGCAGAAGCTAACAGTGTGCTTGGCGGCCTTAAACAGATTCATCTCACGACTTGGAGAACGGGGCCTTCCCTTCTTCAAGCTTCTAAAGCAGAAAGACAAGTTCCACTGGACGTAGGAAGCGAAGCAGGCTTTGTAGGACCTCAAGGAACACCTGCAGTCACCCCCTATTTTCACAGCACCACGTCAAGGGGAGAACCTGCTGATGTACACTGCAGCAACTACTCATGTGATCAGCACAACAATTGTGGTGGAGCGAAACGAGGAACGCCATGCATTTGGCGTGCAGAGGCCAGTCTATTTCATCAGCGAAGTACTCCCTGAATCGAATGTACGCTATCCTTCAATTCAGAAACTACTCTACGCAATACTGATAACATCAAGGAAGCTCCGCCACTATTTTGATGAGTTCAAGATCTCAGTTGTTACTGATTTCTGAAAGGATCTTGGTAATGCATAGAGGGGGGGGGGGGGGGTGAATAGGCGAACTTGTAAAAACCTGAAAATTTTTCGCAGAAATTAAACCTGTCGGAACTTCCGATCAGGGATAGGAAGTTCCGATGGGTTAGAACTTCCGATGCCTGGTAGGAACTTCCTACAACACAATGAATTTACTATAAAATTCAAAAACTAAATCAAAACTGAGAAACCTGGCTGAATCGAAAGTTGCGTAGTGATGCTAGGAACCTTCTGCAACCAATTCTAGCAAGTTCAACAACAAGAATACGTAGATCGGGATAAAACAAGGTCTAGGTGAACAAGAACTAGATATGAACAATAAGAACAAGACACAAGCGAATTTATCCCGAAGTTCACTTCCACTAAGGAAGCTACGTCTCCGTTGAGGAGCTCACAAAGAGCCGGGTCTTCTCTAACCCTTTCCTCACTCAATCAACCACAATGGAGGATTGAGTCACTTACTATCAAAATCCACAAAGGATTGGGCAATACAAACTTTTCGGGGTGCTCACACACGAGAGGGCGCTCCACGAGCGACGCCGAACTGTCTAGAAGCAAGCTTCAAGAGTAACAAACGCGAATCAATGCTTGGAGATGCTTCAAGTGCTCGAAGGAGGAAGGGGGCTGCCCTCAAACACAAGGGGACAAGTCACACACACTTCAATCACTCTCTCACCCAAGCCCTAGCTCAAATCAATGCAAGGATTGGCTCAAGGAGGGAGTAAGGGAGTGGATTTAATGCTCTAGTGGGTGCTTGTCTTGGGTTAGGTCAGCAGGCAATGAATGAGGGGGTGAAGGGGTATATATACCCGACCCCCAAAAACAAGCCGTTACTGAGCTGTTTATGTGCTTGTCGGAACTTCCGACCTACCAAATAATTCCAGGCTGAGAACCCCTGGTCGGAAGTCTTCCGACCCTGGTTGGAACTTCCGACCCCAGGTCGGAACTTCCGACCAGGCTGTTTTTTTGCTGGTTTAGGCTCTTAACAAAGGATTTTGTCTCTCAATTATTTTTGGCTTTTCTACTAAGCACTTTAGCATCTTCAGAACATTTTTTCACATCCCCTTAATAATACAGTGTTTTCTATACTCAAATTCAAAATAGAAAATAAATAAATCTCGTCTTTGAGCTCCAACACCGTCCATTAAGCAATTAGGTGTCTTTTCACGCATATTTTTCATTTCATTGCATCTCAACCTGTTGAAAACTTGATAAACGCATTAGCTCCTTAATTATGTATGTCATCAACACCAAAACCCACTTAGGGGGCCAAATGCACTTTCAATCTCCCTCTTTTTGGTGATTGATGACAACATAATTAAGGCTCACAAATAAAAGCATATATCAGTTTTGAACCAATCTTATAGTTGAGCTCCCTCTTAATATGTGCATTTTTCATAATGATATAAAAAACGGCCTCAAATGCCATTTGCACAAATTAAGAGAGCTCCCCCTATATCATTGAATCCGTGGGGGTGCAAAGTGTGACAATAATCATCCATGATGCATATGACCAGATATATCACAACATCAAAGTGGAAATAAACATTACACCAAGTCATGATCATCACAAGCATTAAGTTCTACGATCACACTAGTATAGCAAACCGTGAATAGTCTTACAAGTTCAAAGTCTCGCTTGGCACACCAAACATAACACAGATACATAATAAATGTCTTACATATCCACAAGCCATAAAAGTTCAAAGCTCACAAGCTACGATAGATAGAAAGATAGATAAGGCCAACATCCCATCAATGGCCTATGGTGAGCTCACTCCCTCTTTGGCATCAAGCATGAAAAAGGAGAGACCCGTCCATAGCCATTACTCATCATCATCGTCGTCGTCGGAGTTTGCAGCGGGAGCATCTTCTTCTTCTTCTTCATTCGTCTCCTCACGCCCACCCAAATCTTCCTCAAAGTCACCATATGGAGGAGCACCAAACATCGCGGATGGATCACTCATCCCCTTCCAAGGATTGTAGAAAACGGGTGGAGGAGGAAAGTCCATAGGAGCATGAATCGGTGAATGTGGAATGTCGCTCTTGGCCATAATCTCCTTTTGCCTTGATTCAATCTTGAGGAGCTGCTCATCAACATATTTCTTATGGGCATGAATTTCTTCGGTGTTGTGACATCCCACATTGAAACAAGCAAAAATACCTTTGGAGATGAAACTAAGAATGCCCTTTTTCTTTGGAGGCCTAGAAGGTGAACCACGGGACGTAGAAGGACCACGGGAAGAAGAAGGACCACGAGATCTTGATGGAGCTTGAGAACGAGGTCCTTGAGATGATGCTGCGGCTCTTCCTTGAGGTGCATGCTTGCCAATCTTCACCAAGCGCGTAAGAGTAGCTTTGCTTGGCCTATAGACTTGATGACCCTTGTCGGTGCAGATGTCGGCACCGGTCACCGCCTTGATCATAGCAAAGATATATGGGGCATAGTTGCAGCTCTTCTCGGGTGACACGAAGCACACAATGATCTCTTCCCAAATGAAATCAAACACACTAAAGGCTTCACGATCCGGACCCATCCTTGCAAGCAAATTCCTTGACATATTTGAGATATTGTCCGCATCTCCTCCTTTAGGACATACCGTGTAGTGGAAAAGGTTGTTGAGCAGCTTGTAATATGGAGTGAGTCCACTAACAGTCCCAAGCTTGATGTCACCATATGCACGGTCATACATAAAGGCCATCTCCTCATCACTAAGCACATTCTCTTCCCCATGAAGTTTGTCTCTAGTAAGATCATCACTAGGGAAGCCGAGAATGCTAGCAAACTGAGCATATCCAACTTGAAGGCGCTGGCTAACAGTGATCCAATGGATGGTCTTGTCACGACGGTTCACATAAAGTGTTGCATAAAATTGAGCAATCACCTCTTCATTCCAATCACAAGAAAAAGACATGATATCCATGAGATTCATCCTTCCACAAGCATCCACGACATCTTGTATAACGGGCAAGTCAATATCCGAGAGATGGCTCAAATCAATTGACTTCATCTCGGTTGTTGGGTGGGACTTGGTCATGATGACGGACTCATACCAATCGGCGTGAAACCTAGTCCAAAAGCGAGAATCGCCCTGCTGCTCCTTGTCAAGATTTGTCCAATCTTCATATCTCAAAGTGTATAGCTTGTGCTTGCCTTTGGTGTAGTTGACCATGCGATGACCAACATAGGAAGGGTGAGTGAGACGCGTTGGCGGCCTCATCCTAATGGTATACGCCTCAAGAAAAGCAACATCCGGGTTTCCTTCATCAGGTTCCTCATCATCATCATCTTGAGGACGCGGGGGTGGCATGCTTTGTACGTGTACCACGGCTAGAACCTTGACCTTGAGTGAGCCTTCCACGCCCACAAGCACTTTGTGGCATCTTGGCAATGACCTTCCTTTTGCGTTGAGGAACCGGTGAGGCATCGGCGGTGGCCTCGGAATCGGATGGAGATGATTGGATTTCCGGAGATGATTCATGACCCTTGACCTTGCTTCCACGAGCCATCTGACAGTCATAACAAGAATATAAGGATGGATCGAAGAAACGACGTAAAGATTGATGACAAGATAGGTTTATTGTGGCGAATCAGACACTGGTCGGAACTTCCGACCTGGTCCGACCCGGCACAGTAAACCTAGGAATGAAAGATTTAGCCCCCCAATCTTCATGAGACTTGAGGCACTAGTTCTAGGAAGTATCTAGAGACTACCCCCTAAAGGAATCCATCTAACTCCTACGACACTAAGAGATCGGGCGACGAGGATTTTGAATGAAATACCTTGAGCTTTTCCCACGCGGATCGGAGGAGAGAAAGATGGAATCGGAAGTTTTGATGCTTGGGGAATCCAAAGATCTTCATGGCAACGAAATCCCACGGTCGATTTTGAAGATCACCTCAAGGGATTGAGAGAAGAGAGGTGGAGGCGTCGGTGGGAGTGAAAGAAAGAACTAGGGTTCGAAGGGGTATCCAGCGGGTATATATACTTCAAGGCAACTTGTCGGAAGTTCCGACGGCGGGTCGGAAGTTTCGGCGAATTTATTTTGCCAAACCGAGAACCCCTTGTCGGAAGAAGCAAGCAACTTCCAACGCGGGTCGAAAGTTCCGATCAAGGATCGGAAATTCAGAGAAATTAAAATGTTCTCCCGAGGACCCTTTGTCGGAAGAACGACGAGACTTCCGATGGTTGTCGGAATTTTCGGCCTCGTGTCGGAAGTTCCGACAGAAGCTGATTTTGTCAAAAAGACAGATTTTGATATAGGATTCATTTGGAGATTTAGAGAGGATTAGCTTGTAGACATGCGACAACTTAATGCTTGATGATCAAGCACAAACACCATTACATAACAATGATCACAACTGTCAAGTTTCGATCCAAGGATCAAAATCCAAATATTTTGAAGAACTCAACACAGTAAAATTCATTTTTCCTATCTAGGCAACAATCAAGTATGTGCAACAAGTCAAGCCAAGTTACGAGAATCCAGGATATTTAGCTCACTCCTCAAAGCATAAAACCTTTGCTCATCTAGAGGCTTAGTGAAGATATCGGCAAGTTGTCGTTCGGTGCTCACATGACGTAAAACAATATCTCCCTTAGCCTCATGATCCCGTAATAAATGATGTCTTATATCTATGTGCTTTGTTCGGGAGTGGTGCACGGGATTGTTTGCTAGCTTGACGGCGCTCTCATTGTCACACAAGAGCGGAATCTTACTAAACTCACAACCAAAGTCACTCAAGGTTGCTTCATCCATAAAAGTTGGGCACAACATGCACCTGCGGCAACATACTCCGCTTCCGCGGTGGATAAAGCAACCGAATTCTATTTCTTAGAACTCCAAGATACTAGGGACCGACCAAGGAATTGGCAAGTACCCGTCATACTCTTTCGATCTACTTTGCAACCAGCATAATCCGAATCGGAATAGCCAAGTAAATCAAAAGTGAGCCTTTGGGATACCACAAGCCAAGGTTAGGAGTGTGTACTAAATATCTCAAAATTCTCTTAATAGCGGTTAAGTGACATTCTTTGAGATTGGCTTGAAATCTTGCACACATGCACACACTAAGCATAATATTGGGCCTAGATGCACAAAGATAAAGAAGAGAGCCAATTATGGAGGGATATACCTTTTGATCGACCAACTCCCCTTCTTCATTGAGATCGAGATGACCATTTAGTGCCATGGGTGTCTTGATGGGCTTGGCATCAGCCATGTCAAACTTCTTGAGCATATCTTTCACGTACTTGGTTTAACATATGAAAGTACCTTCCTTCATTTACTTGATTTGAAATCCAAGGAAGAACTTCAATTCACCCATCATAGACATCTCAAATCTCTTGGTCATGATCCTACTAAATTTCTCACAAAACTTTTGGTCAGTAGAACCAAATATAATATCATCAACATATATTTGGCAAACAAAGATATCCTTATCGACTTTGTGAGTAAAGAGAGTAGAATCGGCTTTACCCATTACAAAGTCGTTCTTTAGAAGAAAATCCTTAAGGCATTCATACCATGCTCTAGGTGCTTGCTTAAGCCCATAGAGCGCCTTATGGAGCTTGTACACATGGTTTGGAAACTATGGATCTTCAAAGCCCGGCGGTTGTTCAACATACACCAACTCGGATAGGGGGCCGTTCAAGAATGCACTTTTCACGTCCATTTGATAAAGCTTGAAATCATAGTGAGTAGCATAGGCTAATAAAATACGAATTGACTCAAGCCTAGCTGCGGGTGCATAGGTTTCACCAAAATCCAAACTTTCAATTTGGCTGATACCTTGTGCAACTAACCTTGCCTTGTTTCTTGTGACGACACCATTTTCATCTTATTTGTTTCGAAAGACCCACTTGGTGCCAATCACATTTTGCTTCGGTCTTTCAACCAATTCCCATACCTCATTTCTCGTGAAGTTGTTCAACTCTTCTTTCATGGCAATAACCCAATCCGGATCACCAAGTGCTTCATCTAACTTAAGAGGTTCCAAAGAGGAAACAAACGAGTAATGTTCATAAAAAGTTGCTAAACGTGAACGAGTGGTTACCCATCTTTGAATACTCCAAAGAATATTGTCAACGGGATGATCCCGTTGAACACTTTGATGAACTCTTGGATGAGGCACTGGTGATTGAGGTTGAATGGGTCCGTCATCATCATCTTCTTGTCGTGCATCAACTTGAGGCTCTCCACCTTGTCCTCCCCCTTGACCAATGCCATGATCTTGATCGTCACCATGATCTTCACTTTGATCTTGAGGTTGATGAGAACTTGGTGGTTCAAATCTTGTAGATGATGATGGATCATAGCTTCTTTGATCATTCGGTGTTTGTGCTTGAGCTTCACGAGGCCTCACTTCATCTAAGCCCATCCTCATGATTCATAGACTTGGTGGTTCCTCATCATCTACAAGGTTCTTATCAACTTGCTCCTTTTGAGAGCCATTAGATTCATCAAAAGTCACATCTACCGTGACGTCAACATAACCGGTGGTTTTGTTGAAGACACAATAGGTGTGTTCGTTAGTACCATAACCAAGTAGAAAACCCTCATCTACCTTTGGTGCAAACTTTGAGCTTTTGGCTTTCTTGTTAAGTATGAAACACTTACAACGAAAAACTCTAAAGTAGTGCACCTTAGGCTTGTTACCGGTAATTATCTCCTAGGGTGTCTTGCCCAAATACTTGTGAATGTAGAGGCGGTTGATTGCTTCGGCCCAAAAGATATCCGGAGTCTTGTACTCATCAAGCATGGTTCTTGCGGCTTCAATTAAAGTCCTATTCTTCCTCTTCACAATACCATTTTGTTGAGGAGTGTATGGAGCGGAGAATTCATGCTTGATTCCTTCTTCATCAAGAAAATCTTCAACATTGGTATTCCGAAATTCGAAACCATTGTCACTTTTTATATTCTTGATCTTTAACTCATATCCATTTTGAGCTCTTCTAATGAATTTCTTGATGATTCCTTGTGCTTCACTTTTATCTTGCAAAAAGAATACCCAAGTGAAATGGGAAAAATCATCAACAATCACAAGACCATATTTGTTACCGCCAATGCTAATGTAAGCAATTGGTCCAAATAAATCCATGTGTAGAAGCTTCAAAGGTCTTGATGAAATCATGATGTTCTTGGTGGGATGTGAAGCGCCAACTTGCTTTCCGGCTTGACATGCGCTACATAACCTATATTTTTCAAAAACAACATTGGTTAGTCCTAGGATGTGCCCGCCCTTTTGAAGTTTGGCCAAGTTCCTCATGCCAACATGGGCTAGTCGGCGATGCCAAAGCCAACCCAAATCAGATTTTGCCACTAAACAAGTCTCGGGCTCAATTTTCTTGTTAGAGAAATCAACAAGATAAATTTTGCCCTTAAAATGACCCATAAAAGCAATAGAGGAATCCTCCCTTCTAGAGACGGTCACACCCTCGTTAGTAAAGAGACAATTGTAGCCCATCAAACAAATTTGTGAGGCGGACAACAAATTGTATCCCAATTTTTCAACCCAATAAACATCATTAATTGAATTATTGTGAGAAAGAGAAATTTTACCCAAACCGATCACTTCTCCTTGGCTATTGTCTCCAATGACAATAGTTTCTTTAGGTATATCATTGTCTCCAAGGAAGTGAACAAGTCCTTCTCCCCGATCATATGATTTGAACATCCACTATCAAGCAACCATGCGGTGCCACCGGAGGAGTAAGCCTAAAACAAGTTAAGCTTTGAATTTAGGTATCCAAAAAGATTTGGGTCCTTGAAGGTTAGATGGATACACTTTTGGAACCCACACACTCCTTAGAATGGCTTTCTTTGTGTAGGCCCCAACATACTTGACCACGATTTTACCCTTGTGATCCATGGTAACCATGTAATCCGCAATGTAGCTTGGTGATGGCTCACGCTTAACTACATTAGTCTTGATTGGTGCCTCAACCTTCTTCTTTGTTTGAGTAGGAGTGGTGGAGGTCACACCATGTGCTATGTTCATCAAATTCTCAAGCTTTGTTCCCTTGGTGAACACAACACATTCCATACCATTGATCGTCCTTGTTTCATTTGCTTTGACACCATGATAGTGACCAAGCCCATCCTTTTTGTGAGAGCGTCTCCCTTCCTTGTATACAACCTTAGGCTCGGGCTTAAAATCACCATCATACCCATTTCTTACCAACTTGTTCAATCTCTCAAGTTGAGCATCTTTTGCCTTGATGAGCTTCTCTACCTTTGCCAAGTTAGTAACACAAGCTTGCACATCGATTTTATAGCATTTGGAGCAACCTTCACTTGTGGAGATATTAGAATCAAAGGTTGCCTTGGAATCGGTCTTGGTGCTTTTCCAAAGAGCACTATAGTTAACTTCAAGGTCTTTGTATTTGACCGTCAAGCATGAGAAGTTATCTTGAAGTTCACTATGTGTGTTCTTTAGAGAAGCTAAAGATTCACTACTAAGGATTTCTCCTTAGATATCCTCTTGTTTGAATCATTGGCCAAAGACAAGTCAATAGCCAACTTATCAACCTTGACCTTTTCTTCGGCTAGAGAATTCTCTAAGGCAAGGTTTCTCTCCTTTTCAAGGATGAGCAAGTCCTCTTGCCTATTAAGAGTCTCTTTCTTCTTTTCTAATTTCTCCATAAGCTTTTTAATTTCTTTAAAACTTTCCTTTCCAAATTCTTTAATCATAAATGCTCTATATTGTTCTTCCTCATCTTCCAAATCATTTTGTGCATTATCAAAAGTGGAAGTAGGTTGGAAAGAAGGTATGAGTGTTTCTGGTACCTTGGTACCTCCTTCCATAAGGCAAAAGTGAGTATCATCCTCATCATCGGAGAAGTTCTTGAAGAGCTTTCTTGTGGGCTTGGGTATGGCTAGAGTTGTCATTCATTCATGATCGGAGTCTTCACGGCTTGACTCCCATTCTTGCCCAACATGAGTTTGACCTTGATATTTCTTTTTGTAGTCCTTGCTCTTCTCCTTGTACTTCTTTTCTTCTTTGGCCTTATTCTTCAATTGTGGACAATCGGCAATGTAATGGCCAACTTTCTTGCACTCATAGCATCTTCTTTGTTGTGGCCTTTTCTTATCATCACTGTTTCTCTTGTTAGATTTCTTCTTCATGAAGTGCTTGAAGTTTCTCAAGACCAAAGCCATTTCTTCATCGGTTGACCCTTCATCACTTGAATCTTCTTTTGTTGACTTGGGGGCTTTGGAGCTTGACTCAACTTTGTTGCTAGTGGTAGCATTGAGTGCTACACTCTTGTTGATCTTGTGACTAATGGATTTAGCCACATCCCTTTCTACCAACTCTTGATGAAGGATTTCACCAAGAAGTTGATTTGGTGTCTTGGCCTTGAATTTTGGGTCTCTTCTAATCATAGTTGCAAGAGTGGGGTTCCTTTGTGTGAAAGCCCTTAGCAACTTCTTTGTCAATTTGTGATCTTCCTAATCTTCACATACAAGTGCTCTAATATCCGATACAAGGATCATGAGCCTATCATACATTTGTCTAACGGTTTCATCATCATTCATGACAAAGCACTCTAACTCTCTTTGTATCAAGTCAATCTTTCCTTCTCTAACCACATCGGTCCCCTCATGAGCTTCTTTCAAAGTGTCCCATATCTTCTTGACCACTTGAACGTTGCGGACCTTGTTGAACTCTTGAGCACAAAGGGAACTTGTGATAACCCTCACGGCTTGCGCATTGTGGAAATAATCTTGAGCTTGTTCGGCCGTGGGGATCCCATTTGTGGGTGGAGTCACACCTACAACAACAACTTCCCAAACGGAAGGGTGAAGCGCATAGAGGTGCATTTGCATATCATAAGACCACTTGGGATCGTCCGTTCCATCAAAGAACGGGGCTTTTCCCAATTGGACCGATTGAAATTGAGAAGCGGGATATTGAGATTGAGGATATTTAGGTGGTACTTGGTGCATCCCAAAGAAAGGATGCTTCTCCATCTCTTGCTTGATCCTTTTCTTTACCATCCTCTCCACCTTCTTCTCAATCTTAGCATTCATCTTCTCTTTTCTTCTTTTTCTTGCCTCTACATCCTCCCCTTCAAGTTCATCACTTTCGCTTGTTTCTTCGCTTGAAGCGGAGTCATAGATGGAAGGAGCGCGACTTCCATTCCCACGTGGTCTTGCAGTTCCGGTTGTCGAGCCTCCCGGAATACGATCCAACGGTATGCGACTGGTGGCGTCTTCCATGCGAGTGGCGCCATCCCCATCTTGAGACATCGCTAAATCCCTTAGCGGTTAATCCTTAATCAAGAGATTAGGCTCTGATACCAATTGAAATGATCTTGGTGATGCCTAGAGGGGGGTGAATAGGCGAACCTGGAAAAACCTGAAAATTCTTCGCAGAAATTAAACCTGTCGGAACTTCCGATGCATGGTCGGAACTTCCGACAACACAATGAATTTACTACAAAATTCAAAAACTAAATCGAAACTGAGAAATCTGGAGGAATCAAAAGTTGCGTAGTGATGCTAGGAACCTTTTGCAACAAATCCTAGCAAGCTCAACAACAAGAATACGTAGATCGGGATAAAACAAGGTCTAGGTCAACAAGAACTAGATATGAACAATAAGAACAAGACACAAGCGAATTTTTCCCGAAGTTCACTTCCACTAAGGAAGCTACGTCTCCGTTGATGAGCTCACAAAGAACTCACTCAATCAACCACAAAGCAGGATTGAGTCACTTACTATATAAATCTACAAAGGATTGGGCAATACAAACTTTTTGGGGCACTCACACACGAGAGGGCGCTCCACGGGCGACGACGAACCATCTAGAAGCAAGATTCAAGACTAACAAACGCGAATTAATGCTTGGAGATGCTTCAAGTGCTCAAAGGAGGAAGGGGGCTGATCTCAAACATAAGGGGACATGTCACACACACTTCAATCACTCCCTCACCCAAGCCCTAGCTCAAATCAACTCAAGAATTGGCTCAAGGAGAGAGTAAGGAAGTGGATTTAATGCTCTAGTTGGTGCTTGTCTCGGGTTAGATCAGCAGCCAATGAATGACGGGGTGAAGGGGTATATATACCCGACCCCCCAAAACTAGCCGTTACTGAGTTGTTTGTGTGCTTGTCGGAACTTCCGACCTACCAAATAATTCCAGGCCGAGAACCCCTGATTAGAAGTCTCCACAGACTTCCGACCCCAGGTCGGAACTTCCGACCAGGCTGTTTTTTGCTGGTTTAGGCTCTTAACAAAGGATTTTGTCTCTCAATTGTTTTTGGCTTTTCTACTAAGCACTTTAGCATCTCCAGAACACTTTTTCGCATCCCTCTTAATAATACGGTGTTTCCTATAATCAAATTCAAAATAGAAAATAAATAAATCTCTTCTTTGAGCTCCAACACCGTCCATTAAGCAATTAGGCGTCTTTTCACGCATATTTTTCATGTCATTGCATCTCAACCTGTTCAAAACTTGATAAACGCATTAGCTCCTTAATTATGTTTGTCATCAACACCAAAACTCACTTAGGGGGCCAAATGCACTTTCAATTTCCCATTGGTGGATATACTCCACAACCGGGATGCCACTGGTCATATATCCAAGTGGGCAGTAAAACTGGGGGCTCTGTCAATCAATTTCAAGCCAAGGACAGCCATCAAATCCCAAGCATTGGTCGATTTCAAGGCCGAGTGGCGGGTAAATCAAGTACCAACCCCAACCAGCCGCCTAGAGCATTAGACGATGTACTTCGATGGCTCACTCAAGCTCGAGGGCGGCGGGGCAGGAGTACTTTTCATCTCTCCAAGGGGTGAACAACTCAAGTACGTCTTACAAATCCTTTGGAAGGTGTCCAACAACGAGGCCGAGTATGAAGCACTACTACACGGTCTCCGCCTGGCAGTCTCACTGGGTGTCAAACGACTACTCGTGTATGGCGACTCGCTGCTAGTGGTGCGACAAGTCAACAAAGAGTGGGACTGCACAAAGGAGGAGATGGACGCATATGTTACGAAAGTGTGCATGATGAAGAACAAATTTGCTGGCCTGGAGATTCATCATGTCATCCGGGACAACAATGTCGGAGCAGATGTACTCTCCAAGCTTGGATCTACTCGAGCCCAAGTCCCAGCAGGAGTATTTGTCCAAGAACTCAAAGAGCCGTCGATCAAGACCACGAATCAAGCAACCACCAGTCTGGGATCCCCAAACCCAAGCCAGGAGGTCATGATGTCGGAGGTCGATTGGCGGGAGACTTTCATCGAATTCATCAAGGAAAAAAAGCTACCCCCAGGGGTGACAAAGAAAAGCCCAGAAGTAATACGCATCATGAGGCGCGGCAAGGGGCTCGTCATCGTTGGAGATAAGCTCTACCAGCGTGGAGCAAGCTCGGGAGTACTCATGAAATGTGTTCCCAGCGCATGGTGCCGCAATATACTACTCGAGATACACGAGGGTACATGCGGACATCATGCAGCGTCCAAGACATTGGTCGGGAAGGCTTACAGGGCAGGCTATTGGTGGCCAAAAGCAGTTTCCACGCCGAGGATCTCGTATGAAAGTGCCAAAAGTGCCAATTTTTTGGCAAATAGTCTCACGTCCCGGCGCACAACCTCATCACCATACCGCTCTCATGGCCCTTTGCATGCTGGAGCCTCGACATGATTGGACCTCTAACCATATCTCCAGGAAGCTTTACACATGTATTTGTGGCCATCGACAAGTTTACCAAGTGGATCGAGTACAAGCCGATTACCAAGCTCACTCCAGATAGGGCAGTTGACTTCATCTCAGACATTATGTACCGTTTTGGCTACCCCAACACCATCACCACATATCTGGGCTCAAACTTTATGGTAAACCAGTACTGGGAATTCTGCAAAAACAACTCGATTGAAGTGAAGTACGTGCCAGTCGCACACCCATGGGCCAATGGACAAGTCGAGCGGGCCAACGGCTTGATTCTGGATGGCCTAAAGAAGGGACTCTATGACGAGAACAACAAAAAGGGTGGCAAGTGGATATACAAGTTGCCTCATATTGTCTGGGGGCTTCGAACTCAACCATCGAAAGCCACAGGACATACCCCTTTTTTCCTTGTCTACGGGTCCGAAGCTATACTCCCAGCAGATCTTATGTGGCTCTCTCCCAGAGTCGAGATGTATGACGGAGGAGAGACGGACGAAGCCTGGCAACTGGAACTGGATACTGTTGATGAAGCCAGATGCAATGCCCTCGTTCAGTCAGCCCGTTATCTGCAAGGCATCTGGCGCTATCACGATCGCAATGTGCGAGAGCGGTCGTTCAATATCGATGATTTGGTCCTTCGCTGTATTCAGGATGAAACTGGGCTACACAAGCTTAATTCACGGTGGGAAGGTCCTTTCATCGTGTCGGAAGTCACAAGACCAGGGTCATATCGCCTGCAGTACCCTGATGGCCACGTAGTTCCCAACTCCTGGAACATAGAGCATCTCCAGAAATTCTACGCTTAGTAGAAGCTGTAAAATCGATTCGCCAGCTGCATGTCAGCATTTTTATAAATAAATATTTTATTTCACCGTAATTCGACTACTTTCTTCATGTTTTAACTTGGGGGCTCCGCTACGAGTCCTTCCATTTTTTCGCCTACATTAAACTCGGGGGCTCCGCCATGAGTTTATATGTCTCCTCGACTACTTATACTTGGGGGCTTCGCCACGAGTACTTGTACTTAGCTCGCCTATACTCGGGGGCTCCGCCATGAGTACTTGTACTTAGCTCGTTTATACTCGGGGGCTCCGCCACGAGTACTTACGTCTAGTACAGCCTATAAGGCAGAGTACTTGATGTACTCTCACAGTTCCGGTCGCTGCTACGACTACTCGAAAGAGAGTGTTAAGGCACCCGCCGAAGGGGTCACCAAGCCCATCACATGGCCACGTTATCTCCCTACTACAAGCGGGACGTTAACGACTTAACCATTCAGATTCTCAAACTGACAGGCTAGCCTAGCGTACCGCATGATCGGGTAAATCCAGGCTAAGTCCTTCTGCTCTACGAACACTTTTACGGAACATCAAGTTACTGACTACATCCAAGGCGATGCTCTTGGAGTAGCTTAACCCAAACTTTTCCATCTAGTCTAAGTCCTACGATCGTACCAGCAAACATCACATAAAGATATACGCTGAAGAAAGATCAATTAGGCAAATTTATATACATAGCAACAAAGTGGAATAAGTACACATTATTTTTGCTGCTAACCATCCCGTTCTAGGCTCTTAGCTATCTTGTCAGCAAGGGACTCGACTTCTTCACAGAACTTCGTGAATTGCTCCATAAAGCAGTCGGCCGCCATGCCTTCAGCGAGTGGTTCCAGCTTCGCCTTGGGCCAGTGGCTAGTGTGACTTCACCAGCGCGAGCGCCTGAGATATGTACGTCCTGGTGGCATCCGAGATGTAGCTGGCAACCTTCTGAGGAGTCGCACGAAGCTTCTCCAACAAAGATAGCTCGTCAGCATCACCTTCAGCCGGAAACTCCACCATCTCCACGACAGGCTGTGCAGCAGTCTTGAAATCTTCGAATTCTTTTTGGATGACATCCTTTTCTTCAAGCATATTCTTGATCTGCTGCATGGCATCGCGGAATTGGACGCTTGTATCTTCAAGGACCTTCTCAAGACGCTCGACGTCATCTGCGCCATGGTAATCAAGGTTCTTCAGATCTATAATCATTTTTTCTTTCTTTTGCAAAGTGGATTTCAGTTCTGCGTGCAAGAGAAAAGAAGAAGTATTCGAGAAGTCTTAGAAACTACTCGAACAAACAACGAATCAAAGACAACAAGACAAGGCGACGAGTTACCTTTGTGCGCTTTGGAGATTTTCTTGTTCTTTTCAACAAGCTCGGCTTTCTCCTTCTCAAGATTCTGGATTTCACTTTTAAGGAGCCAAGTTTCTTGAGCGCGCTCCTTCTTTAACTGCTCGAGCTCATTGCAGAGGTAGATCCACTTCCGGATTTCTTCGCGAATGGCTTCATCCTTCTCCGCCAACTTCCGATGGCCGTCCTCAATGAATTTAAGCTTCTCGGACTTCTCCTGGGATCGGTCCATCAGGTTCTACAAAGCAGAGTATATCAATTATTACCACTCAAAGAGAAACAGGGGATGAAGCAAACTACTTGAGGAAGACGAAAACTTACGGTGGTGAACTCGTACAAGTCCTTGAAGACCCCTTTGATTTGTTTTTTCTTCTCGGCGGTAAGATACGGGTCATCAATCAAGTCTGCCGCGATGGTGTGTTGCCAGCCGTACGACGCCACCAACAGATCATCTTTCTCCGCCGCATCTGCGCTGGTTCCTGAGGCACCCGCGGCGCCAGCATCCTCCGTGCCAGGGCCTTCTGTCCCCGCGGCCTCGACGATGCTGGTGCCAGGGCCCGAAGTACCCGCGGTTTGGGCGTCATCGGCGCTGGATTCCCTGGGCAGCTCGCCTGCCCCTCCACTTGCAGTCACTAATCTAGCTACCGGCAGTTTGGTGCTGGCAGACGGAGGCGGCAGGATGGGCTCACCTTCGGGTAGTTCCGGTGCAGGGACCTCCACCTCCACCCGCTCCGGCTTGGTTCCTTTCTCCGCCTTGATATTGGTGGCCGAAGGAGGGGGAGGAGGAGGAGGAGCAGCGCCGGTCTCCAACGCTGCAGCATCCGTGTCCTTTCCAGACTCGGGGGCTTGGGCAGTCGGGGCATCGTCAGGCTCCCCCAAGCCCAGAGCAGAGGAAGGGCTGGACAAAAGATAGTCATATCAACTACTCGACAAGATGAATTATAAAACGATACAAGTTTAACTACTCGAGACTTACGTGGATGATCTTTTGGTCACCATTTTCTTCAGTTTTAGAAGCCGGGGCCCCGAGCACTCGACTTCCCCGAGCTGCCAGTAGGCTCCTTTGCTTGAGCCTCCGGGGCACTCGTTGGGATCGGGTCACCGGGGCTCGGAGCAGCATCAACAGCGGAAGGGTCCGCTGCACCAGGCTGGACGTCGACTACTGGTGCAGCATCATCCCAAAAAGGGCCTGACTTTCCCCCGTCCTTGGAACGCTTGGACAGGGGGAGGCGGGCGGACTGCAAATAGAACAGAGGAAAACTCAGCAAAAAACATCAAAGCTGTAACAAGGAAGGTACTCGAGGACATTGCTTACCTTGGGTTGTCATCTGACAGATCCACAAGGGTGAGTTTTCGCTTCCTCACACCCACCTGCGGCTTGGTCGGGTGGGATCTCCATGTTGCTACTTGCTTCCTTGCCAGACTTCTTCAAGATAGCTGCCAGAGGAAGATCGTCGTCAGAATCCGTCATTTCTTCAACAATTAAGGGATCACGATCTAAACGACTGGTCTTGAGCTCTTGGAACACACTTGGCTTGATTCCGGCGATTCACCGCACTGAACAGCTTCGGGACATAACGAACCATGTTTGCATCGAGTAGTACTCGGCGAACACAGTCTAGAGCCATCTGCGAACGAAGAACCTCTTCGGAAAGGCGAGATGGATCGTTACTCCCTAAGTACTCGAATCCAAATCTACACCTCTTCTGCAGGGGCATGATACGCCTCTTGTACATGGAGGCCATGATGGACATGCTGGTTACACCTGACTCCTATTGTTTTCTAATCAGTTCGAGCAGTTCACTAACATGCAGCATTTGGTTGGAACTCAACTTTTCATTCCACTCGGGCCTCCACATTGCCTTCCCTGTAGTTCTCTCGGACAGTGCAGGTGGATGGTTTCCAATGTAGAACCACAGGGACCTCCAACCCGAGTGGTTTATGGGGAGCGAGTACTCGATATACTCTTTTCCCTTCCCCTGCTTCAATTGAAGTCCAGCTCCGCCAACAAGGTACTGCTTCTCCTCAAATGGTTGTTTGCGGAGATGGAAGAAGTAGCGGAAGAGATCAAAATGTGGCTCGATGCCAAGGAAAGCTTCACAAAAATGAATAAAGATGGAGAGGTGGACGATGGAGTTAGGGTTCAGATGATGGATTTGAATACCCCAATGATAAGGAAGGGCGCGGAAGAAATCAGATGTGGGGAGGGCCAATCCCCTTTCGACAAAGTGCTCGAATATGACAATCTGATCTACATCTTCTTGCGGGACAAACTGGCGGAAGGAAGGTTTCCACTGAACCATTTCCTCCGATTGAAGAAGACCTTGAGCAACTAAGTTAAGAAGGTCAGCACGGGTGCACTTACTTATCTCCCAATCGTCGGTGGTCGACTCCTTCTTCCCCTTGGACGCTGGTTTCTTGTTGCCCATCTTGAATGTCACGAGATGCTTCACTCGCATACGCTTGGGGGCTTCGAGAGAGGGGCGCAAAGACTCGCTGATGGTATGGATGGATTTTCCAGCTAGTTTGCTTGGGGATGGAGGACGAGCTCAGCGGGGTTCTCAAACCCTAGATCTAATAGTGACTAGCAGCGCAGGAGGGTGAGAGAACAAAATGGCTAAGGCAGAAAGTGAAAGGGTAAAAACCCTAGAGTCACCGCGCAGTAAAATAGCCAGCGGGTAGACCCGGATTTACTATTCAGAAGTCGAAGAGTTTTATCCCCTAAAAAAGTGTGTGATTTGTTTTGAGCGGTTATTTGGGAAGAGTTTTGGGGAGTTTATTTGATTAACCATTTTTTCAGGGACCTTATCCTGATAAAAGGGTTTTTTCGAATTTTGAACCAATTGATTTCCAAAATAAACCATCAAAGCAAATTACGCATTCTCTACACACATTTTGTACATAACACTGTTCAGCATGCCATGTTGTTTTGGATCCTTTTTCCAAACCTCAGGATTTGGATTCAAGGCTCGGGGGCTGCGGGACACGTGTCATCAATGGCTTATTTTTAAAAAATGTTTGGAAGATAAGATGAAGATTCAAGACTAGTGGGACCCTAAGCCTGATTCTTCTATTCAACCTAAGGCTCGGGGGCTACTCCATATGGAGTGCGATTTGCATCGCACCCCATAGAAAGAAAAGACTTGAAAGTACTCGGGGCTAGAGCACCTCACAGCCTCGAGCAGCCAAGGAAAGTACTCGGAAGACATCTTCAAGACGGAGTTTCAGCAGAAACCGAAGGATGACTTCAAGAAGTACTCGAAGCCTGCAGTACTCGGCTATGAAGAGCTCAGGGGCTTGTCAGACCCGGGACAACGGGACTGCACGCGTGGCGTAGAACATTCTAGATTAAGGGGTGGGGCATGTCCCATACCTTATCCATACTGTAAACAGTACTCGTATGTAAGTACAACTAGTCGGTACGGAAGGAAACTACCCGAAAGTACTCGGTTAGGACTCCTAAGCTCGTACCAGACTAGGATTTCCATGTAACCCTGTCCCCCCAAGGCAATACAAACCATACAGGACGTAGGGTATTACGCATACCGCGGCCCGAACCTGTCTAAACCCTTGTGTTCCTTGCACCATCGAGTTCCTGACACCCTGACCACAGGTCTACTACCTTAGGGTATCCCTAGGTAGGCTTGCCGGAAAAACACTGACAGTTTCCAGGGCCATCGGGAAGTAGACGACCTCGGTGGTGTTGGTGCCACCTGCGACTTCAATGGCGATGGAATAGCATCATACCCACTGTTGAGGAGATTGCTTACCGTCGTACTTGGTGATGGCGATGGGTTTGAATCCCTCTAGGTACTTGTAGTTGTCAAAGCGGGAGAAGAAAGCGGGGAAGCGATCCTTGTCGTCCCGTGTAGTGTTTCCCTCAGCTCCGGCGCGTTCCTTCCTAAGATTGTTGATGATGGAGCGAGCATCGCGCCCCATGTTGATCTTATCGCGGAGGTCACCCGTTGGGAGCTTTTCGAGCTCCGAGCAGCGGTAGTTGTGAACGGAGCCTTCCGGATGTGGTGCGTGGGTCGCTGGTCGGCTTCCTTGCGGACCATGGCTTCCCTGTTGGTTGTTGGAGGGAGAAGCTTGTCGCCTGGGGTGGCCCCCTGGTGTTCTGCCGACTTGGTTTTCTCCCTTGCCCTCGCCCTTTCCCTGGGAAACCGAGGGCATCGGGTTCTGCTGGTTGATCTGCGGCAGTGCCCGCTGCGCCATGCGAACGACGGTCTGGACTTGCGGGTCGGGGTTTCCAGCTAACATTGCGGTTATATCGGCAATGTTGGTGGCAGGAGTGTTGAACCCGGCGTCCTGTGCTGTTGCAAACTCGGTGTCGAGGTCGTGTTGAATCCGTGCACGCCGATCGTTGGCATCCCTTCTGCGCTTAGCACATTTCCTGTTGCGTAGCCTGCGGGCCTCACGGTCCTGAGCGGACTCGTTGGCAGCATCTATGGTGTGCTCATCCTCAGAGATTTCCTCAGGCCTTTTGTTGCGGTGCCTGTCGTTGTATTCATCGGATTCTGCCATGAAGACGTGGCGGTGTGTGGATGGATCGTCGGAGCTGTAATCTACGAGTATAGTTCCGCCGGGGGTGGTCTCACCGAGTGGTCTGCCCTCTTGGAAAGGCAGGGAGTCAAGGTGAGCGACCAATCTTTCGTCGTCTTCGAGTAGTTCGGAGGGTTTCATGCCCTTCCAGTACACGAAACGACCCTTCGGTGTGGAGGTTATAACCAAGCCATTGCCACCCAAGTAGGGTTCAGCCTCGGGATCGGAGTCCGAGTCGTAGTCGTCGAAGATAGGGGCCTCCCAGCATGCGGTGGCGTCCTTGTCCCCGAGCTCGAGTAGTCCGTCCAGATCCTTCTCCAATGCGGAGTAGAATTCGAACTTCATGGCCTCCTGGTAAATAGTGGCCGTATTGCGTAAACCGAAGGGGAATCGGTCATGTTGCTCCTCAGATGGAGTCGAGTCTGATCCGAGGAAGCTTGATGCAGCACGAGTCGGAGTCATGTCAAAAACGGACAGCTTCTCGATCTCCCTGGCGAGGTCAGGGAGCAACATCTCGTCGAGGCTGTCAACGAACTCGTCGAGAATGCTTGTTGGTGTTGCTGCAGATGCCTCCGGCTTGTTGTCGACAAGGTGCCGACAGAAGTTGCCTGTGCCATCAGAGAAACAGATCCAGGAGCCGAAGACGAAAGTAGTGCCCGCAGGGGGCACAACGCTGGTGAAGCTGAAAGTTGCCATCAAATTCGCCGGTGGATCTTCGATGAGCGCCCCTATCTGGCCGCCAGCTGTCGGTGTTTTACCGGCAAGCCTACCTAGGGATACCCTAAGGTAGTAGACTTGTGGTCAGGGTGTCGTCGAGATCAGAAACTCGATGGTGCAAGGAACACAAGGGTTTAGACAGGTTCGGGCCGCGGTATGCGTAATACCCTACATCCTGTATGGTTTGTATTGCCTTGGAGGTTATGCGTATGCACGATGTGCTTTGGAGAGGTCCCTGCCCACCCTTATATATCCTGGGGGGGCAGGGTTACATGGAAATCCTAATCTGGTACGAGCTTATGAGTCCTAACCGAGTACTCTCGGTTAGTTTTCTTCTGTACCAACTAGTTGTACTTACATACGATTACTTTACATTATGGATAAGGTATGGGACATGCTCCACCCCTTACTTTAGAATATTCTACGCCACGCGTGCAGTCCCGTTGCCGCGGATCTGACAGTTCATGTGAAATATTTGGGCTAATCGCCGTTCTGCCTACCCACTGTATGCTTGCAAGATGAAACCGAGCCAGGTCAACGGAGGCCCTTTTGTGAGTGTGCCTTTTTTCCCTTTTTTTGTGAATGAAACTCAGTTGATCAGAGTTATATATCTGATTGTTCAACCCCATGTTTTGAAATGATTATCACGCACTGATCCACTATTTTGTGCTCTTCTGGTCTTTTTTTGCTGACCTTTTTTCACCGGTGTCCACGGCAGTACTTTGACACGGAGCTCTCTGACTTGCTGCCCGGGGAGGAAACATTTGTGAAGCTGCACTCCGACAAGGTCAAAGACGGACATGACACTAAGATCAAGAATGCCTATGGGATCTGTCGCATTGGAGCTCGCTGGGTTGATTTCCGTGTGAGAGTAAATTTGGTGATGGAGAGATCTACGTGCTGACTATCGTCGAGCTGGTTGATGAGTTTCAGATCACCTTCCACCGTGCCCCATGAAGCCGTGAATGTGCGGTTACAAGCTGGTGTCAAGAATGGATAGCTACATATAAGTGCCTATAATTAGTTCGTTTGCATGCAGTGGTTTGCTAGTTTGTGGGTACACTTTTTAAACTTTATTAGTTGTACTGGTTAGTGAGTAGGCCACTATCAACAATATGTAGCTACCCAGCTTGTTTAATACTCTGCGTATCTTAGCTTGATAGTTTGCTGTATTTATGCCGTATTGCCGGGGGGGTGGGGGCGCGGGGGGGGGGGGGGGGGGGGGGGGGGGGGTTGCGATGCCCTTCTACGCCATCCAAGGATTAGCTGGATTCTTCATTTTGCGATTTGTGTTATCTTTGATCTCTGGGGCAGTAGATTCCAGCTATGGACCAAGTATTTGTAATGTAATGAACATTTGATCTATTTTCTAAGGATGTTTTACCTCGGTGATGTTGAATGTGGTGGTCTTTTTTCGATCTAGCTGTTTTCTTTTCCGCTAAGTGTGTTGGATTGTAATGTCATGAACATTTGATCTATTTTCTAAGGATGTTTTATCTCGTCTACGGCTGGATTACTGTCGTTGTTGCATTTTTGCTGAGGGCGTTGGGTGTAGTTAATAAATGAAGCTGAATCGGTCAAAATAGAAAGGTGAGAACTGGCAGTACCGCGGTAAAGTTTTGCAGCAGGTATGAAATGACAACAAGCCGGCTAGAGTGCCTGCTCACCGCAAGCTATGGTAGCCTAGCGGCGACATGGCGGTAGGCAAATCTGGATGGTGAAAAGCTACGACGGAGTGCATTTTATTTTACTTTTGTAGACTTGATCAGGCGAACGGTGCAGGTGTTTTTACTTGTTTGCTGGGGGGCAAGCAACTGTTAGCATGTCTCATTGCATGTTGCAGCAGAAGCCAGGGATGTCTCATTGCATGTTGCAGCAGAAGCCAGGGGAGGGGTGGTACTGGCCCCACTCACATGGCCGCGCTGGCAGGCTTCGTCTGAGGCACACTCTGTGGGACGGGCGTCAATGGTGGCCGTAATTGTTTTAGCTTCTCCCAGAAGCTTTCGTATAGAATGGAGGACGGGCGTCAATGGAAAGGTTTTCTCTTTGGTATAGAATGGAGGAAACAAAACATGCACTCCAAGCTGTGTTTGAAAAATTTTCATACGTGTGAAGAAGCTGCTAAGCACTGTGTATTTACGCAACTATAACCACAGCAGTGGTGCCACGACATCGCTCCATAGCCGGCGATGAGGAAGCTGGTTCACTGCTGATTGCCCGGCGCGTCCCCATTGTGCGTTGCTACAGCCGAGCCGCGTCCTCATTGTGCGCTGCCACAGCCGAGCCGTCACACTGCTCGCTGGCTAGCTGATGAAAGAGATAAGGTGATAAAAATTTTGCACTGTCATGTGGGTCCGTCCAAGATGCTTCAAATATTTTTTTTGGGGGATTCAAATATTTTTTTATTTGTCACGTTGTAGAAGAAAATTGTTGATGTTTACTACTACGTTTTGTCTCAACAATTGGGATTACAACTAACACCAAAATTTTGGTACTTATATTCCTACATCCAAACGCTTAATCTTACAAAATTGCTGTATTTTCCAATCCTTTGTTCTAAATCGTTCATTCCTTTCCTATTTACATGTTTTTCCTTTTCTCTGTTTTGTATTCCCTTGCTTCGTACAGGTCCTAAATCCGGGGGGCAAGCCGAAGGGGGGGAGGGGGGGGGGGGTGAAATTTGATTTTTGCATTGTGGGTAAGGTGACCGAAAAATCTAAAGCATAAAAGCAAAACAGATGTGGACCTAGATGTCATTATATTTCTTGCTTAATATACGTTCAATATTGCTCTATTTTGTTCATAAAGCATAATAAATATTATGGTGCAGATTATTGACGGGATTAACAGATATTACAGATTGTAGTTGGTTAACAAGGTAAGATATGCTTTGCGTGCAATGGAGTTGCGTGCTGGCATCTCGTTGCTTGTCATTGAAGCCGGGGCAGCAAATTCACGCGGGCGTTCTGCCCTGGTTGTATCTGTTACTGTAGTAGCCCTTGTTTAGCCGGGGGGGGGGGGGGGGGGGGGGGGGGGGGGGGGGCCTTTTGTCTCTTTAATAAATAATAATCGTGCGCAAGTAGTCGAGCTGTGGTGAACGAGGTTACATGGCTAGGGGGAAGCTACCTGTAGGCCTGTCGCAGCTGCACTGTCCAGCTAGGCAGCTAATCGATGTGGCGCATGCGGTTTGTGCCGCACATGCACGCGTATTAATTAGTGGACATGCAGAGCTATATTGTGTCTAAGGCATAGCGCAACATAGATACCCGAACCTGAGAGTGTGATAGTTAGAGAAGTGGTCAAGTGGGTTTAGAAAGAAATAGTTTTTTAATCTTTTTTTGGGAAATGAATGCAATGATTTTTCTTTTTTTGTTTGTGTTTTGTTCTCGCTGATTTTGTAGATCTATTTTGTTAAAAATTAAAACAGAGGCTCAAAAAAAACAGATTGTGTTCGTTTTCATTTTGATGACTTTCTTTTTGTCAACAGCGCGATGCACATGATCCAAATTAGTAAAGTTGTACGTGCATGTCAGGTGTCCAATGCAATTAGCGTCGCATGCTTTTTTTGAAGTGCATAGTCGAAAGCCTGTAGTGAGCCGTTGAAAAAGAATGGAAATTGATGGTACGCTTTTTCTCAGCTTTAAAGTTATATGTTTACGAGAATTCAACTTTGAATTTTAAAAGGATTTTGAAAGGGCTTTGTTTATGTTTAGTTTGTTTCCTTTGTTGACTAACATTTTTTTCCTTGTGATCGTGAGTGAATTGACAGCACGGAAAGGGGTTGATTTTTATATATGAGATGACGTGGTAATTAAACATTGCTCGGATCTGTAGACTATTAACTTTTCAAATTACGTAACGCTAACTTTGTACGTGGATACTCGGTCTGTTTGAAAATGTAGCTTGTTTTAGTCAATCTAGATATATAAATTTTATTATATACCTAGATGAAAAATTGTGTCTAGATACATAGCAAAATCTATATATATTTAGATTCGCTAAAATGACCTACAATCTGGAATGGAGGAAGATTACAGTTCATAGGTCACAAACATTGGATTAGTAGTTAGTGCGAGACAGGATCACTCCTTTTTTTATCTATTTTAGGGCCTTCTTGGATAACTTGGGCTTAACTTTAACATAAGGATTAAAGGTTAGCCCCTCAAAAGCAGAGGGTAAAGTTTAGCCTATTTTGCTGTTTGGATGAAAGAGCTAAAGTTTAGCCAAAGTTGTTACGGTAAAAAGACCCCTTTTGCTCCTAACTAATGTGGGTAGGTAGATAGACGATTTGGGTGCGTGGGGGAGGGTAGAGTGTGTCTTTTGCACATTCTAGTCTTCTTGTAGGCTCTTTTTTTTTGTCCCTTTTAGCCTACCTTAAAGGGCTAATGGTCTAATGGAGTCTAAAGTTTGGGCATTCACTTTTAGTTCAATTATTTGGTTTTCTAAGTTCTAAAATGGGACTAGAAGGAATGGTCTACAGTTTTAGACCTGTGAAATCAACCAAAACAAATCCTTAGATCTGTCGGTTGTTGACTTGTTGTTTGGTTTTAGTGCAGCAAAGAACAACTTTCTTTTTTTCCCACCTCGCCGCACAAAGGAACCTCATGGTGCATTTTGGGCCTTAGTTTTGGACAGCCCAATTTGTGCTAGGCCATCGCTTTTTCTCAGCAGCTCCCCAGTACTTTTTTTGTCCATCCAACCTGAGAAGCAGCTCTCCAATACTTTTTCATCCCTACTTCTCTTCCTATGATGTTCGCTCCTACTTGCGACTCCGATCCCTCAACAGTTCGCTCCTGATGTTTTAAGCGGCGCAGGATGACGAGGTTGCCGGTGACCATCTTGCTCGGAGCTCAAGCGGTGGGGGAAGGGGGGATTTCCGAGCTAGTTGTGATCGGGTTGGGGTATGTCCAATCTCGGTAGGCGCATCGTCGTCGCAGCTCCAATTTTTGCGCGCCGCCGCAGTCAGTGCGGTGGGGTCATCTTCAGCTCGGCGTTGAAGAAGACGGTGGGGATGGAAGTTGGGCCGTATGGGCCTTATTTTGTATACAGGAACATGTTCCACAGCAAATAATATCCAAGCGCCCTTTTTTCATTCAGTGGCTGTTTTCATTTTGATTTCTTTTTCGCTTGGCCAAGTGAAGACCGGTATCGTGCGTTGCAAGGCAACACATCTGTTGTAGCTAGTACGCACCGACATAAGGTTCGTCGCTGATATCCCCCGGTTATAAATTCTCATGTGTTTGATCTTCCGGTCTTTTTGCCGTCAGAAGCAATACAACTGCTTTTCATTTCGAAGCAACACTAAACTTTTTCGGATGTCATTTTTTTCTTTGTTGCGTTGAATCGGCTGCTACCAAGTGCTGCTGATGGAAAGCGCCAGCCATGATGGATCTGGGGCTGCCGGGGACAAGGCTGTCAAAGTGACTTGGATGGATTTCGAGGGGAAGGTCTGCACTATTGATGAAGGAATGCCAAAAGAGATGTTTATTCCTTTGCTATTCAACGAATCTCGCAAATCTCCTTTTATATTCTAGAAAGTACTCCCAATATGCAAGCCTTTGCCGAGGTCTTTGATTGAGTCAGCTGGTTTTGGGTTTCTTTTTTGCATGCCGTTTGGCTTCAAACCAGACCCAACACTCTCTGTTTGGTTGCTATCTTGTCTGGATGCAAAGAAATGTGCTCTGGATGCAAGGAATTTGTAACATCAGAAGATACCAGTCGTGTTATCGGGATACCTAGGGGGAAACAGCCAGTCTGCTTAAGTGCTAGCAGAATTGACCGTAGTACCAAGGAGAGAGTTGGAAGGATGCTATCAGTTGGTTTCCCGAAGGCCTCACTTAGTTTGGTAAGAGCCCGCTGAGTTCTAATTGATTGTGCTACTGCTAAACACTTGTCAATTGAATCGCAACGCGCATTTGTCATTGTTGTAGTCCTAATTGTTGTTGCCACTGTGGTTGCCCTTAAACTTGGACTTGGTTCTGTTGCTGTGGATGATGCAGTTATCGGGGCTCTTGTGGAGCCGAACCAATCTCCATCTTCGATTGGGCTCAATATTCCCTGGACGTGCTGAAGGTTGCTGCAAATGATGTTCAGCGGCAACTATCTGGAATGTTGCCCATGGACAATGTTAGAATCTTTGGTTGTACTCTATTTTTAGTTGTCAGTGTACTACTCTTGATTATCAATTTATTTATTTTTTACTTTATGGATTCTGATGTTTGATTTACTATCCAACTTACATAACTTAGTTTTTTATGCAATCTTGCTTTTTTGTATGGTATATCTATGTTGAGCTGTCAACATGTTGTCATCATTCATGCAATTTGATGCTGTGCAGCATGCTAAGAAACATTATTTTACATAATGGTGTTGTGCATTGCGACTCAGCGGTGGGTATCAGCTTGCAATCTACTCCCATGGTATTTATGTGTCATGCTATTTAACAAGATGCATTTGTTGGAGATCCACTAATACATGTTTAATTTTTACATCAGCCCCAGAAACAACTATGCTTTATGGACACAATCTCATCTATGCCTTTGTCTAATGCGCCCAAATTTTTATTGCAGCGGCATGACATGGACCCTGACAGACCGCGCAATCTCGTTTTGAGGTATGCTATTTCTGTTAGACAAACATGGCTTAGAACTTAAACTTAACAAGATCTAACACCTAAAATATGAGCACGACCTATAAAACAAGATGAACAATAAGGAGGGAGTTTAGATCTCGACCGCCAGTCATCGTAGGAGCAGCTAAGGACGACATCTCGGCGGTGGTTTGTGTCGGGGACGAGACGGCGGGTCCGTAGTCGTTCCCGTAGATGCTCCCGACGTAGAAAAAGTAGTCGATCTCGCCGGGTACCGTCGTCCTTCTGGCCTGCACCGGCACTGTCCAGTGTTGGACGGCAGGCGGAGGCGCTGGCCTTCAGGCAGCTCCAGTGCCGCCGTAGATCAGGACGGCTGTAGTGGGCGGCTAGGGTTTCTTAATCATTAGGTTAATCACAAAAACATCGGGTCCCACTATTTAATATGGCGCTGAACGACCTGGGGCTACAACCACTAGTGGGCTTGGGCCTCCGATCAAGGCGCGTAACAGGCTTTAACTTATCCGTTTCTTCTCTTTCATTTTCGGCCTTTTTGACCATCGAAAAAGTTCCAACATTCTCCCCTTTGGTCTAAAGGCCTAAAACTGATATCATTCTTAAAGCGGAGTTATGTAAAGAGACAATGTATCACAACAGTGTATAATCCTATCGCGACACAACTATCGACAATGCATTAAACTACTTATCGTAATGGGAGGTAGTTGACTTATGACCCTTTTAATTCCAAGATCACAGGCTATCCAATAGTCCCATGCCGGCAATTAGCTCACGAAATTGATTGGAAGGTAAGCCTTTCGTTAATGGATCCACGAGCATTTCCTTAGTACTTATATGCTCTAACTCAATAGTACGATCTTGTACTCTATCTTTCACAACATAAAACTTAATGTCAATGTGCTTGGCACCACCACTTGACTTGTTGTTACTAGCATAGAAAACAACGGCTTTATTATCGCAGTATAACTTTAGTGGTTTGCTTATGCTGTCTACAACTCTTAATCCGGGTATAAATCCTTTAAGCCACATAGCTTGCCCCACGGTCTCATAACATGCCACAAACTCAGCCTGCATGGTTGATGCTGCAGTAAGTGATTGTTTGGAGCTTTTTCACGATATTGCTCCATTCGCAAGTGTGAAGACATATCCTGATGTCGAATTTTTAGTGTCAACACAGCCTGCGAAGTCGGCATCTGAATAGCCAACTACTTCTAAATTCTCAGTTTTCTTATATGTGAGCATGTAGTCCTTAGTGCCCTGCAAATAACGCAAGACCTTCTTGACCGCTTTCCAGTGATCCATCCCTGGATTAGACTGATATCTACCAAGCATCCCGGTAATGAAAGCTAAGTCAGGACGTGTACATACTTGTGCGTACATAATGCTTCCAACAACTGAAGCATATGGAATCGAACTCATTTGATCAATTTCTAATTGATTCCTGGGACTTTAAAATTGTCCAAACTTATCGCCTTTAACCACTGGAGTAGCTGTGCCTGAACACTGATGCATATTATATCTTTTAAGAACCTTCTCTATATAAGCCTTTTTAGAGAGTCCTAATGCACCCTTAGATCTGTTTCGGTGTATCTCAATGCCCAGTACATAAGAGGCATCACCGAAATCCTTCATATCAAAATTCGATGAGAGAAAACCTTTTGTCTCATGCAGCAAGTTCTTATCGCTGCTTGCTAATAGGATGTCATCCACGTATAAAACTAGGATGATGAAAGAGCTCCCCTTGATCTTAATATATATACAATTGTCCACTATATTTTCAACAAAACCCAATTTCTTAATTACTTCATCAAACTTAAGGTACCATTGTCTGGACGCCTGTTGTAACCCATAAATGGATTTCTTTAGTCTGCATCCCAACTGTTCTTTGCCTTCCACAACGAAATATTCTAGTTGCGCCATGTATACATTCTCATGCAAATCACCGTTTAGGAACGCAGTCTTAACATCCATCTGATGCAGCTCGAGATCGAAATGAGCTACTAGAGCCATAACAATTCTGAACGAGTCTTTCTTCGAGACAGGCGAGAAGGTCTCAGTATAATCAATTCCCTCTCGCTGTAGGAAGCCCTTAGCCACAAGCCTTGCTTTGAACCGTTCAATCTTCCCTTTGGAGTCATACTTAGTTTTGTAGACCCATTTACAGCCCACCTTTTTAGCTCCATCAGGAATCTCTACTAAGTCCCATACCTTATTTATACTCATAGATTTCAGCTCTTCTTCCATAGCCTCAATCCACTTGTGGGAGTGCTCACTACTCATAGCTTCCTTGAACGAGTTCGGATCATCAACCTTCCCCATATCGTGTCCTTCTCCACTCATGTACACGTAATCATTGGAGATAGTAGTTTTCCTCTCTCGCGTTGATCTTCTCAGAGGCTGTGGCTCCTCCACTGGAATAGGCTCAGCAGCAACTTCTTGCTGTGCTTCTGGCGCCCCAGCGGCGGTCTGATCCTGTGCTTCCTCAACAGGTTCTTCCACAATTTTATTTTGATGCTCATTAGGCACATTCTCACGCTCACTTATAACAGACGCTTGCCCCACATTCACTTCTGGGAAATCAACTGTCTGAGCTGGTGCTGTATTCTGAAAATTAGGCAAAATAGGCACATAATAATCACGAGTCAGCGGTATAGTATCATAAGTCCGCATTTCCTCGAGATCGATTTGCCTAGTCTCAGTGCATCCATTTTCCTCTAAGAATATTGCATGTCTCGTCTCAACAAACTTAGTAGTACCCTTAGGACAATAAAATCGATATCCCTTTGATCTGTCTGGGTATCCAATGAAATAGCAGCTTTCTATCTTAGGATCTAATTTTACAAGGGACGGATTAAATAACTCCGTCTCAGATGCACAACCCCAGACATGAAAATAATTAATGCTGGATTCCTACCAGTCCAAAGCTCATAAGGCGTCTTAGGGACTGACTTACTAGGAACGCGATTACTTATATGCACGGCAGTTCTCAGTGCTTCCATCCATAAACTCATTGGCAGTGTAGAGTTGCTTAGCATACTGTGCACCATGTTCATTAGAGTGCGATTTCTTCTTTCTGCTACACCATTTTTCTGAGGTTCACCAGGAGTTGAGTACTGAGCTACTATTCCAGTTTCTTGAAGGAATCTAGCAAAAGGGCCTGCGATTTATCCATATGTGGCATGTCTCCCATAATATTCACCGCCTCTATCTGACCATACCACTTTAATCTTTGACTGATTCTGATTTTCTACTTCAGCTTTAAAGATTTTGAACTTATCAAGTGCCTCGGATTTTTCTCTTATGGGGTAAATGTATCCATAACGGGAGTAATCATCAGTGAATGTTATAAAGTAACTAAAACTATCCACCGACTTAACATTAAATGGACCGCAGATGTCAGTGTGAATTAATTCTAATATTTCTGAACTGCGCTCAGCTCCATCCTTCTTAATTTGTTTTGCAAATTTTCCCTTAATACAATCAATGCATTGGTCTAAGTCAGAGAAGTCTAATCTTGAAAGTATCTCTTCTCTAATGAGACGCTCCATTCTCCCCTTCGAAATGTGGCCTAAATGAGAATGCCATAATTTTGACGAAGTCTCATTTTCTCTCTTGCGTTTGTGACTAACTTTGCTTACATTTATCACAGAGACATTATTATGGGACAATAAGTAAAGATCATTGTGTAAAGGTGCTCGATAAATAATATCACCATTCAAACTTATTACACATTTGCTGTTACCAAAAGTGCATGAATAACCATCAAGATCTAATTTATAAATGGAAATCAAGTTTCTCTCAATAGACGGAACATAAAGGATATCAACTAATTGAAGAATAAAGCCGCCACGAAGTTCTAATTGGAGAGCTCCAATGGCCTCCACGTCGGTTTCAATACCATTTGCGACTCTTAACCTTCGAGTCCCCCTTCTTATAGTCTGCACGCCGGGTAATCCCTGTGAGGAATTTGTAACATGAATGGTGGAACCAGAATCAATCCACCAAGTACTTAATGGAAAATATGCATAAAAGAACTCATTGACTATAGAAATGATGTTGTTATTACCTTTTCTCTCACACCACGCCTTAAACTTCGGGCAATCTTTCCTCTCATGGCCCCCATTATCGCAGTGGTAGCAGAGAAGCTTCTTAGGAGCAGATGGATCATTCTGCTGAGGAGCTTCATAAGGTTTCTTACCCTTCTTTGGCTTATTGGGGCAGGATACCCTCTTGTTTCCTCCCCTATGCCCCTCATGTCTTACAACGTTGGCAAAGTCGGGGTTCTGAGAGCGTAGCCTTTCTTCCTCTTGAGCACACTTTGACACAAGCGTGGTGATATCCCACTTCTGATCGCTTGCATTGTAATTTATCTTAAATGGCTCAAACACTGATGGAAGTGACATCATGACGTGGTGAAGCAGCGCTGCATCATTAAGGGGACAATCGAGGTCTTGAAGCTTATCCCTCATGTTGACCATGCCCATAATATGCTCTCTAACACTGTCTTGCCCATTGTACTTAGCCTTCACGAGCTGAGATAAGAGAGTGCTAGCATTGGCCTTGTTAGACCCCTTAAAGTAACTCTCAATCTTATTCATGAAGTCCTTAGCATTCTTAGGCTCTTTGTCAAGAGCTCCCCTGATAGAAGGGTTAATAGTCATGTTCATAAGACTTAGGGCCACTTTGTCAGAATGCTCCCAACGCTCTTTTTCTTTCTCATAAGCAGCAGTGCGTGCAGCAAGGGTAGTATCCTCAGTCCCTTATGACACTAGTGCAACAGGAGCGGGCATCCTCAGGGAATGATCCTTATCCATCGTCAGCAGAATAAAGCCAATCTCAGTCTTCCACTTGACGAAGTTGTCCCCTTCCAACTGAGAAACACCATTGATATAAGTCATGATGCTGGAGGGGATGGCTTCTGTTCATAAAATAAAATTGAATCAGTAACGACAACAAAATAAAGAATATAATCAGCGTTGGCTAGATTAAAACATTAAATAATCTTAAATAAATAATTCTGCATCACCATTGGGCAGAAGCAAATAAACTTATCATTTCATGAATTAATTTTGCATCATCGTTGGGCAGAAACAAAATAAACTTAATTACTTAGTGTAATTAACGCAGCGGAAAAACTTAATTTTGCATCACCGTTGGGCAGAAGCAATATAATATAAATAAAACTAAGCATCTTAATAGCAAATAATTAAATCAACGTTGGTCAGAAATTAATTAAAAGCTCAAAATAAACTAAATAATTCTGAATAAAATTCACGTTGGTTTCATCTACTCGGAATAGCAACTTATAATTTTCTCAGTATATATCACCTCCAAAGTGAATTTACTTAAAGCTAACGAGGAAAATATACTGAAAATGCAACTCAAAAAAGAGTAAAACTGAAAATGAAACGAAAAAGAAGGATGGGCTTAAACCTTACTGGGCCCTTGGCCCACAAACCGACGGGCGGGCCACAATTTTGGCCCAGCCGTGCCCCCACTCTCTCCCCACCCGCCTGGGCCGCGGGCCCGGCAGCCAACGAGCGGGCTGCCAAAGCGGCCCAGCTCAAGCGCCCGCCACCCCACTCCCCCGGCGGCTCGATCTCGGCCGTTGATTCCGATAGCCCTAGATCCGATGGCTGACCCTTTTACAGTTTTAACTCTCTTTTAGTGTTAATATTTTTTTCTCAAAAATCCTATTTAATAAGGTAACTATTATACGCAGGCTCAGTCAGTAAGGCAGCTGGTTCACGATATCGTTAATTTCGAAATGAATCAGATACTTAAGCGGAAATTTGATTCCCCTGTACAAGCACCCAGTACATCTACATGTGTAAGCTGCCTATCCATACTTGGTACTTACACATTCGGTGTACATGTCATTTTATATGATAATCAATCATAGAATTAGTGCATTGTTCAATTAATTCTTGGAAGACAATGATTTGGTAAGTGTTATCAGCCGTATGTCGGTCCGTGAAATGGCTGAATGCTTCATCAAGTGGTTTGACAGTAATTACATATGTGATGGTATAAATTTTTCGTGCCCTTTTTATCTACATGAATGCGGCCTCATGTATTATTGTCTTGGACTATTTACCCCTCGGGTTTCTTCTATCGATGGTGAAACAGATTTGGAGTTGCAGGGGCGATTGGGTAAGTTAAAAGAAAAAGTTGACAGTGGGGTTGACGTCTATGACATCTCCTCGGAATCATGTCCCAAAGGTCAACGGTTTATTAAGTTTGATTGCACCCCTCCCGCCGCTAAATTTCTATTTGGAGGTATGTGCTATTGTGTAACCTTTTCTTTTTTATCTTCATTTCCATTATGATGTCTATTTTGATGTTTTCGCAGTTATATTTTTGCAAAAATATAGTGGTTTGTTTCTTTCTTTCATTTACATTACTTCCAAGGGTCGTGGCGGGTGGGGGCACCTATGGATCTCAGTTTTTGTAGAAACATGGTGAATATCATTGTCTTATATTTGTACACTACCATCTGAGCATACTACGCTCCCTTTCGCAGATGTAGCATCAATAAATGATGGTTCATCACGGACTCACGGAGCCTATCATTCAAGGCATGTTTTTGATGCATCCCCCATTAGATCGGGTTCTAAGGGCGTGTATGTTATAGAGGATCTCACATTCTCTTACTTCTTTTTATTATTTTTTTATATTTTTATGTCATTTGCTGATTGGTTTCTGTGGATGTATACGTTTTGCCAATTAATACTAGCCGCAACCTCGATGGTTCAATGTCTTTGGTTAGGTATATTAAATCTAGGAACTGGGGCCTCGGAGGTGGTGTCCCCGTTTGATCTACAGTTCTGGAAACGTATTTCTTATATTCTGAACTGGGGTGACGTTGAGCGTGCGTGTCACCTGGCTATGAGTTCGTCTAAAGATGCAAATAGGTCAGATATTCTGGTCTATTTTTAGTAATTGTACAGTCTGTAATATGCAGTTGGGAGCCGCTTTGTTTGTCATTTAGGTTTTACGTGACTTGTTAGCCCACTAGCCAATTATAGTTTCTCTATTTTCTATTTTTTTGTTTTTTAGGGTTTGGGTTGCGTTTGACAATCCGTGAACTATTCGTCTGACTGAACAAATGATATCTGATCGATGTTTTCTGTAGTTATCTGCGTTTTCTGTAGTTAGGCTGAATGACGGTATGCCAATATGTGCAGATGGTGTTTGTTCCTGACCCCTTTAAATGAGGTCAGTTCTTAACCTTGAACTTCCAAAATCCTACGATTCATGCATTAAATAGATAGTCATTTGTTTCCGCGAACACACACCTTTGCGGCTTCTCACTTCTAAAAGTTGGCTTTCTTGCTATAATATTGGCACCCAGTTTGATATCTGCTCAAGTGAAGAAATTCATGTACCGTCAAAATGGACGAGCATTCTTGGTTCTAAAATGGCCCGTATCGACGACGATCTGGGTGTCATGGTTAATTACCCCTGCTTCCTTCAGTGATTTTTTATTTTTTTGCACGTGATGCCCCCGAGCCTGTGTAAATTATTTCCATTCTATTTTATTATAATTTATTAACATTAGTTGGTTGCTATTTTATTTATTGTCGCAACAGGTTTTCTATTTATATATATTCGTTTAGACCTTAGAATTATGAACGTGATTCCTTTTTTCTGTCCTACTTGTCATGCCATGAGCAATGTCCTAATCTTTTTGGATGTTGTCCAGTTTTTTTGCCAATTCTCTTCAAAGGGCTCTGCTATTGCTTCGCATTCAACACTCGTTGTGAACGTATTTTCGTTAATATTCCTATTTCAAAAAGCGGATCGGTGATGGGTTGCCACGAAGACCTTAAGGTTGTAGGCCACAAAATACTTAGGGTTCTGCTGGGCGGCATGCATGTTTGCTTTCTTATTTGATGGAATCGTTTATCGCAATCAAGTTCTGGGCGAAATGAATTGCTTTGCTATGCAGTCACGGGAAAGTGTATGTATAAATAGGGGTTTTCAATATGTTCGGAATTTATTAATTGGTTGACTTTTTTCTATTAGCTACGGTGTTTCTTTTTAGCATCCCATTTTTATTTCCGGATCCTCAAATGTGTGCTTGTAGGTCTCGGAAGGCATGTCTGCTGTCCATGTTGCAAGGGCGGTTATATTTAACCTTCTTCTTGACAGGATGGAGAATCCATATCGGCTCAGTTCCCTTTATCAGTCGGATTGGTGGCCGACATGCGATGGCATGCTAGGAACAAGTAGTTGATATCAGCACAGCATATTCCTCCATATATGTTGGGTACTTGTATTTGTTCATGCCTAGAACTTTTTAATGGGATCCTCGGGAGTGTGCTGCTATGTACTTGCAGTTCTATTTTATGTATTTACTATGGATTATTTGAGTTCTTAAAACTTTTGGTTGGTCCACATGTTTTTATTTTCCATTCAAACATTAAATATTCCAAACAACAATAGATTCAACGTTCTAAATGTGTCAACAACTCCTCTGTTATTGAGCTTCAATTTTTGTTGTGGGAGAGGGATATTTTTTAATTCAACACTATGATAACAGGTGGGCAGCAGGCTTTGGGAAAAAAAATACTTCCTCCTTTAGACATCTGGACTACTATGTCCTAATTCAATTTTCAGCGTACATTATCCCACATGTGAAATGGGAAAACCATTACCACCAAATTTTTTGAAGATGCCAGGTTACTTGCCATTCATCTCAATTGGAAACTGCATGATGGATCGTTGATAAGCATTATAGTTTACAATCTTGATAATACAGTACACCACCTTGGCTCATTCTAGCATGAAACAGTCTTTAAATTAGTAACACACACACATGCTAAAATTGTCCACATAAGCATTAGTCAACGTCCTGAGCATCTTTTTTCTGCTACCGCCCTTGTCAATTGAACTGCCTCTGATCTACGAACATGGGCCACACATACAAATTATCCAAAATATTAATTTGTTTACAATCACCAGTGGGCCGTGTAGCCGCGTCACCATTCAGTCTGGCCCAAAACTCACGAATTCATACGCTCGTTGTCATTTACTTTTTTTTTTAGACGAGGGAGGCCAGCAGATCCATCCATCATATCCATTATCTCCTCGCTGTGCAGCCATCTCATTTTTCTCGAACTTCACCTGCATCAACCTAAAATCAGCTGCTATATCTGCCTGCCCTCGGCAGGCCTGCAACTCCTCTCTCCCTTATGCTGCCGCTTCAAATCTCGCCGCCGGCGCACACTCCGCCGCATCATGTCACTAGTGAGGACCATCCTTTACACCCCCCCCCCCCCCCCCCCCCCCCCCAAAACCCTAACACTTTTTTGTTCATGATTTTTTGAATCTTTTCAGAACGAAAGTAAAAGGCCGCCGAGCGTGGGGAGAAGACGACCGGCATCAAAGCAATGCAAGATCTGTAAGGTTTTGTGTATTTCTCGTTAACCATACATCTGCCTTCATGTTAAATTCATGCCTACTTTTTTGAATGATACTTTTTTGGCTATCTGTCAGAGGGGGAGAGAGACATACGGAGAGAGTGAGGGACGGAGGGAGTGACACAGAAAGTGCGAGATAGAGAGATAGGAGACAGCGGCAGGCAGGGAGATAGATAGATAGCGAGAGAGACACGGAGGGTATTTTTTTTGCAACGTAGATTAATGCTATGACAACACAATCGCTATGCTCATATGTCAGTGTAGCTCAATACGTGCATCAAAATCCGAATAATTACATTCCTACACTCAACAGTTTAATTCGCTTATCACAATTGAGTATTTATGCTCCTGCCATTGGTGATTCAAGCTTGTCGGCTTGTGTGTCCTTGCCTATTTGTTTTTGTTCTAGTACATATATGCTTTGGAGTAGTTTCTGTCCTTTATGGATGTATGAACTTCTAGTTTATTACAGTAGTATGTCTTGACTTCCATGTATCCTGCTATGTTGGTAAGTCCGTAGCAAACCTGTTATGCATGGTTGTTGCGATATTTGCACTCGTAATCTCTCTGCACTTTAGCTTGAAGAAGAAGCCCAAGGGAGTTTTCTCCGTTTTTGAGGTGGATGAATATTGTTCTTGAGATGTTGTAGTTCTTTGTTGTTAACAATATCAAGTACACTACCATTGTGCTGACTTTCGTTATATTTTGATGCATCCTATGAATATCGATGCATTTTATTTGCATGTATTATGTTCAATTTACATTCTCCTTGCAGGCTGGTAGATCTTCATCCAAGGTTCTTTGTGTGGGTGTGCCTCCAGTTTTCAAGAAGATATGGCGGGGATCTTTTCAGTTGTAGAGCCGACATCTGAGATGGAAAGCGCTGTTGATGAACTGACCTTAGTTGTTGGTGGTTCCCCAATTGGTACTCTGGGAGCCTCCATCACCATTAAGGATGTCTACCTTGCTTTACTTCAGAATTTCAGGACTGAATCCTTGCCAAAGTCCATTTCGCGCTGCTTCCCTGACTTCATCTTTGAGTTTGAGTCAACAGAGGCTAGGGATGCATTTAATTTGCAAGTACCAAAGTTCTTCAGGGTGCTGGCTGTACCAAAGTTCTTCAAGGTGTTGGCTTTAGTCTTTCACTATTTCCATGGACCAAAGACTATAGGAATCAGGCCATAGGTTGGGATTTTAAGGTTGGCATAGAAATTACACAGATTTCTCCTCAGGGATGTTATCCTGAGATAAAAGGAGAGGCTTTTGCCTTGTCCATGCATACACATCTAGTGTGGAAGCCATCCCTCGATCTGGGATGATTGGGGTGCCTGAGCTGAACAAGGATAGTACGGTTATTTGTGCCTTCCCTGTCCTTTTGGAGGCAAGACCATGTGCTGATGAACCAAGTGTAGTTGCACAAATTGCTGTGAACAATGGACAGAGCAACACTACACCAAATGACAATATTAATGATGGAACAGGTAGTTTGCTGGTTCTGTCCTTTTATTTTTAATCACCATCTATTTTTGGGTTTCATTGGTAGTGCTGTAGTTAATGTTATATTGTTTGATTCGTTTTTTTTCAGGGAATGAGAATGGTGTTGATGCGGATGCGCTGTAGTTACCTTTCGAGCAGCTAGCTCTAGGTAATTATCATTACTCTGTCCGCTATTACTATTATTTAGGCCACTTACATTTTTTTCTCTCGAACACTCAGGAGAGCTGCGCAACTATATCAATCCCTTGGCTCAGGGCAGTAAGCCCTTTGGCGCCTTGTAGACATATTCATAATGCTACCTTGTAGTGCTGTTTGGGAAAAATGATTTCCTCAGAAAAATCAGTACGGTCACCAATTGTAGTCCAAGCGTCGTGTCCAGCTAAAGAGAGGACATAGAGATAAATAAAACTTGCACAGTCCATTGTTGTTTGCAGCTAACATGGCTGTTTGCATATCCAGTAAATCTGATTTTTTTGCAGGGCTCTCAAGAGGAGGGCACTCGAAAGGGCAAGTCCAGCATAGGTGTGCGCTGTGTACCTAGTGACGTTATTAAGGCAGCTAACAATCTATCAGTGGAAGCAAGAGAGATAGTGGACAAATATGGTTTTGGTAGCATGCTAGACATCAAAGCTAATAGACCTTTTTCCATTGAGACAATCATGTTTCTGATGGACAAGTGCGACGTCAGCTCTGACGATGAATCATTCACCATTGTTGTTTCAACAAACAAACAAACAAATAAAGGTCACATCTGAGGTAGTGAAACGTATCCTTGGTATCCCTGATGGCAAGTCATACAAAATGGATGAAAGTAATAGTAAGGAGTACCAGGACTTTTGGCAGGAGCTGAAAGAGAGAAATAGAAATGTAGAGCGTCAGTCTACAAGTAATAGAGGAGGGACAGCTACAGTTAAAACAGTAAAAGTGATCCCTTGCGATGAGGTAATTAGGCACATACAAGATTCAAAGATAATGTCAAAGATAAGAATAAGGAAGCCCGTGCTTTCTTCTGCATTTTGGCATGCAGGCTGCTTCTACCAACTCAGAGAAATGTAATCACTCCAAAGCACGTGGGGCTCTGCTCTGACTTTGAAACAATTAAAAATTATAATTGGTGCAGATTAGTTTGTGAGGATTTGAAGGCTAAAATCACTAGCTGGCAAAAAAAAAGAAAAATAAACCATCAAAAATCGAGGGCTGCACACTTTTGCTGTTGGTAAGTGAGGATCTTTAAAACAATTTCTTTTACGAACATGATAAAAGTTGTGCTTTGACCGATTGTGCTGCTTGATAGATATGTTTCCTCGAAACTCTTCAGCCGGAACCTGGGCCGGAAGAAACGTTGCTTGCTCCACGCATCAAATACTATGATGAAAATACATTTAAGCGGCTGCTATTGCCAATTGTGGGACCAATGAAGATCAGACAAGAGGTAAGTGTGCCATGCTTCTACTACAGAATTAGAATATTAAAAAAAAGTTGTCTTTACGTTGGTGGCCTTTCAGGTTGCCAAGTACAAGGAACCCAAGCTCAAGGCCAAGGCCCAACCCTCCAAAAGAAAGAAACCAGCTTCAAAAAATCAACCGGTTAGGACAAATTCCTATTTTAGATCATTTATAAATCCACTAAAATCAATGCTATCAGTCATTTTTCAATTCCCTTGGCTTTCAGGTGACACGACAAACAGGACAAGGAAAGCAACCAGCTTCCAAAAATCAACAGGTTAGGACAAAGCCCTACTTTAGATCGTTTATAAATCCATTAAAATCAATGCTATCAGTCATTTTTTTATTCCCTTGGCCTTTCAGGTGACACGACAACAGATAGTCATTGAAATTCACACACCCACACCCACCTAGAACCTCGGCTTTTACCTGCCTAGAACCTGGGGATTCCTTGCATACGAGCGAGGCCCACGCAAATACTACATATGATTCGTAGTCCTACGTAAGATATTAAATAAAAACTACGATTGATTCCCACGAGCTAAAGGTCCATACGAGCGTTGCACTAGTGAAATCTAAAGGATTTGTATCCCCTCCTGCTTACCTGACTGGAACTGGGATTTTACCTGCCTAGAATCTTGGATTTTACCTGCATGATATGGCAGTAGCTGCCTGAAACCTCTGCCTCGAGCATAAAATTTTACCTCCTCGAAGACTAGGATTTTACCTCCCTGAAACCTATGGTTTTACCTGCTTGACACTTAGGCTTTTTACCTTCCAGAAACTTAGGATTTTACCTCCTCGAGACTAAGATTTTACCTCCTCGGGACTATGATTTTACCTGCCTCAAACCTAAGAGTTTACCTGCCTCCAGCATAATATTTTACCTCCTTGAACCCTAGGATTTTACCTGCCTGGAACCTACGGTTTTACCTGCTCGACACTTAGGATTTTTACCTTCCTGAAACTTAGGATTTTACCTCCTTGAGACTAAGATTTGGCAGCTGTTAGCTTCAGAAACTTAGCAGCTGAATGTGGCAGCTTTGTCCATCATGAAAATAAGCAAGTCAGCAAGTATACCACCTTAGAAAATTCAAACTTCAGCATGTAAACCTTGGATTTTACCTGCCTAGAACCTGGGATTTTACCTGCATGATATGGCAGTAGCTGTTTAAGAATTGTAGATATGGCAGTAGCTTTTTAGGAATTGTATATGGATCTTGTGATATGGGCTAGTTGGACCCACTTGGCCCGTTATGCCATTTAGGCACATGACATAACCATCAATAATTTGGTGGTTTCTTTTTTTTGCAGATTTTTGTCCCATTCCTTTCAGGTCATCACTGGACCTTGGTTGTGGTGGAGCCTGATATAAAACTTATAACTATACTTGATTCCTATCATGATTTCTTGGAGTGCGCACAACATCATGAACTTTTGGTTAGATATTTTCAACATCAAATGCCTTGCAAAGAAAATATATGATACTGTTTCGTTACACCCTAAGCTGCCTCAACTGATCCGTTGCACTCTTGCAGATAATTGCACTGAAAGAGCATCTCAGTTTATGAGGCCTACAATGTACTGACTATCAGACTTCAATGCCAGTAGTTCAGAAGCAAGGAAACACGTAAAATTTTCAGCTATTTGCTAATTTCATACCTTATCAAGTTATTTGCTAATTTCATACCTCAATTTGTGCTCACATTGTTATTTTTGCAGTAATGATTGTGGTTTTCATGTGCTTCTGTACATATTGGGATATAAGGATGGAAAGCACGACAACATTGGTGAGGTTAGTCCTGTGCCTTTTCTGTAGCAAGGATTTTAACATTCCGCAGTCACAAGCTTTGGTGACTGGGCTGTTGTATCATATTTCTCTTGTAGATTAGATTGTTGTTGATTGTGCCCACTATTGATAAAAATGCAGGACGAAGTGCTCAGGTGCGGCCAACGTATTGCAAGCTTCCTCCTTGAGAACAAAGATAACAAAGCTCCCAGGGCCGCATTTACAAACATGCATTCAAAAAGGACCATGGAAGATGAAGATGCAAGAAAGAAAAAGAAACGAAAGGTACTATTGCCACCAGTACATTTGCAGAGCCATTAATACCATTGTTCATTGTTCTATAGCATTCTAAAATTGAACAGGAGGATGAAGAAGAATCAAATGAGGAGGAGAACAAGGATGGGGACAAATCAAATGAGGAGGAGAAAAAGGATGGGGACATATCAAATGAGGAACAGAAGGATCAGGAGGATGATGCCATATCAAGCCATGTTACCGAAAAATAGGAAAAGAAAATTGCCGAAAACAAATGCCAAAAAGGCATTGGACCAATTACCAAGGAAAGGGATGATACACAAAGGAGACTGCTCACTGGTCTCCCCTTTCAAGAAAACAGATACTTGGACCCAAAAAATGGGTAATGAAGAATTGCAATTGCAATTGTGGAACAACATAATTGGCAAAGAGAAGTTCAAGAGGTACTTTCTTTGCTTGTAGATGTTGCTTTTAGTTCAGTAGTTTTTGAAACTTGCACTAATAATCATTTATTTCCATTTCCAACACCAGTCATATTTTCATGAGTCTTGCGACTAGTGAGATCGTTAGTCTGACTGATGTATGGAAACTATCCGGTGATGATATTTCCAAAAGCTTTGGAAAGAAAGCTTTTTGTGAAGACATGGTGATATCGTTTTATATAAAGTGTCTCATTGCTGATGAAATTTCTCATGGACCAGAGACTGAGGGTTACAGGATCTTCCTGGATCCTAAAATTTCTGTAAGTGAAAATTTTGTGTGCACTTATAATGTGTTTTTATCCTCATTGATCTTTTTTTTGTGCACTTATAATGTTGCTTTTATCTTCTCATCATAGGAATTGCTGTTGGGTGGCAAGGATGTTAATTTAGTTGTTAAGCGACTCAAGCAACAATACAAGGAGGAGCAAATTTTGAAAGCCAGGCATGTAAGTATTTTGCTTATATTGCTGTTGCATATTTTGAAAGCCAGACATGTACTTTTGAAAGCTAGACGTGTAGTTGAATTCTTACATAGTATCATGGTTATTTTTTGAATAGATTCTTTTGCCCGTCAACTTTGAGTCCCACTGGATAGTATATGTTGTCAACACAAGTTATGAACAAATTGATATATTGGACTCCATGGACTGCTCGCTCAAAAAAAGGAAATCATATCACGCTAAAATCAACTCTCAGATAAGGAAAAGGATGAATGATGCTCTTTTGAAGTTTACAGACAACAAACACATGAAAATCTCAGATTGGGGCATGCCAATTATATCTATCCCTCGTTAGGGATCCGAAAGTATGGACTGCGGGTTCTTTGTGATGATGTTCTTGAAGTATTATGATCCAGATGTTCACAAAGTGGTGTTTTGTGACTTGGGAAAGGAAGATCTTAGGTGTAAGATTCTCTGGTACTTACTCCATCATAACTTGAATGCATCAGCCAGGTCAATACCTGAGGGTATCACTGGTTCTTCAGCAACCTGAGATTTCATCATCGTTCATGACCATGTGTGTAATAGGTGCATGGATGAACATGTAATGGTTTTTATGGTACTTTATTGTCAGGCATCGCAATCAAATTATTGTAACATGTCATCCAAACCTGAGATTTTATCAACAGCTGGAGGTGATTAATTGTGCGTGTGATTATTTTCTGGATTGTCTAATATCTATGGAATGTCCATACACGAGGGTAGGTAAAATCCGAGGTTTTTGGCAGGTAAAATATGAAGTTTTTTGTAGGTAAAATCTAAAATTTTTGACAGGTAAAATCTTATGTTCTATGAAGGTAAAATCTGAGGGATTGTCTCTCTGGAATGTCCATACACGAGCGCGTAGGACCACCACTTTACATTTGCGCCACATCGTCATGCTGCTGCTCCATGGCATCAACGACTTGAGCCACCAAGGAGTGGAACTTGGGCCCCTGCGACCGGACGAACCGCCCGGAGTCCCCAGTTATAACATCGCGCAGGCCCTCGATGCCCCTCTCCCTGTCCCGGCACAGCAGTGCTTCAGCAACAAACGCTATGCTGTTCCGGGCTAGGCTTATGGCATGGTCGCGAGACACAGGCTCGATGAGCGACACCGGTCTTCCAATAGCTTCACAGCCTCTTCTAGTGAGCTATTGGTAATAGTGGGAGAGGGACCAGGGCGGGTGTCATCAAGCCTGACAAGTGTGGCGCTCAAGCTCAGGGTGAGGCTGCTAATGGTAGGAACTGCGGTCTGTGCCTCCAGCGTGGTGGCCTACGCTCGCCTCAGCGTCGCTCTGGTCGCCTCAAGCTCTTCTGGCATGTTGGCAAGTGTAGATTGCGCATCCAGCGTGGCGTCCTGTGCTCCCCTCAGAATTGCTCTGGTAGCCTCGAGCTCTTCCTGTGTCTTGCACGGCTTCTGGGTAAGCTCCTTTACCTGCTGCTTAAGCTCTGAGGTTCGAGCATCCGAAGTGACCAACACTCGCATCTGTTAAGTGTGGGGATCGGCGATAACAGTGATTAGCCCATGAAGAATTATTAAGTAATAAGCAAAAGGGTTTTATAAGTTCGGCAGGTAAGAAGAAGAGTCATTTGGATGGCCATGCCTGTGCATGATGCTGCAGATCCTCCTCGACAACCTCCGCCACAACTTCTTCAGGCTGCGGGACATCGCGCTCCTCATTTTTGACGAGTGCCACCACACCATCAGGAATTCCCCCTACGCCAGCATTCTTAAGGTCACCCGAAAGTTGCAACCGCCTTTTGCTAGTTTTGTGCACGTGCCCCTCTCCTCCTCCTAAGCCCTTTGCCCCAGCTTTGCCGGCGTCGACATTGATCCTCTTCTTGGTCTCTATGGCCTTTCCTATGACTGGATCGCGTGTTGTGCGCCACCGCCTTATATAGGATTTCAGCAGGCTACGAGGAAGCACGATCCTTCCAAGTTCCAAGAATAATGACGGCGTGAAGATTGAGCGCGCATGGAGAGAGGAAGTCTCACGCCGAGGCGCAAAACGAATACTAATTTGACTGCCGAATCAGAAGGTCAACCTCGGCAACGGTGAGTAAACCGTTCGTTTTGTTTGCAATGGATTTTTCAAGTTTCTGGCCATTTCAGTGGCATTTGGTTGGAATGTTGGATACTGAGACAAAGGTAAGAGGCCATTAAGTTGGAACATTTTTTGGATTTTGGAGGGTCTTTTGGGAGTGGATCGGAAGTAAACTGCACCTTTCGAGTAGGAGTAATAGGTTTTATGCAAGATCGGAAACAAACTCTCCCGCCATTGTAATAGTTCCCTTTCGGTGGGGTGGGGTTTTCATTTGGTGCTCGTTGGACGAATGTTTCATGGACTATGATCTCAAATATTAAATAACGTATGCGTTTCCTCATTTTCGTTAAGGATTAGAAAACTGATGTGTTCATACACTTTTTTTCAAATTGAGATGAGTGTTCTCCACGGATGAAGAGGCAAACTGAAGAAATAGCATACCGGATCTAAGCAATTTCCAAACTCAAATCATTTGTTCATATACTTTTTTTCAGATTGAGATGAGTGTTCTCCACGGATGAAGAGGCGAACTGAAGAAATAGCAGACCAGATCTAAGCAATTTCCAAACCCAAATCATCATCGTCTGATGAATCATTGCAAGATGATGATGATGATTTGAGTGTAGTATATAGATAAAAGCAGCTAACATATATTTTTAGCGCCCAAGTTGAAGTAGATTTTGATATAGGGCACAGGACAGAGGAGGAGAGGGGCACGGGGCCGGCGAAGGTGAAGGCAGAGGCGGGCGTCGACGGCTCCTTCATCAACATCACGGTTCACAGCCAGACCGCCACTGATGAATTCTTCCGCATCAGGCGCGATGTGAAGCTGGTGCGGCTAATCTCAGATATTAAATGACGTATGTGTTTCCTCATTTTCGTTAAGGATAGAAAATTGATGTGTTCATACACTTTTTTTTCAGATTGAGATGAGTGTTCTCCACATTCTGAGGCTGTTCACTCACCACTGGGCGCGACGAGCAGGAGGATGGGGGCTCACTCACCATCTCGCCAGTGTGCGCAGATCCTCCTCCACTGGGGCGGCGGTGGCGGCGGGGTCGGCCATAGGATTTCTTTCTTGGCATTTCACTTGCCTTTGTGTTTGGGTTTCTGGAGCACAGTGCTTACTTTGTTAGAAAAAAATTGTTGCATGTGCGCAATCATTATGCTCATAATTATGCGCAATTAGTATTTTGGAATCTGACTTTGTTAGAAAAAAATTATTTCATGTGCGAGCTGCACATGCACCCACTCTATTTTTTATTGCTACCATCCTTACGAAAAAAGAACGATAAAAAGTTTAAAATCCAAGTTGTGAATGCACACACATTAAAAGGTTATTACATGCATATTGTGCCAACATTATGCGCATAATAACCAAAATTAACCGTCAGAAAATAAAAAAGACGATGTTGTTGAAGCATTAGGCGACATCGGTGCTCAAGAAAAACATTTTTTATATATTTTTAGCTATAATTACTATTTTTCTTTGGTTGTGCAAGCGTGTATCATTGCCGGAACTCGGGAGGTGATCTCGAGACGGGAGGATGCCGCCACGGCGAATGCAAGGCCCGGCGAGGGGTACGGCCACGGCGCCAGCGAAGGCCGAGGCTGGCGGGGACGGCAGCGCCCTCATCATGAACGTCAAGGTGCAGAGCCAGATTGCGGAGGATGTGTTTTTCCGCGTCAAGCGCAACGTGAAGCTGCGACAACTGGTAACAAGTAGGAACACTGCCGAAGGAGGCCCTGCTGCAAACAGGAACTAGTGAACTAGTGAGCAGCCTCTGAATTATGGATTTGTGGTCGATCATATTCTGAACAAAATCCCTGGTTGCATGTAGAAAATGTGAGGTTCAATTATAGCATAACCAAAGGAACAAGTTGAAGCATTCCAGGGAGGATTCCCTGCTCTGAAATTCTATTCACGACAATGTTTATGTATTTTGACTTTCAAATCAAATGGAACAAATTTCCTTCAAGTGAACAATATTTTTAATTTTTTTACACAAAATATAGTAATGATGACTTACCATACTGCACGACCTTGCAATAATATTGCTTTTCTGCACAATGAGCACAAAAATAAAATGGTATGGAGACCGAATAGCTCAAACTTTCTCTTTTACCCGATGTTTCTGCTGATCGGTTAGAATGGTTTTACATGCTACAATGTATCCAGGCTCACTCGTCGAAGATGAGGAGTGTGATGTCCCCAAGCCTGAAGAAGCTATGGCGGAGGTTGTCAAGGAGGATCTGCGGCATCATGATGAGGACCTCGGTCCCGTCGACGGCGGCGCGCCAGGTGTCGATGCTCCAGAAGTCGACCCCCCATCTCGCTGTAGAACTGATTGACGCGGAGGTCCGTGTGCGCCTTGATCACCCACGCCTGCTGGCCCACAAGCACGACGGTGGGGACCAGGAAGACGGCAGAGGAGGGTGGCGGGGTGGAGCGAAGGCGGTACGTGTAGGCGCGGAGGAGCAACACCACGATGAGCGTCTTCCAGGTGCCCGTCTCGAGGAACGCCACCGTGTCCCCGACAACCGCGCACTCCAGCGGCTCCAGCTGGTACCAACATTAGCATGGTGGGGGGCGCAATGAGCAAGAGGATGGGGGCTCACACACCATCTCGCCAGCGTCTGCGGATCCTCCTTCGCTGGGGCGGCGGTGGCGGCGGAGTCGGCCATAGGCGGGGTTTTGGGAGGGGACTGGACCCTGGTCGGTAACCTTAACATTGTAGTCCAAAGAAAAATGTCATTTTTTGCTAGCATCCTTATGTGAACCAAATGTCTAGGAACCAAATGACGTTTTGTGCATTTTATTTATGAAACAGGAGGGGGTAATCCCCCTACTGGTTAAATATATTAAAAGCACAAAAAGTTTACAAGCAGGAGCTTAAGAGACAAAAAAGGAAAGGAAAAAAATCATAAAAGTTACACAAGATTGTCTAGCCATTGAGACATTTGGCTCTTAAATCTGCTTTTTGCTCGTAGTAGAACCAGAGCAAATTCAAACTTGAAGCGATGGAGACAATGATCTGGGTGATGTTGCAGACCCTTAAAGATGAAATCATTCCGTTGCATCCAAATGCTCCAACAAAAAAGAATAATGATCTCCATAAAGAACGGGACCTGTAGTGTCAGACTCGGGATAGCGGGACTGCACACTTGGCGTACATATTCTCATAGTAACGGATGGCGCATGGGCCATACCTTATCATCATTGTAACTAGTCGTATAGAACTAGAACTAGTCGGACGTAAGGAAACTACCTGACAATGTACTCGGGTAGGACTCCTCAGACCGTTCCCGACTAAGACTTCCATGTAACCCTGTCCCCCCAGACTATATAAGGGCGGGCCGGGACCCCTCCAAAACACAACGTGCATACGCATAACCTCTAAGGCAATACAATCCACACAGGACGTAGGGTATTACGCTCTTGGCAGCCCGAACCTGTCTAAACTTTATGTTCCTTGCACCTTCGAGTTCCTGATCTCGGCGACACCCTACCCACAACCTACCACCTCGGGGGTATCCCTCGGTGGGCTTGACGGTAAAACACCGACAGTTGGCGCGCTAGGTAGGGGTGTTCATCGAGCATCCACCGGAGAACTTGATGGCATACTTCAACTTCACCAGCGCCGTGCTCGACAAGGGCACAGCTTTCGTCTTCGGCTCTTGGATCTACATTGCCAATGGCTCGGGCGGCTTCGACAGCCACCTAGACAACACCACGGAGCCTGAAGATTCGAGCTGCTCGAGCAGACTCGACAAGTTCATCGACAATCTCGACGAGATGCATCCACTTCTCACCTCAGAGACCGAAGAGAATTCCGCCATCGACGCGTTTTTGACTCGTGTCCCGACACGACTCTCCAGCTTGGATCCGGTCCGATCTGGGGAAGCGTACCCGATTCTGTTTCGGACTACGCAACGCGGCTTCCTCCCACGGGGAGGCCCTACGGTCTAGTCCCTCTCTGACTTGGAAGCGGTCTTAGATCTCCTACTCAAGCTCGGAGACGAGGACACCACCGCTAGCCAAGAGGCTTCCGTTTTCGATGCCTACTCTGATTCAGATGACGAGCCTGACTCCTCCGCGGTCAGTCATATGGGTTTGAGCATTACGACTACCACGTAGGGCAGATTCGTGTACTGGAAGGGCATGGAGCCCTCCGAACTACTCGATGATGATGCCCGCTTGGTAGCCACCGTCCAGCAACTGCCCTTTCAAAAGGGCAGACCCCTCTATCCTATCTAGGAAGAGACCTCCAGGACGTCCACCTCGACCGTCCTGGCCACCGACTACTCCGGCGACTACTCGCCGGAGCGCGAACTCTATGTGGCTTCCATCCACGACCTCGGAGATGACGAGCCGGGCATCGAGTTCGACAACGAGCTCGAGGGCGAGATCTCTGCCAACCAAGACACCGCTGACGCTCCCAGGATGAAGCTGAGGAGCAAAGGCAGGTACGCAGGTGGAAGAACGCAAGGATTTTGACGCAGCGGCTGGCGAAGAATTCGTTACCCCCATGGGTAATATCTACGAAGCTTCCCTGCTCCTGCAACAGATCCCCCAAACGGACGCAACTCAGTGGATCATGCGACTTGTCAAGCAAGCCGCATTCCAGCTCGACAAGATGGACCCGCTGAAATCCGTCCAGAACACCCGTTCCAGGTCGGAACGTCATGGAAGCTCTGCACCCCAGGGCAGTCGTGCCATCGCGGGTCATCCCAACCCCCGCAACAACCGACAAGCTGAATAGGAGGTTCAGCAACAGGGCCATAGGCCCAGGGGTGGGGGGCAACCCGCGGGAGGCCAAGGCCACCAGGTAACTAGCTTCCTCCACCTTCTGGCGACTTAAGGCAGCACATCAACAGTAACCGTGACGTGCGCTCCATCATCACCAATAGACAGCGCGAGCAGTTGGAGAACGCTGCTCGCGAGGATAGTGATCGTTTCCCGGCCTTCATGGAAAACATCACTAACTCCAAAGTATGACGGGAAACAAGATCCGCGGAAGTGGCTGTGATGCTATTCCATGGCCATCGAAGTGTGCGGGGGTTCTAACTCTACTAAAGCCCTCTACTTCCCGATGGCCCTAGAATCAACACCACTCACATGGCTCGAATCCCTCCGACCAAACTCCATCGACTCCTGGGAGGCCCTGAAGCAGGTCTTCGTTGACAACTTCCAGGGCTCCATGATCCCGATGGATACTCGTCATGACTTGTCGCAGGTCAAGCAGGAGGAGAACGAGACCCTGAGGTCGTACATGCGCCGCTTCTTCGACACCCGTGCCACCATCGCAAACATCGCCAACGAGGAGGTCATCCACTGCTTCCACAATGGACTGGCCAAAAAGCAGACGTACCGTGAGTTCGGGAGGAACCTCCCGACTACCGTACTCGAGCTCCGCGACATGATGCAGCGATGGGCGGATCAAGAAGACGAGGAGAACAAATGCTTCCCCAAGCACAAAAATGACAAGGGCAGAAACAACAACCGCTCTGACAAGGGCCAGTATAACAACCTGGGCGCCGCTCGCAAGCGGAAGCCGGAGGATCAAGTGGCCAACGTCGAGCGCAACCCTCGCAGCAAGAAGTCGGGCAAGCTTCAGGATCAGTACGAAAAGATCCTCCACAAGCAGTGTCTGATGCACCCGAAGGCCAAGCACACTATGTTCCAGTGCACCATCCTCCGCAAAAGCCTCAATGCACCACCTCCTCCTGATGACGAGGAGAAGGACAAGGACAAGGCGGACGAGGGCATCGACAAGTCAGGACCTCCGGGTTTCAAACATCCGACTAACACCGTCAACGTCATCTTCGGAGGCGACGACAGTATTCTCACCAAGCGCGCGCAGAAGTTGTTTCGGCGCGAGATCTTGGCAGTCAAGCCAACGGTGCCGCATCCTTTGAGACACAGCGAGGTCCCGATCTCTTTCTCCAGAGAGGATCAGTGGACCAGCTTCTCCGAGCCGGGAAAACTTCCGCTTGTACCGGACCCGGTAGTCGCCGGCTCTACACTGACCCGGGTACTCATCGACGGGGGAAGCGGGTTGAACCTGCTCTTCCCGAGTACTCTGAAGAAAATGAGGATGGACATCGGCAAGATGCTCACCCCCAGCAAAGCTCCGTTCTACGGGATTGTCCCTGGTAACGCGGCTACACCGATCGGCTCGATCACTCTGCCAGTTACCTTCGGGACGGCTGACAATTTCCGTACGGAGTACATCAAGTTCGAAGTCGCCAACTTTGAATCTTCGTACCATGCCATCCTTGGCAGGCCCGCTTTGGCCAAGTTCATGGCGGTACCCCATTACATCTACTTGGTCTTGAAAATGCCAGTTACCAAGGGCGTACTCTCCCTCCGCGGCGACGTCGAGAAGTCCTACGACTGCGAACAGGAGGCAATCAAGTATACTGCACCAGCGCGCGTGCCAGAGCCTTCATCCGAAGTACTGGCGGCCGCGCAGCAACTCTCCGAGATAGAGCTGGAGGTGGCGAACAAGAGGCCCAGCCAGTCGAGGGTCAAGCTGAACCCCGACGTCGGCATCAAGGCCATCCAGCTCCAGGAGGGTGACTCATCCAAGACCGCCCTGATCGGCGAAAACTTAGACAGCAAATAGGAACTCGTGCTCATCAACTTTCTTAGGGCCAACCGAGACATTTTCGCTTGGAAACCAGCGGATATGCCAGGTGTGCCCAAGGAGTTGATCGAGCATGCCCTGAAAGTTGATCCCAAGGCCACTCCGAGGAAGCAACGACTACGTCGTTTCTCTCCAGAAAAGAGGCAGACCATCAAAAAAGAGTTAGCTAAACTACTCGCGGCTGGTTTCATCAAAGAGGTGTACCACCCAGAGTGGCTAGCCAACCCTGTACTTGTTCTAAGAAAGGATAATAATGAATGGAGGATGTGTGTCAATTATACCGATCTCAATAGGCACTGCCCGAAAGATCCTTTCGCGCTCCCCCGCATCGATCAGGTTATCGACTCCACCGCCGGCTGCATCCTACTCTCCTTCCTTAACTGCTACTGGGGTTATCATCAGATTTCCCTCAAGGAAGAAGACCGGATTAATACTGCCTTCATTACCCCGTTCGGTGCTTATGCATACACGACTATGTCATTTGGACTGAAGAACACGGGTGCAACATCTTAGCGAGCCATACAACTATGCCTCACTGACCAACTACACCGCAACGTTGAAGCCTACGTGGATGACGTGGTTGTCAAAACTAGAAATCCCAACAAGTTCATCTCTGATCTCGAGTAAACCTTCAACAGTCTGCGAAGATTTCAGTGGAAGCTCAACCCGACTAAGTGCGTTTTTGGCGTACCCCAAGAGAAACTCCTCGGTTTCATCGTCAGTCACCGAGGCATTGAGGCTAACCCTGAGAAGATAACTGCCATCACAAGCATGGGTCTCCACAGAAGATCAAAGACGTGTAGAAGCTCACCGACTGCGTGGCGGCATTAAACAGATTCATCTCCCGACTTGGAGAACGGGGTCCAGCCTTCTTCAAGCTCCTAAAGCGGCAGGACAACTTTGTTTGGACCGAGGAAGCGGCACAGGCATTGGAGGACCTCAAGGCTCACCTTCAATCGCCCCCCATCCTCACGGCTCCGAACCCAGGTGAGAACCTGCTACTTTACATCGCTGCGACTACTCACGTAGTCAGCACGGCTACTGTGGTGGAGCGAAATGAGGAGGGCCATGCCTTCGGTGTGCAGCGGCCAGCGTATTTCGTTAGTGAAGTCCTTTCTGAGTCAAAGTTCGTTACCCTTCGATTCAGAAACTTCTCTATGCTATACTCATTACCTCCAGAAAGCTTCGCCAATAATTCGACGAGTACAAAATCTCAGTTGTCACTGACTTCCCGTTGGCGGATATACTCCAAAACCGGGACGCTACTAGGCGTATCTCCAAGTGGGCAGTGGAACTGGGGGCTCTCAACATCGACTTCAAGCCACGCACTGCCGTAAAGTCGTGAGCTCTATTCGATTTCTTGGCAGAGTGGCAAGAAAACCAAGTACCAACTCCAGCTGACCAGCCAGAGCATTGGGTCATGTACTTCGATGGCTCCCTCAAGCTCGAAGGCAGTGGCGCAGAGGTACTCTTCATCAGTCCGACCGGTGAGCAACTTAAATACATATTTCAAATACTATTTAAGGTCTCCAACAATGAGGCCGAGTACGAGGCAGTACTCCATGGGCTACGCCTGGCTGTCTCCCTTGGCATCAAGCGACTACTCGTCTTTGACGACTCTTTATTGGTGGTCCAACAATGCAACAAGGAGTGGGACACCAGCAAAGAAACCATGGACGCGTACGTCGCAGAAATTCGTAAGCTTGACAACAAGTTCTCAGGTCTCGAGATCCATCACGTGCTCCGCGACAACAACGTTGGGGCAGACGTACTCTCGAAGCTAGGCTCTGAACGAGCAAAAGTTCCAGCTGGAGTCTTTGTACATGAACTCCACCACCCCTCTATTCCAAGAATAGAAATAGGCTCCATCGACCAAGGCCCTGCGGAGTCTAGTCGAGAGGTCCTGATGATCGACGTGGACTGGCATCCCCAGTTCATCGACTTGATCAAGGAGAAGAAGCTACCTCCCAACCTTGACCCCAAGAGCGCCGAGGCTATCCGACTAGTCAAGCGCTGCAAGGGTTACGTTTTGGTGGGAGATAAGCTCTACAAGCGTGGATCAGCATCAGGGGTACTCATAAAGTGTGTAACTACCGCAGAAGGGCAAGAAATCCTGGAGGAAATCCATGAGGGCGCATGTGGCAATCATGCAGCTTCCCGTACACTAGTCGGAAAGGCCTTCAGGTCTGGATTTTATTGGCCTACGGCTTTGGCAGACGCCGAAGACCTCGTTCGTCGATGCACCAACTGCCAATTCTTCGGTAAACAAGCTCATGTCCCTGCTCACAAGCTGATCACCATACCACCATCCTGGCCGTTTGGCTGTTGGGGCCTCGACATGATTGGCCCACTGACAACAGCACGAGGAAGCTTTATCCACATCTTGGTGGCCATCGACAAGTTCACCAAGTGGATCGAGTACAAGCCTATTACAACCCTAACGACCGACAAAGTTGTCACCTT